>CM060448.1:150002467-150602467 GCA_030545235.1 Helianthus tuberosus
TCTTTGAGACCAAGGGGTGTGGGGACGTCCCCTTCCGGCGCCGGTCGTCGCCCTCGTCTCACAACGGTCCCCCCCCTCGTCGCGGCGCGAACGGCATCACCAGGCCGTTGGAGACGAGCCTTGTGATTGGTTTGTTCTCTGACTTCACTCTCTCTCTCCCTCTTTCCTTTATTATATATTATTATATATTGGTTTTTATTATAGCGCTAATCACGAGAATAGCCAAAACTTGGTCAAAATTTCAAAAATAGCCAGTTGACACCTCATAAAATGAGCTTTCACGAATTCTCACGCGGCTCAAATTAAAAGTTAAGAACTTTCCTCATAACCAATCACCTTTTGCCACGTGTGCTGCTGTCATCACCATGTTCCCTCAGTCTCTCTCTCTCATCTTGTCTGCGTTCTGTCCATGGAGACCAGCTCTACTTTGTCTCTTGCTTAAACCTACTTCACTCATCAAGTTCACCAACTGTGTAAACTCAATTTTTATGTACGGGGGAACGCAAACAACAAAACCCCACAATTCTTTAAACCCCAACTCCATCGCTAGCTCTACTTTGTCTCTTGCTAAAGCTATGGCTGCTGAATGGTGGTTTACGGTAGTGGTTGTGGTGGGTGGAGGGTGGTGGTGCTCGGTGAGGGTGGTGGTTGGTTGCAGGGTGGTGGTGGTTTACGGAGGTGGTTGTGGTGGGTGGAGGGTGGTGGTTGGTTGCAGGGTGGTGGTGGTTTACGGTGGTGGTTGTGGTGGGTGGAGGGTGGTGGTGCTCGGTGAGGGTGGTGGTTGCAGGCGTGACGTAGAGTCGACGACGGTGCTGCTGCGGTTGTATCTGTAGATGCCGCCATTAATGGTGGTAATGAAAGTTTGGTGTGTGCGTTCTCTGAGTAGGTAGGAACGAGTTGTCACATCTTTGGCAAATGTAAATAACCAGATGACAGACAAATAATAATCAGCAGCACAAGATGACAGGATGACAGACAAGATGAGAGAGAGAGAGAGAGACTAAGGGAACACGGTGATGACAACAACACATGTGGAAAAAGGTGATTGGTCATGGGGAAAGTTCTTAACTTTTAATTTGAGCCGCATGGGAATTCGTGAAAGCCCATTTTATGGGGTGTCAACTGGCTATTTTTGAAATTTTGACAAAGTCTTGGCTATTCTCGTGATTAGTCCTTTATTATAAGTTGGGTAGTCCTCCACACCCTTGGGTAGTTCCCAAATGGATGATCCTCCACCCAATGTGACGTGGCGCCCACATGGCAGATAGTCCCAAAGGGACTACCCAAAGCACACCTCATGGTCTGATGAAACCATCATTTCATAAAGAGTGAATTTCAAATTTTGTCCTTTATTTTTATACCTAATTTCAAGGGATGTCCTTTATCTTTAAAATTGACGAGTTTTGCACTTTATGTTTCAGAATATTGCACGGTTTGTCCTTTTAGCCTAACCCCGTTAATTTTTTTTTGTTAAATCTGATAACGTGTCTTGCACATGAGGGTAATTTTGTCATTTCATGTTTACAAGGACTAATTATGTTAATAACTTAAGCACCGAACAATTTTATTAACACATACTTTAAAACCCATTACTCTCTCTAATCCTCTCACTCTTTCTCACCTCCCCATCTCTGCCACTTATCACCACCACCATACACTCCACACCTTCGTCGATTCCACCAGCCATCGTCACCCCAACCATTTGAAACCTAACCACGCATCACTTGTAAACCCACCACCAATTATTCTCCCTAATCACACAACCCCATCTTACACCTACCATCAAAACCCTAACCCCAACCTGCAAAAACTATCAGAGTCGCTAGAAAACGACACCACATGTAAACCCATATGCATCAGACAACATCAAAATTACTAACTCATACAAATAACTCGTAGCATACGCATCAGACAACATCAAAATTACTAACAGAAACTAATCGCCTTGGGCTCGGGGATGGAGCTGGATAACCCGTGATGTAAGTATAACATTCAATGAACCAACTGTTGATTTCGTTTCTACGTCAACAACCACAACAATTGATTTCAAGGCACTCAAAACCTACCCAATCTAAACCTAACCCCAACCGGCGCCGCTTGATCCGTCGTATAAAACCACTAAGGATCCGTCGAATAAAACCACTAAGAATCTAAATCCAACCAGCAAAACCACCGCTGTTTTCGTCCTTGTGCCCCTTTTCATTGCAATTTGTACATAGAACTAGTACCACATGTGATGGTGATGGTGAGGGAGAGAGGGGGTAGTGAGAACGATATAGTAAGAGAGGGATGAGAGAGAATAGGGGAAAAAGAGGGTGGTGGCGACAGTGGCTGGTGGGTAAGAAGAGGGTGGGTGGGTGGGTGGGTGGTGGTGGGCTAGCAGTGGTGGATTGGTGATGGTTGGTGGGTAAGGCTAGAGAAAGAGAGGGGGGGGGGGGGAGAAGAAAGAGAGAGTGTGTCTCTGATATATATATATAATTATTAAGTTTTTAAATTGTCTTTCAAAAAAGAAAATTAAGTTTTTAAATTTAGTTTTCTTTTATTTATTATAATATTTTTAAATAAATTGATGAAAAGACTAAAATACCCTTTTGTTATCTGATTTAACAAAAAAACAATTAACTTGGTTAGGCCAAAAGGACAAACCGTGCAATATTCTGAAACATAAACTACAAAACTCATCAATTTTAAAGGTAAAGGACATCGTTTGAAATTAGGTATAAAAATAAATGATAAAATTTGAAATTCACTCTTTCATAAATCTCTCTAGTCTTTTTAACTTTTATATTTTTCACAAAGTGTCATCTCCAAATAACATGGTGTGACAATTCTTCGATTAAAGTTTTTATCTTTTGCCCATTGCTTTATAGCCTAGTGGTATTTTGGGTGTGGGATACGCTTTGGGACTAATACGTTCTGGGTTCAATTCCCACAATAGGGTTTTTTTTATTATATATTGGGTTTCCTCGTGAATTGGTGTGTAAACATTATAGTTTAGTGGAGATGGATATGATCGGGTGGTTCCGCTGGTGGCACGATGATACTTCAGTGGTTCGTCAGTGATCCGAATTTGCCGTTAAAAAAAGGTTTTATCTCTTTTTTGAACAACAAATATCAATATCATTCATCACCAAAATTGTACAAGAGAAAGATTGCTAGTAAGATACTAATCCCAACAGTACTTGTGATCTACTAGTACAACAAACTGTCAAATATATAAAGTACAGAAAACTACAAATTACAACTTGAGTAAACTGTCAAAATGGTCCATGAGGTTTGGTCACTTTTGTCACTTTAGTACAAAGCTTCAACATTTAAAATCTGGGTCCCTGTGGTTTCAATTTTGTTACCATTTTCATCCAAAATCAAAATTTAGTCAGATTTTTCAGTGAGTTAATTGCCAAAATCGTCCCTGAGGTTTGGGCACATTTGCCATTTTTGTCCAAAATTACCTTTTTGTACCATTTTGCCCTCCACGTTTGTCATTTTTTGCCATTTTCATCCAAATGACTAACTTCGTTAAAAAACACCGTTTAATGAGGGGTATGTTTGAAATTTTACATTTATAAATAGGGGTATTATGGTCTTTTGGCTTTATCATTTTATTTTAATAAAAAACATTCTTCTTCATCCCTAGTCACCCCACTTGCACCTCCACCATCTTGGTTGCTGGTTATGGGAGTCAGAACTATATAACGTTAGAGGGAAGGGTACACATCGTATTTCCTTCCGTGTTTCTGGATCTTCAAATGGTACGTTTTTGGCACTTCATCTTGTTGCACTAAATGCATGTTGGATGTACTCCTGTAAGTTCTAAGTTGAGCCAAGCAAACACATAAACATCTATGAAAAGAATCAAAAGGAGTGCAAATCCATGACCATTTTGTTATTTAACTTTGCAGTTTCGGGCTAAATATTCTAAATGCAAAATCCAAGACCATATTCTACATGGATTTAAGATTATAAGCACCACATAAGAAATTGGTTTACTTAGCATGCTTGTCACACCCCAACCGATGACGGAAACATCGGGGCGCGGCACTGAGCGAAACAGATTGTCAAGAGAAATTCCATAACAACTAAATTACCGGATAGTTAATATTATGTCCCATACCATAACCCATCAAGTAACTAATTATTACAGACATAGATATCTCAAAACAAAACATGTTCCGACAA
Organism: Helianthus tuberosus; assembly: GCA_030545235.1. Lineage (NCBI taxonomy): Eukaryota > Viridiplantae > Streptophyta > Magnoliopsida > Asterales > Asteraceae > Helianthus > Helianthus tuberosus. Next base: position 150,006,647 of record CM060448.1, read on the forward strand.
CTCAGATTTAAATAAATAAATTGTCTTTGTTTGTTTCTAGACTCTCATTCCTACTAGATTCCATAAAGCAGGTAAGCACAACTTCCTAAGCAATCAAACACCTGTCACATACATTAAAATAGAGGTCAATACACATAGTGTAAAGGTGAGCATACAAGTTTAATAGATATAATAGAGTTCGAAAGCGTTTATGCATAACCAACATGTAACATGTATAGTACGAAGCTAGTAGGTTATCGACAATGAAATATGCACAGACTAGACAGCGAGTTGTAGAATGCGCAACACATATCACCACTGTGACATGTGAAGAGGTAACCTTAACAACCCCTATCCACGACAGGTGCTGAGTTCAAACAAATAGTACTATCGTTATTAAGGCGTCAAGCAACAATCACTGTGTTAACATAACATACAAGCATTCATCGAGTAACACGTATCATGCAATATTGGTCAGCGTATAAATTGTTTTTGCGTTGTGTGTCGATGTGATTTAGTCTAAGTAACGTATGTAACACCAAAAAATGCGTAAAGCAAAAAGGGATCGAGTATACTCACAGCGATGGAAATGGATTGAAGGGAGCGCTAGAGTGATTAGCCTGAACAGTTAACGATAGCATAAGTGAAGAGCGGTGGGTGAATTGGTGTAAAGTGAACCACGTGTCGAACGGTAATCCGGTCGGATGTCAATCCGATCGGATGGTCATTCGATCGGATGTCAATCCATTTGGATGGTCATCCGATCGGATGGCCATTCGATCGGATTGACATGCGTTTGGTAAGGATGTGTTTGTGTATGATGGCTTTGAAGTTTTCGTTGTAGCATTTTGAAAACATAGAAGTATCTCTACCCTTCAGGCGTTCGATCGGATAGCGATCCGATTGACAGGACACTTAGTGAGAACAAGTTCATAGCAGGACGGTCACTCGATCGGATAGTAATCCGATCGGTTGGCAATCCATTAGAACTGATGTTCTTTGAAAATTAAGAAACTGATTAAGTATTGGGGCTCAAGTGCAATCCGATCGGATTGCAGTTCGATCGGATGGCAATCCGATCGGACGGTAATCCGTCCCAACAAAACCCGATCGTCTTGAACTTGATTATTTGCTAAGTTTGAAAAGTTTTCGATTTGCTCGAGACGGTATGACAGCGTGTTAAACAACGGAAAACTCCATCAGATCCAGACTATCCGATCGAGCGGGAATCACCCCAATCCGATCGGTTAACTGTGCGTGACGGGTGGTTTCATGTTCAACCAGAAATCAGTTGTCTCGTTGATAGGAATCAGATCTCAAACCGGCACATCACTAGAGAAGAGTAGAAGGCATGAATGAGCTCCGATTCCATCGGTTTTGAGTGCATTGAGTGTAAAAGAGTTGAAAGAAAGTTAGAAACCATATTTTAATCTTTTTAACTTTGAAAATGTTTAGATCTATGCGAAATCGTTGTGAAATCATGTGGAAATCTTTCAGATCTGAGTTGTTCTTGGTGGAATGAAGCCAAATCTTGAGGTTCATAAGAACTCCATGATGACGTCATCCTTAAACACCTCAAATCCGTTGATTTCACGGTTAAAAGTCAAGATTCAAAGGTGAAAATGATGAAGGAGTGCAGGTAGATCATAGAAGTACAAGATTTGAGTTGAACACTTACAAGAATCGCTAGAAATAGAGAGAAAAGAGGGCTTGAGCGAGCTGGTCGAGTGAGGGAGCTGTCACATCACTTGTGATGTAACAAGAGAGGTATTTATAGGTTGCCAAAAATAGAAAGGGGGGAGCAAGGGTCGGATAGGATGGCACCGATCGGATGGCACCTCGATCTGATGGAAATCCGATCGGATGGCAATCCGATTGGATGGCCATTCGATCCAGGTGTCTGGCGTGTTGAGCTTTGGCGTTTCGTTCAGCGTGTTGAGCGTTGCGATGCGATTCGTGTGAGCGATACGATAGTATTACCCATTAGTTACACAAATAACCTAACTACTATATCTAACATACAATCACTATAAATAACTTGCGTTTAGCGTTTGTGATTAGATAGCGATTGCGATTAAACACCTCAACTAAACATATCATTCACAAGTAACACCTAATAGCACACACACGTAAAACAATACCCAGAACACATAGTTTGAGTTGCGAATGCGATAGTGATGCGATTAGCGATTAAACATCGATTAAACCTCCATTATTAATAGATACTCCACATAATACAACTAAAGCAATTAAATAAAAGAATTCGATTACAAGTCGTTAACGTACAATCAATAGTTAAGCAAGGAGTGACAGATTGCAATTAGCAATCTTTTCTTCCTTTGACTTTGACTTGTACTTTGACTTTCCAAAAAAGAGGGTTGTTACAGCCTCCCCTACTTTAGGAAATTTCGTCCCGAAATTTAAGAAGTTGGCGTAACAAACAGTTGCGGGTACTTCGCCTTCATGTCACTTTCGAGTTCCCAGGTGAACTCGGTGCCGCGTTTGCCTTCCCAGCGAACCTTCATTTTCGAGTTCCCATGATCTCGACAGGCTTTTCCACGAAGTGTAATGTTTCGTCCACTTGTAAATCTTCGAGAGGGACATGTAATTCCTGGTCGGCTAAGCACTTTCTGAGGTTCGAAACATGGAAAGTCGAGTGGACATTACTAAGTTCCTCCGATAGTTCGAGTCTGTAGGCCACTTTTCCAATCCTTTCCAGAATCTTAAAGGGTCCAACATATCGAGGCGTGAGCTTTCCTTTCTTGTCGAATCTGATCATCCCCTTCCAAGGTGCAGCCTTTAGGAGTACATGATCGCAACGTCAAATTCAAGGGGCTTGCGGCGTCTATCGGCGTAACTTTTTTGTCGGCTCCGAGCTTTCAACAAGTTGTCTCAAATTTGGAGGATTTTGTCAGTCGTTTCTTGCAACAGCTCAGGACCGGTAATTTGTGAGTCTTCGATCTCGTGCCATACAATAGGCGATCGACATTTCCTTCCGTATAATGCCTCAAACGGTGCCATTTGTATACTAGTATGATAATTGTTATTGTACGAGAATTCGACCAAAGGTAAGTGCGCATCCCAATTACCACCGAAATCTATGACACACGAGCGAAGCATGTCTTCAAGGGTGCAAATCGTTCTTTCAGTCTGACCGTCGGTTTGGGGATGGAAAGCGGTACTTAGATTAAGAGTAGTACCGAGAGCAGATTGAAATGTTTCCCAAAGACGCGAGGTAAACCGACCATCGCGGTCAGAGATGATATCACGAGGCGTCCTGTGTCGACAGATGATCTCGTCGGTGTAGATTCGGGCTAATTTTTCTACCTTAAAGTCTTCTCGTATTAGCAGAGAATGAGCTAATTTAGTCACACGGTCAACGACAACCCAGATGTTGTCGTGACCTGATTGCGTACGCGGAAGTTTCGTTATAAAATCCATAGCTATACTCTCCCATTTCCACATAGGGGTCTCGGGTTGAACGAGTAAGCCAGAGGGTCTTTGATGCTCAGCCTTGACCTTGGAACAAGTCAGGTACTTTGAAACATAGATAGCGTTATCCTTTTTCATGCCCGGCCACCAGTACTTGTAGCGCATGTCCTGGTACATCTTGTCAGCATCAGGATGAATAGAATACCGAGATTTGTGGGCTTCGTCCATCAGAATTTGTCGCAAATTCGTACGCTTGGGAATCCAAATTCGGTCCAAATAATGAAAGATACCATTCGATTTATTCTCAAGTTGGGCGCCATCGTTTAGAATCCTTTCCTTCTTCAAAGTACGTTCGGTAAAACAAGCATGCTGAGCGCCGCGGATGAGAGCTTCAAGATTATTCTGGGCTTGAGAATTACGAACGCTATGCAAATAGCTTCGTCGACTGAGATGTAACATCCTTTCCATTATTTAACGATTTCCGTACGATAATCAACAATAAAATGGGTAATTAAGTATATCCATTCATATAAAAATGCGGGTTTATTAAAACTTTCACAAATAAAAGTTATACAACATAATCCGATTAGGTTCGTTGTTAAAAGAACGTAGTAGCAATGTGCGGAAGCTCGAATCTTGAACGTGTTCGGTTCTTTGTTGAACTTGATCGTCCTCCGGTACAAGAATTTTACCTGCAACTCATGAAACATGAGTTAGATTAGTCATACGTAGCTTAAAACGTATATAAATGGGTTCGCAATGCATATACGGTTAAATAAACAATTTTTCACGTATCTGGCACCCCGTCGCGTCGCGCGACTGTTGGACCGTTCTATGACCCTAAAATGTCAGTCAAGGACGTTCATCTTCATGTGTAAAGGCGGAATCAATGCACATAAAGTCATAACAACTCTAATCCTTTTAATCTTTCTTTCAAAACATTTGTATATGTCATTCAAAGTTTTCAACAAACTCTCCCAATCCAATTCATCATGTTTAGCACTTGGAATTTTGAAAATTAGCTCTTCAATATCAGTTGTCGAAAATCTTTTTGAAATTTTCAAAACTTTATGCTAAAACACTCCGAAAATCTTTTTGGATTTTGAGGTTTAAAGAAATGCAAAAAAAAATATATATACAAACAATATTTTTGTGAGTTTGTGTAAGAGGATCATATCAGTTTATGAAACAAATCACTAGCACCATTAAGCTTTAACCATTTTAAGTTTTAAACGATTCACATAGATTGTCAGTATACTGATCCACTTAAATTTTCACACAAAGTTCAACTGCTTCGAGATATGAGTTTAATGTCTTAGATACTTAAACTTATTCGCGTATCCCACCTCAGAATATACTCCCGTATCCAGATCCCAATATTCAGTCTTACAGGTAGATATAACACAAATGATATCTGTAAGGGGTAATAAATTATGAAGAATCATGAGAGCTCAGGTCAGAACTACCGTTCAGCAGAGAGATCATGACTCAACTTGGGTGTGTCCCCTTTAGAGGATCTTTTTTACAACAGCATTGCTAAGCAATTTTATTGACTTATCATTGATGCTGAGGGTGATGCTGTGTTTCAAGCATTTGCAGAAAGTATTATTCGAGGACTAGGTCAGAACCACCGTTCAGCAGAAGTCCCGGAATAATACTCCAGATATCAACTGAGTATAAAAACCTAGTATATCAGAATACAAGACCTTTCAAACAAGATTTCGGGGGTTACCCATATATCCGAGAGATGTTACCCACGATACAAGCAAGTTTGAAATTTAGGTTTATATCTCGTCACAATCTACTAAATGTGCAAAAACCTACTGACACATCATCAGTGAGACCGTTTATCACATTTGACATTACATATCTTTAGCATGCTGTGATAGTTCACTGATTTACTATCATTTCCTCTTTTTCACAACAAAACTCATTTTTGCTTTATCAATGTTTTTGTCATTTTCAAATTTTCTATTTTTTTAAAATATTTCTCCCCCTAAAATCAAAATATGTTTCAATTTTGATTTTCTAGGAAAATTTGAAAACAAACTATACAAGAAACGTGACAAACTGATATCAAATCGCTTCAATTCGCCATTCACTCGGCATAAACAATCATAACTTCCCCCGACAACAAACTATTTTCCCATTATGATTTCAAAACACTTAAGTTTGTTTTAATCAAATGGTTTTTCCGGAAAATTAGTTTTGTTTGTCTTTTTACAAACTCGGGGTTCATCACATTGTTCTTTTTCAACCATTTAAAAAAAATTAACAATTAAGACCCTTGTCATCAACAAACACTAGTAGAAAATCAAGTACAACTTAATGTCCCTGATTTACCACCTGTAAATCGAAATATCACAGTTATCAATCTGTGAATTTCTCAAGAATGATGCCAATACCTGCTTCACGCTTACCAACCTGGAAGCTCCGGCAAGTCAGATTTTTCTATTTGAAAAGTTTCACCCAAGCCTGACCAGTCTTGGGTGATTTTGAATTCTTGTTCAACAATGGTGGAAAATTTGCATTATCCATTGTTAAACCTGAATTCTCAGATTTTACCTCAACACTAGGCTCTTCTGGCTTTGACGAACCAGAATCATTGCCTGCACATGGCTTGTCTGACTTTGATGAGCCAGATTCATCGCCTGATGGTGGCTTGTCTGACTTTGACACATCAGATTCATCACCGACCATTTTCTTCTTCTTTTTCTCTGTTGTCCTCAAATTTGTAACTGATGAACTCGGCTTGTTTGACTTTGCAGTCGATTGAAGCGATTCATCAGTACTCTTATTCTTACCAACCGAAGAACTCGAGGACAAAATCTTTTCCAGATATTCTCTGGCCTTCTTTCTTTTCTTTCGCAGTTTGTCTTTCTGCCCCTGTGAAAGTTTAACTTTCTTTTCTTGAATTGTCTGATCCTAAACTTTAGGTTTTAGAACCTTCTGTTCATGGGGCTTGACATTGACTGGTTTCTTTGCCATTCTTTGAGATTCAACCCTTGATCTTCCCATCGATCTCCTTGGGCAATCTTTGGCAATATGTCCTCTGATTTGACAATTATAGCATCTTCTTGACTCATAACTCCAATTCTGGCAGTTAACAGCAATGTGTCCTCTTACACCACAAGTGTAACACACTCTGTTATCGTACCATTCACCACTATTACACCAAACACTTAAATCATAGCATTGTCTAGCTTTGTGGTGACTATCACTCCTCCTGAAAACTGAATTTGGCTTTGAAGCACTGTGGTCAAACCTGCACCACTTATTACCAACATTTTGTGAGTTTTCAATTTTAAATTTTTGTGGTTTTTTATCATGATTGGATGATTGAACTGATGAGCTTTTATTTTCTTTTTGAACATTTTCCTGTTTTTTATCCTTTTGTTTTTGTTCCACATTCTTCTTTACAGGTTTTTGCTTTGAGCATTCACCTTTCTCAGTAGAATGTAGAACAGTTTCTTTAAACATTTCTTTTAATTTCAAAAATGTTTTCTTTTTCTCATCATCATCAGTTTTCTCATCACAATCTTCAACTTTGACATTGTCAAAGTTTGTGACATTGTCACTTATTGGAACAGAATTGATCAGTTTTGAAGAAACATGTGATGTAAGATTTTCAAAACTTTTCAATTTCACCTCAAGCTCTTTGATTTTCATCCGAGCTTTTTCAGCTTCTTTTTCAAGCTGAATGATTTTAGCAAGATGAGAATTGATTTCAATTTGTTTTTCAAGATTATCTTTACCAAAAATATCTCTCATCTTCTAAAATCTTGATTTGATTTTGAAAATCTTTTTCTTTTTCTTTTAACGTTTCATTTTCCAATTTTATCCAAAAAACGTTTTCATTTTCAATTTTGATTTTTCCAAAATCTTTTTCTTTTTCTTTCAAGTCGTTAATTTCCAATGTCAAACTGTCCAAACTACTCAACAGTTTGTCATTTTCAGAAGTCAATTTCTCACAATTTTCTCTCATTTCAAGAATCTGTTTATTATCAGATTCTTTCTCATCCTTCAAACTTTTGATTTCCACTGTCAAATTCTCCACATCTTTCAAGAGATTGAAATTTTCTGCTTCGGATTTTTCGCATTTTGAGCATACAACTTCACTTTTCGAAGTTTCATCCATCTTTGATTCTTCATTCTTTGTCATTCCTTCTCTAATCTTATTGATTAATTCACTAAACTCATCCAAACTCATATTTTCTGAGTTTCTTTCAATTTCATCTAGTAACTCTTTCTTTTTCTTTTTCTCTTCTTCATCTCCCCACCATTTCTTTTGCCAATAATCATCCTCTTCTTTGTACTGCTGGATTATGGCTTCAATATCAAGCGTTTTGTCATCAATCGCAATATTTCCATATTCATCAAGATAACATTCTCTTTTTGAATCCCATCTATTTGCTCTCCTAGCTTCCAGAAAGATACCAGAAAGTCTGATAATCTTGTTTTCAGCAATCATCTTCCGGTATTGATACTTCTGTACCTCAGTACGATCATCTTTCCACGGAATAGGTTCGTCGTTTTTCCCCATGATTTTATGTCCTTGAATTACCTCGAAATTACCTGCAAACAAAACAAACAAGCAAACACTTTGTAAAATTTTAAGTTTTGAACACTCAGCAACTTCAAGCGAAATACTTGAAATATAATCAGCTTCAAGCGAAATCAGTTTAATAAAACTGTTCAAGCGAAATCTGATATGAACTATTTCGCTTCAACTTCAAGCGAAAACCTGTTACAAAGTGTTTCAAGCGAAATCAAATACCAATTCTGATTCAAGCGAAATCCACTATTTCGCTTCAACAATACAATCGAAATCCAAATCTGTTCAAGCGAAAACAACAGCAAACAATTTCGCTTCAAGTTTCAAGCGAAAACAACTATTTCGCTTCAGTTGTTTTCAAGCGAAATTCAGCAGAATCAATTTCGCTTCAGAAGTTTCAAGCGAAATAGTCCAATAAGTCTGATTTGAAGCGAAATCAATCCATTATCTTCGAAAACTTTCAAGCGAAATACAGTTTTAGGTCAATTTTAACATGTTTTAATCTGAATTTTAGTCTGAATCTTTGTAGGCTTTGTTAAAACTCAGTTTTACACAATATACTCGAAAATCAGACCATTTCGACCGTTGAAACTTGTTCAGATCTGAAAAATGTAAAAAGAAATGAGTAGAAAGAAGATATTCCGCTGCTATGGTATGAACTCCTCGTCCTGAGCTCTGATACCACTTGTTGGACCGTTCTATGACCCTAAAATGTCAGTCAAGGACGTTCATCTTCATGTGTAAAGGCGGAATCAATGCACATAAAGTCATAACAACTCTAATCCTTTTAATCTTTCTTTTCTGATTGATTTGAGTGCTTGTACAACGTTTTCTGATACAAATCCGTCAGCACTTCGTCTCACATACAATGACCTCCTTGCTTGACAAATGAACCACACACCTATATATAAGATTGAGATTTCGCTTGAACCTGTTCAAGCTAAATCAGATTTCGCTTGAACCTGTTCAAGCTAAATCTGATTTCCCTTGAACCTGTTCAAGCTAAATCTGATTTCCCTTGAACCATTTCAAGGTAAATCTGATTTTCCTTGAACCATTTCAAGGTAAATCTACAAGATAAACATGTAAAACCCTAATGTGTGTTCATTCAATCTATCTAGACTTAAGACTTAATGCAGACGAAGTCAACAGACATTCCGTGCACTAACAGCGACGGCCTAAGGCCTTCACCGTCACGCGGCGCGACGCCTTGATTTAATCAGAATGTTGCAGCTTGTTGCTGCATTTGCCCAGCTCCGATTTCGATCGGAATTCTAACTTCAAAGCTTCATAACTTTTGATCGAGATGTCCGTTTTACACGATTCGTTTTCCTACGCTTTCGTAATTTAATTCTCCATCTCATGGAGTAAAAATTAAATATCTGAATTCACAAAATCTTAGATTTCAAGCTCTTGACTTGAAATTCAAGTTTTAACACTTTTGACCCGTTCGTGATTTAATCAAACAAACTTGTTTATTTCCCTTAAAATAATATAGACATCATGTTATATCCGTTTACCAAAATTCAAGGTTCTAATTACAGGTTTCTTCTGCAATCTTAACCCGTTTTACATATTTACTCATTTTGACCCATTTATAGCGATTTTCATGCATTTAAGCATCAAACTCGCACTTCTCTTTCTACCCTTCGTATTCCCATTTTAAAATAGCCTCTTATATTCCACCACAACTATTTTGTGGTGGATTTAACATAATTGACCACTATTTAAATCTTACCCTTGGGATAGTTATTCTACGTAATTGACCCGTTCTTAGGTATATGATCCTCAAGGTTTATACTAACAACTCTTACATACTTCTAAGAGTTACATAATCATAATACTAGTATCTAAACGACCTCTAAGGGTCGTTTGCCCGATTTACCTATCAAGGGCGTTTTGGTCAACTTATTTCCTCCTTTTTTACGACAAAGGTCCTTTGTTACGGTATTTGACCAACTTTGCATTTTTTATTATAGATCTATATATGCTACCTGGCTCGAGTCAACCTATAGACCCGTTTTATACCTCGCGTTAATTAACGAGTATTCCGTGGCGTAGCAATTATCCAAATTGCTATTCGCTCCTGTTACATACGACTTGACAACCACATTAGTCGATATTGTCAGATGGTGTTATCATCACCATTGGACCGGTTTGGACTATAAGACCAAACATTTACATAAATTAGAATGAAAACATGGTTTTTAATTTCTAATTCACCCATCCGACCCCTTTTCGGATTTTTACCACTAGATCCTTTTTCTCTTAGTTTCTTTTCTCATTATTAATTACACTATAAGGTAATCTTAACGAAAATTCATAAATTCTTAGTCATACTATGACTAAATTACCGTTTCGCCCCATTTACCATAAACCATGGTTTTCATCATTCTTATTTTTTCCGACTTGTATCCATCGTGTCGGAACCTTTATTTTGGATATTACTTTAGTCGCATTATAGTTTATATAATAAACACGTGTCCTACAAAAGGGGTGTAAGTTTTTACTTACCTTGCATTCCGAAACACGCTTTTCCTTCATACTTGATTCGTTTGACCCGCTTCCTTTCCAAGCCTCCACCTAGCTTGTTAAGCGTCAAACTATCATTATAATTCGTAAGACGGTTAGATTGGTCATTATCAATTTTGATAACCCCACCTTACGGGTTTTATGTCAAATTTATCACTCGATCTAGTCATTGGTTGGTTTGACTTTTTAAAAGTCAATTGACTTATCATCATATTCAAATGCACATTTGTTTCATTGAACTCACTTAGGAATTTCATCCGATTACTTAATGAAATCAAATTTTACTTACTAACTAGTAGGTAACATGATTTCAAACATCCACGACATGAATTTAGCACCAAATTTCTTTTTGTTATACGAAAACCCATCTTATGAAAAGTATGTTTACATACTCGAATTCATAATTGTTCAAGTACTTCTCTATTACTACCATCCATGATGGTTTCGAACCCTAGTCTATTATAAACTTACTCAATTTGTCAAGTTTATCACCAATTTATCACTCTAATTCAAGACTTCATCATATTTTCATAAACTCATTTACCTCATACAAGGTAAATACTTCAATTACAAGTTTATGGCACAAATTTAACAAGTTTGCACCTAGGGTTTTGTTTCTAGACTTAAACCCACATCAATTTCACTAAAACATCAAATTTCATACAAGAATTTCATTCATGCATGATTATCAAAATTCCAAAATATCACCAAATCATAATTTTCGACATACCTTACGATCCCCTTGTCTTGGTGATCGCGAATTCAGTAAAAGCCCCAAATTCCTAGCTTGCTTTCCCTCTGATTTTGATCAAATTGTGAGTTTAGGGTTCAAAAGAAGGAATCCCTTTCTTGCTCTGTGTAAACATCGACCAGAACACACACACCTTGTGTGTGTTTTGAGTCAAATTTTCTTTTTATTAATTTCACTTTCAGTTTTGTCCATTATAGCCCCTCTATTTTCCAAAGTTTATAAAAGAAAGGTTAATTAATCAAGTTCCTTTATTGTCTACAACATATAATTAACTAGGTTAATTATCCCTAGTTACTGAATGGGTTCGGGAAGTTATAACCCATTTTACTTTAAGTCCCGTTAACTCGGGACTTCTATATACTTTGTTTTTTTCCAAAGTAATTACTCTCCTTTTGATTAACATCCAGTTTATTTATTCAAATTCTAATATTTACTGGGTTAATTTTTACCACTAACAGTATTTTACCCATCTTTACTATTAATGTGGTTTGATTACCAAACCCGTTTTTGGGGTGTTACATGAGAGCATCGGCAACGACGTTCGCTTTGCCTGGATGGTAACGGATCTCAAAGTAGTAACCGTTGAGGAGTTCTACCCACCGGCGTTGATGCATATTCAGTTCCTTTTGGTCAAAGATGTGTTGTAGGCTTCTATGATCGGTGAAGATCGTACACTTGGTACCGTAAAGGTAGTGTCGCCAAATCTTTGACGCAAAAACAACTGCGCCAAGCTCGAGGTCGTGTGTGGTGTAGTTCTTCTCGTGGATGTTGAGCTGCCGAGAGGCGTACACGATAGCCTTGTCCCGTTGCATGAGAACACAACCAAGACCAAGGTTTGAGGCATCGCAGTAGACTACAAAATCGTCATTTCCGTCGGGCAGTGAGAGCACGGGAGCGTTGCAAAGCATAGCTTTGAGAGCTTGAAAGACTTCCTTCTGTTTAGTTCTCCAAACAAAAGGTTTGTCCTTATGCGTAAGAGAGGTAAGCGACACAACGATTTTAGAGAAATCTTTGATAAATCGGCGATAATAGCCCGCTAGTCCATGAAAAGAACGGATTTCAGATGGGTTCTTGGGTGTAACCCAACTCTTAACAGCTTCGGTCTTCGTGGGGTCGACGTGAATACCTTGACTGTTGACAATGTGACCCAGGAATTGGACCTCCTCCAGCCAAAATTCATACTTGGAGAATTTGGCATAAAGATGATTTCCCTTGATTAGTTCAAGAACCAAACGTAGATGCTGCGAGTGTTCGGCCTTTGACTTGGAATAAATCAGGATATCGTCGATGAACACGATGACGAAGCGGTCAAGAAAGGGTTTGCACACTCGATTCATTAGGTCCATGAAAATTGTGGGAGCGTTAGTCAAACCAAAAGGCATGACAACAAACTCGTAATGACCATAGCGGGTTCGAAAAGCGGTTTTGGGAATATCATCCTCTTGAATGCGTAATTGGTGATAGCCTGAGTGTAGATCGATCTTCGAGAAACACGTAGCACCTTGTAACAGATCAAACAAATCATTGATTCGAGGCAAGGGATAGCGATTCTTGATTGTCAGCTAATTCAAATCCCTATAGTCGACGCACATCCGGAACGATCCATCCTTCTTTTTGACGAAAAGGACAGGCACGCCCCATGGAGAGGTGCTAGGGCGAATAAAGCCTTTATCAAGGAGTTCCTAGAGTTGACTCGAGAGTTCACGCATTTCAGAAGGATCGAGACGATAAGGCGCTTTAGCAACAGGGTTTGCTCCAGGAATGAGGTCGATTCGGAAGTCGATATCACCAATGGGAGGTAAACCAGGTAAATCATCGGGGAAAATGTTGGGAAATTCACAAACAACGGGAACGTCTTTCACTCCTGTGCTTCCTTTCTTTTCCTTCTCCGCTACTACATTGTTTGCCAAGAAAGCCCTGTATTCCTTGCGGAGATACATGCTAGCTTGGACACATGACATGAGGTTGAGATCTTTCGAAGGAGTTTCACCATAAACACAAAGTTGATCACCATTAGCGAGCGAGAAACGAATCATCTTATCGAAGCAAACAACTTCAGCATGATTTTCGCAAAGAAAATCCATGCCTACTATGATGTCAAAACTACTGAGCTGCATCGGAATAAGGTCGACAGGGAAGACGTGATTATTGAGTTCAAGCGTACAATCACGTAGAACAGAATTGACAGTGACGGTTCTTCCGGTGGCAACTTCAACATCGAACGTCGAGGGGAGATGGGCGCGCTTACGATTAAGGAGCTTTTCGAATTCAAACGATACAAAACAGTTATCTGCTCCAGTATCAAACAAACACGAAGCATATATACCATTCACAAGGAACGTACCATTGACCACATTGTTGTCTGCTTGAGCCTGGAGGGCATTGATGTTGAAAGCACGTCCGCGGGCTGCTAGCTGTTGTTGCTGCTGCTGAGGCTACTGCTGGGGCTGCTGCTGTTATGGCTCTTGCTTCACCACTCGATTGGGGCACATGTTTGCGAAGTGGTTAGGATCACCACACGCAAAGCAAGCTCTAGCTTGGATCGCGGGCGCATGATCCGCTTGTTGGCCTTGAGGAGCAGGAAGTAGAGCTTGTTGAGTAGGAGCTTGACCTTGAGTTGGAGCTTGACGTGGACCAGTACGGCAGTTTGCAGTGAAGTGGTTGTACATATTGCAATGAACACAGAACCGGCATGCGATACCCACCGGGTGATGATAAGTACAAGTAGGGCAAAGCGGGTGTGGCCCAGTGTATGCACGCTTGGCGGGTGGTGCATTGACCACAGGTGCCGCTACTTGGCAGTGTTGAGGTTGCGGTTGGGCAGGTACTGTTTGGAGCAGGGCAACAGTAATTGCGCAGTTCTTGTTGCTGGAACTGCTGTTGTTCTTCCTCTTGCGGAGTGAGAGCTTTGAAGATTGCGGTGCAGTGGTGGTTTCAGCGTTTGAAGCAGCGGTAACTTGGTGCAGGTTCTTGGAGGCTTTGTCGAAATAACCACCCCTTACTCGCTTATCGTTGATCTCAGCTGCGAGCAGGTAGGTTTCCTCAATTGTTGTCGTCTTGCAGCCTGAACAAAGTCTGCAACGCAATCCAGAAGAGCACGGATATACTTCTTGATTGTAATATCTGGGGTAGTGACTTGACCAGGGCAGATAATACTCAACTGCTTGAATCGAGCAGTTAAACCAGTTATCTCCGCCATCCTGCTTTATGTGCCAGAATTCATCCTCAAGCTTTTGGAGTTCATGGGGAGGGCAGAACTCTTGCATCATGATGTTCTTCAACTCGTCCCATGACAATCCGAAAGCTGCATCGTTTCCTCGTTTGTTCCTCTCGGCCGTCCACCAATCAAGAGCGCCGGATTGGAAGATGCCGGTAGCATTGACAGTGCGCAGGTTTTCTGGACAGCCACTCTAGCACAGGGTGACTTCGATAGAATCAAACCACTGAAACATGGCCGTAGGACCATCCTCGCCGGTAAATTCCTTTGGTCCGCAGGCTTTGAACTGCTTGAAGCTAAAAGCGGCCTTAAGAGTATCGGTCCTGGACTCCTCTGAAGATTTGCTAGCATTCTTATTTAGTTCACTAACGATTTGTGGGATGACTTTCGCCATTTGCTTAGAGATGAAAGCGGCGATGCATTTGTCATCATGGTTTCGGCGAGCAGCGCGAGAGTGGAATGATCCAAACAACGACATTGTCTACAACAGACATCGCCATAAGACTCAAACACAATTTCGATTAATCCTAGTATAGACTAGCAATTTATCATAAAGCTCAGGAACACATCAATTCACAAAATCACTTAGACACATAAACACAGAATCACATAGGCACATAAACGCATAAGCACATAAGCAGATAACTAACCTAAACACGTATTTTGCACGTATTCACCTATCCTTCACAGCACATATAGCGATTAAGTATAGCGATTGCGATTAGCGAGCCGCAATTGCGAATAAAGGCCAGCGATTTGTTGGTGTGGTGTGGATTGTGTGTGGTTTGGCGGAGCGGGAAGCGTGGAATCGAAACCATTAGTACCACCATACTGTTTATCTCAAAACACTAACAAATAAACATATAAAACACGTAAATTTCACATAAAATCGATTATAAAAGCGATAAATCACAGAGTTAGCGGCTGCGGATTCCAGAATCAAAACACATAAAATCGAAGAGAGATTGTCCTGGGTTTTGTCGAAACACGTCTACACACCCAAGTGACATGACTATTCTCAAGGACTTATAGCGCACACTTTGGCCTTTTGGACTGTGCTCTCGTCTCAATTTGGGCGATCGGCACTCATCCTTCCAGTTACAATGTGACCCAAGTCGTTGGAGTCCGTCGAGACTTTGGTGAGAGTGTTGAAAAAACCAAAAGTATAGAGCAGAACGGGTCATCATGGTTCGGGTTTCACCCCTGTCTTAACGACTACATCTCTGTTTGTATGATAAAATCGTGAGATAGATAAAGAGATTTGCATCAAGGTATGGATTTCAGTCCAAATTCAACGCAAATTCTCTTGTTTATAGTAAAAATAGCGAGTCGAACGAGTGATTCGGTCGAGAGTTTGCGGTTTTCACACCTATTCTTAACCAAATCATCCGTTTGTGTGTGTATCCAGCCCTAGGAAAAGCTGATCTTGCGCGAAACAGTAGTATGCGATGTTCGCACAAGAGTGTAGTGTACAGCGAGTTCAAGCGAGGAATAACGAGTAAGCTCGTGCAAAATCCACACTGGTTATGCACAAGTCGGTTTGTAGATACTTAGACTATAGACTAGGTCATTTCTAAGACATCGACCCAGATTAGGTCGAGTCTTGCCTAATTCCCTATAGTTATGGCTCTGATACCCAACCGATGACGGAAACATCGGGGCACGACACTGAGCGAAACAGATTGTCAAGAGAAATTCCATAACAACTAAATTACCGGATAGTTAATATTATGTCCCATACCATAACCCATTAAGTAACTAATTATTACAGACATAGATATCTCAAAACCAAACATGTTTCGACAACTCAGATTTAAATAAATAAATTGTCTTTGTTTGTTTCTAGACTCTCATTCCTACTAGATTCCACAAAGCAGGTAAGCACAACTTCCTGAGCAATCAAACACATGTCACATAAAATAAAATAGAGGTCAATACACATAGTGTAAAGGTGAGCATACAAGTTTAATAGATATAATAGAGTTCGAAAGCGTTTACGCATAACCAGCATAGTACGAAGCTAGTAGGTTATCGACAACAAAATATGCACAGACTAGACTGCGAGTTGTAGAATGCGCAACACATATCACCACTGTGACATGTGAAGAAGTAACCTTAACAACCCCTGTCCATGACAGGTGCTAAGTCCAAACAAATAGTACTATCGTTGCTAAGGCGTCAGGCAACAATCACTGTGTTAACATAACATATAAGCATTCATCGAGTAACACGTATCATGCAATATTGGTCAGCGTATAAATTGTTTTTGCGTTGTGTATCGATGTGATTTAGTCTAAGTAACATATGTAACACCCAAAAATGTATAAAGCAAAAAGGGATCGAGTATACTCACAACGATGGAAATGGATTGAAGGGAGCGCTAGAGTGATTAGCCTGAACAGTTAACGATAGCATAAGCGAAGAGCGGTGCGTAAATCGGTGTAAAGTGAACCAAGTGTCAAACGGTAATCTGATCAGATGGCAATCCGATCGGATGGTCATTCAATCGGATGTCAATCCGTTCGGATGGTCATCCGATC
Source organism: Helianthus tuberosus (assembly GCA_030545235.1). NCBI lineage: Eukaryota > Viridiplantae > Streptophyta > Magnoliopsida > Asterales > Asteraceae > Helianthus > Helianthus tuberosus. Next base: position 150,023,653 of record CM060448.1, read on the forward strand.
GGATGACCATTCGTTCGGATTGACATGCGTTTGGTAAGGATGTGTTTGTGTATGATGGCTTTGAAGTTTTCGTTGTAGCATTTTGAAAACATAGAAGTATCTCTACCCTTCAGGTCGTTCGATCGGATAGCGATCCGATTGGCAGAACACTTAGTGAGAACAAGTTCACAGCAGGACGGTCACTCGATCGGATAGTAATCCGATCGGTTGGCAATCCGTTAGAACTGATGTTCTTTGAAAATTAAGAAAGTGATTAAGTATTGGGGCTCAAGTTCAATCCGATCGGATTGCAGTTCGATCGGATGGCAATCCGATTGGACGACAATCCGTCCTAACAAAACCCGATCGTCTTGAGCTTGACTATTTGCTAAGTTTGAAAAGTTTTGCGGTTTGCTCGAGACGGTATGACAGCGTGTTAAACAACGGAAAACTCCATCAGACCCAGACTATCCGATCGAACGGGAATCACCCCAATCCGATCGGTAACTGTTCGTGACGGGTGGTTTCATGTTCAACCAGAAATCAGTTGTCTCGATGATAGGAATCGGATCTCAAACCAGCACATAACTAGAGAAGAGTAGAAGGCATGAATGAGCTCCGATTCCATTGGTTTTGAGTGCATTGAGTGTAAAAGAGTTGAAGGAAAGTTAGAAACCATCTTTCAATCTTTTTAACTTTGAAAATATTTAGATCTATGCGAAATCGTTGTGAAATCATGTGGAAATCCTTCAGATCTGAGTTGTTCTTGGTGGAATGAAGCCAAATCTTAAAGTTCATAAGAACTCCATGATGACATCATCCTTAAACACCTCAAATCCGTTGATTTAACGGTTAAAAGTCAAGATTCAAAGGTGAAAATGATGAAGGAGTGCGGGTAGATCATAGAAGTATAAGATTTGAGTTGAACACTTACAAGAATTGCGAGAAATCGAGAGAAAAGAGGGCTTGAGCGAGCTGGTCGAGTGAGGGAGCTGTCACATCACTTGTGATGTGACAGGAGGGGTATTTATAGGTTGCGAAAAATAGAAAGGGGGAGCAAGGGTCGGATAGGATGGCACCTATCGGATGGCGCCTCGATAGGATGGCAATCCGATCGGATGGCCATTTGTTCGGTTGGCCATTCGATCCAGGTGTCCGATGTGTTGAGTTTTGGCGTTTCGTTCAACGTGTTGAGCGTTGCGATGCGATTCGTGTGAGCGATGCGATAGTATTACCCATTAGTTACACAAATAACCTAACTACTATATCTAACATACAATCACTATAAATAACTTGCGTTTAGCGTTTGCGATTAGATTGCGATTAAACACCTCAACTAACCATATCATTCACAAGTAACACCTAATAGCACACACACATAAAACAATACCCAGAACACATAGTTTAAGTTACGAATGCGATAGTGATGTGATTAGCGATTAAACATCGATTAAACCTCGATTATTTATAGATACTCCACATAATACAACTAAAGCAATTAAATAAAAGAATTTGATTACAAGTCGTTAACGTACAATCAATAGTTAAGCAAGGAGTGACAGATCGTAATTAGCAATCTTTTCTTCCTTTGACTTTGACTTGTACTTTGACTTTCCAAAAAAGCGGGTTGTTACAATGCTCCCCCTTCCTTTGACTGCCATTAAAATGACTTATGAAAGAGCTTATTTCAGTAAATTAAGTAAGAAGTTTGAATAAGTAAACCCAAACATCTTCTAAAAAGGCTAATTGATGTATTACCAACTAATACACAGTTTTAAATTTTCAATTCCAGACACGTCCAAAGTGTATAAAACTTCTACTAGTGAAGTATTCTCACTAGCCTACAACTCTTTAATGTCAACATACTTTCAAAGTCTTGCTTCGATATATATCTTTAATGTCAAAATACTTTCAAAGTCTTGCTTTGATATATATGTTCTGCATAAACTTAAGTTCCCTCATTTTTATACCTAGATAAAGTAAAGATGGAAAGAAAATCATCATCCCCGAATTTATTCCTTGCAATTTGTGGCATTGGCTATATAAACTTAAGCTCAGCTCTGGTTCTTTCACTACTTTGCGGCATTGGCTATATGACTTATAAACGATTGGTGAATGGAAGTAGTAAATCTTTATGAATGTTGCAGTTATAAACATTCACACTCATTTGAGTTTGCCATTTAAAGTTCTTTCTATAAATTCTCTTTTTAAACCTACAAAGTGAACACAAATCTTACCCATTGCAATTTGACGCGCAGAAAACAATCAAAATAACAGAGAGTCACACTCTCATAATATCAGTGAGTTACTTCATCTCGATGACTCTAAAGAAGATGAGAGAGAAGGCCTCGATGTGCCGTACTTTGATTAAAGATAGCCAAAATGTCACACCCAAACCGATGGCTGAAACATCGGGGCGTGGCACTAGGCGAACCAGATTGCTCAAGAGAATCCATAACAACTATTAAATGACAATATTTAAAAGATTCATTGTCCCATACCAATAAACAAATATTTCAAAAACAGTCATCACAGAGTTCACATCTCTTAAACAAAACAAGTCCGACAACCTAGATTTTATTGCGGGAGTTTCTAGACTTCCTAACTTGTTTGCAGCATAACATCCAATCAACCTGTCACATACGTTAAAATAAAAGTCAATACATAAAGTAAAGGTTAGTACACAAGTTTGCATAGTAATAGTATGAAAAGCGTTTACCATAACCAGCATGTAACACGTAGCGGGAGAAGCATGTAACTACCAAAAATGATACCACCTAACCACGTGACTGCGATATAGAGTATGCGCGACACATGTTCATCGAAGCGAACACATGAAGTAAAGTAATGAGATCCTTAGCAACCCCCGTTCACAACAGGTGCTGAGTCCAAACTATAGTACTATCATTGCTAAAGGCGGTCTAGTGTAACACTGTATAAGCATAGTAACAAGCATTCAACAAATCACGTATAGCATGCGAGAGTGGTTAGCGTTTATAAAGTGTTTGCGTTGTGTGTTGTGTTCTGATAGAGAATGTATATAACACCCAAAAGTGCTTTAAACGAAAATGGGTTCAAGTATACTCACGGAGCTTGTACTAATCAAGAAACACGATCCTCAATGGATTGAAGGGAGTGCCGGTATAACAACCCTCCAAAATGATTTTCGACACTCTAATATAATTAAGATGCCCCTATATGTCTTAAAATACACCTCTTATGCGAAAACCGAGCCCAAAATACCATATATAATTAAAAATAAAATAAAAACAAGAAAAATAAGTCTGTCGCGGGCCGCAAAAGACTGCTCTAAGTTCTACGCGGGGCACGGCAGATAGAGGATTAGGCTGCACCCGGTGCTGCCACGTGTCGGGTGGTGTGTCGAGGCTACGAGTGCTGACTGGTCATAGCTAGGCCCTACCCCTAGGTCACGGGCTGCGTAAGACCTCCCTTGAGTCTTTGCGGGCCGCGAGAAACTGCGAAACCAGCCCTATAAATAGGGGCCTTCAGTCTTCAGTCCAAACCGTTCAATCTCTTTCTCTCTCTCTCTTGAAATTCTACATAGCAATTATAATTTTCGGGCATAATACCCCCCTAAATAACGAAGTTCTGCCTCGTTGTAAGTATTATAACCCCGGTTACGTATTAGATACGCTCCCCGATCGATCCAGGGTTCCGTAACGGCTGTCGTGGTTCTGCCCGACGTAGTCGTTGGAATGCCGTCTCAGGGAGGATATTACTAATGTAAATATTGGGTTATTATACTAACGCGTGTGCATTTGTGTATTTAATAGATAATCACCAGGAAATCCCGAAGGAAATCCCTAAGATAGCAATGTGAGTAATCCTCCTTTTTGCAAACTGTTTTTACAAAACCTCAAATGTTTTACATTATATTAAATAATGATTGAGTATTTGTATTATACAATTATCGTCGGTATGTTAGGGTTTTGTATACAAAATTTGTTACTACATTGTGAGTAGTAACATGACCACAAGTCGGGTTGACAGTACCGTGGGTGGTAATTAAAGTAGATGGAAACAAATGTAATTGCACGACCGCCCTCAATACTGTACAATGGTTTTACTTAACTTGATTAAACTTGGATTCACTCACAAGTATTTCCCACTGACAAAATGTTTTTAAACGCATTTCAGGTAACAAAATGTGAAAGCCAAATAGAAGCCAACTGGACAACACTGAAGGCTTGAAAAAGTGGCAATAAAAGTTACCTAAATAAAGAGATGTTTTATTTAAATAAAATAGGGTTTATCCCTATGAAAATGTGTGTACTTGAAACTTGGGATTTTCCCATGTGTTTAATATATTAAAAGCGTGGTATTTTACTCTGACAAAACTGGCCGCGGCCACCCGTTCCCGGGTAGTTAGGGGACAAGGGTTGTGACAGAAAGGTGGTATCAGAGCTAAGCCACTGATTCAGCCACAGAAGTGTTCTGCTGACACCAAGATATTATTTAAAATGTTAGGAAATTTTCTACGGAACTACGTGCATATTTGCATTTTATTGTTGTGTGTTATTTGACTATTTGTTAGTTTACAGTATGAGCGATCAAGGACCCTCCGACGCCTATCGTCAGTTGTCCAGCTCACCTCAAAACGAAGGTACCTCTTCACAGCCTACCCTCTCGGGGTATTCAGCTGACAATGATGATGGCATATTCGTGTTCAAGGCTTAGTCTGAAGAGTCATTCCCTCCTAAAAAGAGAGGATGGTTCAGCAGAGGTGCGCATGAACGTAAGAAGAGGATGGAAAAGTTACAACAACAGCGAGTTTTAGCAGTCGCTAAGAGAGAAACATATGCTCACACTCAAGATATGCTCAATAGGAGTCTAGCAAATTTCCATATCTTAGCAACCACAGCTGCCGACTCAAACCTGGAGCAACTCATAGCATCCCAGCCTTTACCACTGTTTCCCACCCAGCCAATGGAAATTGAAAATAACCCAGAAAATCAAATGTCAATGCCTGATTTTGACCCCACTGAGATACCTAGAGTACTGGCACCCAATCCCTTAGACCCAGACTACGACCCGTGGTTTGACGATCATAGGGATTATCAGCAACGCTACCCAATATCAGAGGAACCCATGCAAACTTAGCAGCTTACCCAGGTCTGGACCCTCTAGATCCCTATTATGATAATGATGAATACATTAGGGAAATCCTAGAGAATCCATATCCTCAGGAATAACCCATGCCACAGTACCCAGATCCAGTACCAGCACCCCCAATGAGCACTGAGAATGTGCAAGAACTCCGAACCTTTGGTGAGGAGATTTTAGAAGAAAGCGAAAGGATGAGAGAAATAGGGGAACGACTCGTCTGGAAATACGACGAGCATAATATTGATTTTTGGATGAACCCCTATCATTAGTAATAATAATAGTAATATAATAATAAATATATATAATATGTGTGTATGTATGAAAAAAATATGATAATATATATATGTTGTAGTATAGACCACCTTGTGGTTAGTGATGCATACTAGTATTGTATTTTTATTCCAGTTGCATTGTAATAATTATAGATGCATACTATAAAATAGAGTAAGTCGCAATGATCGATGATTTTTATCAACATGCTTGCCGTGTGATTGTTTGAATTAGATATTGTCGTGTGATATTAATACTTGGTAATTGTTTAAAATCCAGATGGTCGACGCAGCAAATCCAGAAAACCAGAATAATGAAAATCAAATGAATAATAGTGAAATTCGACACCTTGTAACTCAAGGAATTAAAGATGCTATGCCAGCTATTATCCAAAATGTTAGAGATGCAGAAAATAATGATAAAAGTGGTAATGGAAGTAAACGAACCCATACAGAACCTAGTCACAACGTGCACAATGGACCCATACTTCAAGTGCCCATTCCTAAAAGAAGAAGAACCATGTCTTATGGTTGTTCTTATAAAGAATTCTGGTCTTGTTAACCAATAGAATTCTCGGGCAATGAAGGAGCCATTGCATCTCTACGCTGGATAGAAAAGACTGAGGCAGTCTTAAAAATAAGCAAGTACGCCGAAGAAAATATTATAATGTTTGCCTCCAATCTGTTTAAAAACTCAGCCTTAGAATGGTGGAACACTATCCTTCCGTCTAGGAGAAGTGACAGGGTTTACAATATGGAATGGGAGGAATTTAAGAACATGGTGGAAAGAAAATTCTGCCCTCCCAATGAAAAGAACATATAGCAAATAAGTTCCTAAACCTAAGAATGACTGGAGTAGATAGTAAGGGTTATACTACGTTATTCTTTGAATATGCTAAAATTGTGCCAACCCTTGCATCACCTGAACCAGTATTAACCTCCCGTTACATCTGGGGATTAATTAGTGAAATTAGGCATGTAGTCAAGGCAGCTAGACCTCAAACTATAGAAGAAGCTGTAGAACTAGCAAACACCTTGACTGATGAGTTAGTGTGTACACAAGAAGAAAATCAGAGGAGAAACCTAGCTCAAAAGCTTACCCAAGAATTTATTATGGAAATTCCAACCGTGGGAAAAATGTAGGTTCTACCTCTGCACCTTACTGCAAGGTTTGCAAGAAGAAACATTCAGGAATATGCTCCACTTACTGCAAATTTCTGTAAGATACCAGGACACGAGGAAAAAGATTGCAGGAAGAAACCTAATAATGGAATGTGCTTCAACTGTGGAGAAAAAGGTCACATTAAGCCGAATTGTCCGAAACTAGCTCCAGTCATGAACAACAAGACTACTAAAAATGCTAGAGCCGTTGTTCTGACCGCGGAAGAAGCAAAGATGATTCCGGATGTGATTGCCGGTACGCTTTTAGTTAATAATGTTTTTGCTAAAGTATTATTTGACTCTGGTGCGAACCAAAGTTTTATTAATACTTCATTTTGCAAACTTCTTAGTCAACCATTAGCTAAGCTCCCACAAGAATGTCTCGTAGAGACAGCAAATGGGGAAACCATTAAGATTCCTGAAATCTTGCAGGGAGCAAGAATAGAATTTTTAAATCAAAAGTTTATTGCAAACCTTTATCCAATGAATCTGGCAGGATTTGATGTTGTATTAGGAATAGATTGGTTAATAGCCAATAAAGCCAGTATTTTATGTGATCAAAAGTCGATCCAAGTAAATTCACCAAGGGGTGAAAAGATCACAATTAAAGGATATAAGCCATCTAACTCCACGAAATTCATCTCTGTGATGAAAACAACAAGTTATATAAGAAAAGGATTATTAGTGTATTTGATTTCCATAATCACTAACACTAAAGGAAAAGAACTAAAAGATATTCCAGTAGTATCTCAGTTTTCAGATGTGTTTCCAGAAAAATTACCAGGACTACCGCCAGACAGAGAAGTTGAATTCAGAATCCATCTGCTACCAGGAACAGCACCAATTGCCAAAGCACCTTACCGTTTGGCACCCGTAGAAATGCAGGAACTGAAGAAATAGTTAGAAGAATTATTGGAGAAAGGATTCATACAGCCAAGTGCATCACCATGGGGAGCACCAATTTTATTTGTTAAGAAGAAAGACGGATCAATGCGTATGTGCATTGACTAACGTGAACTGAACAAGGTCACGATTAAAAATCGGTATCCATTACCGAGAATCGATGATTTGTTTGATCAGTTGCAAGGAGCTCGATTTTTCTCCAAAATCGATTTACGATCAGGATATCATCAATTAAAGGTACATGAAGAGGACATTCCTAAGACCGCATTTAGAACAAGGTATGGCCATTATGAATTTACTGTCATGCCATTTGGTTTAACCAAAGCCCCAGCTGCATTTATGGACATGATGAACCGAATATGTAAGCCATATTTGGATAAATTCATAATTATCTTTATAGATTATATTCTCATTTACTCGAACAGTAAAGAGGAACATGCAAAGCATTTGCACGCTCTTCTAAGTTTATTGAGAAAAGAAAGGCTTTATGCAAAATTTTCAAAGTGCAAGTTTTGGTTAGAATAGGTACAATTTCTTGGGCATTTAGTCAATCATGAAGGAATTCATGTGGATCCCACCAAGATCGAGGCAATTACCCAATTGAAAAACCCCCAAGTCACCAACCGAGGTTAGAAGTTTCTTAGGATTGGCTGGTTATTATAGAAGGTTTATTCGATTTTTTTCTAGAATAGCCATTCCCTTAACTAAGCTAACCTGTAAATCTGTTAAGTTTTAATGGGGACCAAACCAAGAAGAAGCCTTTAGAATTCTTAAGCAAAGATTAACCCACACACCCATACTAGCATTACCAGAAGGAACTGAAGACTTTGTAGTCGATTGTGACGCTTCTAAGTTAGGTTATGGATATGTATTAATGCAACGTCAAAAGGTTATATCTTACGCCTTTAGACAACTTAAGAATCATGAAGAGAATTATTCAACCCATGATTTGGAATTAGGAGCCATAATATTTGCCCTTAAGATTTGGAGACATTAACTTTACGGTAGTAAGTTTACCATTTTCACCGACCATAAGAGTTTAAGGTATGTTTTTGGGCATAAGGAATTAAATATGAGACAAAGACGCTGGATGGAGATACTTAGTGATTATGATTATAATATCCAGTATCATGCAGGAAAGGCAAATGTAGTGGCTGATGCTTTAAGTCGAAAGTATCATGAAAAAACAAAAAGAGTACGTTCACTTAAACTAAATCTACAGGTAGATTTAAATGAACAGATTAAAAAAGCACAAGAATCAGTGATCGAGAATGATATTGAGAAATTGAAAGGAATGATTAAGGAACTAGAACCAGGAACAGATGGAATTTGGAGATTCCATAAGAAAAGAATGTGGATACCCAAAGTAGGAAACCTACGCCACTGTATATTAGAAGAATCCTATAAGTCTAAGTATACGATGCATCCTGGAAGTGATAAGATGTATCAAGACTTAAGAAAGAATTTCTGGTGGATAGGAATGAAAAAGGATATAGCAACATATGTTGCCAAGTGTCTAACTTGTTCACTGGTCAAAGCTGAACATCAGAAACCCTCAAGTTTATTACAGCAATTGGAAATCCCTGTATGGAAATGGGAATTGATAACAATGGACTTTGTTACCAAATTACTCAAAACAAGAAAAGGTAATGATACAATCTGGGTGATTGTAGACAGGCTAACTAAATTTGCTCATTTCCTACCAATGAAGGAAACTTTCAGTATGGAACAATTAGCTAAATTATATGTAAATGAAATAGTTTCATTACATGGAATTCCTTTATCAATTGTTTCTGACAGAGATAGCCGTTTTACCTCTCATTTTTGGACAAGTTTCCAAAAAGCAATGGGAACCAAGTTAAATCTAAGCACCGCTTATCATCCTCAAACAGACGGACAAAGTGAAAAGGCAATTCAGACAATGGAAGATATGCTTAGAGCTTGTGTAATTGATTTCGGAGATAATTGGGACGATCACTTACCGTTAATAGAATTTTCTTACAATAACAGTTGTCACACAAGTATCAATGCTGCGCCATTCGAAGCACTTTACCAACGAAAGTGTCGAACGGCAGTCTGTTGGGCAGAAATTAGAGAAAAGAAACTATCCGGGCCTGAGATAGTACAAGAAACAACCGACAAAATTATCCAAGTCAAAGAACGACTGAAAGCAGCACGTGATCGACAAAAGAGTTATGCTGATAATAGACAAAAGCCACTGGAATTTCAGGTAGGAGACAAGGTGTTATTGAAAGTCTCTCCTTGGAAAGGAGTGGTAAGATTCATCAAAAGGGGAAAGCTAAGCCCTAGGTATGTTGGACCTTTTGAGATTATTAAAAAAAATAGGACCTGTAGCCTATCAGCTACAACTGGCAGAGGAAATGGCAGGAATACATAATGTATTTCATGTATGTAATCTCAAGAAATGTCTAGTTGATGAATCACTGGTAGTGCCTCTTAAGGATATAGAGGTAAATGAGCAGTTAAAATTTGTAGAAAGGCCTCTACAGATTGAAGACAGAAAGGTCAAGAATCTCAAACACAAGAGATTAGTTCTTGTCGAAGTGAAATGGGACTCCAAAAGAGGACCAGAATACAATTGGGAGCTTGAATCAAAGATGTAAAGGAAGTATCCACACTTATTCTAGTAGACCTCGAGGACGAGTTCTAAAACAAGGTAGGGAGGATATAACAACCCTCCAAAATGATTTTCGACACTCTAATATATTTAAGATGCCCTTATATATCTTAAAATACACCCCTTATGCGAAAACCGAGCACAAAATACCATATATAATTAAAACTAAAATAAAAACAAGAAAAATAAGTCTGGCGCGGGCCGCGACAGACTGCTCTAAGTTCTACACGGGGCACAACAGATAGAGGATTAGGCTACACCCAGTGCTACCACGTGTCGGGTGGTGTGTCGAGGCTACGAGTGCTGACTGGTCATAGCTAGGCCCTACCCCCTAGGTCGCGGGCCGCGTAAGACCTCCCTTGAGTCTTCGCGGGCCGCTAGAAACTGCGAAACCAACCCTATAAATAGAGGCCTTCAGTCTTCAGTCCAAATCGTTCAATCTCTTTCTCTCTCTCAAAATTCTACATAGGAATTATAATTTTCAGGCATAATACCCCCCTAAATAACGAAGTTCTGCCTCGTTGTAAGTATTATAACCCCGGTTACGTATTAGATACGCTGCCCGATCGATCCAGGGTTCCGTAACGGCTGTCGTGGTTCTGCCCGACGTAGTCGTTGGAATGCTGTCTCGGGGAGGGTAATACTAATGTAAATATTGGGTTATTATACTAACGTGTGTGCATTTGTGTATTAAATAGATAATAACCAGGAAATCCTTAAGGAAAACCCTAAGACAACAATGTAAGTAATCCTCCTTTTTGCAAACTGTTTTTACAAAACCTCAAATGTTTTACATTATATTAAACAGGGATTGAGTATTTGTATTCTACAATTATGGTCGGTATGTTGGGGTTTTGTGTACAAAATTTGTGACTACATTGTGAGCAGTAACATGACCACAAGTCGGGTTGACAGTACCGTGGGTGTTAATTAAAGTATATGGAAACAAATGTAATTGCGCAACCGCCCTCAATACTGTACAATGGTTTTACTTAACTTGATTAAACTGGGATTCACTCACCAGTATTTCCCACTGACAAAATGTATTTAAACGCGTTTCAGGTAACAAAATGTGAAAGCCAAATAGAAGCCAGCTGGATAGCACTGAAGGCTTGGAAAAGTGGCAATAAAAGTTACCTAAATAAAGAAATGTTTTTATTTAAATAAAATAGGGTTTATCCCTATGAAAATGTGTGTACTTGAAACTTGGGATTTTCCCATGTGTTTAATATATTAAAAGCGTGGTATTTTACTCTGATAAAATATTTCCTAACTACGGTCCTGATGAAATTTCCGCTGCCAAAGTGATAAACACCGATACCACTGAAACTTGCCGTGGCCGCCCGTTCCCGGGTAGTTAGGGGACGGGGGTTGTGGTAGCCGGGTCAGCATGCATACGGGAACAGAAGCATAAGTCCTCCAAAGTGCTAAAACGGTCGAATATCGGAGTGTTGGTGGGGAAACAGAAGCTTCGTACGAAGCTGGTGCCTCCAACTTTAAGCTACTGATTAAACTTAGAGTCGGAGAGGTCTTTGATTGAGTCACGTATGAGAATCGGGCTGTTAGTGTGAACCCAGTGCCTTCTGCCTTCGTACGAGGCCATGTGCCTTCGTACGAAGCTGGCTTCGCACAGAACAGTCCAGTTCACAAACGTGGCTATTTTTGGCATTTGATGCTGTGTTTTTGCCTTAATCGGATGTGTTTTCGAATTCAATTCAAGCTGGTTTTGACAATACCTCGTTCTACTATTCAGTGAACGAAATACATGCCGTTTTAGGTCTGTTTTGGGTAAAAATCAAGTTTAAACATGTTCTGAAAGTTTCATCTTAGGTTCTAACACTTGGTGAGTGCGAAATCAACTAATTTCTAACTTTGGAAACCGTGGCTAGTCCCAATACACTCGGTTAAGTGTAAAACCGTTGTAGATGAAGAAGATTAGATGAAAAAGATGAAGGGTTTCCATGAAAAGCAGGAATTTATGAAGAAAAGAAGAAGTTAAGTGAAACGATGAATGTTTTTAGGTGAAAAAAGAAGATTTTAGATGAAAACTGAGTGATTCTTGTGAAAATCGAAGTGGAAAACGTTGTATAATTGAAGAAAACTGTTAAATCTTACTTGAAAATGGTCGGACAACAATTCAGCAGAGTTTCGACTCAAAATCAGCAAGTGAGAATGAATGAAGAGGGGTTTGGGTATTTATAGGGGGTATGGGTTCGCACAGTAGGGCCTAGTTTGAATAGTCTACCTTCGTACGAAGCTGCCTATCTTCGAACAAAGGTGCTGTTTTGTGCAACCTTCTCCTCGTTTCACGTGTAAGACGCACGTCTAATGCGTTTTGTTGCTTCAGATAGGATTGGTACCTTAAGTATTTTAGTATAACACCGAGTTTCGGGTCGCGTTGCGTTTTAGGGTGATAAATCAAGTTGTGCGAATAGCGTTGAGTTTGCGTTGCGATAGCGTTTGTGAGTAACAATACACATAATAAGCATACACTAGTAAGACACATAAGAACACACGTTATCACATTACTACTACTAATAACAGCGTTTGCGATTTAGTGTGTTGGTCGAGATAAGCAAATGCGGAGGCGTATGTTAACCAAACACGCAAACACGACAATTTAAATAGCGAAATTCTCTATAATTTGCGTTGTGTAAGTGTTGCGAATATAAAGTGTTTAAATGTATAGCGGTGCGGTGTGGTGCGATGAAAAAGTATTTAGTATAATGTAACCCTTTGTTTATATCGAATCTCGGAGTACAAGGCGGTTACAAATCGAAGCAAAAGCAACCAGGTAATGATCCGAAAAGTCGGGTTGTTACAGCCTCCCCTACTTTAGGAAATTTCATCCTGAAATTAAGGAGCAGGCGTAACAAAGAGTTGCGGATATCTAGCCTTTATATCACTTTCGAGTTCCCAAGTGAACTCGGCACTGCATTTGCCTTCCCATCGAACTTTCACTGTGGGAATGCGTGAGTGTCGATGTTTCTTGGTCTCTCGATCCATAATTTCCACAGGCTTTTCCACAAAGTGCAGGGTCTCGTTTACTTGCAAGTCTTCGAGGGGCACGTGAAGATTTTCTTCAGCTAAGCACTTCATGAGGTTTGAGACGTGGAAAGTCAGATGTACGTTGCTAAGTTCTACCGGTAATTCTAGTCGGTAGGCCACCTTGCCAATTCTTTCTAGAATTTTAAAGGGACCCACGTATCGTGGCGCTAGCTTCCCTTTCTTGCCGAATCGGATCACCCCATTCCAAGGTGAAACCTTTAGGAGTACGTGATCACCAACTTCAAACTCAAGGGGCTTGCGGTGTTTATCGGCGTAGCTCTTTTGACAACTCCGAGCTTTCGAGAGATTGTCTCTTATTTGGTGGATCTTGTCCGTTGTTTCTTGTATCAACTCAGGACCGGTGATCTGTGCGTCTCCGATGTCGTGCCATACAATAGGCGATCGACATTTTCTACCATATAATGCCTCAAAGGGTGCCATTTTGATACTAGCGTGATAACTGTTATTATACGAGAATTCTACTCAAGGTAAATGTGAATCCCAATTACCACCAAAATCTATAACGCACGAACGAAACATGTCTTCAAGGGTGCGGATTGTGCGCTCAGTCTGACCGTTGGTCTGGGGATGGAATGCGGTACTGAGATTAAGATTCGTACCGAGAGCGGACTAAAAATTCTCCCAGAGACGTGAGGTAGAACGACCATCGCGGCCAGAGATGATGTCACGAGGTGTCCCGTGTTGAAAGATGACTTCGTGGGTATTGATTCGTGCTAATCGTTCTACCTTGAAGTCTTCTCATATCGGTATGAAATGGGCGGATTTCGTAAGACGATCGACGATAACCCAAATGCTATCGTGACCTGAAGGAGTGCGAGGGAGTTTTGTAATGAAGTCCATAGCTATACTCTCCCACTTCCACATAGGGATTTTGGGTTGTTCGAGTAAGCCAGAGGGTCGTTGATGTTCGGCCTTAACTTTCGAGCAAGTTAGGCATTTCGAAACGTAGAGAGCGATATCCTCCTTCATTCCCGACCAACAATACCTGGCACGGAGGTCCCAATACATCTTGTCGGCACCGGGGTGAATGGAATATCGAGACCTGTGGGCTTCAGTTAGCAATATCTCCCGAAGGTTATTGCGACTAGGTATCCAGATGCGGTCGAGAAAGTAGTAAATACCGTTCAATTTGGTGACAAGCTGAGTTTTAGCACCACACTTCATTTCCTCTTTCAAGGTATTCTCAATGAAGCATGCATGCTGGGCATCGCGAATTAGGGCTTCGAGGTTATTTTGGGCTTGAATGTCGCGAACACTATACACATAGCTTCGTCGACTGAGGGCATCGGCTACGACGTTTGCCTTGCCTGGGTGGTAGCGTATCTCACAATCATAGTAATTGAGAAGTTCAACCCATCTGCGTTGGCGCATGTTTAGTTCTTTTTTATTCAAGATGTGTTGTAGGCTCTTATGGTCAGTGAAGACCGTACACTTGGTGCCGTAAAGGTAGTGTCGCCAAATCTTCAACACAAAGACAACTGCACCGAGTTCGAGATCGTGGGTAGTGTAGTTCTTCTCGTGGACTTTGAGTTGTCGAGACGCATACGCGATAACCTTGTCTCGTTGCATAAGAACACAACCAAGACCTAGGTTAGAGGCATCGGAATAAACAATGAAATCGTCGTTTCTGTCGGGAAGTGTAAGGACGAGAGCGTTGCAAAGCATAAACTTGAGGGTTTGGAAGGCTTCCTCCTGCTTGGGACCCCAAACAAAAGGTTTGTCCTTCTGGGTTAAAGCGGTAAGCGGTACGACGATTTTAGAAAAGTCAGCGGTAAATCAACGGTAGTAACCCGCCAATCCAAGAAATGAACGGATTTCGGATGGAGACTTCGGTATAATCAAATTCTTAACTGCTTCGATTTTTGCGGGGTCGACGTGAATTCCTTGACTGTTAACGATGCGACCGAGGAATTGAACCTCCTCGAGCTAAAACTCACACTTGGAGAACTTGGCGTAGAGGCGATTTCCTTGGAGAAGCTCGAGAACTAAACGAAGATGTTGCGCATGTTCGGCTCTCGACTTAGAGTAGATAAGGATATCATCGATAAACACAATAACGAAGCGGTCAAGGCAGGGTTTGCAAACACGGTTCATCAAATCCATGAAGGCTGCAGGTGCATTCGTGAGACCAAATGGCTTGACCACGGATTCGTAATGGCCATAACGGATACGGAAAGCGGTTTTAGGGATGTCTTGCTCTTGAATACGCAACTGATGATAACCAGAACGCAGATCGATCTTAGAGAAACACGTAGCGCCTTGGAGTTGATCAAATAAGTCGTTGATTCGGGGAAGAGGGTAGCGATTCTTGATAGTAAGCTTGTTGAGTTCCCTATAATCGATGCACGTTCGGAACGATCCATCCTTCTTTTTTCACGAAAAGGACTGGTGCGCCCCAAGGAGATGTGCTAAGGCGTATGAAGCCTTTATCACGTAACTCCTGAAGTTGGCTAGAAAGTTCACGCATTTCAGATGGTGCGAGGCGATTGGGAGCTTGGCCAACAGGGTTAGCACCAGGGATAAGGTCGATACGGAAGTCGATATCACGAGTAGGGGGTAGACCGGGTAAATGATCAGGAAATGTTGGTGCATGCATCTGTCGACTTCGTCTTGTATCGAGTCTTGTATTGTATTGTATTAGATAGATCAGGGCACGGAAAATGAGAAAACTGTCAAAAATAGGTAAACAGGCAGTTTCAAACGAAATTAGAAAGTGTAATTTCGTTTGAAATCAACAAGTGATTTCAAGCGAAATTAACTTGTTAATTCCGTTTGAAATTGGTAATTCTGTATGAACTGATTCCGTTTGAGCATGTTCAAGTGGAATCAACCAGCCTATATATAGTGATGTCCTGATTTCGTTTGAGTGATTCGTGTATGTGTGATTCCGGAGCCGAAGTGCTGCCGAAGTGCTGCCGAAGTGTCGTTTCGCTGGAAAACTTTGTCAAATTAATCAGAAAGACAATTAAAGTGAATATCTAGCTGAATCGAACTCGATATGTCTGTTTCCGCCTTTCATATTGAGTAGAACGCCTCTGAACGACTCATTTCGGGTCAGAACATGATCCTACATGTGGTATCAGAGCTCAGGAGGAGGAGTTCTATCGTTTTCAGCTTGATTTCATCAGATTTTCTAACTTCTACACCTTCTTTTCAAAATTGAACAACTTTTTACGTTTAAAATCGGCTAATTTTCTCACATAATGTGCGAAACAGTATTTTAACAAACCCTTGAAAGTTATAGACTTAAAATCAAACAAAAACCTGATCAATTGGACAAAAGTTTGACCGAAATGATGACATCACCTTAATTTCGCTTGAAAGTTGCTTTTAATTCCGCTTGAAAACGTTATTTCGCTTGGCTGATTCCGTTTGAAACAGCCTTATTTCGCATCAGAGTGTAATTCCGTTTGAAAGTTTCACGCGGAATTAGTTATTTCGTTTCAAGTTGCTATTCCGTTCGAAAGGTTGTTCTTTCACACGAAATCAGGTAATTCCATGTGAAGAGGGTTATTCCGTTTGAGAGGGTATTTCGCTCCAAAGGGATTTCGTTTGAGGTTGTTATTTCGCTTGAAAAGGGATATTCCGTGTGAAAAGGATATTCCGTGTGAGATTGGTATTCCGTTTGAGAGTGTCTGGTTTGTGAAAAAGTTTACCGAATCATGGAAGAGGAATTCTATAACGCGTTTGCTACATCCCCGACTACTCCAGCTGCCATTGCTAAAAACATGAACATGGAAAACGAAACTGGAACTTTACAAAAACCCCCGAAGCTAATGGGAATTGAGGAGTATTACGGATTGAAAGCTAGGTTTGAAAACTAGGTCCAAGCTAATCATTTGAGGTCATGGGAATGTGTTGAGAAAAAGTATGTGCTACCACGTACAGACTTGGGAATTGAAAAGAAAATTTATGAATTTACGGATAAAGAACGCGACATGTACAAAGCAGAAAAGATGATGATTAGTCTACTCCAGCAAGCCATTAAAGAAGACATATTTGTATTGCTTCAACATGATAAGACTTCACGTTCAATTTGGGAAGCACTTCGAATTAAGTTTGAGGGAAGTGAAAAGATGATCAAGAGTAAAAAATCATTGTTAAAGAAAGAATTTGATTTGTTTTCAAGTTTGCCGGGAGAGGATACAAATAAATTGATTGAAAGATACTGTCACTTAGTAAGATAAATGTCATTGTTAAATATCAACAAAGATCGTGAGGAATGGGTTGAAAAATTAGCTGATGCATTGCCTCAGAAAGAGTGGGGAACATACTTGATGATTTTAAAAAATACTGGAGAATATGATGGTTTGACAATTTCTCAGTTCATCGGAAAAATTGAAGGACAAGATCCCGAGCAGCTAAGATTGCGAGGATGAACAATCCAAGTGCACAACAAGATGTTAAGATGTACTTCAAGGGGAGTGTTCAAAATGTTGAAGCTAGTCCGAAAGTTCAAACTGCTTTCAGTGCAGAAAATTCATCTGGATCTATTAATCAAAGCTCAAGTAGCAACAATGGATTCTCTTCATATCCAAGTGTGAATCCAAAGAATTCTACATCAAGTCATCAGTTTCAAAACTCAAACAGCAGTAATGGTCATGTTTTAAATTGCAACATCGCATTGCATCTTCAGAATGGCCAAAATTTTTCTGAAGAGGTCATTAAAGGTCACATGTCATTACTTGCTAAAGTGTTAGACTCATATGAAGGGTTGGTTACTGGAAGGATTGGAAATCCTATGCTGACGAAAGAAGATTACGACCAAATAGATGCAGAAGAGATGGAATTAATGGATATCAAATGGTGTTTAGCTAGTGTTTTGAGAAGGGCTGAAAAGTTTAAAATGATTACAGGAAGAGATGATTTCAGAGATGCTAATGTTTCTACTTTGGGTTTTGATAAATCTAAAGTTACTTGTTTTCGATGCAGGGAGAAAGGTCATTTCAAGAGAGAATGTAAAAATGGAGAAGCAAGTGGAGCACAGAATCCATTTGGTGGAAATGATTACTATCGGAAAGCCATTTATCAACAAATTGCTCATCAACCGTATCAACAAAAGGAACCACAAACTGCTCATGCTAAAATGATCGTGGAAGCAAATAAGAAAGCTTATTATGGTATAATCGATCAAGATGATGAGAAAATGGCTGAAGGTTTCAGTTGGGACAAATTCATTCCACCTGATTCCAAAATGGCAGCTCTCATTGCACAAATTATTCAAGAACCAGTTTTTGATCAATCATCATCTGATGACAGTGATGATGAGGAAGAATCACATATTAATGTTGAAAAAATTCATTTATCTCCTGAAAGTTTTCAATTTTATTTTGCAGATAGATTGAAGAAGCTAAATGAGAAACGCGCAGCAAAAGAAAAGAAACAAAATGAAGAAGTTAAAGCTACTGAACAGGTTGTTGATGATGAGAAGATAGCAGAAACTGAAAAAGTGATTGAAGTAGAGAAGATGGTTGAAGTTGAAAAGATAGTCGAAGTTGAAAAGATTATCGAAGTTGAAAAATTATTGAAGTCATCAAACCTTGTCTAAAGTGTTTGGAATCTTGCAAGCAGTGTGCAGAGAAAGATGAGAAGTTAAGTGAGCTGGATAAGATGAAAGAGACATTATTGTTCAATCTCAACTATGTGAGAGAATCGTATGATGTGTTGAATAGAACAGTAACTGGTCTACAAAAGACAAATTCTGAAAGAGAAGATGCGTTGACAATGATGAATGCTACGATGATGACAAAGCAGAAGGCCATTAATCATTACATTGAAGAATGTGCTAAGTTGAAGCAGGAGTTGGAGACAGAAAAGATAGAAAATGAAAGAATCAGACGATTACTGCAAAGTTATTCTAGTTCTGATTATTTGATTGATAGAATTTATCCAACTGTTGTAGGTTTTGAAGTCTTTCAAGACAAGAAGACTGAAGAGAAGGATACTGGTAAGAAACAAAGTGCAAATTATAACAAGTGTCCGCCTCCGATTTGGGAAGGATATTCTCCCAGAAAACCAAATGAGGAGCAAGTCAAAAAGGCAGTCAATATAAAGTTAAAGTCTGAAACAACTGATGAGTTACCAGAAAATATTGATGTCAAATTCACATCGTCTGACACTGATCATGAGTCTGAGTTAATAAAAAAGGTGGTCGATCAGGTGTTGGATAAAAATGAGGAGTTAGAGTCAAAGTTGGAGTCCAAAAGTTCGAGTTCATCATCAGTTGACAGTCCAAAGTCGTCAGTCAAAAGGGTTTACAACAAAGAATTCCTGTTATCAAAATCTAATTTGAATGACGAACCAATCAAAATGGCATATACTTTGAAGGATTCAGATAAATTATATTCTGATGAGGAATTTCCAATAAGAGGTGTTAAACCAGAAATGATAAAAAAGGTTTTCAAACTAACAGAGATTAATATTTCTGAAATAAAAGATAAAAATATTTCTGTAAAACCTAGACCTTACACCTCTAGAAATCAACAAAAAGTAAACAAAATATTAAACAAGAAAAAGGGTTACAGTTCTGGTTCAGGTTATCGGAAGAAACCAAACCATAACGGTAATTTCAAAAAGAAAGGACTTGGATTTATTCCACCGAAAAATTATAAAAATGAGAAAACTTATAAATCAAAAACTGTGTTTGTTTCAGGAGCAAATTTGGAAGAAGAGGAAAAGAGCTCATTCTGGAAACAATCAAACAGAGAATTCCTTGCTAAGAAACAAGAGGGAATGAAGAATGGAGCTTATCAAAGAAAGGAAACAAGAACCTGTTACAGATGTCAGGAAGTTGGTCACATTGCCTGGAATTGTCCTAAGGCAACAAACATCAAACAGGAAGTTGTTTCTAAACTAAAAGAAAAGATTGTTGAGAAAAATGAACCACCAACTGAAAGATTCAAAGTTTTTAAAAATTCAACATACGAAGTTGGTGAATGTTCAAAGAAAAGATTTTATAAAAGAAGAGTTAATCTTGACAACCAAATATGGGTTGTTAAGAAATCAGATGTGAAATCTGGCGATGAATCTGATTCCACAAAGTCAGAGGAGCCACAAGTTGAGGCAAAAGATGAAAATTCAGTTCCTCCAATGGATAATGAGAACTTTCCACCATTGAGGGCTGAAAATTTTAAACAGAAGGTTGGTAAAGTTGAAATCTCGAATCAATTCTATTCTGAGAAGAAAGAATTTGATGTCGAAAAAGTGTTTAATGGAAATGTTAAAAAGATTTTTGGGAAAATGGTCAATGGGAAGGCCAAAGGGGTTAAAGAATTTTACGAATCAAAGAAGGAAACTTACAACCCAACTCCTAGTGAAGTTGAGAAGGTTACACCTAAAGTTGGTCAGGCTTGGGTGTCTGTGTTTTTTACTTAAAAATCCTGACTTGCCGGAGCTTCCAGGTTGGTAAGTGTGAAGCAGGTATCAGCATCTTTCTTGAGAAATTCACTTCGGTGATATTTCGTCTTACAAGTGGTAAATCAAGGACATTAAGTTGTACTTGATTTTCTACAAGTGGTATTTGTTGATTGAAATTAAAACTGTTATATTTTTCAAAAGGATGAAAATGATTGGAAAACAAAGTGATGTTTATATCTCCAAGTTTACAAAGTGGTTCATGAAATCAACAAAACTTATTTTCCGGAAAAACCATTTGATTAAAACAAACTTAAGTGTTTTGAAATCACAATGGGAAAATAGTTCGTTGAAAAGGGGCGTTCTGATTATTTATGCCAAGTGGATGGCGAATTGAAGTGATTCGATATCAGTTGTTACTATATTTGTACAGTTTGTTTTCAAATTTCCTTTAAATGATTTTACATTTTAGGGGGAGTTATATTTTCAGAAAATCCAAAAACATTTGAAAATTTTGAAAAAGTAAAAAACATGATAAAATTCAAAACGGGTTTTGTTGTAAAAAAGGGGAAATGATAGTACATCAGTGGACGATCACAGCATGCTAAAGAATTGGAAAGTTAAAATGTGATAAACGGTCTCACTGATGATATGCCAGTAGGTTTTTGCACATTTAGTAGATTATGTCGAGATATAAACCTAAATTTCAAACTTAATTATCTCGTGGGGAACATCTCTCGGATATATGGGTAACCCCCGAAATCTTGTTTGAAAGGTCCCTCTTTCTGAGATACTAGGTCTTTATACTCAGTGATATCTGGGGTATTATCCCGGGACTTCTGATTTTGCAGAAGCAATGGCCTAGTCCCCGTATAATACTTTACGCTTGCTTGAAATATAGCCCACCCTCAGCATAAAAAATGATGAAACATTGAAAATGCAAATCATGTGCTGTTGAAGAAAATATCCTCTAAAGGGGACACACTTAAAGACGAGCCATCATCTCTCTGCTGAACGGAAGTTCTGACCTGAGCCCTCATGGCCTCGCAATTAACCCTTTACAGATATCATCTGTGGTATACTCACCCGTAAGACTGAATATTGGGATCTGGATACGGGAGTATATTCTGAGGTGGGACACGCGAATAAGTTTAAGTATCTAAAACATTAATCTTGTATCTCGAAGCAGTTGAACTTTGTGTGAAGATTTAAGTGGATCAGTATACTGACAATCTAAGTGAATCGTTTAGAACTTAAAATGATTAAAGCTTAACGGTGTTGGTGATTTGTCTCAAAAACTGATATGATCCTCTTACACAAACTCACATAAATATTGTCCGTAAATATTTCTTTACTGCAGTTCATTTACATCAAAAATCCAAAAAGATTTTCGGAGTGTTTTAGCATAAATTTTTGAAAAATTCAAAAAGATTTTCGACAACTGATGTTGGAGAGCTGATTTTCAAAATTCCAAGTGCTAAACATGATGAGCATTTCGTGAAGGGGAGTCTGTGTTTAAATGATAAAATATTTTAAATATTTGCATTCCAGTGGTCATCAGAAGCTTTTAAAATGTTAAATCATTCTGGAAAGATACCTGAAAGTAGTATATAAATTTGTCAAATTTTAAATTTGTGAAATTTATTTTTGGGTAGAGATTTGTGCAGGAAATAGTAGAGCCGGTCACATATCTTGGGATAAAAGATTGTAAAGCTAAGTTCAGATCCTGATGTTCACACAAGCTGAGGATGCTGATGAACTTAAGGAATCAAGAGATCTGATCAAGAGATTTAGAGTGATTTTAGAGCCAGGTGGAGATCTGGAAATGAAGAAAAGACAGAGATTGAGGAAGTTTTACATTGTCAGATATTTCAGAAGAGTTCGAGAGGACTGATAAAGACTGAAGATTGAAGACTCGACATCGAAGACTCGTCAACATTCGAGGGGGAGTCTGTTGGTGCATGCGTCTGTCGACTTCCTCTTGTATCGAGTCTTGTATTGTATTAGATAGATCAGGGCATGGAAAACGAGAAAACTGTCAAAAATAGGTAAACAGACAGTTTCAAACGAAATTAGAAAGTGTAATTTCGTTTGAAATCAACGAGTGATTTCAAGCGAAATTAACTTGTTAATTCCGATTGAAATTGGTAATTCCGTATGAACTGATTCCGTTTGAGCATGTTCAAGCTGAATCATCCAGCCTATATATAGTGATGTCCTGATTTCGTTTGAGTGATTCGTGTATGTGTGATTCCGGAGCCGAAGTGCTGCCGAAATGTCGTTTCGCTGTAAAACTTTGTCAAATTAATCAGAAAGACAGTTAAAGTGAATATCTAGCTGAATCGAACTCAATATGTCTGTTTTCGCCTTTCATATTGAGTAGAACGCCTCTGAACAACTCATTTCGGGTCAGAACACGATCCTACAGGAAAGACATTAGGAAAATCAAGAACCACAAGTACCTTTTCCATCGGCTTCCTTTCCTCCTCCGCTACTACAATGTGGGCTAAGAAAGCCAAGTATTCCTTGCGAAGATACTTACTCGCTTGAATAAACGACATAAGTTTCAATTCTTTCAAGGATACTTCGCCATAAACACATAGTTGATCGCCGTTCGAGAGGGAGAAACGAATCATCTTTTCGAAACAAACGACTTTGGCACGATTTTCACGAAGAAAATCCATGCCTACTATGACATCGAAACTACCCAGTTGCATAGGGATGAGATCGACCGGGAAGATGTGATTGCTGAGTTCGAGAGTACAATCACGGAGAATGGAGCTAACAGTGACGGTTCTTCCGGTGGCAACTTCTACGTCGAAGTTCGTTGGGAGATTAGCGCGTTTACGTTTTAAAAGTGTTTTGAATTCAAATAACACGAAACGGTTATCGGCTCCAGTACCAAATAAGCAAGAAGCGTAAATACCGTTAACAAGGAACGTACCATTGACAACATTATTGTCAGTCTGAGCCTGGCGGACGTTGATATTGAAGGTTCTTCTGTGGGCTGCTTGTTGTGGCTGCTGCTACTGAGGTTGTTGTTGTTGTTGTTGTTTCTGCTGTGGTGGTTGCTGCTGCTAGGGCTCTTGTTTCACGACTCGGTGTGGGCAAACATTAGCAAAATGATTAGGGTCACCACAAGTGTAGCAGGTTTGAGCATTAGCGACAAGTGCTGGAACTGCTGGGTTACCCTGAAGAGCAAGGGGTTGAGTTGGTGGAGGTGGAAGAGCTTGAGTGGTTTGCTGGCGGGGGCCTGAATGGCAGTGAGCAGTGAAATGCCCATAGATGTTGCAATTTGCACATAAATGACAATTCACCCCTGCTGGATGATGATAGGTGCAAGTACGGCACAGAGGGTGAGTACCAGTGTACGCACGCTTGGCTAGTGGCGCGTTGGTAGCAGCGACTTGACGATTCTGGTTGTTGGGCGGTGCGGGGACTGCGTTGAGTTGTGCTGCGGAGGTAGTCACATAGTTCTTGTTGTTGTTGTTTTTGCGCTTGTGGCCTTGGCGTGAAGACTTTGAACCTTAAGATGCTGCATTTACGATAGTGGGAGTAGCAGTGACCTGGTTGAGACTCTTGGTCGAGGTTTTGAAAGCTCCAGCCAAGACTCGTTTGTCATTGATCTCAGCTGCGAGTTGATAGGTTTCCTCGATAGTAGTAGGTCTCGCTGCCTGGACAAAATCAGCTACACAGTCGGGAAGAGTGCGGATATACTTCTTGATGGTCTTATCAGGCGTGTCCACCTGACTGGGACAGATAATACTCAGCTGCTTGAAATGAGCGGTGAGACCATCGTTGTCACCTCCCTCTTGCTTGATGTGCCAGAATTCATTCTCCAGCTTCTGGACTTCGTGAGGAGGACATAACTCCTTCATCATGATTCATGAGCTCCTCCCATGAGAGGCCATAAGCTGCATCGTTACCGCGTTTGTTGTGCTCAGAGGTCCACCAATCCAGTGCCCTGGACTGGAAGACTCCAGTAGCATTCACAGTGTGGAGACTTTCCGGACATCCGCTTTGACGAAAGGTGACTTCGATCGAGTCAAACCACTGAAACATTACGCTGGGTCCATCTTCGCCAGTAAAGTTTGCGGGAGCGCAGGCCCTGAATTGTTTGAAGCTGAAGGGAGCTTTAGGTGCATTGCTCTTTGATTCAACAGAAGATTTACTGCTAACCTCGTTGATTTCACTGACAATTTGCGGTATGAACTTGGCCATTTCCTTGGCCACAAGAGAAGCGATGCGCTTGTCAGCTTTGTTCCTCTGAACATTTTGGTGAGATTTGTAAAATCGAAGTAGGGAGTGGAACAAGTCATTTACATGCGGGTTTCACCCCTAACTTAACAACTTTGCTCCTAACTGTGATTGAAACAACCACGAGATAGAGATGGAGATTCCTGTTGAGGTGTGGACGTCACTCCTAACTCAACGAAGATTCTCATGCTGAGAATAAATGCGTGGGGTGAGCGATCTTATCTATAGTTCCTGGTTTTCACACCTAATCTAGACACAATCATCGGTTGTGTTATGCGAGCGTTTTCAAAATGTGTGTAGTGTGTCAGCCTTAGGAAAGGCAAAAATAGATTTTCCACCTTAGGAAAGGTGCCTTCGTACGAAGCTGTATAGTGTGGGTTTGTACGAAGGTGAGGTGTTGTGGGTTCGAACGAGTGCATAATCAACATGTACGTTCGTACGAAGCCCCAAGTGGGTTCGTACGAAAGGTCTGTTTTGGGTACTTTGACTATAGACTAGGTCAATTCTACACGACTCGACCTAATTCCCTATAGTTATGGCTCTGATACCTATCTGTCACACCCTAACCGATGGCGGAAACATCGGGACGCGACACTAGGCGAACCAGATTGCTCAAGAGAATCCATAACAACTATTAAATGACAATATTTAAAAGGTTCATTTTCCCATACCAATAAACAAATATTTCAAAAACAGTCATTACAGAGTTCACATTTCTTAAATAAAACAAGTTCGACAACCTAGATTTTACTAGACTTCCTAACTTGTTTGCAGCATAACATCCAATCAACCTGTCACATACGTTAAAATAAAAGTCAATACATAAAGTAAATGTGAGTACACAAGTTCGCATAGTAATAGTATGAAAAGCTTTTATGCATAACCAGCATGTAACACGTAATGGGAGAAGCATGTAACTACCAATAATGATACCACCTAACAACGTGACTGCGATATAGAGTATGCGTGACACATGTTGTGACAACTGGCAGAAAACCGGTAATTTTCGTATAGTTTAATTATTAATTAATATCTGCAATTATGTGCTTAAATGCCAACATTTTCTGATTACATGCTATACATGTTAATTCATGCACGTTCTTTATTTCAAATATTTCTATATGCATTACTTTTAGCGTTGCGTCAGAATAAATAGTAAACTCACCGGTAAGACACGCTGTGTCAGCAATTCTGCAGAAAGCAGTCAGATAATATCATTAGGGCCTAGGAATAGGTCCAACATCTAAAATACATTAAAACCCAAGTGTGGATACAAGGGTTAACATATAAACTTTCAGGAAGCTAAACTATGCACTAAAAGACACCCGAAACGCACTTTAAATGCAGAATTCAGCATAAATCCGCACAATTCAGCTATTTAACACAATAATATCATGCAAAATTTATGTTTTATTGTCCAAAATAACTTACAAAGTGTCGGGAATTAAAACTGCCACAAAAGGTGCTTCATACTTAGTGAAACTGCGTAATTCAGCACTTTAACGAACCGAACAACCGGACAATAACCGGGACATCAAAATTTGACTAGAAGTAATGTTTTTATTATATTAAACTAGTATTGGTGCTATAACACCTTAAAAATCATAAAAACCCCCAAACACACTTAAACTAAGTTAAACCCCCTCGTTTGCACTTTATTCCCTTAACTTCCCAAATTTTACACTTTACCCCCCCTTCTCCATAACCGGCCCCATGGGACCCACACACCTTTTGATTATTATAAATAACTATGTTCCCTAACTAGTAATCAAAGAAATCTTTAAAAGATCTTGATGTTGGAACTTTTCTTTATAAAGACCATAAGTATCTACACTTTGTCCATCATTCACAAAACTTCATCTTCTTCCCCCCCTTGTGCTCTCTTGGTCTCGGCTCCTAACCCCCACACACAACCCACCATTTTCAAGCTTCAACCTCACAATCCAAGCTTACTAGAAGGTGTATGGAGGCCATCTAAGAAGCTTCAACCTCCTTAGTCTACGCGGGGCGCGAGC
Organism: Helianthus tuberosus; assembly: GCA_030545235.1. Lineage (NCBI taxonomy): Eukaryota > Viridiplantae > Streptophyta > Magnoliopsida > Asterales > Asteraceae > Helianthus > Helianthus tuberosus. The sequence goes on from CM060448.1 coordinate 150,050,424, forward strand.
GAAGGGACATGAGGCACAGCCTGGTGCTGCCACGTGTCATGCAAGTGTCGAGGCTAGATCGATGACTGGGCCAGGCTAGGGCCTACCCGGCCTACGTCGCGGGCCGCGTAGCCCTTGGCTACATCCTTCGCGAGCCGCGAGGGACCTGAAATCAGGCCCTATAAATAGAAGGCATCAGCCTTCAGTCTCAGTCGCTCACACTTTCTTTTCTCTCTCGAAAATTTACATAGTTAAAGCTATTCTCAGGAAAAATACCCCCCTAAAAAACGAAGTTCTGCCCCATTGTAAGTATCATAACCCCGATTACGTATTAGATACGCTGCCCGATTGATCCATGGTTCCGTAACGAATGTCGTGGTTCTGCCCGACGTAGTCGTTGTAATGTCGTTTCGGGGAGGGTATTACTAATGTAAATATTGGGTTATTATACTAACGCGTGTGCATTTGTGTAAATTATAGATAATCACAAGGAAATCCGTAAGGAAAACCCTAAGACAGCAATGTGAGTAATCTCCTTTTTGTAAACTGTTTTTACAAAACCTCATATGATTAACATTATATTAAACAGTGATTGAGTATTTGTATTCTACAATTATCGTCGGTATGTTGGAGTTTTGTATACAAAATTTGTTACTACCTTGCGAGGAGTAACATGACTACAAGTCGGGTTGACAGTACCGTGGGTGGTAATTAAAGTAGATGGAAACAAATGTAATTGCGCGACCGCCCTCAATACTGTACAATGGTTTTACTTAACTTGATTAAACTGGGATTCACTCACTAGTATTTCCGACTGACAAAATGTTTTTAAATGTGTTTCAGGTAACAAAATGTGAAAGCCAAATAGAAGCCAGGTGGACAACACTGAAGGCTTGGAAAAGTGGCTATAGAGTTACCTAAAATAAAGAGATGTTTTATTTAAAATAATATAGGGTTTAACCCTATAAAAATGTGTGTACTTGAAACTTGGGATTTTCCCATGTGTTTAATATATTAAAAGCGTGGTATTTTACTCTGATAAAATATTTCCTAACTACGATCCTGATGTAATTCCACTGCCAAAATGATAAACACCTGGATACTACCGAAACTGGCCACGGCCGCCCGTTTCCGGGTTGTCAGGGGACGGGGATTGCGACACCTTATTCCATAGAACTAGCCAATGGTAAGCTTGTAGAATCAGGCGAAGTTGTTAGGGGTTGCACATTAGAACTTGATGAGCGAAGATTTAGTATCGGCCTCTTACCTGTTAAATTGGGTAGCTTCGATGTGGTGGTCGGAATGGACTAGTTGTCTAAGAATAAGGCTGAAGTTGTTTGTCATGAGAAAATCATTCGCATCCCTCTTGCGAATGATGAAACACTCGTCGTGCATGGAGAGAAACGAGACACGCCTCTGCGAATCATCAACTGTATGAAGGTGAAGAAATGCCTACGCAAAGGATGTGTTGCATTCCTGGCGCATGTTGTAGATAAGAGGCTGAGGAGCCGAAACTCGAAGACATTACTGTGGTGAAGGAATTTCCTGACGTATTCCCCGAAGATCTTCCAGGACTACCTCCGCAACGATAAGTCGAATTCCATATAGACTTGGTTCCAGGCGCCGCTCCTATAGCCAAGGTACCCTACCGACTTGCGCCATCCGAGATGCAAGAATTATCTACACAAGTCCAGGAGTTGTTGGATAAAGGATTCATAATGCCGAGCTTCTCACCTTGGGGAGCTCCATTTTTGTTCGTGAAGAAGAAGGATGGAACATTATGGATGTGTATCGATTATAGAGAATTGAATAAGCTCACCGTCAAGAATCGGTACCCACTACCGAGGATTGACGACTTATTCGATTAGTTGCAAGGATCGAGTTACTAGTCCAAGATCGACCTTCGATCTGGATATCATCAGGTAAGGATCCAAGAAGAGAGCGTACCAAAGACTGCATTCAGGACGCGTTATGGGCATTACGAGTTCCTGGTGATGCCATTTAGATTGACGAACGCGCCAGCAATATTTATGGATCTGATGAATCGTGTTTGCAAACCGTATCTCGATAAATTCATGATTGTATTTATTGATGATATTCTGATTTATTCCCGAACGAAAGAAGAGCACGAGCAACACCTCAGGACCATTTTGGAACTATTGAAGAAAGAGAAACTTTATGCACAGTTCTCAAAGTGAAAATTCTGGATTCACGAAGTACAGTTCCTTGGTCATGTTGTGAACGAGAAGGGTATTCATGTAGATCCAGCCAAGATAGAAGCGATAAAGAATTGGGAAGCCCCAAAAACTCCAACTGAAGTTCGACAATTTTTGGGATTAGCGGGCTATTACCGCCGGTTCATCGAGAACTTCTCCAAGATAGCTCAACCGCTAACTTCCCTCACGCAGAAGGACAAGAAGTATGACTAGGGTGATAAGCAGGAAGAAGCCTTCCAACTTCTCAAAAACAAGCTATGCGATGCACCGATACTATACTTACCCGAAGGCACTGAAGACTTCGTGGTATACTATGACGCTTCGCCTTAAGGATTGGGTTGCATGCTCATGCAACGCCAAAAGGTCATCGCTTACGCTTCAAGACAGTTGAAAGTTCATGAGAAGAACTACACAACACATGACCTAGAGCTAGGCACGGTGGTATTCGCCTTGAAGATCTGGCGACACTATTTATATGGTACTCGATGTACAATCTTCACAGATCACAAAAGCCTATAACACATATTTGATCAGAAAGAATTAAATATGCGTCAGTGACGGTGGGATTGAGTTGCTAAACGATTATGACTGTGAGATTAAGTACCATCCTGGAAAGGCGAATGTAGTAGCAGACGCTTTAAGTCAGAAAGAAAGGGTTAAGACCTTAAGGGTTCGAGCATTGGAAATGACTATTCGAACAAATCTTACTGCACGCATTCATGACGCACAACAAGAAGCCCTTAAAAAGAGAATCGTAGAGCTGAATATCTCCGAGGTATGGAGAAGAAATTGGTACCAAATGAAGCGGGAACCTTATACTTTATGGGGCATATTTGGGTTCCGCTCTATGGCGGTATTCGAGAAGTCATCTTTGATGAAGCTCACAAGTCGAGATACTCGATCCATCCAGGATCGGACAAGATGTATCAAGACTTGAAAGAATATTATTGGTGGCCAAAGCTTAAAAGCGATGTTTCCGTCTACATTGGAAAATGCCTAACCTGTGCTAAGGTTAGGGCCGAATATCAGAAACCGTCTGGTCTACTACAACAACCTGAGACACCCATGTGGAAGTGGGAGCAAATCTCAATGGACTTCATAACCAAATTACCCAGGACCCCTCGAGGGTATGATATGATATGGGTGATAGTTGATCGATTGACGAAGTCTGCACATTTTCTACCAATCCGAGAGAAGGATAGCACTGGAAAGCTTGCTGAGCAGTATCTTAAAGAATTTGTGGCACGTCATGTGCCTATTTAGATTATTTCAGATAGAGATGGACCTTTTTTCTCAAGGATCTGGAAATCCTTCCAGGAGGCCTTTGGATCTCAGCTAGATCTAAGCACGGCCTTCCATCCGCAAACAGACTGCCAGAGTGAACGGACCATACAAACGCTAGAAGATATGCTTCGCGCATGTGTTATGGATCTAGGCGGTAGCTGGGATACTCATCTACCTTTAGTTGAGTTCTCCTATAATAACATCTACCATACGAGCATAAAAGCCGCACCGTTCGAAGCTCTATATGGCCGCAAGTGCCGCTCGCCGTTGTGTTGGGCAGACGCTGGAAACAAGCAGTTGATTGGTCCCGAACTTGTTCAAGAGACAACAGACAAGATTATGTAGATCCGAGAACGCATTAAGGCGGCTCGTGATCTACAAAAGAGCTACGCTGACCGTAGACGAAAACCCTTAGAGTTTGAGGTGGGAGACAACGTTTTGTTGAAAGTCTCACCTTGGAAGGGTGTAGCAAGATTTGGAAAGCGTGGAAAGTTGAATCCACAATATATCAGACCATTCAAGATCTTGGAAAGAATTGGTACCGTGGCGTACAAATTAGAGTTACCGGAAGAACTTAATGGTGTTCATGATAAGTTCCATGTGTCCAACCTCAAGAAGAGTCCGACCCAAGAAATAGTTATCATCCCTGCGGATGAGGTGCATATCGACAACACACTCCGATTTACAAAACAGCCAGTTGAGGTAACAGATTGGAAAATCCATAAAACAAGGAGGAGTAGCATTAAGCTCGTTAAAGTACGTTGGAACTCAAAGCACGAACCCGAGTACACGTGGGAACGTGAAGACCGGTTCAAAGCCAAGTACCCCCATCTGTTCGAGAAAGCTTCTGCGGGAGATAACTCAGCCTGAATTTCGGGACGAAATTCTTTTAACGGGGGGAGACTGTGACAACTGGCACAAAACTGGTAATTTCCGTACAGTTTAATTATTACTTAATATATGCAATTATGTGCTTAAATGTCAACATTGTCTGATTACACTCTATACATGTGAATTCATGCACGTTCTATATTTCAAATATTGCTTTATGCATTACTTTTAGCGTTGCGTCAGAAAGACTAGTAAACTCACCGGTAAGACACGCTGTGTCAGCAATTCTGCAGAAAGGAGTCAGATAATAGCATTCGGGGCCTAGGAATAGGTCCAACATCTAAAATACATTAAAACCCAAGTGTGGATACAAGGGTTAACCTATAAACTTTCCGGAAGCTAAACTATGCACTAAAAGACACCCGAAACCCACTTTAAATGCAGAATTCAGCATAAATCCGCAAAATTCAGCTATTATACACAATAATATCATGCAAAATTTATGTTTTATTGCCCAAAATAACTTACAAAGTGTCGGGAATTAAAACTCCCACAAAAGGTGCTTCATACTTAGTGAAACTGCGTAATTCAGCATTTTAACGAACCGTAATGAACCGAACAACCGGACAATAACCGGGACATCAAAATTTGACTAGAAGTAATGTTTTTATGATATTAAACTAGTATTGGTGCTAGAACACCTTAAAAATCATAAAACCCCTAAACACACTTAAACTAAGTTAAACCCCATCGTTTGCACTTTAATCCCTTAACTTCCCAAATTTTACACTTTACCCCCCCCACCATAACCGGCCCCATGGGACCCACACACCTTTTGATTATTATAAATAACTATTTTCCCTAACTAGTAATCAAAGAAATCTGTTGGTGCACTACATCTGTCGACTTCATCTTGTATCGAGTCTTAGACTAGCTAGAATAGATCAGGGCACGTAGAACGAGAAAATGTGATAGAGTTAGAAAGATTTCGCTTGAAGAATTTAATGTATATGAGATTTCGCTTGAAGCAGATCAAGCGAAATCAACATGTTAAGATTTCGCTTGAGTCTTGCTGAAGCGAAATCTCAATGTCTATATATAGGGGTGTTAGCTCAAGCGAAATAGAAGGAGTAACATTTGAGTGATTTCCATACCGAGGTGCTGCCGGTGTGAGAACTGATTGTAATTTCTTTCATATCAATACAAATCAGTGTTAAAGTGAAGATTCAGCTGTTTATAGGTCAAATACTTGTTTTCCGCACCTGTATTTGATGGACTTCCTCTGAACCGACTCGTTTAGGTCGCGAACCCGATCCTTACAATTGGTATCAGAGCACAGGAGGAGGAGTTCTGCAAAATTCAGCCGAAATTGATCAAAATCTCTTACTTCTACACCTTCTTTTCTTAGTTCAGAAATATTTCACGGTCAAAATTGATTCAATTTCTCACGGATTGTTTAAAAGTACTAGATAACAAACCCTTGAAAGTTTCACAGCAAAATTCGACCTAAAAGTGATCAAAATCGACATTTGAATGGAGTTCGCTTGAACAGTTCAGTATTATTGGACGATTTCGCTTGAAATTTCAAGCGACACTTAACATTTCGCTTCAAACAGAGTTCGTTTTCGCTTCAAGATTTTCGCTTCAAGGTGTTCGCTTCAGGGTTCTTTCTTCAGGATCGCTTCAAAGTATTTCGCTTCAAGAACTTCGCTTGAGAGTTGTTCAGCTTAATTGTTTCGCTTGAAGGGTACCGCTTGAAAACTGATTTCGCTTGAAATTGTTTTGATCTTGAGATACGTGCAAAATTAATCATGGATACTGATTTTCACAACGCATTTGCAACATCGCCTAGTTCATCTTCCATTGCTCAGAACATGAATTCAGAAAACGAAACGGGGACGACTCAGAAACCCCCTAAGCTAATGGGAATTGAAGAATACTATGGATGGAAAGATAGATTCGAAAACTGGGTGCAGGCAAATCATTTGAGATCATGGGAATGTATTTTAACAAAATATGCTCTACCACTAACCGAAATGCAGACTGAAAAACAGCTTTCAGATTTTAGTAAGGAAGAACGGGAAATATACCGAGCTGAAAAGATGATGATCAGTTTACTTCAACAGGCCATCAAAGAAGACATCTTCATACTACTTCAACATGACAAAACATCACAATCAATATGGGATGCTCTAAAAATCAAGGTTGAAGGCAGTACGAGTATTATTAAAAGCAAGAAGGCATTGCTTAAAAAGGAATTTGATTTGTTCACAAGTTTGCCCGGAGAAGATACGAAGAAACTCATTGAACGATATTGTCACTTAGTGAGAACAATGTCAATGATGAACATTAAAAAGGAAAATGAAGAATGGGTGGATAAACTTGCTGATGCATTACCTCAGAAAGAGTGGGGAACTTATTTGATGATACTGAAGAATACTGGAGTTTATGATAGGTTGTCAATTTCTCAGTTCATTGAAAAGATTGAAAGTCAGGATTTGGAACAGCAGAAGATTGCAAGGATGAATAATCCAAGTGGTCAACAAGATGTAAAGATGTATTACAAGGGTAGTGTTCCTATTTCAGAAGCTGAGAAAAGTCCGAAAATACAGACTGCATACAGTGTTGGGGATACTACTGAAAAGATTGATCAAAGCTCAAACAAAAACAGCAGTGGATTCTCATCTTATCCAAGTGTCAATCCAAAGACTTCATCAGAAAGTTTTCAGTCTCAAAGCACAAAGATGGGAAATGGTTGTGTGATTCAATGCAACATAGCTCTAAATCTTCCAGAAGGTCAAAGTTTTTCTGAAGACATTGCGAAAGATCATATGGCATTACTTGGTTCCGTGCTTATCTCATATGAAGGTTTAGTGGCTGGTCGAATTGAAAATCCTATGCTTACTAAAGAGGATTACGATCAAATAGATGCAGAAGAGATGGAACTAATGGACATCAAATGGTGTCTTGCAAGTGTTCTTAGACGTGCTGAGAAGTTCAAAACAATTACTGGGAGAAATGACTTTCTTGATGCTTGTGTTTCTACTTTAGGTTTTGATAAATCTAAAGTTACTTGTTTCAGGTGCAGGGAAAAAGGTCATTTTAAGCGGGAGTGCAAGAATAGAGAAGTTAGTGGTGCTCAGAATCCATTTGGAAAAGATGACTACTACCGGAAAGCCATTTATCAGCAAATTGGTCAGACACAAGATTCACAGACGGCTCATGGTAGAAAGATTGAAGATTCAAAGAAAGGATGTTTGGTAGATTTCAATTGGAGCAACTACATTTCTTCAAACAGCACAGCATGTATAGTGAATCAAAATGATGAACAACTACCTGAAGGATTCAGCTGGGATATGTTTGTTGATGAAAAAGGGGATTTCAAAGCTTTCATTGCAAAGATTGTTAAAGAACCAGACTTGTTTGCAAACTGGATGAGATCAATTGGTGAAACAGTGAAAGATCAATCGATTACATCTGAAGAAAGTTTAGAAAGTGCTGATTCTGAGTCATTAACTACAGATGAGAGTGTACAAAATGATGTTACTTCAGAAAAGGAAGTTGCATTTGATCAAACACCATCTGATTTTGGTGTATCAGAAGATGATTCTGACAAATCTGTAGAGTTTGATAAAACACCGATTGAGATTAGCAGTGATGATGAGGAAGAGACACATATTAATGTGGCTAAACATCATCTTTCTCCTGAAAGTTTTCATTTTTATTTTGCAGATCGCATGGAGAAACTGAAGGAGAAACAAGCTGCAAAAGAACAACAACAAGATGAGAAGGTTGAAAATGTTGTTCAAACTGAGAAAGTAACTGGGGTAGAAAAAGTAATTGAAGTGGTAAAAACAATCGAGGTTGAGAAGATTGTTGAAGTTGAAAAGCCTTGCAAGAAATGTTTGGAAATTTGTAAGAGTTGTGAAGAAAAAGATGTGACTCTGTTTGATAGAGAAAGACTGATAGAAAAGCTACTATCTGATATCAGCTATGTGAAAGAATCGTATAGTGTGTTGAACAGAACTGTGACAGGTCTTCAAACAACAAACTCTGAAAGAGAAAAAGCTTTAACGATGACAAATTCTACGTTGATGGCAAAGCAAAAGGCAATTAATCATTACATCGAAGAAAATGCTAATCTAAAGCAAGAGTTGGAGAAAGAAAAGATTGAGAATGAAAGGATCAGAAGGTTATTACTGAGTTATTCTTGTTCTGATTATGTTATTGATCGAGTTTATCCTACTGTTGCAGGTTTTGAAGCATTTCAGGATGAGAAGCAAAAGAATGAGACTGGTAAGAAATCGACTGTTAAATACAACAAGTGTCCGCCTCCTATCTGGGAAGGGTATTCTCCTAGAAAACCAAATGAGGAGCAAGTCGAAAAAGCAGTCAATATAAAGTTAAAATCCGAGACAACTGACGTTTTACCAGATAACATTGATATCACGTTTACCTCGTCTGATACTGATCATGAGTCTGAGTTAATCAAAAAGGTGGTCGATCAGGTGTTGGATACTGAGGAGGTGTCTGAGTCAAAGTTTGAGTCTGGGGGTTCAAGTTCGTCAGTCAACAGTTCAAAGTTGTCGGAAAAACGATCTTACAGTAAAGAATTTTTGCTATCAAAGGCAAATTTGGATGATGAAACATTTGAAGTTGCATATACTTTAAATGATTCAGACAAATTATACTCTGACAAAGAGTTTCCAATTAGAAGTGTTCGTTTTGACATGATTAAAAAGGTTTTCAAAATGACGGAAATTAATTTTTCCGAAATTAAAGATCTAAAATCTATTGAAAAACCTAAAAAATACACTTCTAGAGTTCAACAAAGATTAAACAAGAAAAAAGGGAAAAAGAATTACAATTCTGATTCTAGTTTTCAAAAGAAAACAAATCAAAATTGTAGTTACAAAAAGAAAGGTCTTGGTTTTACTCCACCTGAAAAGCGTAAAAATGAAAAATATGTTAGAGATTTTAAATCAAAAATGACATATGTTGCAGGTAAAAGCTATGAAGAGGAGTCAAATAGCTCATTCTTGAGAAAATCAAATCAAGAGTTCCTTGCTGAAAGAAAAAGAACAGGAACTGGAGTTTTTCATCCAATTGGAGTTTTTCAACCAAAAGACACAAGAACTTGTTTTCAATGCCAAGTGGTTGGACACATCGCTCACAATTGTCCAAACAAAGTCAATAGAAAACAGGGAGTATCTGAAAAACTTAAAGAAAAGGTGGTTGAAAAGAATGATTCATCAACTACAAACTTCAAAAATTTTGAAAATTCAAAGAATGAAGTTGGTGAAAATTCTAAAAGATTGTACAAAAAGAGTGCAAAAGACAACCAAAAATGGATTGTTAAAAAATCAGATGAAAAATCTGGCGATGATTCTGATTCCACAAAATCAGAGGAGTCACAAGATGAGATCAAAGATTTGATGAATGATGTTGACATTAAATCACTGAGTATGGAAGAAATTAAACAAATGGTTGAGAAAGTAGAAAGCTCAGATTTTGATATTGAAAAAACATTTAATGAAAATGTTAAGAAAATTTTCAAGAAAATGATTGATGGTAAAGTGAAGGGGGTTAAAGATTTTTATGCAACTAAAAAGGCAACCTACAACCCTACTGCTCAGGAATTGGAAGCCACCAAGTCAAATAAGACTTGGGTGGAAGTTTGTTTTCCATGATAGTCTAAGGACTATGCCGGAGATCCCAAGTTTTTATCGTGGATCAGGAATCGGCATTTTTCTAATGTTTGAAGTTTTTGTTTGAAAGTTTTTGATAGTGTTTGGATGTTTACAGGTTGTATGACTACGCCGGAGCTTCCAGGTTGGTAAGTGAGAAGCAGGAATCGGCATTTTGATTGGTAAAATGGTGATGTAGACGTAACATTCCTACAAGTGATATTGTGTTCTACATGTGGTAATTTTTTACAATTGATATAGATGGTGCATACTTGCAAGTGGTAAATCAAGGACATTAATTTGTACTTGATCTGCTACAAGTGGTTATGAATAGACAATGTGATGAACCACACCCCGAATCTACAAATGATTATATCATAAAAACTTATTTTCCGGAAAAATCATTTTGATTAAAACAAACTTAAGTGTTTTGAAATCTAAATGAGAAAATAGTTTTGTGATAGAGGGAGTTCTGATTGTTTATGCCAAGTGAATGGAGATTTGATACGATTCGATATCAGTTGTCACTTTATTGTACAGTTTATTTTCAAAATTTCCTAAAATGTGTTTGCATTTTAGGGGGAGTAAAAAATTTTCAGAAAATCCAAAAACATTTGAAAATTTGAAAAAGACAAAAACATGATAAAATTCAAAAATGAGTTTTTGATGCATATAGAGGAAATGATAGTACATCAGTGGACTATCACAACATGCTAAAGAAATGTAAAGAAAAATGTGGTAAACAATCTTACTGTGGATATGTCAGTAGGTTTTTGCACATTTAGTAGATTGTGACGAGATATAAACCTAAATTTCAAACTTGCTTGTTCTGTGGGTTAACACAAACTTGGATATATAGGTAACCCCTGAAATCTTGTTTGAAAGGTCCCTTATTCTGAGATACTAGGTCTTTATGCTCAGTGATATCTGGGGTATTATCCCGGGACTTCTGATTTTGCGGAAGCAATGGCCTAGTCCCCGGAGAATACTTTACATTTGCTTGAAATATAGCTCACCCTCAGCTAAAAAATGATGAAACATTGAAAAATGCTAATCATGGCTGTTGAAACAAAAGATCCTCTAAAGGGGACACACCAAAAAGTCGAAGCCGTCATCTCTCTGCGTATACGGGAGTATCGACATGAGCTCTCACGGCCCTCGTACTATAATTTATTCCCCTGACAGATATCATCTGTGGTATACTCACCTGTAAGACTGAATATTGGGATCTGGATACGGGAGTATATTCAAGTAGTGGGACACACGGATAAGTTTAAGTTGCTTAAAACATTAACAACATATCTCGGATCAATTGAACTTTGTGTGAGAATTTAAGTGGACAAATATACTGACAATCTAGGTAAATTGTTTAGAACTTAATATGAAATGAAGCTTAACGGTGTTAGTGATCTGTCTCAGAAACTGATATGATCCTCTTGCACAAACTCACAAAAATATTGTTTGTAAATATTTCTTTATTGCATTCCTTTACAATCAAAAATTACAAAAAGTTTTTAGTGTGTTTTAGCGTAAATTTTGAAAAAATACAAAAAGATTTTCGACAACTGATATTGGAAAGCTGATTGTCAAAATTTCAAATGCTAAACATGATGACTTGGTTGTGAGGGGGAGTGTTTTTTTTTTAAAATGTAAAAAGGATTGTTAAAATCCTACAATTGGTATTTTTTTTTTAAAAAAAAAACCTACTTTTGGTTCATCATTGATTTGTGATATGAGAGAGAATTATCTGATTATATCAGATTGTTGGTGCATTTAAATTGTTAAATTTAGAAAATTTATTTCTGGGTTAAGATTGTTACAGGTGAGCCAGATTAATTCAGTCAAAGTTTACAAAAGTCAGACTCTGATTATGAATCTAAAAGCTTGCTAGCTGCTGATGCTGATGAACTTAAGGAATCAAGAGATCTGATCAAGAGAATTAGATGAGATTCAGGCAATGATCTTGTAAACAACATTTGAGTCAGACATCGATCCTAAAACAGATGTTGCTGAAGAACAAATGAATACCAGCAAATCGTGAGGGGGAGTCTGATAGAGCCAGGTGATTCTGGAAAAGAAGATAGAGAGAGAAAAGCCCAGAGACTGATCAAGAATGAAGATGTGAAGACACAGCATTGGTGTGACTCGATAGTCGACTCGTCAACATCTGAGGGGGAGTCTGTTGGTGCACTACATCTGTCGACTTCGTCTTGTATCGAGTCTTAGACTAGCTAGAATAGATCAGGGCACGTAGAACGAGAAAATGTGATAGAGTTAGAAAGATTTCGCTTGAAGAATTTAATGTATATGAGATTTCGCTTGAAGCAGATCAAGCGAAATCAACATGTTAAGATTTCGCTTGAGTCTTGCTGAAGCGAAATCTCAATGTCTATATATAGGGGTGTTAGCTCAAGCGAAATAGAAGGAGTAACATTTGAGTGATTTCCATACCGAGGTGCTGCCGGTGTGAGAACTGATTGTAATTGCTTTCATATCAATACAAATCAGTGTTAAAGTGAAGATTCAGCTGTTTATAGGTCAAATACTTGTTTTCCGCACCTGTATTTGATGGAATTCCTCTGAACCGACTCGTTTAGGTCGCGAACCCGATCCTTACAAAATCTTTAAAAGATCTTGATGTTGGAACTTTCTTTATATAGACCATAACTATCTACACTTTTTCCATCATTCACAAAACTTCATCTTCTTCCCCCCTTGTGCTCTCTTGGTCTCGGCTCACAACCCCCACACACAACCCACCATTTTCAAGCTTCAACCTCACAATCCAAGCTTACTAGAAGGTGTATGGAGGCCATCTAAGAAGGTGTATGGAGGCCATCTAAGAAGGTGTATGGTGCTAGAAGTGGAATGACCTCACTTTGGAGCTTTTAACCTCTCATTTTCTTCCTTGATCATCATCTTCATTTTTGTGCCACTTCCCTAGCCATTAGAGCTAGTAGTAAGCTTCTTGAACACTAATTTAAGTCATGTTTATGTTATGTACAAGTTTCACCATCTAAACAACTTAACTTCTAAAGTTAAAATGAAAAGATCTAACATATTCATGAAAAAAATAAGTGATTACATGGATTTTCGGTGTATGTAATGATGTTGTTGGTATTATATCTTGTGTTTATGATTAGATCAAGTATGTTAAAGCTTGGATCTACCAAGTTTAAGCATGGATCTTGAAGGATCCATGGTTAAACTTGAAGATGAACATATGAAGCATAATGTGAACTTGAAATATAAATTTTTATGCATAAACTTGTAATTTTGAAGTGATAAAGTGTGTATAGAACAAATTTTTGAAACTAAATCTTATGGAAAGTTTGTTAAAAAGTTGACCTAAGGCTTGTTTATGAAAGATCTAAGGTTATTAAGCAGGGATCTTGAAAGATCCATGGTTAAACATGATGTTAAAAATAATGCTCTTTCTAATAAACAAAAAAGTGGTTTTAGAACATGATTTCAAACTTTAAAGACCATTAAACTCATGTATGAGTTGGTTAATAAAATAAGAGTTTGTTTAAAATACTTAAAAACACTTATTTTTGGAAAGATCATCTTATGTAAAGTGTAGATCTAAAAGACTACACATTTTTAACAAGAAACAAGTTCACCATGATGCTTCATATGGAAAAGTTAGTGTTTGTTGTTGATGATTCTTGTTGGAAAATCGTTTTGATGTTGAAAAGAAAATAAACACATGTTTTGAAAACATGGGAAACCTCCATTTTTAGGGGAAACTATGTCAAAATTTATATAAAATTTTGACACATAGAAAAATATAATTTTTAGTGAAACTTATTCCCAAAAGATTCACCTAAAAATATTCATCAAGGTTTCCCTAATTTTTTTGAAATTACAAGTCAAGAAGTGGTGATTTCTTCAAGTTAAAAATTAATATTAAGTATGTATATTTTTAGGGAAAATATGTATATTTAGTGATCACCAAATTTTGTGCTAAGTGTATATTATGTGTATTATATATATATATATATATATATATATATATTAGTGTGTTAGGAACTTGAAAAATACACTAAATACTCCCAAGGAGTATGAATACAAAAATACACATACAAATACATGAGAATACATGAGTACACAAGTATACAAAATACCTCATAAAGAAGCACATGGACAAATACAAAAATATATATATATTTATGAAGATACATTTCTTGACATATTATCTAACTTGGACAAGTTATGAATTTAAAAATATATTTTTGGACAAAAATATATAACCTATACCAAGTATTGGAATTTATACAAAAATCGGGTGTATAACAAAAACAACTATATATATTTTAGCATGGCAAAATATATATTTCATACAAGTCTTAAAAAATATATTATTTTTAAGAAATCTAATTCTGAAAAGTAATAAAAATCAAAGTATTGATTTTTGGAGAAAAATACAAAATACACAAGTATTTACATAAGATACAAATATACTTTCCTAAGAATACTTGTACCAAAATAATATTGAGAATATTATTTCACAAAATACTTATATTTATTTTTGAGAAAATAATATGAGTAACATACTTGAAAGGTTAAAAATATAAATTAGTTTTAACCCTTATTACCTTGACAAGAAGATGTATAAACAAATATAAACTCAAAGTGCAAGAACATATACATAAACAAAAGACGGTGACTTGTACTTGTGAGATACAAGTCCAATGACTAACATTAATAAAACACGTATAGGTCACGACGCTACGAAACCAACCGATGAAGTTTACGGCGCAGGATACGCAAAGTTGTGAGTTCATGTCCCCACTTTTAAGCTTTTACTTGTTTTTCTAAACTTGGGGAAAATACATGTACTATGGTATGTAGAATACAAAACTAAGGAATGACACATAGATCATGTGACGAATAGGGTGTCATAAGCACCATTAATCAACAATATACCTAGACCGCAGATCAAAAGGTTAGATGTCACACCCCCAAAATCCACCATGCGGAGTATCACCGCTTGGAGGCGTGACATGACCAGGATCGAGCCACCAACCATATTGAACAACATAATTAAGTAAATAAAACCAAACACAATACGATTGGTGACAAAAAGGAAGTAAACCGATTTTAGGTTAACAGCGGAAGCATAAAACATAAGTTTAATAAGTTCATAAGGATTTAAACAATGAGCACGGAACATAACAGTCCGTACACCACAACGACTTCTTCCTCGTGCAAGCTCCAAGCATTTAGCGACCTGTAAGGCATGTAACAACTAGTCAACAACAAAGTTGAGTGAGTTCACGTTTGGTTGTTTGGTTTTAAGTTGTTTCTGAAAAACGTGGTTTGACTTTCGTTGGCTTATTTGCCGTGGGGGTTACCCCGAAGTTGAAAGTATGTTTAACCATTTCCTTTTTCTTTACCCAAACCGTATCCATAATTAGTGGGGGCTTTCCCCGTGTGAACTACTAGACGGTATGATATCGACTACTACGAACAATAGTTGTGCCCTACATCAGTGTCTATCATCACTGACAGTTTGCCATAGTCCATTAGTACACGCCCGTCCGAACGGCACGGTGTGAGGTTTGTTAAACCTAATAGCGCTATTAACTAATGACCCGCTCGCCATTGGCCTCGGCGATTAAGTCGATATAAATTGAGGGACTTCATGATAGAGTTTTGTCTAGCTAGTTTTAAGGTTGTTGTCCTGCACCAGGAGGACGAATGTACGTATTCTGCACCAGGAGAATTCGTAGGATTAATAATGGCATCCTATCTATGGAGGATGGCCGTACATATCCTACCCAAGGAGGATATGTAGATTTAGTTTTAAATTCTTTAACCCATTCCCAAACCACCGGGAATCCCATGCCTTGTAGAAAGTGTGAACTCACCTCGGTTTGCTCGGTTAGATTCTCAAATATAGCTAACAGTCAAGGTCGGTCAATCATGTCCTAGTATGATTTACCAGTTAGTCATTTAGTGGTTTTCAAATAGAGCACAGAGTTCCTACACGTATCTATCACATAGCATGCATCACTTTAACAGTTTATGCCCATCTAAGTTTCCCATCCATTCCCCACTCAAAATCAAACATACGATAATGCGCATAACATATATAACATGTTAGATCATTCACAGATAGCATACTCGACATTTAGACACGCGAGTCACAACTTATGTCATTTCAGCATTTATATTCAAAACCGGCTGTTTTTGGACATTTTAATAAAATAGTTAAATTATTCCAAAAATTCCCAAATTTTTACAGGATGTCTTAAACGTTCCATATTTTATTGTGTAAAAATATTGGGATCCGGTTCATTACCAATATTTTATAAAAATTCATATTCCGGACTGAACTCAGATTTATGTATTTCTGACCACAGTCCACGGAACAATTTATTAAAAATTCATAGAGTGTCCGATTTACGAAATTCCAGTGGGGTAATTACAAATGCATCGGTTGTCATCTACTGTATAAATTCATGGTCCGATTCATCACAAAACTCAGGTTATGACTGAAAGTATGACACCCATTTATTGCTGTCAAAATTCAGCTTAAGCTGTTGTTACAAATCGACACCTTAAAAATAGTAAACGAAGTCCAAAAATTACGATTCCGGTGCCATTAGAACCGTATTTCATAATAACATATTTTAGATTCAAAATATCGGTTTTTCGTTGAGTTTAAGGCCTGTTTACAGCCAACTGAAGTTGGCTGTAAAGTATGGACAAATTTCTGTTTTTAGTCTCTAGCTTACTAGTTTGTGTTCGGTTGTTCCCGTTAATCATGTTTAGTGTCCCCCCCACTTACATAACCGGTTGGGGAGGGGTTCTAGTTTAGTTGGTTGCAATTGACTTGTTACAATCTAGTTTAGGAACTAATTAGAATATTTAGTGGCTTATGGTGTGTTATTAAATGTATAGCGTGTTAGGGTGTTTGGGGACCCTAACTAGCTCAGAAAAAGAAAAATAATGTTGTTGTCAATATTTTTATGTTCCGGGTAAAGTCCGGTTGTTCGGTTCGATACTGTTTCGTTAAAGTGATTAATTAATTCGTAAGGTGTCCTACATATACATTTTTGTAACGTTTTTAATTTTCAACACTCGGGAAGATATAACGGACTATTTAGTGACCTTTCTGTACACTATTAGTATAACAACAAGTACATATAAGTATCACACAGATACCAGAAGCAGTTAAATTATTCAGCACAATCATCAAGCACATTAATTATTATTAATAAATTGTACGGATTACATGGAATTATGAGGGTTGTCACATTCTCCCCCTGTTAAGAGAATTTCGTCCCGAAATTTAGCGCGTGGTTACTGAGGAAGCTAGTTAAGTTGCGTTGTTTTTCTGATTTTTTTCCTGGGGTGTCACATCATCCCCCCGTTGATTTGGAATTTCGTCCCGAAATCCTGTAGTAGCTTCAGCCTCAGTAGTGGTTGCGTTTTTCTTAAACAGTTGGGGATACTTGAGTTTCATTTGGTCTTCTCGTTCCCAGGTATACTCTGGGCCACGGCGAGCATTCCAACGAACTCGAACGAGAGGTATCCTGGTATGCTTGAGGATCTTAACATCTTGACCCGTAATCTCTACTGGTTCCTCGACGAATCGCAGCTGGCCGTCGATAGTGAGTTCCTTAAGAGGAACTATGAGGGTCTCATCTGACAGACACTTCTTCAGATTTGACACGTGGAAAACATTGTGAAATCCGCTGAGTTCTTTAGGTAGGTTCAACCTGTAGGCGACTTTGCCAATTTTCTCAATGACTTCGAATGGCCCGACAAAACGCGGATTGAGTTTGCCTCATTTGCCAAAGCGGACTACACCTTTCCAAGGTGAAACTTTGAGTAGCACTCGATCCCCAACCTGGAGCTCTAGTGGTTTTCTTCCCTTATCAGCATAGCTTTTCTGACGGTCACGAGCTGCCGCCATTCGATGTCGTATCTGAGCAATTCTCTGTGGTATCTACCACAAGTTCTGGGCCAGTGATTTGGCTGTCACCAACTTCTGCCCAACAGAGAGGTGATCGGCATTTGCTTCCGTACAATGCCTCAAATGGAGCGGCTTGTATGCTGGTGTGGTAGCTGTTGTTGTATGAAAACTCCACTAGCGGGAGGTGCTTTTCCCAGCCATTACCAAAATCGATTACACATGCCCTGAGCATGTCTTCAAGGGTTTGGATGGTGCGTTCAGACTGCCCATCCGTCTGTGGGTGATAAGCGGTGCTCATATCTAAACGTGAGCCAAAAGACTTGTGCATAGCTTGCCACAGTTCAGAAGTAAAACGCGCGTCACGATCAGAAATGATGGAGGTTGGCACTCCGTGCCTCGATACCACTTCCTTTAGGTAAATGTCTGCAAGAGTAGAAAACTTATCCGTTTCTTTGATAGCCAGAAAATGGTATCGTTTCCGCGTTGAGATCTGGGCAGGCCGGTAACGAAATCCATGGAAATTTGCTCCCATTTCCATTTCGGGATCTCAGGTTGCTGAACTAGGCCTGATGGTTTCTGATATTCAGACTTGACTCTCATGCAAGTCAAGCACTTGCTGACGTAGGTTGCTATGTGGGCTTTCATGCCAGGCCACCAATACGTAGTCTTGAGGTCGTGGTACATTTTATCCGAACCAGGATGTACCGAATAACGAGACTTATGTGCTTCATCCATCACAAGCTCGCGTAAGTTGCCATAAAGTGGGACCCAGATGCGTCCGTTTACATAGTAGGCACTGTCTTCCTTTTGTTCTAGCCGCTGCCTCGATCCTCATAGGGACTCAGCCCTGATGTTCTCTGCTTTCAATGCTTCAACCTGAGCATCACGAATCTGAGCAGGAAGGTTAGATTGGATAGTAAGCTGTAGAGCGCGTACACGCCTAGGTATAGTATCCTTTCGACTGAGGGCGTCGGCCACAACATTGGCTTTGCCCGGATGATACTTGATTGCGCATTCATAATCATTCAAGAGCTCAACCCATCGGCGTTGACGCATGTTTAACTTCTTTTGCTTGAAGATATGCTCGAGACTCCTGTGATCGGTGTAAATGGTACACTTGGTACCGTACAGGTAATGTCTCCATATCTTAAGCGTGAAAACAACTGCTCCCAGCTCCAGATCGTGAGTAGTGTAATTTCTTTCGTGAACCTTGAGTTGGCGTGATGCGTAGGCAATGACCTTGTCACGTTGCATCAACACGCAACCAAGTCCTTGGAAGGAAGCATCGCAGTAAACCACAAAATCATATGTGCCCTCAGGAAATGAGAGGATAGGCGCGCTACAAAGTCTATCCTTCAAGTGCTGAAATGCGGACTCCTGTGCATCACCCCAACGATAGATGACACCCTTCTGAGTCAGTGAAGTGAGAGGTTGCGCAATCTTGGAGAAATCTTTTATAAACCTTCTGTAATATCCGGCCAAACCTAGGAATTGCCGGATTTCTGTTGGTGTGCGGGGTGCAGGCCAGTTCTTGATCGATTCAACCTTAGATGGATCCAAATGAATTCCATCCTTGTTTACCACATGGCCTAGAAAGTGGACTTCGCGAAGCCAGAAGTCACATTTCGTAAACTTGGCATACAACTGCTCTTTTCGAAGAAGTTCCAGCATAAGTCGTAGATGCTGCTCGTGTTCCTCCTGACTCTTAGAATAGATCAGGATATCGTCGATGAACACAATAACGAACTTATCCAGGTAAGGCTTGCACACTCAGTTCATGAGATCCATGAAGAACGCTGGTGCATTCGTCAGCCCGAATGGCATAACCAGAAACTCGTAATGGCCGTAACGAGTTCTGAATGTTGTTTTGGAGACGTCCTCATCTCGGACTCTCAGCTGATGGTATCCCGATCTCAAATCAATCTTAGAGTAATAGCTCGACCCTTGCAGCTGGTCGAATAAGTCGTCAATACGTGGAAGAGGATAATGATTCTTCACAGTCACCTTGTTAAGCTCGCGATAGTCAATACACATTCTGAAAGTATCGTCTTTCTTCTTTACGAACAAGACTGGAGCTCCCCACGGCGAAGAGCTAGGACGTATAAAACCCTTTTCCAAGAGTTCTTGTAGTTGTGTGGACAGTTCTTTAAGTTCTGATGGAGCTAGACGATATGGTGCTTGAGCTACTGGCGCTGCTCCAGGAGCTAGCTCGATTTGAAACTCAACTTGGCGATGAGGCGGAAGACCAGGTAATTCCTCAGGAAATACCTCAGGAAAGTCGCGCACTATAGGAATGTCTTCAATTCTCTTCTCTTTCGTGGATGTGTCAGTAACGAGTGCCAGAATGGCAGTGTGGCCCTTTCGCAAACATTTCTGGGCCTTAAGGAAAGAGATGATGCCTTCGACAGCACCACTCTTGTCGCCACGAATCACGATGGGTTCTTTATCAGAACGAGGAATGCGGACGATTTTCTCCTTGCAAACAATCTCCGCTTGATGATGAGATAGCCAATCCATCCCAATAACAACGTCGAAACTACCAAGTGTGCTAGGAATAAGATCGATAGAGAAAGTCTGACCAGCTAAGACGAGGTTACAACCTTTAACTACGTGTGTGGCTTCAAGACTTTTACCATTTGCTAGCTCTATCGTGTGTTTGGTGTTCAAAAGTGTTGGAGTGCGCTTAAGCATTTGGCTAACTTTTAAGGACACATAACTAGTATCGGCACCAGAATCAAATAAAACAGTAACAAAGAAGTCATCCAGAAGAAACTTACCCATCACAACGTTGGGATCGTTCCTTGCTTTTCCCTGACCAATCACGAACACACGACCCCTTGCCCCATTGCCATTGTTGTTTCCCCCATTGCCGCCTCCATTATTGCCTCCATTGTTATTCCCATTGTGGTTCCCATTTCCTTGGTTATTGTTCTGGTTTTGGTTCAGCTGGGGGTAGTTCCTCTTAAAGTGGCCTTCAGCGCCACACTGAAAGCATCATTTATTTCCCTTCTGATGTTGTTGCTGGTGGTTCTGTGGGGCTTGTTGTTGTTGGCGATTCTGATTTGCTGGTCGGACGCTCCTGCAATCCTTTGCTTCATGACCAAACTTGTTACACCTCAGGCAACGACCTTTGTTGCACTGCCCGCTGTGATGCTTGTTGCATCGGTTGCACTTGGGGTGGTTCCCTCGGTATCCACCCTGTCCTTGGTTACCAGAAGATTGCTGACCAGGACTCTGGTAGTCATCAGTCTTTCGCTGCTGAGACTGAACTGAAGTAGAACCCTTTCCGGAGTTCCCATCCCATTTTCGCTTGTTGTCGGTAGGTGCATCAGAAGTAGTTGTGGCACTGATACGTTTGGGTAGCCTGTTTTGCTCCACCGCCTGGCCGGTGAGACGATGAGCCAACTTGATAATTTGCTGAATGGTACCCAGGTTGGCTGTAGTTACGTGACTTTGAATCTCTGGTACAAGGCCCTTGAGATACAGCTCAATACGTTTGATGGGAGGGTCCACCATAGTTGGACACAGGATGGTCAGCTCGTTTGACCTCTTAGTATACGCCTCAATCTCAGACCCCGTCATCTTCAAATTGTAAAATTCCACTTCTAGCTTGTGGATATCATCCCGACTACAGTACTCCTCCTTGATCAGCTCTTTGAAACCATTCCAGGGTGTGGCATTAGCAACTGCCAGTCCTAGTAGTTGAACCTGTGCCTTCCACCAGGTTAACGCAGCTCCTTCAAGTGTTCCGGTAGCATATTTCACCCTACGGTCTTCGGGGCATTCGCACATCTCGAAAACTGACTCAAGCTTCTCGAACCAGTGTAGAAGGCCCACTGCTCCTTCGGTGCCACTGAAAGTGGTAGGTCGGCAGTCCATGAACGTCTTGAACGTGCACACAGGAGGTTGAGCATGTTGACCTCCTACAGGATTAGCTGCGAGTGCCTCAGCGACTCGTTCGTTGATCAAAGCCGTCAACTGGGCTTGAGTGAGGTTGATACGTCCTCCGCGTCCGCTCATGATCTTCATAACGAAGCAACGTAAGTGAGGAAAGTGTCGCGAAAGTGCGTTAGTGTGGGACGATAGTAGAGCGTAAGCACACAAGGTTCAAATAGCAATTATCACATTATCTAATGCACAGTGAGAACTATCTAACCGACAATATAACATAAATCATACCACTTATGGTGTCAAGTCTTGCACGTGGAGTGAAGTGTCGTTATGGATCGTTGAGCACTATACTGGTTATAGTCTGGTTTTATCAAAAACTTTTCCCTTTTAAAACCAAGTTCACTATAACCAATGGCTCTGATACTAATTTGTCACACCCCCAAAATCCACCATGCGGAGTATCACCGCTTGGAGGTGTGACATGACCAGGATCGAGCCACCAACCATATTGAACAACATAATTAAGTAAATAAAATCAAACACAATACGATTGGTGACAAAAAAGGAAGTAAACCGATTTTAGCTTAACAGCGGAAGCATAAAACATAAGTTCAAAACATAAGTTTAATAAGTTCATAAGGATTTAAACAATGAGCACGGAACATAACAGTCCGTACACCACAACGACTTCTTCCTCGTGCAAGCTCCAAGCATTTAGCGACCTGTAAGGCATGTAACAACTAGTCAACAACAAAGTTGAGTGAGTTCACGTTTGGTTGTTTGGTTTTAAGTTGTTTCTGAAAAACGTGGTTAGACTTTCGTTGGCTTATTTGCCATGGGGGTTACCCCGAAGTTGAAAGTATGTTTAACCATTTCCTTTTTCTTTACCCAAACCGTATCCATAATTAGTGGGGGCTTTCCCCGTGTGAACTACTAGACGGTATGATATCGACTACTACGAACAATAGTTGTGCCCTACATCAGTGTCTATCATCACTGACAGTTTGCCATAGTCCATTAGTACACGCCTGTCTGAACGGCACGGTGTGAGGTTTGTTAAACCTAATAGCGCTATTAACTAATGACCCGCTCGCCATTGGCCTCGGCGATTAAGTCGATATAAATTGAGGGACTTCATGATAGAGTTTTGTCTAGCTAGTTTTAAGGTAGTTGTCCTGCACCAGGAGGACGAACGTACATATTCTGCACCAGGAGAATTTGTAGGATTAATAATGGCATCCTATCTATGGAGGATGGCCGTACATATCCTACCCAAGGAGGATATGTAGATTTAGTTTTAAATTCTTTAACCCGTTCCCAAACCACTGGGAATCCCATGCCTTGTAGAAAGTGTGAACTCACCTCGGTTTGCTCGGTTAGATTCTCAAATATAGCTAACAGTCAAGGTCGGTCAATCACGTCCTAGTATGATTTACCAGTTAGTCATTTAGTGGTTTTCAAATAGAGCACAGAGTTCCTACACGTATCTATCACATAGCATGCATCACTTTAACGGTTTATGCCCATCTAAGTTTCCCATCCATTCCCCACTCAAAATAAAACATACGATAATGCACATAACATATATAACATGTTAGATCATTCACAGATAGCATACTCGACATTTAGACACGCGAGTCACAACTTATGTCATTTCAGCATTTATATTCAAAACCGGCTGTTTTCGGACATTTTAATAAAATAGTTAAATTATTCCAAAAATTCCCAAATTTTTAAAGGATGTCTTAAACGTTCCATATTTTATTGTGTAAAAATATCGGGGTCCGGTTCATTACCAATATTTTATAAAAATTCATATTCCGGACTGAACTCAGATTTATGTATTTCTGACCACAGTCCACGGAACAATTTATTAAAAATTCACCGAGTGTCCGATTTATGAAATTCCAGTGGGGTAATTACAAATGCATCGGTTGTCATCTACTGTATAAATTTCATGGTCTGATTCATCACAAAACTCAGGTTATGACTGAAAGTATGACACACATTTATTGCTGTCAAAATTCAGCTTAAGCTGTTGTTACAAATCGACACCTTAAAAATAGTAAACGAAGTCCAAAAATTACGATTCCGGTGCCATTAGAACCGTATTTCATAATAACATATTTTAGATTCAAAATACTGGTTTTTCGTTGAGTTTAAGGCCTGTTTACAGCCAACTGAAGTTGGCTGTAAAGTATGGACAGATTTCTGTTTTTAGTCTCTAGCTTACTAGTTTGTGTTCGGTTGATCCCATTAATCATGTTTAGTGATCGTAACAACATCAAACATCAATATTAACCAGCAAAACATCAGATAATCAACCAATAATCATAATCACACAAGATCTACATGATTTACACTAATATTCATCCATTAACCACCTTGTTCATCACTTTAGTAAACTTTTAGTTGGTGATCTTATATGTTAGTGATTTTCATCCGACAAATTTCTTATTAACCACTTTAGACAAGATCAAGGAGGTGTTTAGAAACACTTACAACCAGCACAAGGCTAGGGAAGATTCAAGACGAAAACTAGTTGGTTAATAGCGTTGTAGAGAGGTCCTTGTGATTTCGTAAGCACCGAGCCTCCTTATGTGAACTCTAACACACTTGTATGTAGATGGAATTGCAAGATCAAGATCAAATGATGGTGGTGGTAGGGCTGCCTTGTTTCAGCCGATTGGTAGGGAGGAAGAGGGAGAAAGGAAGTTTTGTGTTGAAGTTGAGAATGACATTGGAATTTAGAGCTTGGTGGGTTTATTTATAAACCATGTTTTCCTAATATCCAACATGTATTATGCTACAATTCCACCAACATAATCTAATTTATTATTCAAGAAAATCAATGGTGTGTCCCCCCACTTACATAACCGGTTGGGGAGGGGTTCTAGTTTAGTTGGTTGCAATTGACTAGTTACAATCTAGTTTAGGAACTAATTAGAATATTTAGTGGCTTATGGTGTGTTATTAAATGTATAGCGTGTTAGGGTGTTCGGGGACCCTAACTAGCTCAGAAAAAGAAAAAGAATGTTGTTGTCAATATTTTTATGTTCCGGGTAAAGTCCGGTTGTTCGGTTCGATATTGTTTCGTTAAAGTGCTTAATTAATTCGTAAGGTGTCCTACATATATATTTTTGTAACGTTTTTAATTTTCAATACTCAGGAAGATATAACGGACTATTTAGTGACCTTTCTGTACACTATTAGTATATCAACAAGTACATATAAGTATAACACAGATACCAGAAGCAGTTAAATGATTCAGCACAGTCATCAAGCACATTAATTATTATTAATAAATTGTACGGATTACATGGAATTATGAGGGTTGTCACATTAGATCTAATGGGTTTCAGGCAGCCACACTCTGGGCCACGTGCTACCTGGAGTGCTTTTGTGTCTCTAGCCATTAACCGACAAGTAAAATGCCTATGGTTTGGATGCTTCCTATGTGGTGACACATGTTAGTGGCCTTGCAAACCACTAGCGATCTCGTATTCCTTACATTTTACAGAACTCAGTTTCAGATACGTCTTTACAAATTACATACCATGTTTTCGTACAAGTATATAAACATTCTATACAAAAACTGCATGAATTCACACCAACATTATGTTGATGATTTTTCCAAAACTTACATGTATTTCAGGTAACTAAAGTGGATGTACGTGCGGTCTTACTCATGCTCCTGGATGTCGTTTCTGTTTTTAGTTACTATGTGTCAAGACTCCTATGCCCATTCTGCGGGATTTGATTGTTATATCCCATCTCGTATGGCGATATAATGATTAAAAACCTTATGGTTGTCTTTTAAATAAAGTTGTAAACTTTTCAGACAGTATGTTAATTTGTGATGTAGACACTTAACTTATGTTATGTTTTTAATGATGTAATGTTAATGGCATTTGGAGTTATTTTACGAGCATATAGTATGTTTACCATTCGTATGCAATGAGAACCTTTCAGGATCACACCTCGTGCTTCCGCCTTAGAAAGGGGTGTGACACATGTTCACCCAAGCGAACACGTGAAGTAAAGTAATGAGATCGTTAGCAACCCCCGTTCACAACAGGTGCTAAGTCCAAACTATAGTACTATCGTTGCTAAAGGCGGTCTAGTGTAACACTATATAAGCATAGTAACATGCATTCAACAAATCACGTATAGCATGCGGGAGCGGTTAGCGTTTATAAAGTGTTTGCGTTGTGTGTTGTGTTCTGATAGAGAACGTATGTAACACCCAAAAGTGCATTAAACAAAAATGGGTTCGAGTATACTCACATAGCGTGTACTAATCAAGAAACACGAGCCTCAATGGATTGAAGGGAGCGTCGGGTCAGCCTGTGTACGGGAACAGAAGCATAAGTCCTCCAAAGTGCTAAAACGGTCGAAAATCGGAGTGTCGGTGGGGAAACAGAAGCTTCATACGAAGCTGGTGCCTTCGTACGAAGGTGCCCTTCATACGAAGGTGGGTCTTCGTACACGTGCTGCTTTCGTTGTCCAAAATTGAGTGTCTTCGCGTCGTCTTCGGAAAATCGAGTGTTCATCCCTCTAACCTTAAGCTACTGATTAAACTTAGAGTCAGAGAGGTCTTTGATTGAGTCAGGTATGAGAAGCGGGCAGTTAAGTGTGAACCCAGTGCCTTCGTACGAAGCTGGCTTTGCACAGAACAGTCCGGTTCACAAACGTGGCTGTTTTTGGCATTTGATGTTGTGTTTTCACCTGAATCGGATGTGTTTTCGAATCCAATTCGAGGTGGTTTCGACAATACCCCGTTCCACTATTCAGTGAACGAAATACATGTCGTTTTAGGTCCGTTTAGGGTAAAAATCAAGTTTAAACATGTTCTGAAAGTCTCATCTTAGGTTCTAACACTTGGTGAGTGCGAAATGAACTGATTTCTAACTTAGGAAGCCGTGGCTAGTCCCAATACACTCGGTTAAGTGTAAAACCATTGTAGATGAAGAAGATTAGATGAAAAAGATGAAGGGTTTCCATGAAAAGCAGGAATTTATGAAGAAAAGAAGAAGTTAAGTGAAAAGATGAATGTTTTTAGGTGAAAACAGAAGAGTTTAGATGAAAATGGAGTGATTCTTGTGAAAATCGAAGTGGAAAACGTTGTATAATTGAAGAAAACTGTTAAATCTTACTTGAAAATGGTCGGACAACAATTCGGCTCAAAATCAGCAAGTGAGAATGAATGAAGAGGGGCTTGAGTATTTATAGGGGATGTGGGTTCGCACAGAAGGGCCTGGTTCGAACAGGCTGCCTTCGTACGAAGTTGCCTAGCTTCGAACAAAGGTGCTGTCTTGTGCAACCTTTTCCTCGTTTCGCGTGTAAGATGCTCGTCTAATGCGTTTTGTTGCTTTAGATAGTATTGGTACCTTAAGTATTTTAGTATAACACTGATTTTTGGGTCGCGTTGCGTTTTAAGGTGATTAATCGAGTTGTGCGAATAGCTTTGAGTTTGCGTTGCAATAGCGTTTGCGAGTAACAATAAACATAATAAGCATACACAAGTAAGACACATAAGAACACACGTTATCACATTACTACTACTAATAACAGCGTTTGCGATTTAGTGTGTTGGTCGAGATAAGCGAATGCGGAGGCGTATGATAACCAAACATACAAACACGACAATTTAAATAGCGAAATTCTCTGTAATTTGCGTTGCGTAAGCGTTGCGAATATAAAGCGTTTAAAAGTATAGCGGTGCGGTGCGATGAAAAAGTATTTAGTATAACGTAACCCTTTGTTTATATCGAATCTCGGAGTACAAGGCGGTTACAAATCGAAGCAAAAGCAACTAGGTAACGATCCAAAAAGTCGGGTTGTTACACAAAAGACTAAAATACCCCTACTTATAAATGTAAAATTTCAAACATAACCCTCATTAAACGGTGTTTTTTAACTAAGTTAGTCATTTGGATGAAAATGGCAAAAAATACCAAACGGGGGGGGGGGGGGGGCAAAATGGTACAAAAAGGTCATTTTGGACGAAAATGACAAACGTGCCCAAACCTCAGGGACGATTTTGGCAATTAACTCTTTTTCAGTTAACATCCAACTTTTTTGTCTTTTCCTCCCTTTTAATGAAGGGCAAAATGTTCTTTTAACGCTTAATTATAAAAAATAAAAAAAACTGACCATTTTGCCGTTCATTAAAATGGAGGAAAAAAAACAAAAAAACTGGATGTTAACTGAAAAATCTGATCAGATTTTGCTTTTGGATGAAAATGGCAACAAAATGGAAACCACAGGGACCCAGATTCAAAAGGTTTGAGTTTTGGACCAAAGTGGCAAAAGTGACCAAACCTCAGGGACCATTTTGGCAGTTTAATTTACAACTTGAGTTAACTGCCATTTTCGTCCCTGTGGTTTGGTCACTTTGGCCATTTCAGTCCATTTTTCAAAAATGCGCCATTTTCGTCCCCCACGTTCTGGAAAGGTGCCATTTCAGTCCAAAAATCATAACCCAGTTAAGTCAGTTAGTAAATAAGGACTGATTGTGTAAATTTGTAACATAAAGGACCATTTAAGTAAATATTAAACACCACCACCACTAGCCCTGCCACCACCACCACTCCGCTGCCACCACCACCGCCACCACAGCCCTGCCACCACCACCACTAGCCCTGCCACCACCACCACTCCGCTGCCACCACCACCGTCGCCACCGCCACCACAGCCCTGCCACCACCACCACTCCACTGCCACCACCACCACCGCCACCGCCACCACCGCCCTGCCACCACAGCCCTGCCACCACAGCCCTGCCACCACAGCCCTGCCACCACCGCACCACAGCCCTGCCACCACCACCACTCCGCTGCCACCACAGTTAACTCTTTTATCAAAGTTGTTAATACATGCTTTGTCGCTGTTAACAATAATAATATTTGTTTAAGACGATTTGCTGTTAAAATGAGTTTTTGCACTGTTTGTTGCAGGTATCATCTTTTTAGGGATGAGGACATTTTGGGAACTTTGCATGACTAGTTTTGCAAACAGAAATCTTTGGTGTCTGGATCTTCTAATGTTATGTTTGAAATAGTAGACTGATTGTTGAGCTAAAAGATTTGTTGGCAAATGGCTGTTATATTCCAAGTTCATAATTGCAATGCAATAACATTTACATAAGATATTGCCTGTGTTTTTGTACCATTAATATTTTTTTTAACATTATCTTGTTCTTGAATTGTGCAGCATGTTTCATAACAACCGCTAATCAAAAGGTTGTTCTTACATAGTTTGATTATAATATAATCTATAGTGCGCTTTTGGAAACGTTAGTCTTATGTCATAGACCTAAGTAATATATTGTAATATGTAAATTCATGATCGTTATATTCGACCCGCTTAAACCTGGCCTAAATAGCATATTGTATAATTTGTAAAGTCAGATTTGATATATTCGACCAGCTTAAACCCGACCAAAAAATGCACACAGGCTTGCGGTGGTGGCAGGGCTGTGGTGGTGGTGGCAGGGTGGTGGTGGCAGGGCTGTGGTGGCGGTGGTGGCGGTGGTGGTGGCAGCGGAGTGGTGGTGGTGGCAGGGCTGTGGTGGCGGTGGTGGCAGGGCTGTGGTGGTGGTGGCAGGGCTGTGGTGGCGGCAGTGTTGTAAGAATCGCTAGGCGCTAGTCGGGCGGTGGGGTACCGACTAGCGATTAATCGGGATTAATAGGGATTAATCGGAATTAATCGGATTGAGATTTTTATATGTAATTTTTAGTTACATATATACACCTACATTTTTATATGTAGTTTTTTATAGTATGCATGTTTTAACCCCTCACTAACCCATTTTTGTAAGTAATTGGAAGGAATTTATATGGTTTGGTCAATATTTGGGCGGCATCTAGCCAAAATTTGGCCAGAATAGGACCGCCATTGACTGCCTAGCTATTAATCGGCCATTAATCGCTGAACCTCCGATTAGTGATTAATCGGCGACTAATCGGTGACTAGTCGGGATTTTTACAACCATGGGTGGCGGTGGTGGCGGTGGTGGTGGCAACGGAGTGGTGGTGGTGGCAGGGCTAGTGGTGGTGGTGGCGGTGGTGGATGTGGTGGTGGCAGGGCTAGTGGTGGTGGTGTTTAATATTTACTTAAATGGTCCTTTATGTTACAAATTTACACAATCTGTCCTTATTTACTAACTGACTTAACTGGGTTATGATTTTTGGACTGAAATGACACCTTTCCAGAATGTGGGGGACGAAAATGGCGCATTTTTGAAAAATGGACTGAAATGGCCAAAGTGACCAAACCACAGGGACGAAAATGGCAATTAACTCTTACAACTTTAAAACTTATGTAACATCGAAACTCACCCACTTCTTCCACTCCAAAGATATGTTTTTTGCCCTCTTATTTATCCATGAGAAAGACGAAGTTTGTATATCCCCGACGATCTTATCAATAATTACTCGTTTGCCGCTAAAAAGACGAAGTTTGTATATCCCCCCACGATCTTATAAAGTTTTTATCTTAATCTTTATAAATTACATATTGGTTATGAAATGTTCATTGAATTGATAGTTTTCGGTTAACAAGGGTGTTCATCAAATCGAATAACGAATTTTCGAATACACGAATCGGATTTTTAAAATTCAAATAAGAAGGTTAAAGGAGGCTTGTTCATTGTTTGTGGTAAATTTGTGTAGCCGAAAAAAAGAAGTTCGTGGAAAAACTCTTTAGCTCGCCAGAAAAAAAGTTAAGTTCAGGGGAGATGATGATTAACATTACAAAGTTTGAGTAAAATAAAAATAAGAGTTAAATGTCATTTAGTCTCTTTGGTTTGGACAATTTTGGGAGTTTAGTCCAAAAGTTTCATTTTTCACGTGTGGATCCAAACATGTTTCAACGTTACCATTTTATTCCACTGGGTTAACTTCATCCATTATTTTGGTTAACGAGAAGGGCAACTCGGTCATTTTATATGACCGAATTGCCCTTCTAGTTAACAGAATTACATATAAAATGACCGAATTTCCCTTCTCGTTAACAGAAATAATGGATGAAGTTAACCCAGTGTATTAAAATGGCAACGGTAAAACCTTTTTGGACTCACAGACGAAAAATGAAACATTTGAACTAAACTGGGGAAATAGCCCAAATCAAAGAGACTAAAATGAAATTTAACTCTAAAAAGAAAAAGAAAAAGTTATACCAACTTGGTTGAAGTTAAAAATTAAAAAAAAAACACCCATTTTAATAAATAAGTTTCAAACCACCCATTTTAATGAATATTTTTTCTACCAACAACTATTTGGGAAAAAAAAACTCAACTTAAAACTACACCAAAATATCAAATCTAGTCTAACCCTATTGATCGGGCCCGTTTTGATATAGTTCTTAACAACCCAAAGAAAATACAATATGGAGTTAAATATCAAAAACCCCACGAAAGCTAGAAGTTGAAGACCAAAATATTTGATTGTTTGCTAGTTTACAAAACCTGATTGCACGTGCATCATATATAATATATTGACTATTCAATAATATTATTGACACAGATCTCAAAGATCTGTGATTGCCGTCTCCAAGCAGGACCCATTCCATTTCTATACTCCATACTCAAGTGTCGGCAGCTCATAGTTTGTACTGATGCACATTCTCTATATGTAAGAAAATATCAATTTGTATATATTACAAATATCAATTTGCATATATTACGAGCTGTTTGTATATGGGCGAATATTTTGTTTAAAACTATGATGATAGGTTTTATAAGGTTTACTAAATTTGTTTCTAATCTTTGTGATTATTTATAACTTAATGAAATGATGATATATGATTTACTCAATTCATCTCTACATTTTATAGTAGTAGGACTCAAATCCTAATCAACCGTTGGGACTGAGTATCCTTCCTTGTAATCTCTCTTCTGATTCAAAATCGTGGTTTGACGTATATCCTTCCTGTTTTGGTAATGGAATAGATGAAATAAATCCAAAAATGTTTTTTTTTCAAGAATGAAATCTAGTTGTAATTGTTCATCATATAAAACACTTTAAGATTTTTATATATTACGTATTAGAAAGAAAAAAAACTGAGAATATGTGTATTCTGTTTTATTCCATACTGTTTTTTTTAACAATCAGCTTCGTTTTTGTAAGAAAATACAACTAAGTGAAATATAACAAACTAAATAAAATTGTTAGTCAAGGCTAACACGTTCTTGTAGATCGCTAGGCGCTTGGTGGTCCAGTGGGAAGGCAAAGCCTTTAAAAACAATTAAATATAAGGTATGAGGTTCAAGTCTTACAAAACAAGAAATTCACCATTAAAAAAAGGTTATTGGATTCTATCACTCTCAATTATTAGGTATTGGCCACTGCCACTCTCAACTATCACTTTGACTCTCACTACTCCTAACTTAACACTTTATGTGTTGTGTCACTCTGCATGTGAACATTTCTTAATAGGGCTGTAAACGAACCGAACGAACACGAACAAGGCCTTGTTCGTGTTCGTTCGTTAAGGAATAAATGTGATCACGAACGGTTCACGAACACTTACCGAACGAGATTTTATGTTCGTGTTCGTTCATTAAGGAAATGAGCGTGTTCGCGAACGGTTCACGAACACAAATAAATTTGGCGAAACCGACGAAGGATAAAGATAGATGGCCCAGAGAGTAGCACTCGAACTTGAATCCCTTCTTGTGGAACGGAGGTCGATCGTATTCGCCGATGTAAATAATGAGAAATGAAAGGGAAATGGTGCATAAACCAGGTGAAAGTGGGTTTTCTAGTTTAATTGTTAGGGTAATAAAAATAAATAAAAGTT
Source organism: Helianthus tuberosus (assembly GCA_030545235.1). NCBI lineage: Eukaryota > Viridiplantae > Streptophyta > Magnoliopsida > Asterales > Asteraceae > Helianthus > Helianthus tuberosus. The sequence goes on from CM060448.1 coordinate 150,083,042, forward strand.
TAATAATATAAAAAGTACAAATAAAATATAAGGAAGCACAAAGATCTTCAATTAAAACACAAACATACGAACATAAACGAACGCAAATCAACGAATGTTCATGAACACGTTCACGAACACCTTACCGAACGTTCACGAACACAATCGAACGAACGAGAGCTCTGTTCATGTTCGTTCATTTAACTAATCGAACGAAATTTCTTGTTCATGTTCGTTCGTTTATTAAACGAACGAACATAAACGAACTTCCCGCCGAACGGTTCACGAACTGTTCGCTGAACGTTCGGTTCGTTTACAGCCCTATTTCTTAATGTATGAATTGTGTTATTGATGATATTAGGATAACACTTTGTGAATTACTAATGATTGCAGGTGAATCTACTCTTAAAAGACAAAAAGGGAGCCAAAAACCACTCAACCGGAGTGACATAACACAAAAAGTGTTAAGTTGAGAGTGGTGAGAGTCAAAGTGATAGTTGGGAGTGATAGCAGACAATACCTAATAGTTGGGAGTGATAAAATCTAATAACCCTTAAAAAAAACTCGCTCTTGTAGATTAAAAACTTGTTGAATTTAGGATGTTAATTAAGAATGACGTGTGTAATTTAACTAGATTTGTTAACCAGTTAGTCAATATATTGGTTTTTGAAGTTAAAAAGGAATAAATTAAACAGTTAGTCAATAAATTGTTAACCAAAATAACCATTAACTGGACTTGACTAAATTGATTGACAATTGATTTGACTGAATATTTTTCTAAACACCTAGAAAACATCAATAACCCTTTTTTATCAGCAACAAACATAACAAGTGTACCACACAAAAAACGCAAGCGAGGAGCTTTAAAAAAAAAAAAAAAAAAAACTTCATTAAAATACACCTCCGACTCAAACGGGAAAAAAAGCTAAAGAAAACAACAGGCCCCTGACCTAATCGGGCAAGGGGCAAAGAGATTACAGCATGTACAATGGATATTTACACCAATTCACCAAACTAATATAATTACATGATAGTCTATTTTTAACCCAAGCATAGCCTCTCAACTTTATCTCCCCTACAATATCATGCAGACTACCTTTTTTCTGGTTAAAAACCACTTCGTTCATTTCTTTTCATATGTACCAGCAAGCTATCATAGCCAACCCATAAATGATCTTTTCCTCCTTACCACACTTAATGAACTTGTGGGTGTCTATGTTGGATATTATGTCCGGTTCGATAAGTCAACGCTGCTGACCGGGTTTTGACACGTAAGAGTTACACTGATGTGTGTAAAATGCAACATATAAATTACATCAAATGAGGCATAAAACTAACCCTTTTTAAGTACTAATATTGAAAAAAGAGTGTTTTTGTCTTCCTTTTGTATTTTCAGGATTAAATGAGCTCAAAAACACAAAAGAAGCAAAAAGACAGCTAATTCCAACATAAATACAAGGAAAGGAACATTAGTGGACTGCCCGACCCCTCAACGGCACCTTCCAAAGCAAAATAGAGAAGTCAGAAGACTGAACACGCCCCGTGCTCAGCCAGCACGGGGCCGTGCCCAAGAAGCAGCAGAAAAGACAAACCTATAGAAGCTTCTATTGCCCACCACGGGGCCGTGCCCAGTGAACACGGGGGCGTGTCGAAAGTACAGCAGGCGCATTAATTGTAATTGCGAATTACAATTAATGAGGAGAGAGAGTGTCAGACGGGCACGGGGCCGTGCCCAGCGGACACGGGGCCGTGCCCAGCTCTCTGTTCAGCCTATAAATAGGAGTGCTTGGATTCATTTCAACTCATCCCTTGGCACACCACCTCTCACACACTTCATCCACCACCCACCACCATCACAACACCATCATCCACCACCATCATCCATTGTCCATCGTAGAGTGTGTGAGTCGTCTCGGGATCCAAGATTGATCGTAAGAGTTCTTGACAATCAAGGCCATGTTGCCTAAGTCTCTTACATCACTTGGTGAAGACAAAGTGTCTAGTATAATACTTTTTATTTATAATCTTTTGCACTTTTTATTTGGTTTTGTATTAATGACTTTAATAACTAGTTACTTATGTTGAAGGTGATCTTTCCTTATCGTTTGTCCGTGGTGTCTTGGCATTATTTTACTGTCTATATAAAATAAAGGATTTTCACCATTCATATCTCCACGGTCTATATGGAGGTATGTTGGCTACCTGGTCGGGGGTTAAGGGAACGGTTTGGTAAAGGTCTTGCCATTGTTCAGCATTTAGAGGTCCTGCAATGGACCTGGGTCAAATTTAGTAGGACCTCCTTCAATACTTCACGGTATTGGATGGCGGGGGTCCAAACTCTTTGACCCCCTCATAAGTTAACTACTATTAATACTATAACCCGGCTATTTAGGACTGTATCCATGCTGACTCAGACTACTTAGCCGAGGGTAACGTCACCGCCAAAAGCGGGGCCTACCACAATACTGCATTAATAACTTAATTCATTATCTTCCAATAATCCACCCTTTTAGGATTGTATCCTTGCTGACTCAAACTACTGGGGTGAGGGTAACGTCACCTTCAAAAGAGGGGCCTACTACAATAACTAAGATAATCTCTTAATTATGTGCAAAAGTGCGGAAATAATCAAAGGTTATACTAGATACGAGTCGGAACCAAGTGATTCATCTTGTCTATCTGTTTTCTTTTATTTTTATTTTTCAGCATTTTAGTTAGTTTTTATTTTTCTTAGCTTAAAACATTTTTCTAAACTTTTTATTTTGGTTAGACGTTGAGGATAAACAGGTATTAAAAGCTCTTGTGTCCTTGGACGACCTCGGTATCTTACCAACGCTATACTACGCTCAACGATGGGTGCACTTGCCCATATGTGTGTTTAGTGTTAGTAAAATATCGTGTTTTATAAATTTAAAACTTGGCTAAAATAAGTGTTAAAAAGGGCTTAAAATATACACCTAATATATATAACACTTCACACGCATCAAGTTTTTGGCGCCGTTACCGGGGACACAAGGATTTTAAGAAAGTTAGGAATCAATGGACTAATCATCTTTTATTTTTCTTTTTAATTTTTTAGGATTTTCTTAGTTTTTCAGCTTTTGCAGAGCTCAGCACGGGCCGTGCCCGCTGAACACGCCCCCGTGCTCAATCATTGGAACTGGCAATCCTGTTTTACGTCAGACAGTAAGCTGAACACGGGGCCGTGCCCACTCAACACGCCCCCGTGCCCAAGTTTCAGTTACTGAAAACAGAACCGTAAGATCCCAGCGGTTGGTAATTTCTGACATAAACATGAGTGATAGTAATTGTTTTTACTTTCGGCACGGGTATTCTCACCCTACGCCACTTGTCACACACCAACCTTTTAGCCAATCTCATTTCATGCATCATGCGTGCATGACACTTAGCGGACATGCATTTTGTTTCTTGCATTTTAAATGGAAGAGAAAAACTCAAAAGGTTAAAGAGGTTGTTGCAAGTAGAAAAAAGGCTCTCTAAAGGGAGCACCATAACCGGCCACCAAGACCGCCGCGGGCCGCCGCCGTTGCCGCCCCGCTGCCGCCGTCGCCGCCCCGTCTCCGCCACCGCCTACTTCTTGCCGCTGCCACTACTGTCGCCGGCCTGCCGCCGCTGTTTGTCGCGGCTGCCGCCGCTGTTTGCCGCGGTAGGCCGCCGCTTGGCGCTGCCTCGTTCGGCGCGTTTCGTTGATTCGTTTACTAGCACTCGTTCGTTGAACCTCGGTGTCTCGACCGGTTAGTCATTAACCGAGGTATATCTTTCTCATCGGTAGTTAAATATTTTTTACTATGCTCGTATTTGCATGTAACCGGATCCTGTTGGGTTTCGTTTTGTTGATCACTTGTTTTTATTTCCGCTGCGTTTTATTAATTAACTCGTTTAATTAATTAACTATTATTTATTGAACCGGGTTCTTGATAAATAAAATTTTGACTAATTACCACGGAAACCCAACAGTGGTATCAGAGCCTTGATTACAACATACGAGTCGGTACCGGTCTTTTAACCGGAATTAGAACACAAAGTTTATTTATTTAAAGTTTTTTATCTAAGTATTTTTAAGGGCACTTTTATTTTGGTCAATATTTTATTTGTTTTGCTTGACCAAAACATTGTCCGGTTTATTTTGTGATTGTTGTGCGATATGTAAATCCGGCCCGACCTTATTTTTGTGGTTGTATATTTTATTTGGTTTTGTAATTATTATTTTTGGCCACCGAGATGGTTCAAAGTTGTAATAGATTAGTTTATGGTTTTGGCCCGTCTTGTGGTTCAAAGTTGTAATAGATAGGCCTTTTGTCTTGTTGTATTTACTTGTTAAATATAGTTGATACGAAGACCCGAAGCAAAACCGAAAGCCAAGAGGAGTCTTGGAGTTAGTGGGAGTTACTCAAGACAACAAGATGCACTCAAGTCCATCCTTGTGGTTGTTTGTGCCCGTGACCCGTTTGATCTTGCTATTAGGCTCTAGCAAGATCGGACAATTTTGGCCATATGGATTTACATATTTATCTTGCTATTGTGGTTGCTTTTATCTTATAAATTGTTATAACGTAACCAACCTAAATACCAACATGTTTTTAAAAGGAGTTTTAAAATATTAAAACAATCACATTAAAACAAGTTCTAAATTGTTTTTAAAACTTGTTAAAGTTTTTGTTATAAAACAAAGGTTGTTTTTGAAACAAATAATAACCAATTAAGTTTTGCAAATTAAACTAGTTTTTATTTTCCAAAACTATTAACTTAATAGTTTCCTATTAACTTAAAATTGGTTATTCCAACTCGCGACAAACTTAGTTTTATAGGTTATCTAAAACTAATTGTCCCGAGAGGTGAAAGGGTCTTTTGGTTATGTCGCAAATTTAATATCTAAATTAAAACCGACTATAACGACCCTATTTGGTAAAAATTAAAATCAATAGTCTATGCCATCCTACTACTAGTAACACTTGGGGCATAATGCGAACCATCAGTGTTGGAGCCACAGCACGACACTTGGTGTCTAGTTTATCCTTCCAAGGTGCAAGGGTTTCGTCGACACATCCGACCCTTCCACATGTGACCGTTTTAGGACGATTATTATTTTTCTTCTCGTGTTTACGTGCCCCAGCTGTCTCGAGAACAAAAGTGACATAGATGAGGCCAAACGTATCAATGCAAGGAAAATAGGTTATCCTCGCAGCCTCATAAACCTCGGGAGTTGTGCCTTTCTCACAATTGACAATCGTTGTCAGTCCGCTTGAACCTCTTGCTAATGTTGCGTGCCCCAGCCGCCTTTAGAAAGAGCTTCTAACCGGATTCTCTTTCCTTATCGTCTCACCTCACGAATCAAGGAGATATACATCGAAAATACTGATTAATATCACCTTGCTCACATAACAGATGTCCAATGAAAACAAATCCTTCATTTTCAAGTCTATACTTAAAAAAGGAAAGGGAAATAAAAATTTGAATAACACCAACCTTCTCGAATGGCACCGCAATATGAGAATAGTTCTCAAGATGGAGGAAAAGCTGTATATCTTAGATGGCCCAGTCCCTACCGAGCCTGAAAGTAATTCTACTACTGCTCGCAAGGCACTGGAGAAACATAACGAGGATGCCGTTGAGGTGGCGTGCCTTATGAAAGCCACCATGTCTCCTGAACTTCAGAAGAACAGGAATATATGGATGCTTATGACATGATCCAGCAACTGAAAGGCATGTTCCAGAAACAAGCCCGACAGGAGCGATATGACACCATGAAACAACTCATAAGCTGTAAAATGCTGAAATGATCATGTATCAGTACTCATGTGCTAAAGATGAAAGGATACATTGACCAGATGAACAAACTTGGCTATTCCACAAAACCAACCAAGTTCTAATGGTCAAGTCTAGTGGTGTTAAGAAGCCCAATAACAAGAAAAGGAAACATAAGAGCAAAGGCAAGAGAAAAGTTGTTGTTGCTGCTAGAAATGCCACCAACAACAAGCATGTTGTAAAACCACACCCTCCTAGGAGCGGCAATGCTTTGAATGCAACCAAATGGGCGCTGGAAGGGAAACTGCCCACAGTATCTAGCCAAGCTGAATATGAACAAGGCCAATAACATTGGCACTTCTTTCGATATTCTCATTTATGTTATCGAACTTTTCACTGTTTCTAGCAACACATGGGTATTTGATACCGGATGTGGTTACCACATCGTTATTGTCTTGCAAGAGCCTGAAAAGTGGAAGAAACTGAAACAAGGCTACCTGGAACTCATAGTTGGTAATGGAAAGAGAGTTCCAGTTCTTGCAACTGGAACATTTTTTTTTTCATGTTCCCCTGGCCTTGTAGTTACTTTAAATAACCGTTTATATGCACCTGGTTTGACCAGAAACACTATTTCAGTTTCTTCACTGTTTGAACAAGGATTCAATTCAAGTACGTTTTAAATGGTTCTTCTATTATAGCCTACTTGAATGATATCTTTTATTTTGAGGCTGAACCTCGAAATGGTATTTATGAGATTGATGTTCAAACAAGTAATAACATATACCATCTTTCTAAACGTAACAAAGCTGGCATAAATGAAATATATTTATGGCATTGCAGACTTGGCCACATAAGTAAGGCACACATAAAATGGATCCAATCCAAGGGGATTCTTGAATCCACTAGACAGGACTCCTTTGATGATTGCGAATCTTGCTTAGGTGGAAAACTCACAAAGCACCCCTTCACCGATGTTGGTGAACGGATCGATGGTCTTCTAGAACTCATTCACATGTTGTATATGGCCCTTTTAGAACCGTGACTAGAAACCATGACTAAAACCAGCTTGATAGAAAGATAAAAGTACTTCGATCAGATCGAGGTAATGAATATCTCAGCTTTGAATTTCTCAATCATCTAAAAAAGTGTGGAATAGTTTCACAACCCTCTCCACCTGGCACACCCCAACTTAATGGCGTGAGTGAAAGGTGAAATCGAACTCTACTTGATATGGTTCGATCGATGATGTGTAGAACTAACTTGCCTCACTCCTTTTGGATCATGCTCTTATGACCGCTACCCGCATTGTCAATTTAGCTCCGACTAAAAGGTAAACAAAACCGTCATATGAGATATGGCATGGGCATAAACTCGATTTGGAATACCTTAGAGTATGGGGATGTGATGCATACGTCACAAGTGATTATGATGATAAGCTCGATCCTCAAGGCGAAAAGGTTGTTTTTTGTCGGATACTATAAAAGAAGCAGATATTATTTCTACCATCCTTATGCAAATGTGATTTCCATCAAATGGAAATGACACTTTCTTGAGGAAGAACTTCTTAATCGAGAAACTAGAAATAATGTGGTTGATCTAGAAGAAATTCAAGAACCACAAACAACCGCTGATGTAGTCGGACTGTCTGATCAGCAAGTAGTTGTTGCCAATGAATCATACATAAAACACAAGCTTTTGCAGAAGTAGTAGAATTCATAAGAATATGATAGATGTCTATGGCATCTAAAAGGTCCCGAAGTCTTATTAGTAGCCGAGTCTAATGACGAACCTGCTAACTACAAATCTGCAATCTTAGATTCAGAATCTGAGAAATGGCAAGAAGCCATGAACGTCGAGATGCAGTCTATGCATGACAATCAAGTATGGGACTTGGTTGAGCTACCCCCCGAATCTCGGGCAGTAGGGAGCAAATGGATTTTCAAGAGAAAAACCGATATGCATGGAAATATACGCACCTATAAAGCACGGCTAGTTGTGAAGGGTTTCACTCAAACTCAAGGTATTGACTATGATGAGACCTTCTCGCCCGTTTCTATGATTAAATCAATCAGGATATTGCTTGCCATAGTTGCGTACTATGATTACAAAATATGGCAAATGGATGTCAAAACCTCCCTTCTTAATAGACATCTCTCTGAAGATGTCTATATGGTTCGGCCTGAAGGTTTCATCGACCCTAAATATCCAAATAAGGTGTGCAAACTAAATAAGTCCATTTATGGACTCAAGCAAGCATCCCGTAGCTGCAATCTTCATTCTGACCAGAAGATCAAAGATTTTGGTTTTGTCAAGAAAGAAGATGGGCTTGTGTTTACAGAAAGGTTAGTGGGAGCACCATATCATTCCTCATCCTATATGTGGATGATATACTAGCCATTGGAAATAACATCCCAATGCTTAACGAAGTTAAACACTATTTGGGATCTTGTTTCGCAATGAAAGATCTTGGAGAAGCTACTAACATTCTAGTAATGAAGATCTACAGGGATAGATCTAAGCGGCTTCTAGGGCTAAGTCAAAGAACGTACATACACAAAATGATAACACGTTTCAAGATGGAAAACTCCAAGAATGGAGGTGTTCCTATGACTAAAGGAATCGTGTTGAACAAATCGCAATCTCCTTCAACGGACATTGAAATTAAGCAAATGGAAGTAGTTCCATATGCTTCAGCGATTGGTTCAATCATGCATGATATGTACTAGACTTAACGTCTCGTATGCTTTAAGCATAACCAGTCGTTTTCAGCATAGTCCTGTCATTACCCATTGGACTACAGTAAAGAACATTCTGAGGTACTTGAGAAGAACCAAAGATATGTTCTTGGTGTTTGGAGGAGTGGAAGAGGAGCTCACTGTAAGGTGTTACACTGATGCTGGCTTCAAAAGTGACCGAGATAATTCTCGCACACCATTAGGATTCATATTCACTCTTAATGGAAGAGCTGTCTTTTGAAAAGCTCCAAACAGAGTATAGTGGCGGATTCAGCCACCGAATCCGAATGTATAGTTGCATCAGATGCTGCAGAAGAATCTGCTTGGATGAATTAGTTCATCAACGACCTCGATGTGGTTTCAAGTATTCAGAAACCGATCTAGGTATTCCGTGATAACACAGGAATCATTGCTCAAACCATGGAGCCCGGATCACATGTTTAAGCACATTCTAAGAAAGTTCCACTATATACGGGAAATACTGGAACGAGGAGACATCTTAACAAGCAAAATAGACACAGATCAAAACCTAGCAGACCCGTTCACTAAACCGATGACTCAGGACAAGCTATCGGTCTTAGATTGGATAACCATTTGTTTTGATTTAGTATTTGGATGTACGAACATTCAAACAGTTGTACCTTTTGAATTCACCTTTGATTTACTAGCTAAATGCAAAGTTTGAATCTTACAACTGTGTTCAATTTTGATACGTTTAATCCATGAATCTTGTATTCTAAATTATCCATAGTCGGTCAGACTCGTGGGAACGACTCTGAATTAAGACTATTCTGACTTTGGACTCAAGGAGTTGACTTCCAGACTCACAAACCTCATTATGAATGACGTTGGATGTAACTCGCATCAGATCATCTTCATGGATCATGGTCATAAGATGTATTTGATTTAGGTATACTCATTTAGTATCCTCTGACCTGAGATACATACTAGAACTTTCGTTTACTAAAGACTATTCTTTGATCAGTGTCCAACGCTGTCGCGTAACTGCCAGTCATAAAGGCATTGGTTGGGAGTGGTTCTGAAGTTCAGTGGGAGTTGTATGTAGTCAAGATGGGATTCTGTACTCTTACATTATATGTAACAGTTAGACATCTGGGCGCCCTCTTTGATTCAAACTGGTGAAGTGTAAGGCCTTACCCAAACTAACTGTGTGTTTGATTAGACCACTTTGATTCTATGAACGAGAACGATAATGATTGAACGCCATGTGAGATTGAATATGATCCATGTCTCATTGTTCAATTGATGTCTTTTACAGAAAGGATAGATGACGAGAATTGCCATAAGTCTACTCTCTTCATGTAGTAAGCCATTGCTAAAGAGAAGATACCTTCGTTAATGACTTTAAAGTGTCATGACCTGTTGGGGGCAGCTATGTGTAGCTAGAACACCGCTGGTTGTCTGCGTTGAGATCTTATCAGAGACCTTCCAAGTGGGAGCTGTTGGATATTATGTCCGGTTCGATAAGTCAACGCTGCCGACCGGGTCTTGACCCGTAAGAGTTACACCTTGGGCAACGAACTAAAAATCCACTTAACTCGTTTAACTGGTAATTACGAACAACATTCGAGACTGATCATAATTATATTTATGATCATAAGCGGGTATTAACTGAGAGACGGGTACATGGACCGGGTGACACGGGTATTCTCACCCTACGCCACTTGTCACACACCAACCTTTTAGCCAATCTCATTTCATGCATCATGCATGCATGACACTTGGCGGACATGCATTTTGTTTCTTGCATTTTAAATGGAAGAGATAAACTCAAAAGGTTAAAGAGGTTGTTGCAAGTAGAAAAAGGCTCTCTAAAGGGAGCACCATAACCGGCCACCAAGACCGCCGCGGGCCGCCGCCATCGCTGCCCCGCTGCCACCGTCGCCGCCCCGTCTCCGCCACCGCCTGCTGCTCGCCGCTGCCACTACTGTCGCCGGCCTGCCACCGCTGTTTGTCGCGGCTGCCGCCGTTGTTTGCCGCGGTCGGTCGTCGCTTGGCGCTGCCTCGTTCGTCGCGTTTCGTTGGTTCGTTTACTAGTACTCGTTCGTTGAACCTCAGTGTCTCGACCGGTTAGTCATTAACCAAGGTATATCTTTCTCATCGGTAGTTAAATATTTTTTACTGTGCTCGTATTTGCATGTAACCGGATCCTGTCGGGTTTCATTTTGTTGATCACTTGTTTTTATTTCCGCTGCGTTTTATTAATTAACTCGTTTAATTAATTAACTATTATTTATTGAACCGGGTTCTTGATAAATAAAATTTTGACCGATTACCACGGAAACCCAACAGTCTAAAATGTCTTTAAACTCAAAAAAGTAAAGCGGCGGGATGTGGCACCAAATACTGAAAGCCGACCACACCCTAATAGCCATAGCGCAAGCCGTGAACAAAAGCTCCACCGTTTCCTCGAATTCGTCGCAGAATGGGCACATGTGACCGAGGTAATATCTACGTCCTTCTTCTTAAATTAATTCTCGTAGGAAGCCTATCCAAATTGCTTCTCTAATTCATGATATTACATTTAATGGGCACCCATTTCCACCAAACAAAATTTGGCGAGTGACAATTGCCTCTATCAACAATCAAAGCCTTTTTAACCGACTTCACCGAGAAACCCTTTTAACTATCATCCATCCAATTGCATGCGCCCTTATTGTTGGAGAGTCTCAAAGAATAGACAGACCTAGTAACAAGAGGGAACCTAATTAATAACCTAAATTCTAGTAATCAACAACTATTTAAATCTTGAATCAAATCACTATACTGAAAAAGATGTTATACAATGAATGATCTTTGACCCAAGTGACGTAAGTTATAAAAGTGTGAAGGTGGTTTCGTTTTCATGGAAGTTGAAAATTTTAAAGTAAAATTGATATTCCTATAATATCTTGTCACATCATGTATTAGTACATGTATAAGGCCGTGTGTAGTCATAAAACTACATAAAGCTCTTTGGTGAGGTTATGTAATAAGTGACGAAAAAATGCAAGAGAGGACTTTATGGTAGTGGTAAAAACATTATATAATCCCTTCAATTATACATACATATGTATGTAAATATATGTGTGTGAGTGGGAGAGGAAGGGGCATGTCACGATATTTTTCGCAAGGAATCAAATTTCAATCCTCATAGTGTCGGCTGTAATGGTGTTGCCGGACGCCATGGGGCGCTATACTCCCATCCGACGTGATATAAGGCACCATTACGAAAGTGACTAAGGCTTTAAATTTTTAGCTCTCTAAACCTAAACTAATAACATAATAATTACATGGTGTGCCACACCTTATATTAATTTGATACCTTTTCTCTTTACAATAATTTGCAATTTGCAATGAGGAGGCATATAATCTTTATAATATCTATCGTCCTTTCCTTCCACCTTCCCCTGGCCTAACTCAATATCTTTCCTCTCTCTCTCTCTCTCTCTCTCTCTCTCTCTCTCAATTGTATACATATATATAACATCCCTCCCATTATATAAACCATAAAAAGAAACAAACCCATCTCTCCATTTGTCCCAAACTCTATTGGGTATCAACTAAAAATGGTTTTTTCTTCAAATATGGCCATTTCTCCAAGAAAACTTAGATATGATGTGTATTCATATTCATACCAACAAGACTCCGAAACCCCTCTGGTCATCTCAGTTCTTGCTTCTCTCATTGAAAGAACTTTGGCTAGAAACGAGAGAATTGGTAGAAAATGCGTGTCAAGTCTCAAGCACAATAGTTCGAAAACTAGCGTTAGGGTTTTCGATTGCAACGAAACACCCGATATGACGATCCAGTCTTATCTTGAAAGGATCTTTAAGTATACCAGAGCCGGGCCGTCTGTATATGTTATCGCTTATGTTTATATTGATCGGTTTTGCTTGGCGTTGCCGGAGTTCCGGATAACTGGCCGGAATGTTCATAGGCTTTTGATTACAACTATTATGGTGGCTTCTAAGTATGTTGAAGACATGTAAGCATTTCTTTTATTTTGATCATATTCTTTTTTGTATAATTTCATATTCTTTTAACTTTATTAATGGTTTAAACGTGACAACTGTTATACCTTTTGTGTGTGTATATACACACATATATTAACATTTAAAATAGGCGAAGCTTGAGATTTCTTACCGGGTGTCGAAAACGTATATACCTAAAAAACTTATAAAACCAAGGGTCGAAAACGTACGTACCTAACAAATTCTATACGAAAACTATATATCGGACACTACTGCGAAATGTTCGAGGGGTCCCCCGGGCCCTTCTATCCTGCGCCCTTGAACATGAACATAAATGCTCAACACCTTTGCATTATTTTTTAACGCTATCAGTTAAATTATGCATGGAATAATAATTGTACCGTACGAAAGAAATTATGATACAACATGCATGTCAAGTACAGATGGGCCGGATGTTTTTGAACAGTGAACGTACATTGTTACATTGTTATAGGTTGGCAATAATTCATTGCAAGAATTTAATTTGACTAACTTCATGTATTATTTTTCATTTTTCTACTATTTAGGATATTTGTTTGAATATAAAAATCAAGAAAATAATGAGTTAAAGGATTTAATTTTTAAATAAATTTATTTTCTTGCAGGAATTATAGAAATTCATACTTTGCAAGAGTTGGAGGCATAACAACTGAAGAAATGAACACACTAGAGCTTGAGTTTTTGTTCTTGATGAACTTTAGAATGCACGTAAATGTGAGTGTTTTTGAGAGCTATTGTTGTCATTTAGAAAGGGAAGTGAGCATCGGAGGCGGATATCATATCGAGAAAACCCTACGATGTGCTGAAGAAATCAAATCGCGGCAAAAGGAATACAATCAAATGTCCCGAATTACACTCTAATATTCGTGTTTGTTTTAGTTTAATATTTTGGTACAAGGAAATCTTTGGGTCATATGTATAAATAGAAATATGTGCAAAAGATAGTCTTGAAGGGTTTTTGCTTCGAGATTGATCAACTACAAGATTGATGTAGTTGTGTTTTCAAATGAGATCTAGGATTGTTCGTAGTTTGACCCTTTTTCAATGGGGATGGGTATAAAATTAAGAACAGAACATGCAATTTAAAACAGAAGTGTAAAATAAGTCACATTTGAGATTTTTCCGGTCATACCCTATATTACCCTATAATTGATTTGAATCTGAATCTTATTTTAAAAAAAAATCCATATGTATTTCTCTTCTTTTTTTCAAACTTTGAAGTTAATTAGATAAATAACACGAATGTTGGAAGCAAATATAAGTTTAATTTGTCAGCAGGTAATAATAATTGAAATGAACAATGGGTAGTGGTCCATTGGCAAAGGTAAAAATTTTAAGCATCTTGGAAGAGAAGATTTTGAGTTTAAGTCCCAAAACGACATAAGTAAGAAATTTGCCGTTAAAAAAATAATAATAATTGAAATGCAGTACTCTCCATTAATCTAATTTGAGTTCCGTAGCCAAATTCCATCCGGAGGTTTTTCTTTTCTTATCATATCTCTGACAATAAAAATTTAGTAACTTATTGTTGAAGAAGTAAAAAATATACAAGTTATATTATATTTTTTAATAACAATTTTTAGCAACTTATTGTTGAAGAAGTTAAAAATATATTTGTTGTATTATATATTTTTAACAACAATTTTTATAAATACCATCTAACATTTCATTTGAAAATTTTTAACCCATATAACTTTTATACCGTCAATCGCCTTACCACTAGCTAGTATGAGAGTGTGTATATATGAAATTTTTAAACTTAAAACCCTAATCACGCCACGTGAACAAAAAATTATAATCACGCATGAAGAAAAACCATAATCACACATGGTTATGATTTTTGTTCATGCGTGATTAATGGTTTTGTTAATGCGTGATTATGGTTTTGTTCATAGGTGATTAGGGTTATGAGTTTTATAACATTCGTACTTTTTAATATCGTACCATCGCACGTTAAGAAATATCGTATGGTAACATTCCCATATATATATATATATATATATATATATATATATATATATATATATATATATATATATATATATATATATAAAGTATATCATACATTACGGCTTAACGTAATTCACGTACGACAACGTGCGTGATTTGCTCTATAATATGCGTGATTAATGTTTTCAATATACGTGATTATTGTGTTTCAACATGCGTGATTTTGGATTTTTGAGTTATAACGTGCGTGATTTAAAATGAACGTGCGTAATTACCTGTCATACATGATGTACGTTAACCGTAATGTACGTTAACCTTCCTCTATATATACATATATATATATATACATTTATATACACACATATATATATATATATGGATCAGGAGAAAACGCCTCAAAGTGTGAGAACGATTCTCAGCCACAAGATCTTAGTGGTTTGTGGCTGAGATTTATGCGGTGACATTTTTGTAAATACTAGGGGCCTTTGAACTACTAGGAGGGGTAAAATACGAAGATCCAAACAAGGGTGCACATGCTAATCACATGTCATTTCCCCCGATCATATTTAAACGCCAATAAATTTTTTATAAGTGATATTTTTTTTTAAAAACCACACCATAAAATTCAGCATTTTTTTATCTTTCCAACGAGTATACTATTGATATGTTTTTTCGAAAAAAATGAAGTGGGTTTTTTATGGCGTTTTAAACTTTGTTTTTTTACGGCGTTTTCAACTAGATTTTTATGTCGTTTTTCTGAAGTGGGTGTTTTTATGGCGTTTTTCAACCAGTTTTTATGGCGTTTTCTGAACTAAGTGTTTTTACGGCGTTTTCAACTGAGTTTTTCATGGCGTTTTTCTGAATTGGGTGTTTTATGGTGTTTTCAACTGCGTATTTTCATAGCGTTTTTCTGAACTAGGTGTTTTTATTGTGTTTTTCCTAACTGAATGTTTTATGGCGTTTTCAACTGGGTATTTTTCATGGCGTTTTCTGAACTGGGTGTTTTTATGGCATTTTTATTTGAACACCGAGTTCATGTATTTTTTTTTAATTTCAAAAGTATAGCAATAGTATACTCGTTAAAAATATAATAAAACACTCGATTTTATGGTGTATTTATAAAAAAAAAGTTAATCCTGTATAGAAAAGTTACGAGAGTTTAAAAAAGATGGTGGAATATGGATGTGAGTGGCATATGCATGGTCTTTGACATGTAAGTGACATGTGCATGAGTTTTTTACAATATTACCCTTAGTGTAAGTTAGCACAAACGCCACATGTTAACACCAAAATCGTTTTCACTGTTCTCACACTTTTAGGCGTTTTCCCTAAATCCTGACCCTATATATATAGGTTCTAGAGTAAACACTAGTGTATTTGCGAACCGAGTGAACAAATCCTGGCCATTGATCTACACACGTGTATGGCAAGGATCTCATCATCAAATTGTAAAATACACTAGTGTATTTCAAAATCAAATCCTGGCCATTGATCTACACACATGTATGGCCATGATTAGTTCACTCAGTTCGCAAGCTACACTAGCGTTCACTCTTGAACCTAATCCTATATATATATATATATATAGGGGAAGGTTCAAATGAAAACCACTAGTTATTGTGAAAACTCGAAAACTAATTAAAAATCACTAAAAAGAAGGGGGGAGACTTTTAATGAAGGAGGGGTAAAATTGGAAAAAAAAATATGTAACTTTTCAAACATTTCCCATTTCTCCATACGTTTTCATTTTAAAACAAAAATGGCACCATAAGATCACAAATTTTTGTATCTTTCATTCAAGTATATTCGAGCATATTTTTTATGACATAAAAAAAATTTATGGTGTCGTTTTGTTTTCAATACTATTATTATAGTAGTGCACATGTGCAATATAATATGTACTACAATTGCATTACATGCTTAAAATTAGCTTTTTGAGTTTAGTTTAGCTTTTAGGGTTAGTTTTTTTGGAGGTTTATGATTAGGATTAGGTTTTTGGGTGTGGGGGGAGGGGGTTTAGGTTTTTGGGGGGTGGGGGTAGGGGGTTTAGGTTTTTTTCGGGTTTATGTTTAGGGTTTAGTTTTATGTTTTCGGGAGGGTGGGGGTGGGGGGTTTAGGTTTTTTTTTTGGGGGGGGGGGGGGGTGGGGGGTTAGGCTTTTGGTGGGAGGGTGAATTTAGGTTTTTGGGGGGTGGGGGTGGGGGGTTTAGGTTTTTGGGGGGTGTCGGTGGGGGGTGGGTTAAGTGGTTTAGGCTTTCCGTATTAGTGTACACATGTGCAGTACAACCCAAAAAAACATTTTTTTTTTTGAAATTTTTTTTTTCATATATAAAAACCAGCGAAATTTATAAAAAAAATTGAAAAAAAAATTATGTGTTTTTTAGGCTTTTTTTAGTTAGTTTTCGAGTTTTCACAATAAAAGTGGTTTTCATTTGAACCATCCCATACATATATATATATATATATATGGGGTAGGATTTAGAGAAAACGGGGGAAAGTGTGAGAACGGTTATGGATCGTCAGATCAAAACAATCCATGGACTAGATTGCGCGGTGACGTTTTCGTAAATAACATCAATTTTATTATGTGGGACGCGCTTCATTAAGGGTAAAAGGATTTTTTACCGCTCAAATTCAAAACGCCAACAAAAATGATAACACACCATTCAAAAAAATAAAACGCCATTAAGTACAAAACGCCAAAAATTAGTGATAAAACGCGTTGGAGATTACAGGAAGAGGAAACAACACAGTAACTGAAAATCAGTTATTAACATTTATTATAAGAAATTTCCGCCTAAATTACGAGCCAAAAACATCATCATATAAACAACGTAAAACATCACTTCCATAATCACTTCAATCTATAATTTCTGCAAAAACATCTTTTACCAAAAACGCCAATTTAACCAAAACGCCAAAAATGGCAACCATCGTTTGGTGGAGATACACTCTGGCAATCAGGCGATTCGTCCTGCGTTTTGACAACAGAAGGAGGGTGTATGTTAGGACGATCAAGGCAATTTTGAAGATGGAGGAAGAGGTACAAAGGGGTATCCTATCTCTTGACATCGCTCTGGATAACGAATGCCATGAAACACAAATGCTTATTAAAGCATTAACAAGAAAATTTGGACTAATCAAAGCAGATGGAAAGCCGGACCCTGTCATGACATCATGGCATTTTGATGATGAAACAGACATGGTGACCGTTATATACGACAACGGAGAGTAGGAAGACTACCTGCTTGAAAACATCATGACAAAGCAGGGACTTGGGTTCATGGAAGAATTGCATAACGCCACTTGTTTGAACACATACATGGACTCAAAAATGGCATTAATGCAAGACATGTTCAAATGGAAGCTTCAGAATCTTCAAGAACAAGAAGCCGATGAAAGTGAAGGTGATGACATGGATGAAGGTCTAGATGAAGACTCCGAGGAAGAGGATGACGCAAGTGATGGATACTTCTCGGATAAAGTACCTTCTGACGAATAGTTAAAATTTTTTTTGTTAGTTTTCTTCTGTGTAATCTTTTTTTTTCTTAAGATAATTAAATGATATATTTCTCTATTTATTTGCAAAACGCAAAAAAAATACTACAAATAGTTATTACTTACAAAACGCAAAAAATAACAAAAAATATTTTTCCTGCTTAATATTTTCTCCGTTATTCTATTTTGTCATCTTGGTCTGCATAACGTCATTTAAAAAAACGCCAGACTTGGAAGATGAGACATCTATCACCTTAGAAACTGATAAAGCTGAACAAAACAGTAAATACACACAGTAACTGAAAAGACGGTTACTTTATTACTATCATTTATTATAATAAAAAATCCCGCCTAAACTACGGGCAAAAAAACTCCTATAAAAGAGAGGTCTCTACACAATGAATTGATCACACCCAGAAAAACAAACGCCATGTTCCCTAGAAACCACTCACTTTAAAACGGCAAAAAGTTAGTTAAAAAAACCACAGATGGTAAATCTTTCACTGAATGCATTCTTCTTTGAGGGTTTATCTCTATAATCTTTTGCTGAATGAGATGGAAAAATATTCAAGAAAAAGAGCCTGATGACATGTCATCATTTGAGCTTTGTTCTTGATGACTATATGCATGGCATGAAGGGATCAACACAAGTGTAAAACGCTATTTTGGACTCCATTATTATAAATAACATTCAAGCAAGAGTTGATCTTCAATGACATGCCACCAAACAAGAATATCACACCAAAAAACAGGATGCCACTAACAAGCTTTGTCTAAAAAAGACGGGGTTTATGTAGGAAAGTTGGCATCTATCTAAGATATTCAAAGGTTCAAAATGCCAAAACAAATTCAAGAATAAGAGGTTGATGACAGTGAAGATTCGGATGATAAATTATATTACCATTTTTTATTTTTTTCTTTTTCATTTTATATTGTTTTGTTATCAAATTATCTTTTGTTTGTTATCTAATTCTCTACAAATAAAATACATTATTATACAAAATGCCAAAAACTACAAAACACCAAAACGCTAGTAGTATGAAAACTGTGAGAACGGGTGCTGGTAAAGCACCTTATCAATGTATTAAACACCAAAAAATTTGACTAAACGCCATAAAAAAACATTTGGTCTTATTGTAATCTTATGAAAATAGTAATGACTCGTAGTGAATTATTATACAATGCCACAAAACGCCAAAAAAATTGACCAGAGAAACGCTATAACGCCAAATAAATTATCTATGTGACACAAAAACAATTAATTCAATGCCAATTAGTTAATGAATACAATTAACGCCAAAGTAATCTTAGACACCAAAAATAAACCAACATAAATTGGGAAAATAAAAGAAGATTGAAAAGACAAAAAAAATCCCTCACGCCCTGATCATATCCTGCGCCACGTGTTGGGCCAGTATCCGTTCTCACACTTTTGGGCGTTTTTTTCCTGATCCCGTACCATATATATATATATATATATATATATATATATATATATATATATATATATATATATATATATATATATATATATACATATCGGATCTGGTTCAATAAAAAAAGCACTTTAAGTTCTGTGAATTGTGAGAACTTCTACTTCTCGCGTGAGTTTTGCCACCATTTTTTCACCAACGTAGATGAAAATGTTAGAAACATATATGTTAAAAAAAATCCGAGTCAATAATTTTTTTTTTGACACACAAGCCTCGTTAGATCCATAGCGGGCCCAAAAGAGGCTACCACTTGCCAGGAGTTACCCAACGACACAGAGTCGAACACGTGACCAACCGGGGCAAGAACCCCCCAAGGGGGTACCTTCGACCAGTTGAACTGGCCATCATTGGCCTGAGCCGGTAGTTATTTTTTATTTACACTGATGTAATTTTTTTTTTTTACAAAACGATGACATTACCAGCAATTTTTTTTATGGCTATGTAAATTATCGTAGGTGGCATTTATTTTTCATGAAACAATTTTTTTTTAATTTGAAAAAAACTATTTATAAGGCCTAGTTCTTATAGCTCTCACAACTCAATGTGGTTCTCATCTTACCCTTTCCCTATTGGACCTAGTTCAATTAATAACCACTTTGAGTTGTGAGAACTCCTACTTTCCGCGAGAGTTTTGCCACTATTTTTTTCACAACGTAGATGAAAATGTTAGAAAAACATATGTTAAAAAATCAATCGGATAGTTATTCTCCATTTACACTCATGTAATTCTTTTTTACAAAACAATGTCGTCACCGGTAAATTTTTTACGACAATGTAAGTTTTCGCAGGCGACATTTTTTTCTAAAACAATTGATTTTTTTAAAGTTTTGGGAGTTTTTTTTTTTTGAAAAAACTATTTGTAAGGGCTAGCTATAACGGTTCTCACAACTCAATATGGTTATCATTTTACATATTATATATATATATATATATATATCACTACTAGAAAAATTAAAATTTCTGACACCATTTTCCGTAGGAAATGCATCACAACTCACGATTTTCTACGAATTTGTGACGAAATGCATATGTAGGAAAACCACTCGTAGGAAACTGGTTTCTTACGCATTTTCTACGCATTTTCCTACCCATTTCTGACAGAAAAGAGCTGTCACAAATTGCTACACATTTTCTACGCATTTTCCTAACCATTTAACGGAAGTTAATTTTTAATTTTTGCTACACAATTATCACGAAATTTAATTTTCTACGAATTTGTGACGAAATGCATATGTAGGAAAACCACTCGTAGGAAACTTGTTTCTTTACGCATTTTCTACGCATTTTCCTACCTATTTCTGACAGAAAAGGACTGTCACAAATTGCTACACATTTTCTACGCATTTTCCTACCCATTTAACGGACGTTAATTTTTTATTTTTGCTACACAATTGTCATGAAATTTAATGTTTCTTTAGTTTTATTCTATTTATAAAACATCCGAGAGATCGGATACAAAAGCAAATAAAACTAAAAGCTATAAAAATTCAATAACATTAATCATAAATTTACACAAATTTACAAACAAATCTGAATCGCATTCCCAAATCGAAATCTAAATCGCATTCACAAATTTACAAACATAAATTTATCTTGGGCATAACTTCAAAGCCATCCAAACCCAAATCTGAATTGCATTCCCAATCGAACCCCTTCTACCACACGCTACACAAAATAAGACGTCTTTTTGTCCGTACATTCGCTCCAGTTGGTGATCGTGACTAGGGTGGTTTATCTTATGTTCCGACATGGAAAAACAAATTATGTCAATATAATAGTTGCAAACTTCACAAGGATACAAATAGTTTTCTCGCTTAAGGTTGCAGATTATACACCTAGAGAACCCATAACTATACTTTAAAACCATTGTATGGTCAGGGTGTAGTGGGTGGTTTGTTATGGTATTGGGTAATTCTGCACAAAATTTGTGCAAAGAGTAGTCACAAGACTTGCAGGAGTAGTAGCACAAATGAAATGACCAGATCTGTTCCTTCCATCAAAATAAAAAGGAAATAAAGAGAAGAGACGAGTGATGGTGAGGGTTTACCGTGAAGTTTGTCGGTCGGAGATAAAGACCGCCGCCGTGAGCCGGAAAAGGGGGAGTCGGAGGGGCTGTGGCCGGTGAACCGACCGGAGGTGCTCCGTTTTGTCAAGTTACAGGGAACCGAAGGGGGGGGGGGGGGTAGTGAAATGAGATGTTTGTGTTATGTATGAGATGTTTGGAACCCCAAATTCGTAACCTGCAAATCTAGTTTTGAGGAGATGGAGAATATAAGATGCAGGGGTTTGGGATGGAGAAGATAAGATGGAGAAGAAGATAGTTTTGAGGAGATGGAGAAGATAAGATGCAAATTCGTAACCTGCAAATCTAGTTTTGATATTTGTGGGTTTAAGGATAAAGGTATTTTTAAACCGTTGGATTGAAAATTAGGTGAGCAATAGACCGTAGGATGGTGATCCGTGTGAAGTTTAATTAAAGCTTTTGATTGGCTCAATTATGTGTAAAACATTTTCTTCTTCAACTTATTAAATATTAATAATATAATATTATTAGTATATCTAATAAGGAAAAAAGGTGATGATCTAATTTAAAATCTTATCGTCTTACTATATCTAATAAGTTAATATTAAATTTGAATTAATTTAAATATTAATAATATTGATAATTAAACTATATATATTCTATATTAACACGTTAACAAAAAAAAATTATTAGTATATATCTAACTAGGTTAGAACCCCGTATATTACACGGGTTGAATAAATATAATTTTATATACTAAGTAACAAAATAGTTACATCTTTTAAAAACTCGTGTATTGCACGATTTGAACAAACACATATCTTATACGAATAATGTAATCCGTTAAAATATTTAGTCATCAAGATGTGTTTTCTAACAAAAGGAACTTTGAAGTACTATTTACTTATTGTAACATCTCACTTTATTTTTTATTAGGTTAGAGAGTTGTGTATTACATGGTTTATAACATTTTACTTTGTTTTTTTATTTATTATTAGGTTAGAAACGTACGTATTACCTGATGTTGGATAATCAGCAGAAAAAAGAAAAGAAATATTTTAGTAAAAAATATTAAACATACAAGAGATAAGCTGGATATTATGATTTAATATTATTATTTCATTGGAGTGTAAAACGGGATAATGGGATCCTTTATTATATACCAAATAAAAAAGTTATATCTTTAAAACCACTTGTTTTACACGAGTTGAATAAATGTAATATTGTTTACCAATTAATAAAATAATACATCTTTAAGAAACCTCATTTATTAAACGGGTTGAATAAATGTAATTTTATATACCAAATAATAAAAAAATTACATCTTTAAAAATATGTGTATTACACGGGTTGAATAAATGTAATTTCCTTTACTAAATAATAAAAAATATATACCGTTAAAAAAACCTCGTGTATTGTACGAATTGAATAAATCTAATTTTATATATCAAATAATAAAAAAGTTATATCTTAAAAAACCTCATCTATTACACGAGTCGAATAAATATAAATGTGTATAGTAAATAATAAAAAGGTATATTTATAAAAAACCACCTGTATTACACGGGTTTAATAAATCAAATTTTATATACCAATAATAAAAAAAAGTCATATCTTTCAATATACTAATGGATAATACTCGATAGGGATAGGTACTCATTCCCGGCCGCTTTCAGTTAGTGTTCATTGCTGAGTGATCGCTCGCTATCTGGCTGGAAAAGGTGGTCTGGATTTTTTAAGGATATAATTTTTTTATTATTTGGTATTTAATATACAAAATTACATTTATTAAATCTGTATAATACACATGTTTTTTAAAGATATAACTCTTTTTTAGATGTATTCAACACGTGTAATATACGAGGTTTTTAAGGATGCATTTTTTTAATTATTTGGTAGATTATTCAACCCGGTTATACACGGGTTTTTTAAAGATACGATGTTTTGGTATTTAGTATACAAAATTACATTATTTAATCTATGTAATACACATGGTTTTTAAAGATATAACTTTTTTATTATTTGATATATAAAGTTGCATTTATTTAACCCGTACAATATATGGGGCTCATAAAGATATAACTTTTTATTATTTAAGATAATAAAACTATAAAAAAAATTGTATATAATATTTTATTATATTTATACTTTACTGTTCATTTAATCCACTTTTTATATAGGAGAATTAATTTAAATATTAATAATATTGATAATTAAACTATATATATTCTATATTAACACGTTAACAAAAAAAAATTATTAGTATATATCTAATATCTAACAAATTATTAATATCTCTTGAATTAATATGAATATCTTATATCTGACTTTTTTACTTTCAACGTTGGTCTCCCATACTTTTCGTCTTTCGCAAGTTTTCTTTTCTTTTACGTTTCATTCTAAATTTTGTGAGTTTACACGCCGCAACGTGCGTGTGAGATTCAACGTTTTTTCGTTTATTTTTTTTCCTTTTGACAGGCTCGTCGCAAGGCGCGTATTTCTTCTCGATTGACATGTTCGTTGTGACACGCGGGTCCTACATCGACTTAGTTATTTCTTATATGTTTTACGTTTCAATTTGTTTTTATAAATCACATTAAAAGTGTAATTATATCAAAATTTTTTTAAATCTCCCTAAGTATAGAGTACAACTACTAAATGCATCAACATGTTGATAATTTATAATGTATAAATATGTTTCGTTATTCTTTTTATTTACAACTATCAAATAAGATTTAATTATTAATTCCAAAACATACTTACAAAAATTAAATGTATTATAGTTATATAATAATTAGGGCTGCATACGAACCAAACGTTCGGCGAACAGTTTATAAAAGAACATGAACAGAGGTAACGTTCGCCTTAAACTAGTTGAAGAAGCTTGATATTGACCAGGTTAACAATACATATGTATAACACGGGTATACACAGATTGACCCGCGTTAAATCTGACCTGAACCGAACCGTGACCCGAGCCGAAACAAAACCGGAACCATCATGAAGCTGATGTCATCTATTTTAACCAAACCTGAATCGATCTGGAAGTATCCGAACCACCAACATTACCAACAACAACAGTAAATCGTCTTCACCATCAAAACCAAACCGTTAAAGTAGCCGGGAAAAACGTCGAAGGAACGGTTCCTACACAATAAATTTTCCATCACAAATGCGTAGCTAGTTGCTACACATTTCCTACACAATATGGTAATAAATTTTCCATCACAAATGCGTAGTAAGTTGCTACACATTTCCTACACAATAAATTTTCCATCACAAATGCGTAGCTAGTTACTACACATTTCCTACACAATATGGTAATATATTTTCCATCACAAATGCGTAGCAAGTTGCTACACATTTCCTACACAATAAATTTTCCATCACAAATGCGTAACAAGTTGCTACACATTTCCTACGCAATAATTAATAATAATGCTGATTAAACATTAAAATATAATCTAAGTATAATAATAAATAATTCATCATAAATGCGTAGCAAGTTGCTACGCATTTCTGACGCAACAATTAATATTTAAATGAATTTAACATATAAATCTAATTCCAACAAATAAATAATGGTTCCGTCGGAAATGCGTAGCAAGTTACTACGCATTTCCGACACAATACTTAGAATTAGTAAATTTGTCACTATTGTGTCACAAATTGCCCAAAAAAATCAAGGTCTTTTTTCCGTAGAAATGCGTAGTAAATGTGTCAGAATTTGCGACGCATTTTTTTGCGTAGGAAATTTCCGTAGCAAAATGAGCACTTTTCTAGTAGTGTATATATATAGGTACGAGATCAGGAGAAAACACCCTAAAGTGTGAGAACGGTGAGAACGCACATGGCCCAACACGTGGGGCGGGATATGATCAGGGTGTGAGGGGTTTGTTTGTCTTTTCAATCTTCTTTTATTTCCCAATTTTGCGTAACATGCTGCTTCATTTTTAGCGTCTAAGATTATTTTGGCGTAATTATATTCATTAACTAATTGGTGTTTTTTTTCTTAGATCTGTCACGTTGAATTAATTGTTTTGTGCCACATAGATAATTTTTTCGGAGTTATAGCGTCTCCCTGTCAATTTTTTTCGGCGTTATAGCGTTTCCCTGGTCAATTTTTTTGGCGTTTTGTGGCGATGTATAATAATTCACTACGAGTCATTAATATTTTCATAAGATTACAAAAAGCCCAAATGTTTTTTGTGGCGTTTAGTCAATTTTTTTGGCGTTTAATACATTGACAAGGTGCTTTGCTAGCACCCGTTCTCACAGTTTCATACTATTAGCGTTTTGGTGTTTGTAGTTTTTGGCGTTTTATATAATAATGTATTTTATTAGTAGAGAATTGGATAACAAACAATAGATAATTATATAACAAAAAATAGAAAATGAAAAAAAAAATTAAAAATGGTAATCTAAATTCTCATCCAAATCTTCACTGTCATCAGCCTCTTCTTCTTGAATTTGTTTTGGCGTTTTGAACCTTTGAATACCTTAGCTAGATGCCAACTTTCCTACATAAACCCCGTCTTTTTTAGACGAAGCCGACATCCTGTTTTTTGGTGTGATATTCTTGTTTGGTGGCATGTCATTAAAGATCAACTCTTGCTTGAATGCTATTTATAATAATGGAGTCCAAAATTGTATTTTAGACTTGTGTTGATCCCTTCATGCCATGCATATATTCATCAAGAACAAAGCTCACATGATAACATATCACTGTCATCAGTCTCTTTTTTTTGAATATTTGTCCATCTCATTCATCAACAGATTATAGAGATAACCACCTCAGAGAAGAATCCATTCAGTGAAAGCTTTGCCACCTGTGGTTTTTTTAACTAAATTTTTGGCGTTTTAAAGTGAGTGGTTTCTAGAGAACATGACGTTCGTTTTTCTGGGTGTGATCATTTCATTGTGTATAGACCTCTCTCTTATAGGAGTTTTTTGGCTCGTAGTTTAGGCGGGATTTCTATTATAATAAATGATGGTAATAAAGAAACTGTCTTTTCAGTTACTATGTCTATTTACTAGTTTGTTCAGCTTTATCAGTTCTAGGGTGATAGACGTCCCATCTTCCAAGTTTGGCATTTTTTTTAAATGACATTATGCAGACCAAGATGACAAAATACAATAACGGAGAAAATATTAAAAAGGAAAATTTTTTTTTTATTATTTGTGGCGTTTTGTAAGCAATAACTTTTTGTAGTATTTTTTTGGCGTTTTGCAACTAAATAGAGAAATATATCATTTAATTATCTTAAAAAAAGAAGATTAAACAGAAGAAAACTAACAAAAAAACAAAAAAATATAAATAAAAAAATAAAACTCTTCGTCAGAAGGTACTTTATCCGAGAAGTATCCCTAACTTCCGTCGTCTTCTTCCTCGGAGTCTTCATCTAGACCTTCATCCATGTCATCACCTTCACTTTCATTGGCTTCTTGTTCCTAAAGATTCTGAAGCCTCCATTTGAACATGTCTTGCATTAACGTCATTTTTGAGTCCATGTCTGTGTTCAAACAAGTGGCGTTGTGCAATTCTTCCATGAACCCAAGCCCCTGCTTTGTCATGATGTTTTCAAGCAGGTAGTCTTCCTGCTCTCCGCTGTCGTATATAACGGTCACCATGTCTGTTTAATCATCAAACGCAATGATATCATGACAGGGTCTGACTTTCCATCTGCTTTGATTTGTCCAAATTTCCTTGTTAATGTTTTCATAAGCTTATGTGTTTCATGACATTCGTTATCCAGAGCGATGCAAAGAGATAGGATACCCCTCTATACATCTTCTTCCATCTTCAAAATTGCCTTGATCGTCGTAACATACACCCTCCTTCTGTTGTCAAAACGTAGGACGAATCGTCTGATTGCCAGAGTGTATCTCCACCAAGCGATGGTTGCCATTTTTGGCGTTTTGGTTAAACTTTGCGTTTTTGGTAAAAGATGTTTTTGCAGAATGATAGATTGAAGTGATTATGGAAGCGATGTTTAACGTCGTTTATATAATGATATTTTTGGCGCGTGATTTTGGAGAGAATTTCTTCTAATAAATGTTAATAACTGAATTTCAGTTACTGTGTTGTTTCCTCTTCCTGTAATCTCCAACGCGTTTTATCACTAATTTTTGGCGTTTTGTATTTAATGCCGTTTTATTTTTTGAACGGCGTGTTATCATTTTTTGTTGGCGTTTTGAATTTGAGCGGTAAAAGACCCTTTTACCCTTAATGAAGCGCGTCCCACATAATAAAATTGATGTTATTTACGAAAACACCACCGTGCAATCTAGTCCATTGGTTGTTTTGATCTGACGATCCATAACCGTTCTCACACTTTCCCCCGTTTTCTCTAAATCCTAACCATATATATATATATATATATAGTGGAATTATAGGGAGAAATCCTATGTGAGTTGCAAAAACTTTGAAAACCTAATGGATGGACATCATGCTGCCACGTGTTATACTTTTTCGCTACAACACTTTTACTGAAACCTGCAACATTTTCAAACACTAACACACTTTTCGTAATAGTAGAGAGAGGATAGAGAATGCCCTACAATTTTTTCAGTTGTTCACATTTTTTATAACTCACATGTTACACTTTTTTATTTTTTTGACAATAATTTTTTAGATTATATGAAATGTATGGATTTTATAACTTATAATTTACGAAATATTTATTTTGTAATGCATGTAAAAAAACATGTTACATTTTTTTACAACAAGATTTTTATGTAATAAAGCAGTTGTCACATTTTGTTGTGTCAGGAGAGAGATGAGAGAGAAGTGAGAAAAGTGTAACCTTTTACACTTTTTGTCAGACTGTAACATTTTTATAAAAAAATCTGAAAACTAACTTTTTAATATCCACCGTTGATCATATGAGATGGATGGTGGAGATGAAGTTTTCTAGGTTTCTTTAACTCATGTGGGTTTTCACTTTATCCTTTCCTATATACATATATATAGGGTTAAGTTCATTTGTGAACACTTGTGAACTAATCTTAGCCCTTGATTATCAATACACAAGTGTAAATCGATGGCTATGATTTGTTATTTCAGTTCACAAATACACTAATGTTCACTCTAGAACCCAAACCTATATATATAAACACATAATTGTAAAAAATTATTGAGAAAACTCGAATGTTCCATAAAAGTAAATAAAATAAAAACACATAATTTTTTAATATTTTTTGGCCATATATCTAGCATTTTTAAGATAACAAAATTTGTAAAAAAATAGTATTACACATGTGCAATGCTACGAAAAACTTATACCCACCAACCCCTTATTCCACAAAAACCTAACCCCAACCACCAAAAACCTAACCCCCCCTCCCTAACTTCTAAAAAGCCTAAAAACTAAACCCTAAACTTAAACCTCTCAAAATACTAACCCCCCAGCCCACCCCCACCTACAAACTAAACCTGAAACCTAAACCGTCTAAAAACCTAAACCTAAAAGTTAAACTAGACCCAAAATCTAAACCCTAAGACTAAGCAATGGCATATGTGAATAATATAATAGTAGTATTGATTATTAAAAAAGTACATCATTTTAAATATATTTTATGCGGAAAAATATGTTCGAATATACTCGAAAAAAAGAAAAAAAATTATGATCTTATGTGCAATTTAAAAAAATAAATAATAACATATGATAAAGATATAAATGTTTGAAAGTTATATATATTTTTTCCATTTTTTGCCTGTCATTTATTAAAAGTCTCAAATTCCCCATTAGTGATGAGTTTTCGAGTTTTTTTCCCTAACTA
The DNA here is from genome assembly GCA_030545235.1 of Helianthus tuberosus. Classification (NCBI taxonomy): domain Eukaryota; kingdom Viridiplantae; phylum Streptophyta; class Magnoliopsida; order Asterales; family Asteraceae; genus Helianthus; species Helianthus tuberosus. Next base: position 150,112,280 of record CM060448.1, read on the forward strand.
TGAGTTTTTAACTGAACCTTCTCATAATATATATAGGGATGGGTTAAAATGAGAACCATCTTGAGTTGTGAAAGTCGTGAGAACTAGGCCATCCAAAAGGTTTTTCCGATTTTTTTCTCAAAATTCGCATACTCACATTTACAAGAGGTGTAAAAAAAAATACTTATCTTCATACAAAATTTACATTAGCGCGTAAAAAAACTTGCATCAGTCAAAACTACCGACACGACAATTTTTTTTTATTTTTTTTTAAAGATGTGTTTATAATATTTTCATCTACGTTTGTGCAAAAAAATTTTGGTTCAACTCGCGCGGGAAGAAATCACTCAGGATAAGATGGGTTTATCGAAACAAGAGAGATGATAGTGGAGTGATTGTGAGAAACAAAGCAAGATTGGTGGTGCAAGATTTTAGACAAATTGAGGAGCTTGATTATGATGAAGTGTATGCCCCGGTGGCCAGACTAGAAGCCATTCGAATATTCCTTGCCTATGCATCATTCAACGGGTTCACTATTTATCAGATGGATATAAAGACGACGTTTCTCTATGGCAAAATGAAAGAGGAGATTTATGTTGATCAGCCGCCAAGTTTCGTTAACCCTCACTATCCAGGGCATGTGTATAAGCTCGACAAGAGATTGTATGGGTTGCACCAGGCACCTCGTGCATGGTATGCAACTTTGACTAAGCATTTGCTAGCGAATGGATACACTCGTGGAATCGTTGATCAGACCTTGTTCATTTGAAATGTGGGAGAAGACCATATTCTAGTGCAAATCTATGTGGATGATATTATCTTTGGGTCCACTAGTGATGCACTGTGCAGAGAATTTGAAGATGTTATGAAGAAGCAGTTTGAGATGAGTGCTTTGGGAGATATAATTTTTTTTCTGGGATTGCAAGTTCATCAGGACTCAAAGGGTATCCTAATTTATCAGGGAAAATATGTGGACGACATTTGCGAAATTCAACCTTCAGGATGCCAAACCAGCAAACACCCCTATGGCAGAGAGACCAGTTCTCATAGAAGATCTGGAAGGAGAGACTGTCGAAGAAACATTGTATCGGTCCATGAATGGGTCTTTGATGTATCTGACCGCCAACAGACCGGATATTATGTTCGCCGTGTGTCAGTGTGCATGTTATCAGGCTACTCCTAAACTCTCTCATTTAAATGTTGTCAAGAGAATCTTTAGATATCTTAAAGGCAAACCTAGACTTGGTCTTTGGTTTCTTAGAGATTATCCATTTGATTTGTGTGCCTTTTCTGACAGTAATTTTAGAGGTGTAGGCAGGGATATGAAGTCGACATCAGCTGGATGCCAGTACCTGGGTGATAGACTCATTTCTTGGCGATGCAAGAAGCAACAGACTGTATCGCTATCAACTGTAGAGACCGAATACGTAGCTGTTTCGGCTTGCTGTTCACAGGTGATATAGATCCAACACCAACTGGTGGATTACGGTTTGAATTTCTCTCAGACTCCCATTTATTGTGACAATGATGTAACGTTCTAAACAGTGAAAAATCATGTGTATTTTTCAAAAACTAAGCACATTGCCATAAAAATACACTTCATTCGAGACTCGTACAATCAGGGACTTATTTCAATGGAACAGATTCACACTGACGACAATGTCGCGGAGCTGTTCACAAAATCGGTTAATCGAGCACATTTTAATGCACTTCTTGAACTGCTCAAAATGGTCCAATTCGAGGACTGAACTTGGTCACAAATATATTTTTCTTCGTTTGTGTATAAATTTTTCGTTAAAATTGTTTTTCTTTTATTTCTTTTATTTTCAATTTAAGCAAAAATTTAGGGGGATGTAGTCTCTCAGAAAAATGCAAAAACATTAACAAATTCAGAAAAATAGAAAAACATTAAAAAAATTCAGAAAAATACAAAAACATTAAAAAATTAAGAAAATTACAAAAAAAAAAAAACAGTTTTTGTTTACCTCTTTGGTATAACGTGTAACACCTGTGTCATTTCAACCATCAAACAAATGCCAAACCAATGAAATATTGTATTTCATACTTTGGATTTGTAAAAATATGTGTATCGTTTACACATATCAATTCTTGTTCGATTTCAAGCTCTAAATCGCTTTCTGGAAGGTTATACGCGCACTGATGCGTAAATATAACCAGTTTAATGCAACGAACACTCCGGAATAGTGAAATAGACTTAACATACCTTAAATAACCTTTACATAACTTAGATATAAGTTTTGGAAGGTTTGGTGTGGTGAAATCAAAGTTTAATCGCTTACAGGGACTAAAGTTGACAAACTGCGAAAGTATGCCAATTTAAACTGTAACAGACATTCCGGAGCATGACCATAAGTTAAACATACCATAAATATCCTTCACATAGCTTAGAAATAGGCTTTGAGGTGTTCGGTATGCTAAAATAAACTTTTGTGTCATTCAGGGACTAAAAGTGTCAAAAAGTGCACAAGTTTGCATTTTCGCGCATAACTTACGTTCTGAATACATCCGGACATCCAAAAATTTATGTAAGCACTAAAATATTTTATTTTAGTGTTCGGCATAAGAAAAATCCATTCGTCACGCCATTTGGATCGTTTTTCGCGCTTGTGCGCATTCCGTCGTAATTAACCGAACAACGCAACCGTACGGCTAAACGAACCGACATCCGAGATATTTTTGAACACATTTTAAGTTCCCTATACTTTAACTTCATTTTAGAGCTTTGAAATGGGGTTAACGGGCCTTAAACGTGTAAAAAATGGCCTAAATACAGTTCAGGGACCAAAAGTGTAATTCTGTGAAAGTTGTGGCTAGCGCACCGCTACCCTTTTTATGTAACGGTGCGCTAGGGGTCTGCTGACCAGATTCAGAGTTTCTAAACAGCAGGCTGCAGCTGTTTTAACCTCACCCACATGTTCCCAATTGTCTAGTCATGTGATAAGGATGGAATTTTAGTTACCATAAGGTTCCGACAAATGTACGCACAAGATTAAGGCACGTTTTCCTTGAAACGATCTTAACGGTGGACCGAATACTATAAATACCCCACCCCCCATTGCTTCTAAACCCACAAGAATTCTGATTTGAGAGCTCTAAGTTGAAACCATTGTTTCATACCTGAGTTCTTAGATCGGGATTAGCATTCGGGGACCCTGGGTAAGTATTCTTTCGTTCTTTTCCTTATTTTATTGCTTTTCGAGTCAGAAAGTCAAACTTTGTTTGACTTTCAGCGTTGACCAGTAATGGTCAATGCGAAGTTCGTTTGAACTTCGCAACGTGAGTGTAATCACGTTGGTCATAGTCCCTTGGGACTATGCCCACTGGTTACCACGTTGTCTAGGGTCGTAGGGTAAGCGATCTGATAAATCGCTTATACCTCGAACCCGACCCAGTTTGGTCGATCATTAGGATCCGACCAAATACATTAGGTGACCATAATGTATAGGGAATAACCTTCCGAGGTTATACCTTATGGTCACATCGTTTAAGTAGTTGTATGATAGGTAGTTTATATGCCTTAGGTAAATTACCAGAATACCCTTTTCATGTATAATTGGTAATTAAGCATATGTAACCTAAACCTTTGTCACATAACTGATTATGTAACATGTTTAGGCATATAACACTTGTCATAGGGCTAGTTAGGCGGTCCGAACGCGTTTCACGCGAACGACGCGTTAAAGTAGCATAAGCTACCTAAACGGGTCGTAATGGGTCGTAGACACTTAGGTTAAGTTTCATTTAGTATGTAGGCTTTGTTAAACCAAATGAAACGAGTCTCTACACTCGTTTGGTTTACAAACCCTAATGCTACCCGATCTTCCGATTTAGGTCCGGTTTATTAATGTAGCTACCTATACTAGGTGCCGTTTGATATCCGCGATCTCTAGCATTGTTTAGTTATTACTCAAGGACTACTGAGCAATCTCAGGTGAGTACATAGACCCCTCTTTTACTGTTTTCCAAACTGTTTTGGGGTGAAACGCATGTGCCTACTTGTTACTTTCGTGCTTTCCATTGTTTTTACATCATATACTTGCTATGCTCATTAGTACACTATTAGTACATGATTTTATTACATTTTCTACTTTGTATGATGACTTTGCATACTTAGTACATTGTTTTACATGACTTTTCTACTTTGTATGATGACTTTGCATACTTAGTACATCATTTTACATTGCATCTCTGTTGCATATGTTCCAGTAACATATGGACACATTGTTTTACAGCTCTACCCTGTATGTTTACTCTAGCATACTAGGTACATTATCTTCATAAAACATGCTTACATTTTGGTATGACATTTGGTTTGTTTAAACTATACTATACATTCATTAACACCGATCATGCCGCTCGGTAGTAGGTAGTGGTACCATAGGACTTGACAAATCCCGTTCCGGACATCCCAGGGAAAGGGGATGAAAGGAATGACCGAATCCGAATACATATTCTCTTGATAACTCACTTTTACATAGTTATCCGTCTGTCTCAAGGCTTGGATGTATGAATTTTCACAACACCGCATAAATGTTCATATTCCGTATAGCGTGCATATATCTTACAAAACATAACTTTGATTTAAACCAAGTTTTACTTCAATACTTTGTTTTGTTCATTTTTACTTATGGTTTAAGTAGTCTAAATTTTACTTACCATACATATCATTTTGGTTATACATTACTTGACTACTTTTGGACTATCAACATTTGACATGGTTTATACAAGGACTTTTGACTATTGGTTTAAACATAGACATTTGACATGGATATTTGACATAGACATTTGACATGGATATTTGACATAGACATTTGACATGGATATTTGACATAGACATTTGACTTGGATATTTGACATAGACATTTTGACAATTGATTTAAACATAGACATTTTACATTGTTTGGTTTGATTAAGTGATTAAGTAACGATGTGTGTGTAATATGATACAAGCATGGTGGATACGCCGCTGGTACTTCCTATATATAAGTGTTTGTATGGTATTACATATCGTAGCGTTATTTGAATCATTTCAGTTTGATACATATAACATTTTATACAAATAACATACTTTTCACAAGACATTGTTTTACAAACAATTTATCTTATACAAATCCATTTTACTATGGTTATTCATTTAACCATACGTTATTCACTTATTTATACATATCATCTGAACTCATTGTTTTTCAAATGATTTACAAAACAAAGCAAATTACAAGGTTCATGACTAAACATTTTCTCAAACATAAGTCATGGAACCTATTTTCACAAAACCTATGTATCTCACAGGCATTTTTATGCTGACGTACCTATTTTCACATGTGTTTTTCAGGAGCTGTTGCATAAGATGATCAAGATACACATAGGCAGACTTGGGCTTTAGTGACAATAAAAGATGCAAGACTAGTTAATTATGTTGTATTTCCTTGTTTGTTAAGACATTGTAACACTTTTAATCAATAAAACGAAACTTCAATTGCCATGGATTTGAAACAATTAATTCTGTTACAACACTCCCCGACATTTCCGCCACGTTTTGTATGTTCCACGTGGTCGGGGTGTGACAGAAAAGATGGTATCAGAGCCAATGGTTATAGGGAATTAGGTTATTAGTAATGCTTTGACCTAGTCTATAACCTTTCTAGGACCCTAACGCGAGTTTACTTGCGTTTAGTCATAAAACAATACCGTCACCTATCCTTAGGCGACGACCACAACAAGAACATAAATTTCAAAACCACTTTGAAAACTAATCATCTGTTCTAGGATGATTGATTTCTAGGTTTTGAACCCTCTGTTATACGGTTTTGAACCCCTTTGAATTTTCAAAATCTCGTCAAGGTTTAGGGTTTTAAATAATGTGAACACGTGCAAACTGGAAGGGTGAACGCCTGTATTCTGGGTTTTCTGTCTAGGCAAGCACTTCGTATACATCTCAACCAGACGCGAGACCAGTTGTGCTTACCTGGGAATTCTTGGGATGAGTGTTCACTTATAGGCGAGCATGTCTTCGCGATACATTATTTTTGACCCATTTACTTTGATTAGTCACTGTCTCATTTGTTTGCCTTTGGTAACAAACAAATGGTCACAATCTTCATGCGTTGTCATTTTCTCTCGACTATCTTTCCCTTGTTTCCTCCCATGTCTTCTATTTTCTTCATGGTGCCTCTTCATCGCAACAACAATGTCCGAACCAGGTGCTGTAATTACCCAACGAATAGGCGTCGTACTCCAGAGGACCGTTGACTTAGCTATCACCATGACTCCCCTCAGGGATGAAGCCGTAAGGGAACTGCTCCTTGGTGCAATCAATGCAACTGTCATCATCCAAACCAAATACCCTGTTTCAAATGTACCCACGGTGGACGATGGAGACATTTGGTTAACAAGTGCCGCTTTGCAATCCAAAGCAAAGCTGTTACAAATCCTGCTGCTGCTCAACCTTCAAACTCTGCTTCATATGTCGCTTGGCATATCTGGCGCCTCAACCTCATGAACATTCTACCTTGTGTATCGACGTAAGCACGCCTAGTGCAAGGTGTCGGAACACTCTCGTTACACAAACTCCAAAATCCATGTAGGATCTTTCTATCTTCATAATTAGATCCTTGTGGATGGATATCATTCATCGGAGTCCTTAATTGAATTCTTTGTATGATTCAATACGTACATCACAATTCAATAGGGACAAAGCCGAATTTCTTTTAAGATTATTCTATCTTCATAGATAGATTCTTGAAATGTTTAAAGTACCAAATGAAATCCACGGAATGGATTCCTGGTGTGCTTTAAGTATCCGCGTCCAAAGATAACAAATTAATAACCAAGTTGAACAACTATATGATTATGTGCTTCTGTGTTTCCTTTTTATGTTTTTGGTGTAATCTAAGTTTTTGTCATCCAAATCCTCGTAGAATCTTCCATACCTTCATATGAAGGATTCGTAGTAGGATATTCAAAAATGTACTATCTTAAATCCTTAATGGACTTCCACGTTGTAGTTAAGTCCCTTGGATTATAAAGTACTATTCCAAAGTTTAAGGGCAACATGTGTTGAAAAGTTAAATACATCCTACGTCGGTGTAGTTAAATGTTCTCTTAGATAGTTGAGTTAAAGAGATCCTACGTCGATCTAAAGTTAAATACATCCTACGTCGGTGTAGTTAAATGTTCTCTTAGATAGTTGAGTTAAAGAGATCCTACGTCGATCTAAAGTTAAATACATCCTACGTCGGTGTAGTTAAATGTTTCTCTTAGATAGTTGAGTTAAAGAGATCCTACGTCGATCTAAAGTTAAATACATCCTACGTCGGTGTAGTTAAATGTTTCTCTTAGATAGTTGAGTTAAAGAGATCCTACGTCGATCTAAAGTTAAATACATCCTACGTCGGTGTAGTTAAATGTTTCTCTTAGATAGTTGAGTTAAAGAGATCCTACGTCGATCTAAAGTTAAATACATCCTATGTCGGTGTAGTTAAATGTTTCTCTTAGATAGTTGAGTTAAAGAGATCCTACGTCGATCTAAAGTTAAATACATCCTACGTTGGTGTAGTGATATGCACAAAATGTAATATATAAATTGTATCAAATACGGTATAAAAACAACCCATTTCAGTACTAATGTTGGAAAAAAGCGTGTTTCTTTGTTTACTTTTGATTTTCAGGATAAAATAAGATCAAATGAACAAAAGGAACAAATTAACGACAAAAACCAGCATAAATACGAAGAAAGGAAGTTGACACATTATACCGACCCTCCAAACCTCACCCCAAGAATAAAAGCAACAAATAAGAAGCCCAACACGAGGCCGTGCCTACTTGGCATAGGCCGTGCCCCAGTCAAGATTCCTTAGAGAATAAAGACTAAAAGAAAACGACAAGGGACACGGGGCCGTGTCACCTCAGCACGGGCCGTAGTCAACTCTCAAATTTGCATCTCTGGGTTCGTAAAACAAGTATATGGGCCACGGGGGTTGACACACGGGGCTGTGTGTGTAGAAGAGCTGACAAGAGAACTAAATGAAGATAGAGAAGATGAAGGACATGGGGTCGTGCCCGCCAGGCACGGGGCCGTGTGTGTCTCTTGTTTCTAACTATAAATAGAGGTGCTTGGCTCACTTGCAAACCATCCCTTGGTAAACCACTTCTCTCACTTCCACCACCATAACACCATCATCTTCCATTACTTTAGTTAGAGTTAGAGTAGTCTCGGGATCCAAGATCGTTAGTAAGAGATTTTATTAAACTATGGCCATGCTTGACTAATCTCTTACATCACTTGGTGAAGACGAACACTTTTGTGTGTTACTTTTGATTTCCAACCTTAGGTCACTTTTTAATTGGGTATGTATTAGTGACTTTAATAACTAGTTTTTTATATTGAAGGTGAATTTTTATTCTGTCATTCTTCATGCTTTGTTGATTCACGCATTCGTGTCTTTACAGTCTATATAAAACGCGTTAACTGCCCGGAAGGGGGTTAGAAGGGTGGTTTGGGTAAAGTTCTTGTCTCGTTCAGTGTATAGATCCTGCGAGGATCTGCGTCAAGCTTATTAGAACTTCCCTTGAGGCAGATAGCATCAAATCGGGGGAAGTAAGAACAACTTGTAATCCCTTATAAAAAAAGTACTATTAAAACTTTAAACCGGCCTTACGGGACTGTATCCCTACACACTCAGACCAATATGGCCGAAGCTAGCGTTGCCTCCAAAGAGGGACATGCCACATTTTGCATTAATAACTTCCTTAATTATCTTTCAATAATATGACCTTGCGGGACTGTATCCTTGCTGACTCAGACCAATATGGCCGAGGGTAGCGTTGCCTCCAAAAGAGGGACACACCACTATAACTAAGATAATCTCTTAAAAAACCCGAAGTGAGGAAATCATCAAAGGAAACATAAAAGATAAGTCAGAGCCAAGTGATTCTTTCTTGTTATTTGTTTCTTTAATTTATTTTATTTTCTTTCTTCATTTTACATGTTTAAAAATCTTTTTCTCAAATTTGGGTCGATTAGACGCTGACGAAAAACCGGCATTGTTGGTGCATAGATGTCTGTTAACTTCGTCTTTATAGAGTCTTGTGTCTAGATAGGATTAACCAGTACTCAGCAGGTTAGAAATTAGATTTTACATGTTAAACGGGTATTTCGCTCGAAATAGCAAGTGCTATTTCGTACGAAATTACACAAAGGTATTTCGCATGAAATAGCAAGTGCTATTTCGTACGAAATTACCTCCCCTATATATAGTAGACCTGCTGATTCATTTGGAACGGTCTTGATTTCAGAGTCGAGGTGCTGCCAGTTTGTCAAACGATCAGAATTGCTTTGAAATCATTAATAAAAGGATAATTAAGAAGAATCAAGCTGTTTCACGTCTATATCACTGATTCCGCCTTTGATATGGATCACAAACTCTTCTGATTGACTCGTTAGGGTCACACGACGATCCAACAAGTGGTATCAGAGCTCAGGAAGAAGAGTTTATACCAATTCAGCTTGTTTTCATCACTTCTACTCATTCTTTTCAAAATTAAACGAGATTTAATGGATAAAATGGATTGAATTTCACATATATCACGTAAAACACCGTTTTATTGAATCCTTGAAAGAATTGGACCAAAATTCGAACAAAAACCGGATCAATTTGACAAAATGGTGGCCGACATGCTGATGTCATCCCAATTTCGCATGAAATAAGTCAGCCTATTTCGCACGAAATTAACTCTGTGAAATCTATTTCGAACGGAATTAGTGTATTTTCGCACGAAATTAGCATACATTTCCTTATTTCGTACGAAATCAAGTTTTATGAACCTAATTTCGCATGAAATTAGACCTTATTTCACACGAAATCATCTTGGAACCTCTATTTCGCACCAAACTTGTTATTTCATGTGAAGGGTATTTAGTGTGAAGGAGTATTTAGCGTGAAAACTTATTTCGCATGAAATCTGTTTTCGTTTGAAGGCTGTTATTTCGCTTGAACTGATTTTGTTTGAAACTGTTTTTGTTAAAATCAATAAATTTTCTAAGTGTTTGTTGATTGTTTCAGATACGTGAAGATGGATGAGTTTATGAATCCGTTCAGTGGCATGTTTGCTTTCACGGGAAACACCGGAGATGATACATCAAATAGCACAAATGAAAATGCTTCTAATCCGAGTGCAAAGAAAACCCTGTCTGATGCTTTGAGTGTGGAGAGTGCATATGGCACATACAACAAACCTCCCAAACTGATGGCGATTGAAGAATACAATAGATGGGCTAAAAGGTTTGAAGAATGGCTAAAAGCATTTGCGTATCCCAGTTGGAAGAGCATGAAGAATGGTTTCAATATGGGAAGATCAGATTATGAAAATATAGCAGATACTGATGTAGAAAGATTTGTTGCTGAGCAAAAGTGCATTGCATTGCTTCATCAGTCTGTGAGAGACGACATAATATCGTTGATTGAGTACACAAATTCGAAAGATCTATGGGAGAAATTGAGAGTGAAATGTGTGGGTAGTGCCGAGATAGTTAAAAACAAAAAAGAAGTTGTTAAGAAAAGAATTCGATTTGTTTGGATGTTTGAAAAACGAATCTGTATCAAAGATGATTGAAAGATTTGGACATTTGAAGATGGATTTGGCAAGGCACGGAATCATATATACTCAAGAAGAATTGGTTGACAAATTGTTTGACTCACTACCTGATGAGAAAGACTGGCAGTACTTTGCTTTGATGCTGAAGAACACAGTAAAGTCGGAGGATCTGACGATTGATCTGTTAATCGAAAGATTGGAGAGTCATGAATTGGAGATCAAGAAATCAAACAAAGTCAATAATTCCTCATATCAGCAGAATGTTGAGCTGTATTATCGAGGTAGTATGATCCCGAAGACTGTGTCTCCTAGGACAGCTTTCTCAGCTGAAAGTTCTTACACGTCAAATCAAGAGAGTTCGAGCAATGGTTTTCATAGTGGTTCATCGTCAACTACTTCAAGTCAATCAGTTCCAAAGAATATGTTTCAATGTAACATTGCTGTGGATCTAAAGAATGCTCAAAATTTCAGTGAGGAATCCGCAAAGCAGCAGATGGTGTTCTTAGCTTTTGTTTTAGAGTCATACGAGAGCCTTGTTACGGGCAAGATTGGAAATACTAACCTAACCAAGGAGGACTATGATCAGATCAACCTAGAAGAAATGGAGTTTATAGATATCAGGTGGTGTATGGCTAGTGCAGTTAGACGAGCACAAAGGTTCATGGAGATTACAGGCAGACATTCAATTGGCGGACCTTCCACGAAACTTGGTTTTGATAAGTCAAAAGTTACGTGCTTCAGATGTAAACAAAAGGGACATTTTAAACGTGAATGTCGAAACGCACCTGCTGATGATACTGCAAATCCATTCAGAGAGGATTATTACAAAAGAGCAATTTATCATCAGAACAAATCTGAACCGCCCAGAATGAAGCAGCTAGAAGATACCCCCAAAAAAAATCAAGAGCACTTGCTGTTATTCATGATGACGAAAGTTTCGATTGGAGTGAACTGCTACCAGAAGAGGATGCAGTGGGCTATGCGTTTGTGACAAAGCTTATTCCTTTTAAAGATAGCAGAACAGAAGAAGAGAAATACATCAACAGAAAGATGAAAGCTCAAGAAATAAAACATAAAATCTATTGTACATACAAAGAAGCAAAAAGGGTGAATAGATGGGATGCTGATAGAGAATGTTACCTTGATCCCAAAGGAAACATTGCTGTTGAACCTGATTCTGTTAGTGTTGAAACTCTCACCGAGCAAATTGATGAAGAAGAGGAAGCTAACCAGAGAATGTGGTGGGGAGGAGGTGAAAAAAAGAAAAAGAAAAAGAAAAAGAGAAGGAGCTGCAGCCAAAGAAAATTGATGACGGGATTATTGATACATCACAAGAATTCACGGTTGAGAATTTGAAGAAGATGGCTGACAAAGTGCTTGCAGCGTAAGAGCTAGAGGTAGTTTCTGGTTCTGGCACTGAGTCTAAAACCAAGGTCAGTCAGATTGATGCAACCAATGAAACAAGTAAGAAAGCTAAAACTGAGAGTGACTGCAAAAATTGCATGAAAGATTGCAAGGTTTGTAGTACAGTTGCTTACCTCAATGGTAAAAAGGTTGAAGAACTGACAGGAAGAGTCAGAGACATTGAAGATCAGATCTTAAACCGTGACAAAATGTTAAAAGCTTCAAATGAACGTTTAAAAGAATTAACTGAGAAAATCTAAAATGATAAAATTGACGTAGAATGAATTAGGAAAGAAAACGAAAAGTTAATTCATGAAAATCGTCAACTCTCAGAAAATTTTGAAAAGCTAAAACGAACGGTAAAAGATTCTGATGAAAGAAATGGTAAAACAACCAAAGAGAATCTTCAACTGGATGAAATTGCTAAGTTGAAGCTTCAGTTTCAAGAAGCTAAAATTGAGAATGAACGCATCCAGTTGAAACTAAACAGTTACAACTCCGCAAGTTATGTTCTTCAACATATTGTTCCTAAACCAATTGGGAAGAACAAAGCTGGCGAAGACGTTTATTCGGATGGAACCGGGATTGGGTTTCATCAGGTTCCACCGCCAGTTCTAAACAATTTTTCAAAGAAAAAATCAGGGTTGGTTAATGATGAAGAAGAAAATGAAGTTAAGCTTCCAGACACGATTGATGTCACATTTACTATATCATCTGATGAAGATAGTGTCCAATCTGAAGTTGTGAAAAGCATGGTTGAAAGTGTTTTAAAGTATGAAAGTGACACTACTGATGATGAATGCTTTTTGGACAAATATTTTCCAAAATCAAATCCAAAAACAACTTAAGTGAAGAACCAAATCTTGTGATGTACAAGATGGCTGGATCTGATAAGTTGTATTCGGATCGGGATTTTCCTTTGGAGAATGTGAATGTTGGCAAATTAAGAAATGTGTTCAAGTTGATTAAGAAATGTTCCAAACGGCAATTAAACTTTGAAAATGATAAATCTTACTATAAAAAACCCGTTGTACCACCGTGTTTTTATAACAACAACCAAAACAGATGGTCAGGTGGTTATCAGGGTGGTAAGAACAATCAAAGAAGGAACTTTCGAAACAAGAAGTTTATTGAGAAAAAGGTGTTTGTAAAAAGCTCAAGTTCTCATTCCGAGCAAGAATCTGAGATTTTTTCAAAAACAAATGAAGGGTTTTTTGAAGAAAAGGCCTCACAGCCTCAGACCGAAGGCACAAGTCGGGTAGTTGATACTCGTACATGCTTTAAGTGCAACAAAGTTGGACATATTGCATGAAAGTGCACCAACTTAAAGCCTAAGTCTGAAGTTGTTGAGAGTCAGAAAAGGAAAGCTGATACAAAAGGCAAAGCTCCAATGGTTTTTGAGAAGAAACTTTTGAAAAATGAAAACACTAAGTTCAAAACTGAACCCGTAAAGAATGTGGTAACTAAAACTGATAAGTTTTACAAACGGGTTGCTTCGTCTCAACAAGCATGGAAACCAAAATCAGTTGAAAAGAAACCAAGTTCTCCAACTCTAAAGATTTCTGAGACGGAAAAACAATAATCTTCTACCACTCCGATAAAGATGAATGTTCCTGTGGATTACTATGAGAAACCTGAGAATCAAAAGTCTACTACTATTGAGAATGTACCAAAGAAAGACCAATCATCTGGTCAACCTCCTAAAAATGATTTCTTTTTATACAAAGAGGTTGAGATTGGGTCTGAGGAAAGCTTAAAGATGAATGACAAGAATTTTCCGCCACTTTACACTGCTAAAACTCATATCAATGTCAAGTTACCCGAGTCGAAAGAGGCTTGGGTGGCATCAAAATCTAACTAAGTGTTTGTGATATGTGCAGGAGCTTCCAAGATCCGTTTCACATTGGATTATCGATAGTGGAGCTTCTCGGCACATGACAGGGAAGAAGACCCTTCTGTACGATGTTCGAGGGTTTAATGGAGGATATGTGGGTTTTGCAGGTAATCAAGGAGGTCGAATAGTTGGTGAAGGAAGTCTATCTAATGGAATTGTCACGTTTGAAAGAGTAAACTACATCGCCGAGCTTGAAAACAATCTTCTGAGCATTTCTCAGATTTGTGATCGTATGTATACAACGCACTTTACAGATAAGGAATGTTTGATCTTGAAACCAGGATTTGTTGTTCCCGAAGAGTGGGTTATCATGAGAGCACCCAGAGTCAATGATCTGTACGTGTTGGACATGAGTGTAGCAACTACTACCACGGGTCAGGCTCACTGTTTTATGTCAAGAGCAACGGAAAAAGAATCGCAATTGTGGCATCGAAAGATGGGCCACATTCACCTGCGAAAAATGAATCACCTGGTGCATAACGACTTAGTAATTGGTGTTCATGTGACATGTTTTCATCTTGTGGGGGAGTGCATTAGCTGCATCAAAGGCAAGCAAAAGAAGAAATCTCACCCTGGAAAGAAAGTTAACTCAGTCTCAAGACCATTAGAGAGACTCCATATGGATCTATTTGGTCCAGTAAACATTAAAAGCATAACTGGTGATCTCTACTGTCTAGTAGTAACAGACGACTACTCGAGATTTTCATGGGTATCATTTCTAAAGTCAAAAGATGAGACATTTGAAAGTTTGATGACGTTGTTCAGAAAAATTGAAAACTTGTACCAAACTCGAATCAGAAGAATCAGGAGTGACAACGGTACAGAGTTCAAGAACAACAAGATGGAAGAGTATTGTGATGAGAGAGGTATATTGCAAGAATTTAGTGCTCCTTGCACTCCACAACAAAATGGAGTAGCTGAAAGAAAGAACAGGACACTAATTGAAACGGCCAGGACGATGCTTGCTAATTCAAAATTACCAGTCAATTTTTGGGCAGAAGCAGTGTCAGCCGCTTGCTATACACTCAACCAGGATCTTACGGTGAAGAAATTCAACAAGACATGTTTCGAGCTGATCAACAACCGCAAACCTAACCTGAAGTATCTGGAACCGTTTGGGTCTCCCTGTACAGTTCTAGAACCTTATGGTAAATTTGGTGCAAAGAGCATTGAAGGAATATTCGTAGGATATGCAAGTCCATTGAAAAGAGTCTTTGTTCCAAGCTTGAAGCGGATCATCGAAGCACATAATGTTGAGTGTCAAGGTTATACCATGCCACCTCAGAATCCCGGCGACTCATGGCGTTTTAATTATGATACTCTGTGGGATTCGTTTGACATAGAAGAAGAACCCGATTTCTTTGACGAGTTGGATATTCTGAGAGAATATGAAGAATCAAAAGAAAGGTTTCCAGCCAAGTATTCTAGACGTCAACGGCAAACTTCAAATGACGATGAAGCTGGTCCAAGTAATGCTGGAGAACATGATGATATTCAACAATCTTCAGAACAAAATCTTGACAATCAGAGGGCAGTCAATGATAATCTAGAATCTGAAGATAGACCTATATTCGATTGTCACACCCCGACCACGTGGAACAACCAAATGTGGCGGAAACGTCAGGGAGTGTTATAACAGAATTAATTGTTTCAAATCCATGGTAATTGAAGTTTCATTTTATTAAACAAACATGTAAGTTTACATTGTTTTAAACAAGAACCAAAGAGTACATAACATAAATTAACTAGTTCTTGTCTCGTTTTAAGTCACTAAGGCACAGGTCCGCCTAAGTATGTCTTGATAAGTCCTATGCATCATCTCCTGAAAACATATGTGAAACTAGGTACGTCAGCATAAAAATGCCTGTGAGATACATAGGTTTTGTGAAAATAGGATTCATGACTTATGTTTGAGAAAATGTTTAGTCATGAACCTTGTAATTTGCTTTGTCTTGTAAATCATTTGAAAAACGATAAGATCAGATGATATGTATAAATAAGAGAATAATGTATGGTTAAATGAATAACCATGTAAGATGAGTTTGTATAAGATAAGTTGTTTGTAAATCAACGTCTTGTGAAAAGTATGTTATTTGTATAAAATGTTATATGTCTCAAACTGAAATGATTCAAATAATGTTGCGATATGTAATACCATACAAACACTTATATATAGGAAGTACCAGCGGTGTATCCACCATGCTTGAATCATATTACACACGCCTCGTTACTTAATCACTTACTCAAACCAAACTACCAAAGTAAAATGTTCATGTCTAATGTAAATCATGTAATGTGTATCCAAAATGTAAGCATGTGATGAATAACAAATGTACTAAGTATGCAACAAAGGACATACATAGCATAAAATGTAATGTATAACAATGTACTAAGTACGCACACAATAGGCACACATAGCATAAAATGTAATGTAAAACAATGTACTAAGTACGCACACAATAGGCATACATAGTATGTAATGTAAGGCAATGTACTAAGTATGCACACAATGGGCATACATAGCATAAAATGTAATGAAATCATGTACTATAAATGTACTAATGAACATAGCAGGTATATGATGTGAAAGCATGAAAGTAACAAGTAGGCACATGTGTTCCACCCTAAAACAGTTTGGAAAACAGTAAAAGAGGTGTCTATGTACTCACTTGAGATTGCTTAGCAGTCCTTGAGTAACAACCAAACAATGCTAGAGATCACGGATATCAAACGGCACCTAATATAGGTAACTATGTTAATAAACCGGACCTAAATCGGGGGATTTAGATAGAATGAGGGTTCGTAAACCAAACGAGTATAGAGACTCGTGTCATATGGTTTAACAAAGCCTTCATACTAAATGAAACCTAACCTAAGTGCTTTCGACCCATCGCGACCCATTAAGGTAGCTTATGCTACTTTAACGCGTCGTGCGCGCAAAAGCGCACTCGAGACGTCTAACTAGCCCTATGACAAGTGTTATATGCCTAAACATGTTACATAATCAGTTATGTGACAAAATTTTAGGTTACATATGCTTAATTACCAATTATACATGAAAAGGGTATTCTGGTAATTTACCTAAGGCATATAAACTACCTATCATACAACTACTCAAACGATGTGACTATAGGGTATAACCTCGGAAGGTTATTCCCTATACACTATGGTCACCTAAGGTATTTGGTCGGATCCTAATGATTGACCAAATGGGTCGGGTTCGAAGGTATAAGCGATTTATTAGATCGCTTACCCTTACGACCCTAGACAACGTGGAAATCAGTAGGCATAGTCCCAAGGGACTATAACCATCGTGATTACAATCACGTTGCGAAGTTCAAATGAACTTCGCATTGACCATAAACTGGTCAACGCAAAAAGTCAAACAAAGTTTGACGTTCGGACTCGAAAAGCAATAAAAGAACGAAGGAATACTTACGAAGGGTCCCCGAATGCTAATCTCGATCCAAGTAGCTCAGGTATGAAACAAAGGTTTCAACTTAGAGCTTCTCAAATCAGGATTCTTGTGGGTTTTACAAGTGATGGGGGTGGGTATTTATAGGAATACTAGCACCGTTAGGATTGTTTATCGGGAAACGTGCTTTGATCTTGGCCATACACTTGCACACATGGTATTGTAATACCACGTGCACATCCAAAACCAGCCCCTAGTATCAGAATTTCCATGTGCAAGTGGGTTTTGTGGGTAACAAAGCTGTTAATAGCCTGTTAAAACACTGAATCTGGTCTGGGAGCCTGACGTGGGCCGCGTAAGATATCACACAAGGTTTACGCGGGCCGCCTGGCCATCTATTACAGAATTGCAGTTTTGGTCCCTGAACTTGAGAAACATGCATATTGAGGTGTTTTTGACACGTTTAAGCCCCCGTTAACCTCATTTAAAGGCTCTAAAATGATGTTAAAGTATTGGGAACTCAAAACATGCTCAAAAATATCTCGGATGTCGGTTTGTTTGGTCGTACGATCGCGATGTTCGCTTAATTACGACGGAATGCGCATAAGCGCGAAAAAAGATCCAAATTGCGCGACGAATGGATTTTTCTCAAGCCAAACACTAAAATAAAATATTTTAGTGCTTACATAAACTTTTGGATGTCCGGAGGTATTCAGAACGTAAGTTATGCGCGAAAATGCAAACTTGTGCACTTTTTGACGCTTTTAGTCCCTGAATGACCCAAAAGTTTATTTTAGCACACCGAACCCCTCAAGGCCTATTTCTAAGCTATGTAAAGGATATTTATGGTATGTTTAACTTATGGTCATGTTCCAGAATGTCTGTTACAGTTCAAATTGGCATACTTTCGCAGTTTGTCAACTTTAGTCCCTGTAAGTGATTTAACTCGATTTTGCCATACCAAAGCCTTCAAAACTTATTTCTAAGTTATGTAAAGGTTATTTAAGGTATGTTAAGCCTATTTCACTATTCCGGAGTGTTCGTTGCATTAAACTGGTTATATCTATGCATTAGAGCGCGTATAAACCTCTAGAAAGCGATTTAAAGCTTGAAATCGAACAAGAGTTGATATGTGCAAACGATACACATATTTTTACAAATACCAAGTATGAAATACAATATTTCATTGGTTTTGGAATTTGTTTGATGGTTGAAGTGAAACAGGTGTCACATCAATCGTGGTGATTCAGATTCTGAGGGGGAGCAGATCCAGATATCAAGTCAAACAATTCCAGTCAGTGAACAAGGTGCAAATCAGAATGTCACAAATTTGGAAGGCGAGGTAGATGTTCCAGGCGAGGTGATGCCGAGAACTCTTTCGTACCATCCAGAAGAATTGATTATTGGAGAATTGCAATCAGGCGTTCGCACTAGACGACAAAATTCACCAAGGCCTTACTTGTTTTTATTCTACAGTTGCTCCGTTACAAACTGAGTTTTCACTTAGTTGTTTTATTTCACAGATTGAACCGCGAACATATAAGGAAGCACTAACTGAAGATTCTTGGGTCAACGCGATGCAAGAGGAACTGAGTCAGTTTGAGAAGTTAGGAGTGTGGAAATTGGTAGACTTGCCTGATGGTCACAGGAAGATAAACATCAAGTGGGTGTTCAAGTGTAAGAAAGACGACAGAGGGGTTATTATTCATAACAAAGCTCGACTCGTAGTCCAGGGCTTTAGTCAGCAGGATGGTATAGATTTCACTGAAGTATATGCTCCAGTTGCTAGACTTGAAGCGATCAGAATCTTCCTAGAATTTGCATCTTGGAAAGGTTTTAAAGTTTATCAGCTAGATGTTAAATCGGCTTTTCTCTATGGGAAGGTAAAAGAGGAGGTATATGTTGGACTGCCACCAGGCTTCACGGATCCAATCCAGAAAGACAAGGTTTACTTACTGGATAAAGCGCTGTATGGTTTACACCAGGCCCCGAGAGCTTGGTATGAGACATTGTCTCAACATCTGCTTGCCAACAGCTTCATCCGTGGAAAAGTGGATGCCACTCTCTTCACCAAAGAAGTCGACGGACATCTTCTGATAGTTCAAATATACATGGACGACATCATATTTGGGTCAACAAATGAAAATCTGTGCAAAGATTTCGAAAGAGTTATGAAGCAAAAATTTGAAATGTCATCGATGGGTGAGATGAAATTCTTCTTGGGACTTCAAGTTGATCAACTACCTAAGGGAATTTTCATACATCAAACGAAGTATGTTCATGATATCTTAGAGAAATTTGGGATGTCCGGGACTACTCCAACTTCCACCCCATTAGCGACGAACCAAGGGATAAACCCTGATCTCACCGGAGAGAAGGTAGATGAAACGATGTATCGTTCCATGATCGGATCGCTGATGTATTTGACTGCTTCAAGACCCGATATCATGTATCCAACCTACCTCGCAGCAAGATTTCAATCTAACCCGAGAGCTTCGCATATGGTAATTGTGAAACGGATATTACGCTACCTGAAAGGAACTCCATCATTGGGGTTGTGTTATCCAAGAGAAGGCGATTTCACACTAGAAGGGTATTCCGATTCCGATTTTGGATGCTGCAAAGTTAACGCTAAGTCAACAACAGCGGGGTGCCAGTTTTTCGGACCACGATTGGTCACCTGGCAATGCAAGAAGCAGACCTCTTTAGCTTTATCCACATGTGAAGTCGAGTATGTATCTGCTAGCAGTTGCTGCTCTCAGATCTTGTGGATCCAGCAACAGATGAGAGACTACGGTTTGCAATTTCTTAACACCCCTATCTTTGTTGATAATGAGGCAACGATAAACATAACGAAAAATCCTGTTCATCACGCTAAAACGAAACACATTGAAATTCGTCATCACTTCATCCGAGACTGTTTCGAGAATAAGTTGATACGAATTGAGAAAATCCACACTGACGAACAAAAAGCTGATTTACATACTAAAGCATTTGACAAAACTCGTTTTCAATATCTTTTAAAATTGAATGGTATGAAGCTTTTATCGGTGTCGGAGGAGATTCTTGGCGTAGATGAAGGTACCAATGTATATGATGTTGAGAAGTAATCTGCAATGGTTTGTCGATTTTTTACTTGTTTTGGTATTTAGGGGGAGGTAGTTATATTTTTCAGAAAATACAAAAACAGTAAAAAAATTTCTAAAATCCAAAAACATGAGATATTTTCAAAATACAAAAACAATAGAAAACCGAAAAAGAGCTTGTGTAAAAAGGGAAAATGATAGTACATTGGCTTGACAGTTACGGTATACTAAAGATATGGTTAGTTTAAAAGTCTTAAGCAGTCTCGCTGATGATATGCCGGTAGGTTTTTACACATTTAGTAGGTTTGTTCGGGATATAAATCTAAATCTTTACTTGCCTATTTCGTGGGGAACACTACTTGGATATATAGGTAACCCCTGAAATCTCGTTTGAAAGATCCCTCTTTCTGAGATACTAGGTCTTTATACTCAGTGATATCTGGGGTATTATACCGGGACTTTTGATTTTGCGGAAGCAATGGCCTAGTCCCCGTATAATACTTTCTGCTTGCCTGAAATATAGCACCGCCCTCAGCATAAAAAATGATGAAACATTGAAAAATGCTAATCATGTGCTGTTGAAGAAAAGATCCTCTAAAGGGGACACACCTAAAGTCTAAGCCATCATCTCTCTGATTTTGCAGAAGCAATAGCCTGAGCTCTCATGGCCCTCGCATTTAATCCTTTACAGATATCATTTGTGGTATACTCACCTGTAAAACTGAATATTGGGATTTGGATACGGGAGTATATTCAAGAGGTGGGACACATGAATGAGTTTAAGTTCTTAATACATCTAATTCGTATCCTGGACAGATTGAAATTTGTGTGAGAATTTAAGTGGATCAGTATATCGAAAATCTAAGCGAATTGTTTAATTCTGAGTATGAAATCAAAGCCTAACGGTACTTGTCACTTGTCGTCAGCTGATATGATTCCCTAACACGCTCACCAAAAATATGTTTGTAAATAGTTTACATTTACTGCATTTTATTTCTGTTTAGTATTCTAGTTTAGAAACTTTATTCAAAATCCAAAAAGATTTTACTTTTCTGCTTTATTGTTTCTGACAAACCAAAGTGGAAAGCTGATCTTTAGACTCGCAGTTCGAAGAAGATGCAGGAAGTTTCTGAGCTGGAAGATGAGTTGTGAGCTTATCTTGATTAAACTTGTTTATTGAAAAGTCATAACAAGTTCATTAAGTTGGAACTTGTAAATTTCAGAAAAATGTTTTGAAAAATGTTGAACAAAAGTAAGTTTTTGTTTCGTTTTAGATCAACCAAGGACATTAAGTTGGACTTGGTAGATAAATTAAGTGCCTAGGGTCATTAACTTGGACCTAGATACTTAAGTGGATTTCTAAAAACTGATAAAAACATCAAGTGTAGTAAAAAAGGAGAATAGATTGTAATATTATATTCTTGAGAAACAGGAAACAAAATCCCCATGGCAAAGTTTGTGTAAAGTTTGAACTAGAATTCGAGCTCCAGCATATTGAAAGTGTCACACCCCGACCACGTAGAACATACAAAACGTGGCGGAAATGTCGGGGAGTGTTGTAACAGAATTAATTGTTTCAAATCCATGGTAATTGAAGTTTCGTTTTATTGATTAAAAGTGTTACAATGTCTTAACAAACAAGAAATACAACATATTTAACTAGTCTTGTATCTTTTATTGTCACTAAAGCCCAAGTCTGCCTATGTGTATCTTGATCATCTTATGTAACAGCTCCTGAAAAACACATGTGAAAATAGGTACGTCAGCATAAAAATGCCTGTGAGATACATAGGTTTTGTGAAAATAGGATTCATGACTTATGTTTGAGAAAATGTTTAGTCATGAACCTTGTTATTTGCTTTGTTTTGTAAATCATTTGAAAATCGATAAGATCAGATGATAAGTATAAATAAATGTAAGGTTAAATGAATAACCAAGTAAAATATGTTTGCATAAGATAAGATGTTTATAAATCAATGTCTTGTGAAAAGTATGTTATTTGTATAAAATGTTCTATGTCTCAAACTGAAATGATTCAAATAACGCTACGATATGTAATACCATACAAACACTTATATATAGGAAGTACCAGCGGCGTATCCACCATGCTTGTATCATATTACACACGCATCGTTACTTAATCACTTAATCAAACCAAACCAAACAATGTAAAATGTTCATGTCAAGATGTAAATCATGTCAAAATGTCTATGTCAAATATCCATGTCAAATGTCTATGTCAAATATCCATGTCAAATGTCTATGTCAAATATCCATGTCAAATGTCTATGTCAAAGATCCATGTCAAATGTCATGTATGGCAAGTGAAATGTCTCAACTAAACCATATGCACAAAAACAAAGTATTGAAGTGAAACTTGGTTTAAATCAAAGCTATGTTTTGTGTAAATGCATGATCAAATGTCAATCATGTCAAAATGTCTATGTCGAAATGTCTATGTCAAAATGTCTATGTCAAAATGTCATGTAAAACGATGTACTAAGTAATGCACACAATGGCAATACATAGCATGAAATGTAATGAAATCATGTACTATAATGTACTAACGAACATAGCAGTATATGATGCGAAAACAGGAAAGCATGAAAGTAACAAGTAGGCACAATGTGTTTCACCCCAAAACAGTTTGGAAAACAGTAAAAGAGGGGTCTATGTACTCACCTGAGAATGCTCAGTAGTCCTTGAGTGACAACCAAACAATGCTAGAGATCACGGAAATCAAACGGCACCTAATATAGGTAACTACATTAATTAACCGGACCTAGATCGGAAGATCGGGTAGCATTAGGGTTTGTAAACCAAACGAGTGTAGAGACTCGTGTCATTTGGTTTAACAAAGCCTACATACTAAATGAAACTTAACCTAAGTGTTTACGACCCATTACGACCCGTTTAGGTAGCTTATGCTACTTTAACGCGTCGTTCGCGTGAAACGCGTTCGGATCGCCTAACTAGTCCTATGACAAGTGTTATATGCCTAAACATGTTACATAATCAGTTATGTGACAAAAGTTTAGGTTACATATGCTTAATTACCAATTATACATGAAAAGGGTATTCTGGTAATTTACCTAAGGCATATAAACTACCTATCATACAACTACTTAAACGATGTGACCATAGGGTATAACCTCGGAAGGTTATTCCCTACCTACCATGGTCACCTAATGTATTTGGTCGGATCCTAATGATCGACCAAACTGGGTCGGGTTCGAAGTATAAGCGATTTATTAGATCGCTTACCCTACGACCCTAGACAACGTGGTAATCAGTAGGCATAGTCCCAAGGGACTATAACCAACGTGATTACACTCACGTTGCGAAGTTCAAACGAACTTCGCATTGACCATTACTGGTCAACGCTGAAAGTCAAACAAAGTTTGACTTTCTGACTCGAAAAGCAGTAAAATAAGGAAAAGAATGAAAGAATACTTACGAAGGGTCCCCGAATGCTAATCCCGATCCAAGAACTCAGGTATGAAACAATGGTTTCAACTTAGAGCTCTCAAATCAGAATTCTAGTGCAAAATGAGGTTGTGTGGGTTGGGTATTTATAGTAATACCCGAACCGTTAGGATCGTTTCATGGAAAACGTGCCATGAATCCAACCCGTACACTTGTCGGAACCTTATGGTGGCTAGAAATCCATCCTTATCAGATGACTAGACAATTGGGAACTTGTGGTTGTGGGTTAATCTGCTGAAAACAGGCTGTTAAGTACTCTGCATCTGGTCTGCAGACCCCTAGCGCACCGCTACGCTAAAAGTGTAGCGCACCGCTAGGCCCTAGTTTGGCAGAAATACACTTTTAGTCCCTGTCATGCATTCAGCCCATTTTCGACACGTTTAAGGCCCGTTAACCCCATTTCAAAGCTCTAAAATGAAGTTAAAGTATAGGGAACTTAAAACATGTTCAAAAATATCTCGGATGTCGGTTCGTTTGGCCGTACGAACGCGATGTTCGCTTAATTACGACGGAATGCGCATAAGCACGAAAAACGAACCAAATGACGCGACGAATGGATTTTTCTTATGGCGAACACTAAAATAAAATATTTTAGTGCTTACATAAATTTTTGGATGTCCGGATGTATTCAGAACGTAAGTTATGCGTAAAAATGCAAACTTGTGCACTTTTTGACGTTTTTAGTCCCTGAATGACACAAAAGTTTATTTTAGCATACCGAATACCTCAAAGCCTATTTCTAAGCTATGTAAAGGATATTTATGGTATGTTTAAATTATGGTCATGTTCCGGAAGGTCTGTTACAGTTCAAATTGGCATACTTTCGCAGTTTGTCAACTTTAGTCCCTGTAAGCGTTTAAACTTGATTTCACCACACCAAACCTTCCAAAACTTATATCTAAGTTATGTAAAGGTTATTTAAGGTATGTTAAGCCTATTTCACTATTCCGGAGTGTTCGTTGGATTAAACTGGTTATATCTACACATCAGAGCGCGTATAACCCTCCAGAAAGCGATTTAAAGCTTGAAATTGAACAAGAATTGATATGTGTAAACGATACACATATTTTTACAAATCCCAAGTATGAAATACTATATTTCATTGGTTTGGCATTTGTTTGATGGTTGGAGTGACACAGGTGTTACAGTCTCCCCTACTTTAGGAAATTTCGTCCCGAAATTAATTCGTAGGAGTCTATATGTGACTTTGTGTTAAATAACCATCAAAGATGAACAAGACGTAATCCTGTAATTTCTCTTTAACGAACATTTTTCAGAAATGAAAAATGAACGGAGTTATTTTCAACAGGCATTCTTCAGAAACGAAAATGAACGAAATGAGTCTTTTTCCACAACCTCTTCAGAACCGAAAATGAACAAAATGAGTCATTTTCCACAATTTCTTCAGAACCGAAAATGAACGACAAGAGTCATTTTTCACCATTTCTTCAGAAACCAAAAATGAACGACAAGAGTCATTTTTCACAATTTCTTCAGAAACCAAAAATGAACGACAAGAGTCATTTTTCACCATTTCTTCAGAAACCAAAAATGAACGACAAGAGTCATTTTTCACCATTTCTTCAGAAACCAAAAATGAACGACAAGAGTCATTTTTCACCATTTCTTCAGAAACCAAAAATGAACGACAAGAGTCATTTTTCACCATTTCTTCAGAAACCAAAAAAAAGAACAGAATAGTCATTTTACATCTTCAGAAACAAAAATGAACAGAATAGTCATTTTACATCTTCAGAAACAAAAATGAACAGAATAGTCATTTTACATCTTCAGAAACAAAAATGAACAGAATAGTCATTTTACATCTTCAGAAACAAAAATGAACAGAATAGTCATTTTACATCTTCAGAAACAAAAATGAACAGAACGAACTCTAGACACATGACAAAACTCACTGTGGTTTCCGTGCACTGAATTTCATAATTATGTATGCATCCATAATTACGCAATTCCTTGCATAGTCCGCACAATTTGTCTGAAATGTGAAGGGGAGGAAAAATCAAACCTGATGATGAGTGTGACTAAACTACCATAGGGTCCTTTTAATTAGATCGACAAAGGATCCTTTTAAATTAGGCCACCAAGGAGTCCTTTCAGCTATATCATCACATGATATTCCTAACCAGATTTTTGGATCAATCTGTTTACCTAGACCTCTCAGGATCTAATTATGGAATGGTACAATATAATCCAAGGGACTTAACTACAACGTAAAAGCCCATTGAGGATTTAATATAGTACACAAAGATATGGAAGATTCTATGAGGATTTGGATGACAAGAATTAGGATCACACCAAAAACATAAAGGGAACACATAAGCACAAAAATCACATAGTTGTTTAATTTGTTATTAATTTGTTATCTTTGGACGCGGATACTTAAAGCACACCAGGAATCCAATTCGTGGATTTCATTTGGCACTTTAATCATTTCAAGAATACATCTATGAAGATAGGATAATCTTAAAAGGAATTCGGCTTTGTCCTTATTGAATTGTGATGTACGTATTGAATCATACAAAGAATTCAATTAAGGACTCCGATGAATGATACCCATCCACAAGGATCTAATTATGAGGATAGAAAGATCCTACATGGATTTTGGAGTTTGTGTAACGAGAGTGTTCCGACACCTTGCACTAGGCGTGCTTACGTCGATACACAAGGTAGAAAGTTCATGAGGTTGAGGCGCCAGATATGTCAAGCGACATATGAAGCAGAGTTTGAAGGTTGAGCAGCAGCAGGATTTGTAACAGCTTTGCTTTGGATTGCAAAGCGGCATATGTTAACCAAATGTCTCCATCGTCCACCATGGGTACATTTGAAACAGGGTATTTGATTCAGATGATGCCAGTGACATTGATTGCGCCAAGGAGCAGTTCCCTTATACGGCTTCATCCTTGAGACGAGTCATGGTAATAGCTAAATCAACGGTCTTCTGGAGTACGACGCCTATTTGTTGAGCAGTTGTAGCACCTGGTCCGGACACTCGAGTCTTGTTGAAATGAAAAGGTATAATGAAGAAAATGGAAGACATAGGAGGAAACAAGCCGAAGATAGTCAAAAGAAAATGACAAGGCATTTAGATTGTGACCATTTGTTTGTTACCAAAGGCAAACAAATGAGACAGTGACTAATCAAAGTAAGCGGGTCAAAAATAATGTATCGCGAAGACATGCTCTCCTATAAGTGAACACTCATCCCAAGAATTCCCAGGTAAGCACAACTGGTCTCGCGTCTGGTTGAGATGTATACGAAGTGCTTGCCTAGACAGAAAACCCAGAATACAGGCATTCACCCTTCCAGTTTGCACATGTTCACATTATTTAAAACCCAAAACCTTGACGAGATTTTGAAAATTCAAAGGGGTTCAAAACCTTGTAATCAATCATCCTAGAACAGATGATTAGTTTTCAAAGCGGTTTTGAAATTTATGTTCTTGTTGTGGTCGTCGCCTAAGGATAGGTGACGGTATTGTTTTATGACTAAACGCAAGTAAACTCGCGTTAGGGTCCTAAGAAAGTTATAGACTAGGTCAAAGCATTACTAATAACCTAATTCCCTATAACCATTGGCTCTGATACCATCTTTTCTGTCACACCCCGACCACGTAGAACATACAAAACGTGGCGGAAACGTCGGGGAGTGTTGTAACAGAATTAATCGTTTCAAATCCATGGTAATTGAAGTTTCGTTTTATTGATTAAAAGTGTTACAATGTCTTAACAAACAAGAAATACAACATATTTAACTAGTCTTGTATCTTTTATTGTCACTAAAGCCCAAGTCTGCCTATGTGTATCTTGATCATCTTATGTAACAGCTCCTGAAAAACACATGTGAAAATAGGTACGTCAGCATAAAAATGCCTGTGAGATACATAGGTTTTGTGAAAATAGGATTCATGACTTATGTTTGAGAAAATGTTTAGTCATGAACCTTGTTATTTGCTTTGTTTTGTAAATCATTTGAAAATCGATAAGATCAGATGATAAGTATAAATAAATGTAAGGTTAAATGAATAACCAAGTAAAATATGTTTGCATAAGATAAGATGTTTATAAATCAATGTCTTGTGAAAAGTATGTTATTTGTATAAAATGTTCTATGTCTCAAACTGAAATGATTCAAATAACGCTACGATATGTAATACCATACAAACACTTATATATAGGAAGTACCAGCGGCGTATCCACCATGCTTGTATCATATTACACACGCATCGTTACTTAATCACTTAATCAAACCAAACCAAACAATGTAAAATGTTCATGTCAAGATGTAAATCATGTCAAAATGTCTATGTCAAATATCCATGTCAAATGTCTATGTCAAATATCCATGTCAAATGTCTATGTCAAATATCCATGTCAAATGTCTATGTCAAAGATCCATGTCAAATGTCATGTATGGCAAGTGAAATGTCTCAACTAAACCATATGCACAAAAACAAAGTATTGAAGTGAAACTTGGTTTAAATCAAAGCTATGTTTTGTGTAAATGCATGATCAAATGTCAATCATGTCAAAATGTCTATGTCGAAATGTCTATGTCAAAATGTCTATGTCAAAATGTCATGTAAAACGATGTACTAAGTAATGCACACAATGGCAATACATAGCATGAAATGTAATGAAATCATGTACTATAATGTACTAACGAACATAGCAGTATATGATGTGAAAACAGGAAAGCATGAAAGTAACAAGTAGGCACATGTGTTTCACCCCAAAACAGTTTGGAAAACAGTAAAAGAGGGGTCTATGTACTCACCTGAGAATGCTCAGTAGTCCTTGAGTGACAACCAAACAATGCTAGAGATCACGGAAATCAAACGGCACCTAATATAGGTAACTACATTAATTAACCGGACCTAGATCGGAAGATCGGGTAGCATTAGGGTTTGTAAACCAAACGAGTGTAGAGACTCGTGTCATTTGGTTTAACAAAGCCTACATACTAAATGAAACTTAACCTAAGTGTTTACGACCCATTACGACCCGTTTAGGTAGCTTATGCTACTTTAACGCGTCGTTCGCGTGAAACGCGTTCGGATCGCCTAACTAGTCCTATGACAAGTGTTATATGCCTAAACATGTTACATAATCAGTTATGTGACAAAAGTTTAGGTTACATATGCTTAATTACCAATTATACATGAAAAGGGTATTCTGGTAATTTACCTAAGGCATATAAACTACCTATCATACAACTACTTAAACGATGTGACCATAGGG
This sequence comes from Helianthus tuberosus, assembly GCA_030545235.1. NCBI lineage: Eukaryota > Viridiplantae > Streptophyta > Magnoliopsida > Asterales > Asteraceae > Helianthus > Helianthus tuberosus. Next base: position 150,141,416 of record CM060448.1, read on the forward strand.
TATAACCTCGGAAGGTTATTCCCTACCTACCATGGTCACCTAATGTATTTGGTCGGATCCTAATGATCGACCAAACTGGGTCGGGTTCGAAGTATAAGCGATTTATTAGATCGCTTACCCTACGACCCTAGACAACGTGGTAATCAGTAGGCATAGTCCCAAGGGACTATAACCAACGTGATTACACTCACGTTGCGAAGTTCAAACGAACTTCGCATTGACCATTACTGGTCAACGCTGAAAGTCAAACAAAGTTTGACTTTCTGACTCGAAAAGCAGTAAAATAAGGAAAAGAATGAAAGAATACTTACGAAGGGTCCCCGAATGCTAATCCCGATCCAAGAACTCAGGTATGAAACAATGGTTTCAACTTAGAGCTCTCAAATCAGAATTCTAGTGCAAAATGAGGTTGTGTGGGTTGGGTATTTATAGTAATACCCGAACCGTTAGGATCGTTTCATGGAAAACGTGCCATGAATCCAACCCGTACACTTGTCGGAACCTTATGGTGGCTAGAAATCCATCCTTATCAGATGACTAGACAATTGGGAACTTGTGGTTGTGGGTTAATCTGCTGAAAACAGGCTGTTAAGTACTCTGCATCTGGTCTGCAGACCCCTAGCGCACCGCTACGCTAAAAGTGTAGCGCACCGCTAGGCCCTAGTTTGGCAGAAATACACTTTTAGTCCCTGTCATGCATTCAGCCCATTTTCGACACGTTTAAGGCCCGTTAACCCCATTTCAAAGCTCTAAAATGAAGTTAAAGTATAGGGAACTTAAAACATGTTCAAAAATATCTCGGATGTCGGTTCGTTTGGCCGTACGAACGCGATGTTCGCTTAATTACGACGGAATGCGCATAAGCACGAAAAACGAACCAAATGACGCGACGAATGGATTTTTCTTATGGCGAACACTAAAATAAAATATTTTAGTGCTTACATAAATTTTTGGATGTCCGGATGTATTCAGAACGTAAGTTATGCGTAAAAATGCAAACTTGTGCACTTTTTGACGCTTTTAGTCCCTGAATGACACAAAAGTTTATTTTAGCATACCGAATACCTCAAAGCCTATTTCTAAGCTATGTAAAGGATATTTATGGTATGTTTAAATTATGGTCATGTTCCGGAAGGTCTGTTACAGTTCAAATTGGCATACTTTCGCAGTTTGTCAACTTTAGTCCCTGTAAGCGTTTAAACTTGATTTCACCACACCAAACCTTCCAAAACTTATATCTAAGTTATGTAAAGGTTATTTAAGGTATGTTAAGCCTATTTCACTATTCCGGAGTGTTCGTTGGATTAAACTGGTTATATCTACACATCAGAGCGCGTATAACCCTCCAGAAAGCGATTTAAAGCTTGAAATTGAACAAGAATTGATATGTGTAAACGATACACATATTTTTACAAATCCCAAGTATGAAATACTATATTTCATTGGTTTGGCATTTGTTTGATGGTTGGAGTGACACAGGTGTTACAGAAAGGGGGAGTCTACATTATGGATCAACATTCAAAGGGGAGTTTGAAGACAGAAGTTGAAGGATGCTTACAGTGTTAGACATTTTGGACAGAGTGAGAAGATAGACAAAGACTAAAGACTGAAGATTTGATGCTAAAGACTTCGTCAACATCCAAGGGGGAGTATGTTGGTGCATAGATGTCTGTTAACTTCGTCTTTATGGAGTCTTGTGTCTAGATAGGATTAACCAGTACTCAGCAGGTTAGAAATTAGATTTTACATGTTAAAGGGGTATTTCGCTTGAAATAGCAAGTGTTGTTTCGTACGAAATTACACAAAGGTATTTCGCATGAAATAGCAAGTGCTATTTCGTATGAATTTACCTCCCCTATATATTGTGTCTAGATAGGATTAACCAGTACTCAGCATGTTAGAAATTAGATTTTACATGTTAAAGGGGTATTTCGCTTGAAATAGCAAGTGTTGTTTCGTACGAAATTACACAAAGGTATTTCGCATGAAATAGCAAGTGCTATTTCGTATGAATTTACCTCCCCTATATATAGTTGACCTGCTGATTCATTTGGAACAGTCTTGATTTCAGAGTCGAGGTGCTGCCAGTTTGTCAAACGATCAGAATTGCTTTGAAATCATTAATAAAAGGATAATTAAGAAGAATCAAGCTGTTTCACATCTATATCACTGATTCCGCCTTTGATATGGATCATAAACTCTTTTGATTGACTCGTTAGGGTCACACGACGATCCAACAGGCATTAAAAGCTCTTGTGTCCTTGGATGACCTCAGTATCTTACCATCACTATACTACGCCAACGATGGGTGCACTTGCCCTAGCGTGTTGTAGAGATTGATAGTTTTATATCGTGTTTTATAAATTTAAAGCTTGATCAAAAGGTAAAAAGGTACTAAGAATAAATAAAAAAATCCGTACACGCTCCGACACATCAGTAGTCTAGCCAGAAACACTATGATTTGATCCCGTAGGCAAAGGGTTATAAATGATTATGTGTGTGTTATAAGTTTGTTATTTTTAGCTTAGGTCTGTGAAAATTGTTAAAATGTGACCTTGTTCAAGAATTGAAAAGGACTGATTTTCTTCAAAATCCGTTTAGTTAAAAGGTTGTTTGGTATCGGGATTAGAGTTGGCCCACCGCACACTTGGTGGGGCCCATAAAATCTTAAAAAGGGTGACTGATCAGTGACAGGCCCACCACACACTTGGTGGGCCCACAAAATCTGAAAGGAAAAAGAGGGCAGTGTATTAATGATAAAGAATTTTGACGGCTGTTCATATCACTTCTCTCATTATCTTCAAAATTGAATCGCGCATACACATTCATCTCCTTTATAACATTATCTTCAAAAACTGTTTTTAATTTCAAGAAAATCGAAGATGTCCTGATCAAAATCAAAGGGTAAAGGTCGGTTTAATGATATATAATTGCTAGTTTTGATATGATAAACTGTTTTGTTAGGGTTTTTGAATGATTGTGAACATTGGAAGGGAACAATAGTGTGTTATGATTATTTGAGAAAATCGATAATGGTTTAGTCAAGTGGCAGGTGCTAGGATCGTGTTTTAATTTTCAGAATTTTTGGTCGGGGAAGACAATATTAAAGCAGCGCATGGATTACACGTGTGAAAAGGGGAACCGCACACCCATTATTTGACAATTTTGTCCCTCGCACACTCTAAAATTATAGATGTGCCATTAGTGGGTGTGCGGGTGGTTCAATTGACAATTATACCCATTGTATACCTGGTCTTATTGAAGAAATAATTCCCGCACACTATCGATTAGACAATTATACCCTTGTACACAATTGTATGGGACCAGAGGGTGTACGGGATGAAATGTCAGACTTGGTTTTCCAATTTTACCCCTCGTATACGTGGTGATTTACCACTTTTACCCCTCACACACATGGTTAATTACATTCTTGCCATTAGAGGGTGTGCGAGTTGGGGAAATGACCAAAATACCCTCGCACTCAGGTGTCCAGTCCGCACACACATGTGTGGACCGTACACTTGTGTATTGTTTAGATCTGTTTGTTCATCTTTGGGCCTGAACTGCTTGAAATTGAAACTTTGAGAGGTTTTTATATAAAATAATTTAATAAGTAAATATCTTTTTACTCAAAGTTATTTTTCGAATATTCACGAGTGGGTAAAATGTTTGATCAAGTTATGGCCAAACTTGGGAATTTCCTAAATGTGTGTCTATGATATTTGTCTAATCCGAACCGTTTGATGCAGATACGCGAAAGAAGGTTGTTGATAAATCAGTTCACATCCTGATTTTGAAAAGAGTATGAATATTGCCTGTTTACTAGGAGAACCTCCAAAAGGTCATGAAGAATTTAAATCGATGATTATGGGACTGAATACATGTCTGTTAGCACACGCATTATGAGGAAATCCTATCATTCGAAAAGTCTGGATTCGGGAATTCTGGAACATTGCCAATGCCAAGAAGATAGACATTGTTGTTCGATCAACGATCTAGAACATGGAGATTCTTATCACTGAACAAACAATTAGGGATGTCCTTCTCTTTGGAGATGCTTCTGATGATCCCATTGAATATTCCAAGGAAACGATCATGTCGGTTCTGGAAAGGATGAGTTATGAAGGCACCTATCCTCCTACAACAAAGAAACTACTTCATCCGTACTAGAGATACTTGGAACACGTGTATCTCGCCTGCATCAGTGAAAACAAAAGTAGGATAGACACTCTTACAATCAAGCAGACTTTCGGGACTCATTTCTCTAGTCGAAAACTGGAAGTTTAATTATTCCAAGTGTGTGTTTGATAATATGCTGGAAAATTTCAAGTCGATAAACAAGAAGTACTGGTTAAATTTCCCAAGGTTCCTACAAATGATTCTAGATGCCAAGTACTTATCATTGCAACAAATTGTCAGAATTTACGATACCAAGTTGATGAATCACACAGTGTTTGGGTTAATAAAGCCAGCGAGAAAAGATGTTCAAGTGATGTATGAAAATAGGAGACTGTTGGAAAGATTTGGGGTTTTGCCTGATGTTGTAGAACAAGTACCAGCACCAGTCAATGCTAGTGTGGCTGAAGAACATGATGTGCAGATTATAGATGCACCACCAAGAGTTGAAGTGCCTGTTAAGAATATAGATTTGACTGAGGTAGAGAGTGAAGAAGAAAATGTTGAGAATGTGTTTGAAGAAACCCTGATGGCTGATGCAGAGGTTAATGAGAATGTTGGTGAAGGTGAAACAGAGAACCTAGTAGCAGAAAGACTTAATGAAGACCAAGTGTTAAGTGTGAATCCTCCTCATACTACAACATTTGAACAAGTATCTGCTGAACCTAATGTGATGCAAGAAGACCCTACAGCTGATCTTCATCCTAGGAAACGAAGTCGAAGGGATCTTAGGATCAGCTGTAAAATGACTAGAGTATCCAGTTCAAGCCCTGGAGTGAATATACAAGTGGTTACAACATCTCTGCCTGTCAGTACTACTGGAACACCTATGAGCGATGTATTTATTGAATTTCTAACTAACCCAAAAGCTGCCATGTATATTCTGTTGCCAAAACTGGAGAGGATCAAACAATACTCCTTCTGATGCTGAAGTGCTTAGGGTAGCGTCTTTCTTATAGCAAGCTCTGAGAGATAGTGCTGCAGATAAACCTATTCAAGAGGAAGTTCAAGAATGTGCTAGTAGTCCTGATAGTGAAAACTTGTTCGGTGATGTGTGACGTTAGAGTGTTAATAAAAAGGATCACTGCTCTTAAAGAAGATAAGATCTTTAAAAATGTGCAGATTGCGAGCTTGTTAGAAGAAATTACTCACAAAAATAAGCAGATTCAAGATATTGAAACAAATATGGGATCACTCTCGGCTATTGTGACGGATCTGAAGCAAATGTTCGAAGGGAAGTTCGGAAAAGAGTTTGTTGAGCCTAGAAAGGGAATATACTGCAGATGAAAAGGAGCAGATGGATAAAGAATGTGAAGACGCTCTAAACCAGTATATTCAAGATCCTACTCGCACCGTGAATCAAAGATTGAAACAAAAGGAGGTTATTATAAGGAATTTTGGGTTTCAAGATTTGCCTGATCGATATGTAGTCACTACTGGAAAAGATAGGTATGATCGATATTGGAACATAACTGGAATTAGGAGTTGGGCTTATAATGATGACAAAGGACTGTTTTTTGGTAACCAGAAAAAATGGAAACGTGGAATACTATAACTCTTCCAGTGCATTTGAGTCTTGGATTGCCGTTGATCTATGCGAATTAAGTCAGGATCCGTATCCTGATCAGTGCAGGAATCCAAACTACAACATTGGTTGGAATTTCTATAAAAGGCTGCAGAGACAAGCGTTGGTGAACTTCAAAGACATGAACATGCAGAAATCGTTTGTAAAGGTGCATAGAGATGTAATCAATCCTTCTATTAACCAACCACTAAAGACTGTCATGTGCCTCCAACGAAACAAACAAAGACAGTTCCTCTACTCAAGGATCTTCCTGATAACAGTGTGCATGAATTCAAGTTCTGGATGTATGATCCTGTTTCAGGTCAAGGGGTTTTCGTTTATGAGAATGAAGAATTCAGAGTTACTGATGTTCGTGACCTGATGCAGTTTGGAGAAAATGATATCCATTTGCTTGGAAGATCTCAAATTCAGAGTGATCCACAATATGAAGTATGTGCTAAAGCATTTACTGCTGGAGTTGCTCAAATTATACAGTTGAAAATGTGGTCTGGAAGCAGAGGTCGGGTTGAGATGCAGCTGTTCGGACCATATATCGGAAATAAGATACCAGATGCTCAACTGAAGAAGAAACTAAGACGCAAGTAGTGATTGGTTTGTTAAGACAACATAAACCTATGGGGATATTGTTAGGCCATGTTCGCAGGATCTGTTCGAGTAGAACGTGGCCGGATCGATCAGAATCAAGGTGTGGAATCCCTTGATAGTGTCACAGAATCAACAACGACAAGTTTAACATTTAACGCATCTGAATTCTATTCAAAGATGATGAAAATACAGAGGATTCGGTAGAACTCCAGACTAGAAGAGCTTTGCTACAAGTTCAGCAAAAGTCTTTTTGATCTAACACTAGCATGCTATTTATAGGAAACCAGGGAGAGTTAAGTGTCATTTGGACGGAAGGTGGTCCGATCGGATGACATTCGTCATCCGACGGATTTCACTTTTACAATTTAACACCGTTCCCTGAGTTGTCCTGACACAAACATACATACATGTTCATACATATACACACATCACAAAATATACAAGACTCAATGCAGACGGAAGCTACAGACATATGTACTAACAAACTCCCCCTTGGATGTTTCTGTAGTTCCTTCCTGCATAGTCTTCAATCCTTCTTCCTGCTGCGCCTTCGCTCCTTTTGCTTTCTGTCGTCGTTTCTCCTCTCTTTTTTCCAACATCTTTCGCCTCAGAGGTCTTCCAACTTCATTCCAGTATTTTCTATACACAGGATCACCGTCGCGCTTTCTATCCCATCGAGGGATCTTGTTTTCCTATTTCTCTATCGGTGTCTGGTCAGTTGGAGGAGGTCTCATCAGCTTGTACCTTCCCAACCTTGCAGCTTTGTCAGCGATCTCTTTAAACCTTTGACTTTGCTTGTACTTCTTCAAGAATTCATCAATCTCTAAATCTCTCCATTTCGACTTCCAATATCTGCCAGTGTTGATGTCTTTTGCATAACACAAGTCTACTAATTTCTGATACTGCATAGCTTGGACTTTTTCTGGTTTCTCATACACAATCTTGTTGTAGAATAGACATTCGATATCCTTCTTGAAGCAATTCACTAGCCACATCGGGTCTAGCACACAAATTCTCCTTAACTCTACAGTCTTCTTATCAAATAAAGAAATCACCGCTTCCGCTGTGCTTTGGTTGTACATCCAACCCTGAAAATCTTCATAGAAGTCTTGCTCCATAGCACGTAGCGGCATATTTTTCAAACATCGCGACGGCTTTATATTCAGTGTAATATCTTTTTCTCCAGATTCTAAGATTGTAACAATTACGACGTTGGGGTCATTCCTAGCATCACCCTGACCAATCACGAATGCACGGCCCCGGGCGCCACCGCCATTATTGTTACCCCCGTTGTTATTCCCATTGTTGTTCCCGTTCCCCTAATTATTGTTGTTATTCTGGTTCGGGTTTCAACTGAGGACATTTTCTCTTGAAGTGACCTTCAGCACCACACTGAAAGCATCCCCTGTTACCCTACTGTTGCTGCGGCTGATTCTGTGGAACTTGCTGTTGCTGTTGACGATTCTGATTCGCAGGTCACGCGCTCCTGCAATCCTTGGCTTCATGACCCATCTTGAGACACCTCTGACAATGACTCTTGTTGCACTGACCGCTGTGGTGTCTGTTGCATCTATTGCACTTTGGGTGATTTCCCCTGTATCCACCCTGACCCTGATCTTGACCCCCTGAAGATTGCTGACCGGGACTCTTAAAATCGTCTGTCTTTCGTTGTTGAGCCTGAGACTGAGCTGATATCGAACCCTTGCTTGAGATCCCATCTCATTTACGCTTGTTATCACCGGGAGCATCAGTAGTAGTAGCGCTAATTCGCTTGGGCAACTTGTTCTGCTCAACTGCCTGATCAGTGAGACGATGAGCCAACTTGATGATTTGCTGAATGGTGCCAAGATTAGCTGAGGTCACGTGGCTTTGAATTTCTGGCACCAAACCCTTAAGGTACAGCTCGATACGCTTGATAGGAGGATCCACCATAGTGGGACACAGGATAGCTAATTCGTTCGACCTCTTCGTGTATGCCTCGATTTCAGACCCCGTCATCTTCAGATTGAAAAATTCTACCTCTAGCTTGTGGATGTCGTCACGACTACAGTACTCTTCTTTGATCAGTTCTTTGAAACCGTTCCATGGGGTGGCATTAGCAACCGCCAGCCGTAGCAGTTGAACCTGTGCTTTCCACCAGGTTAACGCAGCACCTTCGAGTGTTCCAGTAGCATATTTCACCCTACGATCTTCAGGGCATTCACACATCTCGAAGACCGATCCGAGCTTCTCAAACCAGTGGAGGAGGCCTACCGCTCCTTCAGTGCCACTGAAAGTAGTAGGTTGACAGTCCATAAAAGTTTTGAAGGTACATGCAGGAGGCTGAGCATGTTGACCTGCCGTGTGTGTAAGAAGAAACAATGTTAAGCATAAGTGTTGGTTTACGAGAGTAGGATCTAAAGATCCTAGGGTAAGTTACAATGGCAGGTTATACCTCCTGCCTGAGCGGCTGTGAGTGCTGCAGTAACTTGTTCATTGATTAAAGCCGTCAGCTGGGCTTGAGTCATGTTGATACATCCACTCATGATCTTCATATCAAAGTAAACATGAGTGAGAGGGGTTCGCGAAAGGGCGATGACAGAAGAGAGTAAGCACACATGTGTTTTCAAACAATAGTTGTTACGTTCATCTAAGCATGCCATGAGCAATGTACTATGTAACTAGCAAATAGACAATATAAACACAAATCGTATCACCAATAGTGCTGAGCCTTGCACGTGGAGCGAAGCGTCGTTGTGGATCGTTGAGCACTGTACAGGTTATAGTCTGGTTTTAAAAAAACTTTTTCCCTTTTTAAAACCAAGTTCACTATAACCAATGGCTCTGATACCAATCTGTCACACCCCCAAATTTCCACCTGCGGAGTACCACCGCTTGGAGGCGTGACTGACCAGGATTAAGCCACCAATCATATTGAACATAGCGTAAAAATAAATGTAAAACCCAAACACAATATATTTGGTGTCCAACAAAACATAGTCTAAGAAATCAGCGGAAGCATAATATTTAAAACCAAAACAAAAGTTCAAATGTATCAAATGTTTGACATGGTATATGACAATCCATGTCCCACAACGACCACGCCTCCCCGTGAAAGCTCCATGAGTACCAAACGACCGGCGAGGCATGTAACAACGAGTCAACAAAAAAGTTGAGCGAATTCAAAGTTGGTTGATTAGGTATTGATTTCGTTTCAATAATCGTAAGTTCATTATGTACACCACTTTTTAATCAGTAACCCTGTTTCCCAAACCTTCTCAATGATTAGTGGGGGCTTCCCATGTGAATTACCAGACCGTACCATATCGACTACTAACGAAAGTAAGTTGTGCCCTAAGTCAATGTCTATCATCATTGACCCTTTGCCTTAGTCCATTAGTACACGCCCGTCCTACCGGCATGGTGTGAGGTTGGTTAAACCTAATAGCGCTATTAACTAATGACCCGCTCGCCATCGGCCTCGGAGATTAAGTCGATATAAAATGAGGGACTTATGATAGAGTTTTGGTCCAGTATGTTTAATCTTGTTGTCCTACCCAAGGAGGACGAACGTACGTATCCTACCCAAGGAGAATACGCGAGGTTTAAATCTTGGCATCCTACCCATGGAGGATGGCTGTACATATCCTACCCAAGGAGAATATATAGTTTCCGTTTTAGTTCTTTAACCCATTCCCAACCCTTGGGAATCCAATGCCTTGTAGAAAGTGTGAACTCACCTCGGTTTGCTCGGTATGAATAACTATTTGTTTCCAATTAATCAGTCAAAGCCTAATGTATGCATACGTACGTATCAGTTAACATTCGCAAGATTCAGGCTTATTATGCTATCATATAGTGTATTGAAACATATTAACAGTCATTCAAGTTCATAGTACCCATGCATAGGCCACAACACACAATAACAGTTCGTAGCATACCAAAGTAACTCATACAGTCATAATACATGAAATCAGTGAAGACATCTCAACCTACTGTTCAAGTGAAGTCCCTTGGCGAAACTTGTACTCGGCGAAACTCTATGCGACGAAACCCACCATGTTTCGTCGTGTCAACCTATGACGAAACTCATCACGTTTCGTCAGCATTTCTTGTGACGGAACTCCACAAGTTTCGTCGTCAACAATGTTTCGTCGGGTGGGACTTTCGCTGGTAATGTAACAGTTTGGCATACAATCATACAAACCCTAATCGTTATCAGCCGTTTCATCCTTATCATAGTCATACAATTGTCACCGAATTACAATAATCATGAATGCTCTGGGAACTGCGGCTTCCAATCTGGAAATCTTGCTTTTGCTTGTTGCTTGATGTATTTCCACAAGTGTTGATCATGTTGCTTCACATCAAGACCATGATAGAATTGCTTTATATTTTTCATTTGCACCAATTCTTCAACATCCCACCACGGGAGGGTTTTAATATCTGACAAATACTTGAAGTACTGAACCCCCATCTCCCGTCTAAAGAATATCTCCCCAAGAAATATCAGCACTATGCTTAAAATATTGAAGAGGTCTTATGAACTTCCTCTCCTTGGGCATGACCTTGAACCATTTCTTTCTTTCTTCAACTAAAGTTTCTTTCGGAATAACTTTCGGAATCCCTTCAGTTGTTATCCTTTCAGCCACTTTTCTTTGCAATTCATCTTCATTTTTTTCTTTAACATCTCAGTAAGAGTTGGAAATGATTCATCGACTCCAGAATAATGAAACTGAATATCTTCTTCAGAACTATCTGACCAATCTTCCACTTCAATATGATGAAAGTTGTCAGCTTCCTGAGCATATTTGAACTCATACTCTTTCTCTGGCGACGAAGGTATCTCATCTTCAATATCAAACTTGAACCTTCCGTCGTCTAAACCCAACTCTTCCAACATTTCTGCCCTAGATCTAGGCACCTCTAACTCCCCCTCAACTAGAGCATTCAAATATATAACAGTAGGTTGTGTGAGGAATACCTGGTCGACATGTTTCTTTCCTGACGAAGAAGACTCTTGATGTTGATCCTCCTCTTGCTCGTTGATCTCGTCGTTCAGAAAATATTCTATCTTTTGTTGAGCAGATGGATTAACAATCAATAACCCTGAAGATCCTTGGTCTTTATCATCGTCTTTGTCTATCAAATCATCCCATGAAGGATCATAGTTCTCAATAGCCTCAAGATCATCTTTCAGTTCTTTATCTTCTTCCTCTTCCTCTTCTTTCGACCTTAGCAATAACACCTTAGGTACTTTCGCCTTTCGTTTCCTTTGTTCTACTTGCACGAGGTGAATAATATCATCATAATTGTAAGATAGAGGAGAAGATTCACCAACAAGTATGAAGCTTTGAGCTTGATCATCTTCAACATCTACCATTTCAACATCAGCTTGACTTGAAGAACCAAGAATTTCTTCCGTATCAACAACTAAACCTTTCCTTCTCTGAGTTGCTTCTTGAGCCAACTCTCTTTCTCTAGCAATTCTTCTCTCTTCAACCCTTTGGATCTCAATGTTGTTGTAGATAGCTTGAACGTTGATGCCCAAATGACTTTCCATCACTGTATACAACATCTTGAGTTGTTCATCCTTCACAGTCTTGTCAGCTCTAAGTGCTTCCATCTCTAGCTTCATCGCTTCCATTCCATTTGAAGACGCTTCATGAAGTTCACTTAATAATTGATCCAGCGTCTGATTTATCTCATTCAATTTCTTCATCTTCAAATTTAGTTTAGTAATCACCATGGAAAGTTGTTCAAAGAGCTGAGCATTATCATCAACATCTTCTTCCATTTTCTTTATCTTCTTCGCTTGATTGATCATGACAGACTTTATTTCTTCAGTTACTTTCAACAACTCTTCAAGTTGTTTCTTCAACTAATCACGATCAGCCTCTGCCTTGGCTTTTTCTTTCTCAAGAATACTAACTTTCTTTTCCAGAGATTTGACAGATGCATCATGAAACATATCAAACTCATCACCAGAAAGAATATCATCTTTAAATTCTCCTTGAACATTTGGAAAGCCTTCAAATAGACCTGGAAAAACAGTTTTCTTTGGCTGTGAAGACTCTGCAACCTCAGGATTTTCTGGTGGTGGTGGTGGTGTAACAACTCTTTCATTGATGATTCCAACTTCAACATCATCACCAACTTTCTCTTGAACTTCAACTTCAGGCATACTTTGTGATTGTACTTCCGGAACTTTAGGAACTTCAACAGTTTCAGGACCCTTTGAAGTTGTAACATGTTGTTCAATTTTTCCGCTTTGATCTTTTAGAGCTGCTGCAGATCCTTTCTTTGCCCTGACGTTTCTTGGAATGACGCCATATTGAACAGCTTTTTGCTTTATCCTTAACTTCTTTTTCTCTCCTGTCACACCCCCAAATTTCCACCTGCGGAGTACCACCGCTTGGAGGCGTGACTGACCAGGATCAAGCCACCAATCATATTGAACATAGCGTATAAATAAATTTAAAACCCAAACACAATATAATTGGTGTCCAACAAAACATAGTCTAAGAAATCAGCGGAAGCATAATGTTTAAAACCAAAACAAAAGTTCAAATGTATCAAATGTTTGACATGGTATATGACAATCCATGTCCCACAACGACCACGCCTCCCCGTGCAAGCTCCATGAGTACCTAACGACCTGCGAGGCATGTAACAACGAGTCAACAACAAAGTTGAGCGAATTCACAGTTGGTTGATTAGGTATTGATTTCTTTTCAATAATCATAAGTTCGTTTTGTACACCACGTTTTAATCAGTAACCCTGTTTCCCAACCCTTCTCAATGATTAGTGGGGGCTTCCCATGTGAATTACCAGACCGTACCATATCGACTACTAACGAAAGTAAGTTGTGCCCTAAGTCAATGTCTATCATCATTGACCCTTTGCCTTAGTCCATTAGTACACAACCGTCCTACCGGCATGGTGTGAGGTTTGTTAAACCTAATAGCACTATTAACTAATGACCCGCTCGCCATCGGCCTCGGCGATTAAGTCGATATAAAATGAGGGACTTATGATAGAGTTTTGGTCCAGTATGTTTAATCTTGTTGTCCTACCCAAGGAGGACGAACATACGTATCCTACCCAAGGAGAATACGCGAGGTTTAAATCTTGGCATCCTACCCATGGAGGATGGCTGTACATATCCTACCCAAGGAGAATATGTAGTTTCCGTTTTAGTTCTTTAACCCATTCCCAACCCTTGGGAATCCCATGCCTTGTAGAAAGTGTGAACTCACCTCGGTTTGCTGGGTATGAATAACTACTTGTTTCCAATTAATCAGTCAAAGCCTAATGTATGCATACGTACGTATCAGTTAACATTCGCAAGATTCAGGATTATTATGGTATCATATAGTGTATTGAAACATATTAACAGTCATTCAAGTTCATAGTACCCATGCATAGGCCACAACAGACAATAACAGTTCGTAGCATACCAAAGTAACTCATACAGTCATAATACATGAAATCAGTGAAGACATCTCAACCTACTGTTCAAGTGAAGTCCCTTGGCGAAACTCGTACTCGGCGAAACTCTATGTGACGAAACCCACCATGTTTCGTCGTGTCAACCTATGACGAAACTCATCATGTTTCGTCGGCATTTCTTGTGACGGAACTCCACAAGTTTCGTCGTCAACAATGTTTCATCGGGTGGGACTTTCGCTGGTAATGTAACAGTTTGGCATACAATCATACAAACCCTAATCGTTATCAGCCGTTTCATCCTTATCATAGTCATACAATTGTCACCGAATTACAATAATCATGAATGCTACTAATCATCATACCAAAAGCATCACAGTATTTAACATCTAATATAAACCCTAAATCACGAAATAACCATCTATGATCAAGATTGCAACAAGAACATATTCACTGATCAGATCTACATAATCACAAGTACTCAATCAAACAGAAACATGGCTCAAATCAGTGAACATGAACGAATACATTTTCCATGAGTTATCATCGTGTAATTTCTAAACAAATCGGTTTGAACAAGAACATCAAAACCCCAATTACATGATTTCCAATTCAAGCATCAATCATAGTCAGATCATTTAGCAAACCATCTTCCTTATCATGCTAGATATCTACACACAAAACTACGCAATCGAATCGATCAACGAGACTAACCGGTTGAAAGACGAGACTAGCAAGAATCCAAGAGAGATGGTGGTGAAAGATGGTGGTGGCCGTCGCACAAAAGAATGGAGAGACTCTAGGGTTTTCAATCGGCTGATCCTTAGGGGAAATGGAAATCAGTTTCACGTAATATACTCACATCAGCGATATGGGCCTATAATGGGCTTCGGCTTAACATTGGGCCTACTAAACCCTCTGTTTCGTCATGTAGGTTATGACGAATCTCCCAGTTTTGTCGAGTGTGGGTTATGGCGAAACCCCTAGTTTCGTCGGGTGAAGGTTTTGGCTAAACTCTCATGTTTCGTCATATTCATAAAATAATAATAATCATAATCATCATACGTCAAACAGTTCACATTTTATCATATAACCCAATCAACCATATGTCAAACATATATCTAGCAAGAACAATTACAAAGCAACAAATTATACAAACATAGTTGTGAACAAATAACATGTAGAGGAAGGACCTTGGAAACTCGAGTTATCGCATTATCCCCAACTTGAAAGAAATTTCGTCCCGAAATTTAGCACGTAGTCACTGAGGAAGCTAGTTAGGTTTGCGTGGTTTCCTGGTTTTCCTGGGGCGTCACATCATCCCCCCGTTGGTTTGTGTTGGACCGTGTCGTGACCCTAAACGATCAGTTGAGCAAGTTCATCATCACGTATAAAGGCGGAATCAGTATATGCAACGTTACAACAGCTTTCCTATTCAATTCCTTCACTTTATTAGCTTTCTGAATCAATTTTGATAGAGTTCGGTTACAAAGCTTATGACCAGATCTCGCTCAAATGAACACACACATGAGGTATTTATAATGATGCTGATTTCGCTCATGTGTCCCTGACACTGAAGCGAAATCACCTCATGACACTGAAGTGGAATCACCTACTGACCCTTGAAGCGAAATCAACATATAACAATGTACATTGAAGCGAAATTAACCCTAAAAACCCTAATTTGACTTTTAAGATCCATTCTTGACTTTCTTGATTTAAGACTTGATGAAGATGCAGTCAACAGACATTCTTGTGCATCAACAGACTCCCCCTTGGATGTTGACGTAGTCTTCAGATCCTGAGTCTTCAGTCTTAGTCTTTTCTCTAACTCTCTGTCTTCACAATTTTCAGAATCTTGTCCTCCTGACTCTAACTTCTTTCTTCTCTTTGAATGTTGATCCAGACTTCTCCTTTCACAGACTCCCCCTCTCGATATGCTAGAATCTGAGATATCTGGTTCAATCTTTCACATTTAGCTTCCATTGGGAATAATGAAGTCCAAACCTGTTACTCAAACATCATTCATTACGAACTTATCTTTTCAACAATAAATCACAGACTTAATCAGTTTTAAAAATCCACTCAAGTATTCAGGTTCAAGTTAATGACCCTAATTACTTGATTAATCTACCAAGTCCAAATTAATGACCTCGGTTGATCTATTGACGAATCAATACTGATTTTAAAAACAACAATTTCAAACATTTTCTGAAAATAACAAGTATCAAATTAATGAACTTGTTTTTGACTTTTCAAACAAAACAAACTTCATCAAAGTAAGCTCTCCTCATTCTTCAGTCCAGAATCTCCTGCATCTGCTTCAATCATCTGAGAATCCAACAATCAACTCACCACTTTGGTTTGTCAGAAAATAAAGTAGAAATAAAATCTTTTTGGATTTTATAAAGTGTTCTAAACTAAGAAATGAAATACAGAAAACTTAAATTGCAGAAAGTAAACAAAGTAAACTATTTACAAACATATTTTTGGTGAGCGTGTCAGGGAATCATATCAGCTTTTCAGACAAATCACAAGTACCGTTAAGCTACATTTCATACTCAGACTTAAACAATTCACCTCGATTGTCGATATACTGATCCATCTTAAATTCTCACACAAAGTTCAATTTACTCAGGATACGATTTAGATGAATTAAGAACTTAGATCATTCATGTGTCCCACCTCTTGAATATACTCCCGTATCCAGAATCCCAATAATCAGTCTTACAGGTGAGAATACTACAATGATATCTGTATATAATTTAGGTATGCGAGGGCCGAGGGATCTCAGATCGATACTTCCGTATACGCAGAGAGATATCAGCTTCGACTTTTCGGTATGTCCCCTTTAGAGGATCTTTTTGCTTACAACAGCAGCATTTATCAATTTTATTGTTTCAGCATGCTGAGGGTTTAATGCTGTGTTTCAAGCATTGAAGCAAGTATTAGCCAGGGACTAGGTCAGAACTACCGTTCAGCAGAAGTCCCGGAATAATACCCCAGACATCATAGAGTATAAAGACCTAGTATATCAGATTAAGAGACCTTTCAAACGAGATTTCAGGGGTTACCTATATATCCAAGTAGTGTTCCCCACGAATTCACAAGTTTGAATTTTAGGTTTATATCCCGAATAAATCTACTAAATGTACGAAAACCTATCGACACATCATCAGTAAGATTGTTTAACTCTTTTAAACTTTTCAAATCTTTAGCATACTGTAATCATCTAGCTGATGTACTATCATTTTCCCTATATACACAAGCTCTTTTTCAGATTTTATCATGTTTTTGTATTTTTGCATTTTTACTGTTTTTGTATTTTCTGAAAATATAACTATGTACAAACATCTACTCCCCCTAAATACCAAAACAAGTAAAAATTCGACAAACCATTGCAGATTGTTTCTCGTCTTCATCCGCAACAGTACTCTCATCAACGCCAATTATGCCATCCGACACCGACAGAAGCTTCATACCATTCAGTTTTAACAAATATTTAAACCGATTTTTATCAAAAGCTTTGGTATGTAAATTAGCTTTCTGTTCATCAGTGTGGATTTTCTCAATTCGTATCAACTTTTTCTCAAAGCAATCACGAATAAAGTGATGACGAATTTCTATGTGTTTAGTTTTAGCGTGATGCACTGGATTTTTAGTTATAGTTATAGCGGCCTCATTATCAACAAAAAGAGGTGTGTTAAGAAACTGCAAACCGTAGTCGCGCATCTATTGCTGTATCCACAAGATCTGAGAGCAGCAACTGCTAGCAGAAACATACTCCGCTTCACAAGTAGATAACGCCACAGACGTTTGTTTCTTACACTGCCAGGTAACCAATCTAGGACCAAAGAACTGGCATCCTGCAGTTGTTGATTTTGAATTGACTTTGCAGCATCCGAAATCCGAATCGGAATACCCTTCGAGCGTAAAGTCTCCTTTCCTAGGATACCACAACCCCAATGAAGGAGTTCCTTTCAGGTAGCGCAATATCCTCTTCACAATGATCATATGCGATGCTCTCGGGTTAGACTGAAATCTTGCTGCGAGGCACGTTGGGTACATGATATCAGGACGTGAAGCAGTTAGGTACATTAAAGAACCTATCATGGATCGGTAAAAAGTTTCATCAGCCCTGTCTCCGGTGAGATCTGGGTGAATCCCATGATTTGTTGCAAGTGGGGTAGCAGCTGGAGTAGAACTTGACATCCCAAATTTCTCTAGAATATCATGAACGTACTTTGACTGATGAATGAAAATTCCTTCAGGAAGTTGTTCAACTTGTAATCCCAGAAAGAATTTCATCTCCCCCATTGATGACATTTCAAACTTCTGCTTCATCACTGATTCAAAATCTTTGCATAGATTTTCATTTGTCGACCCAAAGATTATATCGTCCACATAAATCTGAACTATCAGAAGATGACCATCGACCTCTTTAGTGAAGAGAGTGGCATCCACTTTTCCACGAATGAACTTGTTGGCTAGTAGGTGTTGAGACAAAGTCTCGTATCAAGCTCTCGGGGCCTGGTGTAACCCATACAACGCTTTGTCCAATAAGTAGACCTTGTTTTTGTGGATTGGATCGGTAAAGCCTGGTGGCTGACCGACATAAACCTCCTCTTTAACCTTTCCGTAAAGAAACGCCGATTTAACATCCAACTGATAAACTTTGAAGTTCTTCCAAGACGCAAATGCTAGGAAAATTCTGATTGCCTCTAGTCGTGCTACAGGAGCATAGACTTCGGTAAAATCAATTCCCTCCTGTTGACTAAATCCCTGAACAACGAGTCGAGCTTTGTTCCTTACAATAACTCCTCTATCGTCCCTCTTACACTTAAACACCCACTTAGTGTTAATCTTTCTTTGACCATCCGGCAAATCAACTAACTTCCACACTCCCAATTTCTCAAATTGACTAAGTTCTTCCTGCATTGCATTGACCCAAGAGTCTTCAGTAAGCGCCTCTTTGTAAGTTCTTGGCTCAACCTGCGAAATAAAACAACTAAAAGAAAATTCAGTTTGCAAAGGAACAACTTTTGTATAAAAACATGTAAGCCCTTTATCAATCTGATTTCGAGTGCGAACTCCAGCTTGCAATTCTCCTATGATCAACTCCTCTGGATGATATGAAAAAGTTCACGGCATCACTTCACTTTGAACATCTACATTTCCCTCCAGATTAGTAACATTCTACTCTGCATCTTGTTCACCAACTTGGTTTGTTTGACCTGAAATCTGAATTTGCTCCCCCTCAGAATTTGAATCTGAATCACCGTGATCAAATACTGGCATGTTTTCAGCTTCTAGATTATCATTCTGAGCCGACTGATTATCCTGAGCAACTTCATTTTGTTGGACATCATCATGTTCACCAGCATTACTTGGACCTGCTTCATCATCATTTGAAGTTTCCCGTGGTCTCCTCGAATACTCAGCTGGGAATCTTAACTGCGACTCATATTCACGCAATATATCCAACTCATCAAAGAAATCTTCATCATCCTCTGATTCTTCTCTCATGTCAAACGAATCCCAAAGTTTGTCATAATGATAACGCCATGAATCACCAGGATTCTGAGGCGGCATAGTATAACCTTGACATTCAACATTTGCAGCTTCAATAATCCGCTTCTCACTTGGAACGAAGACACGTCGCAACGGATTTGCATAACCAACAAATATTCCCTCAATGCACTTCGGACCAAACTTTCCAAAAGGCTCTATAACCGTACAAGGTGACCCGAACGGTTCTAGTTACTTCAAATTCGGTTTGCGGTTATTGATTAGCTCAAAGCATGTTTTGTTGAACTTCTTGACAGTAAGAACCCTGTTGAGCGTATAGCATGCGGCGGAAATAGCTTCAGCCCAAAAATTAATCGGTAACTTTGAATCTGCAAGCATAGTTCTAGCCGTCTCGATTAGTGTCCGGTTTTTGCGTTCTGCAACTCCATTCTGCTGCGGAGTGTACGGAGCACTAAACTCATGCAAAATACCTCTTTCATCACAAAATTCTTCCATTTTATTGTTCTTGAATTCAGTACCATTATCACTTCGAATTCTCTTAATACGCCTTTGGTACAAATTCTCAATCTTCCTGAACAGCCCCATCAAACTGTCAAATGTTTCATCTTTCGTCTTCAAGAAAGAAACCCACGAAAATCTGGAATAATCATCAGTAACGACCAAACAATAGTAATCTCCTGTAATACTTTTGACATTCACTGGACCAAACAAATCCATGTGAAGTCTCTCCAGAGGTCTCGAAACTGAATTGACTTGCTTTGTAGGGTGTGACTTTTTCTTCTGCTTGCCTTTGACACAGCTAATACACTCCCCTTCCAGATGAAAACCTTTGATATTAACTCCCAATACCAAATCATTGTGCACCAAGTGATTCATCTTCCTTAGGTGAATATGCCCCATTTTGCGGTGCCACAATCTAGATTCTTTCTCAGTTGCTCTAGACACGAAACAATGTGCTTGACCAGTAGTTGTAGTTGCTACAGACATATCTAACACATATAAATCATTCACTCTAGGTGCCCTCATAATAATCCATTCTTCAGGGATAACAAAACCAGGTTTCAAAATCAAACACTCTTTATCAGTGAAGTGAGTAGTATACTGATTGTCACAAATCTGCGAGATACTAAGCAGATTGTTCTCCAGCTCAGTGATGTAGTTAACTCTCTCAAACGTCACAATCCCATTGGATAACGTTCCTACACCTACAATTCGACCACCTTCATGACCAGCAAATCCCACATAACCACCATTGATATTCTTCACATCATATAGTAATGCAGTTTTTCCTGTCATATGTCGAGATGCGCCACTATCCATGATCCATCTTGAAATGGCTCTTGGAAGATCCTGCATATACCACAAGTTGATTTTAAAAACACTTCAATAAAGATGCCGATTCATGCTTCGCAATCCAGGAAGCTCCGGCAATTCAAACTGCTTATTCGAACATGGTGTCCACCCAGGCCTCATCAGCCTTAGGTGTAACCTTGACTCTCGCAATTTGAATTTTGAAATTTTCAGCCTTCAAAGGTGGAAAATTTGCATCATAATCAATCGAAATTGATTCTTCAGCCTTTTTCACTTCAGAAGTTGAAATTTTCATTTCAGTTTTTGGTTTCCAAACTTGTTGAGATAATGCAACCCGCTTGTAAAATTTGTCATTTTTAGTTACCACTTTCATTACGGGTTCATTTTTCACTTTGATGTTGTCATTTTTCACATTCTTTTTCTCAACAACGATTGGTGCTTTACCCTTCACATCAACTTTCTTTTGTTGAATCTTCACATTTTCAGTCTTAGGTTTGAAGTTGGTGCAATTTCTTGCAATATGACCAACTTTGTTACATCTAAAACATGTACGAGTATCAACAACTCGACTTGTGCCTTCAGACTGATAATGTGAAGCTCTTTTCTCAAAGAACTCTTGATTTGATTTTGAAAAAATTTCATTTTCCTCATCAGAAAGTGAACTTGAACTGTTCACAAACACCTTCTTTTCAGCAAACCTTTTGTTTTGAAAACTCCTTTTCTGACAACTCTTACCATTCCTATAACCACCCGACCAATTGTTTCTATTGTTATTATAAAACCTTGGTGGAATAACAGGATTTTTGTAATAAGATTTATCTTTCTCAAAATTCATTTGCCTTTTTGTGTGTGTTCAAACTGTTCACTTCAGACAACTCAACTTCAACCAATTTGAAAACATTTGTCAACTTTTTCACATTAACATTCTCAATTGGAAACTCAGAATCCGAATACAACTTATCAGATCCAGCCATCTTGTACATCACAAGACCCGGTTCATCACTTAAGTTGTTTTTGGACTTTGGTTTCTGAATGTATTTGTCCAAGAAACATCCATCATCTTCAGATGAATCAGACATCAAGACACTTTCAGCTGTGCTCTTAACAATCTCTGTCTGAACACTATCATCAGATGATGTAGAAAAAATAACATCAATGTTCTCTGGAAGTTTAACTTCTTTTTCTTCTTCAATTTCAACCAACCCAGATTGCTTTTTCGTGTAGTTATCAAGAACAGGTGGTGGAACTTGATGAAACCCCACCCCAGTTCCATCACAATACACATCTTCGCCTGCTTTGTCTTTCCCAATGGGTTTGGGAATGATATGTTGCAAAACAAAGCTTGCGGAGCTGTAACTGTTAAGCTTCAACTGGATTCGCTCGTTTTCGATTACAGCCTCTTGAACTCTAAGTTTCAATTTAGCGATTTCATCCAGTTGTTGGTTGATTGATTCTTCTTTGACTCTAAGCACTGCTCTTAGATGTTCATTTTCTTTAAAAGTTTTACCATTTCGATCATCACAATCTTTCAATGTACTTTTTAAATTTTCAAATTTTTAAAAAATCTGACGGTTTTCAAGAATCAACTTTTCATTTTCATTTTTAACTTTATCATGATCAATTTTATCATTTTCCAATTGTTTAGTTAACTCTTTTATCCGTTCAGTTGAAGCTTTAACCATTTTGTCACGATCAAGAATTTGATTCTCAACGCTTCTGACCTTTGCTGTCAGATCATCAACTTTCTTCCCGTTGAGATACGTGACTGTGCTACAAAATTTGCAATCTTTGTTGCAATTTTTGCAATCAGCATTTCCATCAACTTTCTTACCTGATGCATTGGTTGACACATTTGAACTGACCTGGCTTTTTGACTCAGACACGGAGTTAGAGTCTACCTCAAGTGCCTTGGCAGCTAGCACTTTGTCAGCCATTTTTCCTAAGTTCTCAGCATTCAACTCTTGTGTAGTGTCGATAATACCAGCATCAATCTTCTTTGATTCTTTTCCTTCTTTCTCCTTTCTCTCCTTCTCTTCTTCAATCATTTTCGAAGTTGGAGTTCCCCACCATTTGTGTTGCCAATACTCATCATCTTCTTTGTATTGCTGGATTATGGCTTCGATATCAAGTGTACTATCATCAATTGCAATATTTCCATAATCATCAAGATAAAACTCTTTGTCTGGATCCCATCTATTGGCTCTCCTTGCTTCCAGAAAGATACGAGATATTCTAATGATTTTGTTTTCAGCAATCATTTTTCTGTATTGATATTTTTGCTCTTCAGTTCGATCGTCTTTCCACGGAATAGGATCGTCATTTTTCGCCATAAATGCGTAACCAATCGCATCTTCTTCCGGTAGAACCTCCTGACTCCAGTCATAACCCTCATCATCGTAAATCACTGCAAGAGCTCTAGATTTCTCTCTGTTGTCTTCAACCTGCTTCAATCTAGGCGGCTCATATTTATTTTGGTGATAAATCGCCTTCTTATAGTAATCATCTCTGAAAGGGTTCTCTGACTCATCAGCATAAGCGTTTCGGCATTCTCGTTTGAAATGACCCTTCTGCTTACACTTGAAACAAGTCACCTTTGATTTATCGAATCCCAGCTTGGTAGATGCACCACCAATTGTTTTTCTGCCGGTAATTTCCATGAAACGCTGTGCTCGGCGAACAGCACTTGCCATAGCCCAACGAATATCGATCAGCTCCATTTCCTCTGGATCAATCTGATCGTAATCTTCTTTCGTCAGATTTGTGTTGCCTATCTTTCCAGCTACCAACCCTTCATACGATTCCAACACCGATGCTAGAAAGATCATCTGCTGCTTGGCCGACTCTTCATCAAAGTTTTGAGCATTCTTCAAATCTATCGCGATGTTGCATTGAAAACGATTCTTTGCATCAGAATGACCTCCAGAAGATGAAGATCCACTGTGATAACCACTGTGACTTCCACTGCTTTGACCACTTTCACTTTCTTTACCAGCTGTCGAAACATTTTCAGCAGAAAATGCAGTTTTTGGAGAAGTTGCTTTTGGCATCATGCTCTTTGGATAATATAAATCCAAATTCTGCTGGTGAGATGAATGGTTGACTTTGTACGTCTTTTTCAACTCCAACTCATGACTTTCGAGTTTCTCAATCAGCAAATCTAATGTCAACTTTTCTGGTTCTTTGATGGTATTCTTCAGCATCAGCGCATAATATCTCCAATCCATCTCGTCAGGCAACGAATCGAACAATTTGTCGATAAGATCTTCTTCAGGAATGTCGATATCATGTCTTACTAATTCCAGCTTCAGATGACCAAACCTTTCTATCATTTTACAAACTGACTCGTTCTTTAGACATCCAAACAGATCAAACTCTTTTCTAAGAAGTTTCTTTTTGTTTTTCTTAATTTCTTGACTACCTATACATTTCTTTTCTAACTTTGCCCAAAGATCTTTTGCATTTGAATAGTCAATCAATGCAATAATGTCTTCCCGGACTGACTGGAATAACAACGCCACACACTTTTGCTCAGCTACAAACGAATCAATCTCCTCAGCTGTTCTTAACGTCTCACCATTTTTGTTTCCATTGGCATAACCATTTTTCAAACTCTTCCAGCTAGGAAATGCGAATGCCATCAACCAGTCTTCAAATTTTCTGGACCAACGACTGTACTCCTCGATAGCCGTAAGCTTTGGGGTTTATTGAACGTTCCGAATGCATTTTCAGATTCCCAAGCTTCCTTTTTCTTTTCCTTCGGTGGATTCTCGTTCTCATTCGTATTGTTGTTTGTAGAAATATCATCTCCCGAGTTTCCTGCGAATGCGTACATGTCGCTAAACGGGTTCAAGAAAATATCATCCATCGTGAATGTACCTGAAAAATCAGCAAACACTTAGTAAAATTTTTCGAAATTATGACAAATGCTGACACTGAAGCGAAATCACTAATAGTGACACAAAAGCGAAATCAACAACAATGTTCACTCGAGCGAAATCACAATGTTCACTTGAGCGAAATCAGACTTTGTCCTTTGAAGCGAAATAGCAGATTGTCCTTATAAGCGAAATCACTAAGTTCGTATAAGCGAAATCACAACTGTTGTACGTAAAAGCGAAATCAGTCTGATGTTCGTAAAAGTGAAATTAGTCTGATGTACGTAAAAGCGAAATTATCTAAGACCGTATGAGAGAAATTAACTACTTGTCCGGATGAGCGAAATCAACAGTTAATGTTCGTTAAAGCGAAATCAAATGATGATGTCCGTAAAAGCGGAATCAACTGTTAACCAATTTTCACCATGTTTTAATCCGAATTACAATCTGATATTTTCAAGGGTTGTACTACTCTTAATTCCGATCACAATGATATGATTATTGTTCAATTTCGACCGCAAAAACTTTCCAGATCTGAAGATGAAGTTTCTGTTCGAAAACCGATTGAGATTTTGATAAAATTGATTGTGTTTTACTATGTTTTAAAGGCTGATACTTTTACGGATTGTTTAACAACTAGTTTCGCTCAATATACTTGACTTTCAAGTCATTTTGTCCGTAGGAACTTGATTAATCCAAAAAATAAAAGAGAAATATGAGTAGAAATGAGATAATAGTGTCGAATCGGCTGATGTAGTATGAACTTCCTCGTCCTGAAGCTCTGATACCACTTGTTGGACCGTGTCGTGACCCTAAACGATCAGTTGAGCAAGTTCATCATCACGTATAAAGGCGGAATCAGTATACGCAACGTTACAACAGCTTTCCTATTCAATTCCTTCACTTTATTAGCTTTCTGAATCAATTTTGACAGAGTTCGGTTACAAAGCTTATGACCAGATCTCGCTCAAATGAACACACACATGAGGTATTTATAATGATGCTGATTTCGCTCATGTGTCCCTGACACTGAAGCGAAATCACCTCATGACACTGAAGTGGAATCACCTACTGACCCTTGAAGCGAAATCAACATATAACAATGTACATTGAAGCGAAATTAACCCTAAAAACCCTAATTTGACTTTTAAGATCCAATCTTGACTTTCTTGATTTAAGACTTGATGAAGATGCAGTCAACAGACATTCTTGTGCATCAACAGTTTGGAATTTCGTCCTGAAATTCTGTAGTAGCTTCAGCCTCAGTAGTGGTTGCACTGTTCTCGAACAACTGGGGATACTTGAGTTTCATTTGGTCTTCTCGTTCCCAGGTGAACTCTGGGCCACGACGGGAGTTCCCACGAACTCGAACAAGAGGTATTCTGGTGTGCTTGAGAACCTTAATGTCTCGGTCTGTGATTTCAACTGGTTCCTCGATGAATCGCAACTGATCGTTGATAGTGAGCTCCTTCAGAGGAACAATGAGGGTCTCATCTGACAGACACTTCTTCAGATTTGACACGTGAAATACGTTGTGAACTCCACTGAGTTCTGTTGGTAGGTTCAGTTTGTAGGCCACTTTGCCTATTTTCTCTATGATTTCGAACGGTCTGACATAACGCGGATTGAATTTGCCTCGTTTGCCAAAACGAACTACACCTTTCCAAGGTGAGACTTTGAGTAGCACTCGATCCCCAACTTGGAACTCGAGTGGTTTCCTGCGCTTATCAGCGTAGCTTTTCTGACGGTCACGAGCTGCCGCAATTCGTTGTCGTGTTTGTGCAATCCTTTCCGTTGTGTCTACTACAAGTTCTGGACCCGTGATCTGGCTGTCACCAACTTCTGCCCAGCAAAGAGGTGATCGGCATTTACCTCCGTAAAATGCCTCAAACGGAGCGGCTTGAATGCTGGTGTGGTAACTGTTATTATACGAAAACTCCACTAACGGTAGATGTTTTTCCCAGCCGTTACCAAAATCAATCACACATGCCCTAAGCATGTCTTCAAGGGTTTGAATGGTGCGTTCAGACTGCCCATCCGTTTGTGGATGATATGCTGTGCTCATGTCTAAACGTGAGCCAAAGGACTTGTGCCTTTCTTGCCACAGTTCAGAAGTAAAATGCGCATCACGATCGGAAATAATAGAGGTTGGCACCTCGTGCCTCGAAACTACCTCCTTTAAGTAAATGTCTGCTAAAGTAGAAAACTTGTCTGTTTCTTTGATGGCCAAAAAGTGTGCAGACTTAGTTAATCGATCCACTATCACCCAAATAGTGTCATTTCCACGTTGAGATCTAGGCAGGCTAGTAACGAAATCCATGGAAATTTGCTCCCATTTCCATTATGGTATCTCTGGTTGTTGCAGTAGGCCCGATGGTTTCTGATATTCGGTCTTGACTCTCGCCCAAGTCAAACATTTGCTGACGTAGGTTGCTATGTGGGCTTTCATGCTAGGCCACCAGTACGTAGTCTTCAAATTGTGGTACATCTTATCCGAACCATGATGTACAGAATAACGTGACTTATGTGCTTCATCCATCGCTCGCGTAAGTTTCCATAAAGTGGGACCCAGATGCGCCCTGTAACGTAGTAAGCGCCGTCTTCCTTTTTTCTATTCGTTTCCTTGATCCACGCAGGGACTCCGCCCTGACGTTCTCTGCTTTTAATGCTTCAACCTGAGCATCTCGTATCTGAGTAGGAAGACTAGATTGGATGGTAAGTTGTAATGCACGCACGCGTTTAGGTGTAGTATCTTTTCGACTGAGGGCGTCGGCCACAACATTAGCTTTGCCCGGATGGTACTTGATCGTGCATTCGTAGTCATTCAAGAGCTCGACCCATCGACGTTGTCGCATGTTCAACTCTTTCTGTTTGAAGATATGCTCAAGACTCCTGTGATCGGTGTAAATGGTGCACTTGGTACCATACAGGTAATGTCTCCATATCTTGAGTGCGAAAACAACAGCTCCCAGCTCCAGATCGTGTGTAGTATAATTTCTTTCGTGAACTTTAAGTTGGCGCGATGCATAAGCAATGACTTTATCCCGTTGCATCAACACACACCCAAGACCCTGAATTGACGCATCACAATAAACCACGAAATCGTCTGTGCCCTCTGGCAATAAGAGAATAGGTGCGCTACAAAGTCTATCCTTTAAGTGCCGAAATGATGATTCCTGTGCATTACCCCAACGATAGGTGACACCTTTCTGAGTTAGTGAAGTGAGAGGTTGCACAATCTTGGAGAAATCCTTGATGAACCTTCGGTAGTAGCCCGCCAAACCCAAGAATTAGCGGATTTCTGTTGGTGTGCGGGGTGCAGCCAGTTCTTGATTGAGTCTACCTTGGATGGATCAACATGAATCCTATCCTTGTTTACCACGTGGCCTAGAAAGTGGACTTCGCGAAGCCAGAAGTCACATTTCAAAATTTTGGCATACAACTGCTATGTTCGAAGGAGTTCCAGCATAAGTCGTAGATGCTGCTCGTTCCTGACTCTTAGAATAGATCAAGATGTCGTCGATGAAAACAATAACGAACTTATCCAGGTAAGGTTTGCATACTCGGTTCATGAGATCCATAAAGACCGCTGGTGCATTCGTCAATCCGAAAGGCATAACCAGAAACTCGTAATGACCGTAACGAGCTCTGAATGCTGTTATGGAGACGTCCTCATCTCGGACTCTCAGCTGATGGTATCCCGATCTCAAATTAATCTTAGAGTAATAGCTCAACCCTTGCAACTAGTCGAATAAGTCATCAATGCGTGGAAGAGGATAACGATTCTTTACTGTCACCCTGTTGAGTTCGTGGTAGTCAATACACATTAGGAAGGTACCGTCTTTCTTCTTCACAAATAATACTAGAGCTCCCCAAGGCGAAGAGCTAGGATGAATAAAACCCTTATCCAAGAGCTCTTGTAGTTGCGTGGACAGTTCTTCAAGTTCTGAGGGAGCTAAACGATAAGGTGCACGAGCTATGGGCGCTGCTCCAGGAGCTAGCTCGATCTGAAATTCAACCTGACGGTGAGGCGGAAGACCAGGTAATTCCTCAGGGAATACCTTAGGAAAGTCACGTACGACCGGGATATCTTCAATCGTCTTTTCTTTCGAGGATGCATCAGAAACGAGGGCTAGGATAGCAGTGTGGCCCTTTCGCAAACAGTTATGGGCCTTAAGAAAACAAATGATGCCCACCACGGCACCACTCTTGTCGCCATGAATCACTAAAGGTTCCCCATCTGGACAAGGAATGCGGACGACCTTCTCCTTGCACAGGATCTCTGCTCGATGTTGCGATAACCAATCCATACCAATAACAATGTCGAAACTACCCAAAACGATTGGAATGAGGTCGATAGAAAAGGTTTGACCAGCTAAGATGAGATTACAGCCCCTAACTATGTGGGTGGCTTCAAGACTTTTTCCGTTTGCTAGCTCTACCATGTGCTTGGTGTTTAAAAGTGTTGGGACACGCTTTAACATTTGACTAACTTTTAGAGACACATAACTGGTATCGGCACCCGAATCAAATAAAACATTAACATAAAAGTCGTCCAGTATAAACTTACCCATTACGACGTTGGGGTCATTCCTAGCATCACCCTGACCAATCACGAATGCACGGCCCCGGGCGCCACCGCCATTATTGTTACCCCCGTTGTTATTCCCATTGTTGTTCCCGTTCCCCTAATTATTGTTGTTATTCTGGTTCGGGTTTCAACTGAGGACATTTTCTCTTGAAGTGACCTTCAGCACCACACTGAAAGCATCCCCTGTTACCCTACTGTTGCTGCGGCTGATTCTGTGGAACTTGCTGTTGCTGTTGACGATTCTGATTCGCAGGTCACGCGCTCCTGCAATCCTTGGCTTCATGACCCATCTTGAGACACCTCTGACAATGACTCTTGTTGCACTGACCGCTGTGGTGTCTGTTGCATCTATTGCACTTTGGGTGATTTCCCCTGTATCCACCCTGACCCTGATCTTGACCCCCTGAAGATTGCTGACCAGGACTCTTAAAATCGTCTGTCTTTCGTTGTTGAGCCTGAGACTGAGCTGATATCGAACCCTTGCTTGAGATCCCATCTCATTTACGCTTGTTATCACCGGGAGCATCAGTAGTAGTAGCGCTAATTCGCTTGGGCAACTTGTTCTGCTCAACTGCCTGATCAGTGAGACGATGAGCCAACTTGATGATTTGCTGAATGGTGCCAAGATTAGCTGAGGTCACGTGGCTTTGAATTTCTGGCACCAAACCCTTAAGGTACAGCTCGATACGCTTGATAGGAGGATCCACCATAGTGGGACACAGGATAGCTAATTCGTTCGACCTCTTCGTGTATGCCTCGATTTCAGACCCCGTCATCTTCAGATTGAAAAATTCTACCTCTAGCTTGTGGATGTCGTCACGACTACAGTACTCTTCTTTGATCAGTTCTTTGAAACCGTTCCATGGGGTGGCATTAGCAACCGCCAGCCGTAGCAGTTGAACCTGTGCTTTCCACCAGGTTAACGCAGCACCTTCGAGTGTTCCAGTAGCATATTTCACCCTACGATCTTCAGGGCATTCACACATCTCGAAGACCGATCCGAGCTTCTCAAACCAGTGGAGGAGGCCTACCGCTCCTTCAGTGCCACTGAAAGTAGTAGGTTGACAGTCCATAAAAGTTTTGAAGGTACATGCAGGAGGCTGAGCATGTTGACCTGCCGTGTGTGTAAGAAGAAACAATGTTAAGCATAAGTGTTGGTTTACGAGAGTAGGATCTAAAGATCCTAGGGTAAGTTACAATGGCAGGTTATACCTCCTGCCTGAGCGGCTGTGAGTGCTGCAGTAACTTGTTCATTGATTAAAGCCGTCAGCTGGGCTTGAGTCATGTTGATACATCCACTCATGATCTTCATATCAAAGTAAACATGAGTGAGAGGGGTTCGCGAAAGGGCGATGACAGAAGAGAGTAAGCACACATGTGTTTTCAAACAATAGTTGTTACGTTCATCTAAGCATGCCATGAGCAATGTACTATGTAACTAGCAAATAGACAATATAAACACAAATCGTATCACCAATAGTGCTGAGCCTTGCACGTGGAGCGAAGCGTCGTTGTGGATCGTTGAGCACTGTACAGGTTATAGTCTGGTTTTAAAAAAACTTTTTCCCTTTTTAAAACCAAGTTCACTATAACCAATGGCTCTGATACCAATCTGTCACACCCCCAAATTTCCACCTGCGGAGTACCACCGCTTGGAGGCGTGACTGACCAGGATTAAGCCACCAATCATATTGAACATAGCGTAAAAATAAATGTAAAACCCAAACACAATATATTTGGTGTCCAACAAAACATAGTCTAAGAAATCAGCGGAAGCATAATATTTAAAACCAAAACAAAAGTTCAAATGTATCAAATGTTTGACATGGTATATGACAATCCATGTCCCACAACGACCACGCCTCCCCGTGAAAGCTCCATGAGTACCAAACGACCTGCGAGGCATGTAACAACGAGTCAACAAAAAAGTTGAGCGAATTCAAAGTTGGTTGATTAGGTATTGATTTCGTTTCAATAATCGTAAGTTCATTATGTACACCACTTTTTAATCAGTAACCCTGTTTCCCAAACCTTCTCAATGATTAGTGGGGGCTTCCCATGTGAATTACCAGACCGTACCATATCGACTACTAACGAAAGTAAGTTGTGCCCTAAGTCAATGTCTATCATCATTGACCCTTTGCCTTAGTCCATTAGTACACGCCCGTCCTACCGGCATGGTGTGAGGTTGGTTAAACCTAATAGCGCTATTAACTAATGACCCGCTCGCCATCGGCCTCGGAGATTAAGTCGATATAAAATGAGGGACTTATGATAGAGTTTTGGTCCAGTATGTTTAATCTTGTTGTCCTACCCAAGGAGGACGAACGTACGTATCCTACCCAAGGAGAATACGCGAGGTTTAAATCTTGGCATCCTACCCATGGAGGATGGCTGTACATATCCTACCCAAGGAGAATATATAGTTTCCGTTTTAGTTCTTTAACCCATTCCCAACCCTTGGGAATCCAATGCCTTGTAGAAAGTGTGAACTCACCTCGGTTTGCTCGGTATGAATAACTATTTGTTTCCAATTAATCAGTCAAAGCCTAATGTATGCATACGTACGTATCAGTTAACATTCGCAAGATTCAGGCTTATTATGCTATCATATAGTGTATTGAAACATATTAACAGTCATTCAAGTTCATAGTACCCATGCATAGGCCACAACACACAATAACAGTTCGTAGCATACCAAAGTAACTCATACAGTCATAATACATGAAATCAGTGAAGACATCTCAACCTACTGTTCAAGTGAAGTCCCTTGGCGAAACTTGTACTCGGCGAAACTCTATGCGACGAAACCCACCATGTTTCGTCGTGTCAACCTATGACGAAACTCATCACGTTTCGTCAGCATTTCTTGTGACGGAACTCCACAAGTTTCGTCGTCAACAATGTTTCGTCGGGTGGGACTTTCGCTGGTAATGTAACAGTTTGGCATACAATCATACAAACCCTAATCGTTATCAGCCGTTTCATCCTTATCATAGTCATACAATTGTCACCGAATTACAATAATCATGAATGCTCTGGGAACTGCGGCTTCCAATCTGGAAATCTTGCTTTTGCTTGTTGCTTGATGTATTTCCACAAGTGTTGATCATGTTGCTTCACATCAAGACCATGATAGAATTGCTTTATATTTTTCATTTGCACCAATTCTTCAACATCCCACCACGGGAGGGTTTTAATATCTGACAAATACTTGAAGTACTGAACCCCCATCTCCCGTCTAAAGAATATCTCCCCAAGAAATATCAGCACTATGCTTAAAATATTGAAGAGGTCTTATGAACTTCCTCTCCTTGGGCATGACCTTGAACCATTTCTTTCTTTCTTCAACTAAAGTTTCTTTCGGAATAACTTTCGGAATCCCTTCAGTTGTTATCCTTTCAGCCACTTTTCTTTGCAATTCATCTTCATTTTTTTCTTTAACATCTCAGTAAGAGTTGGAAATGATTCATCGACTCCAGAATAATGAAACTGAATATCTTCTTCAGAACTATCTGACCAATCTTCCACTTCAATATGATGAAAGTTGTCAGCTTCCTGAGCATATTTGAACTCATACTCTTTCTCTGGCGACGAAGGTATCTCATCTTCAATATCAAACTTGAACCTTCCGTCGTCTAAACCCAACTCTTCCAACATTTCTGCCCTAGATCTAGGCACCTCTAACTCCCCCTCAACTAGAGCATTCAAATATATAACAGTAGGTTGTGTGAGGAATACCTGGTCGACATGTTTCTTTCCTGACGAAGAAGACTCTTGATGTTGATCCTCCTCTTGCTCGTTGATCTCGTCGTTCAGAAAATATTCTATCTTTTGTTGAGCAGATGGATTAACAATCAATAACCCTGAAGATCCTTGGTCTTTATCATCGTCTTTGTCTATCAAATCATCCCATGAAGGATCATAGTTCTCAATAGCCTCAAGATCATCTTTCAGTTCTTTATCTTCTTCCTCTTCCTCTTCTTTCGACCTTAGCAATAACACCTTAGGTACTTTCGCCTTTCGTTTCCTTTGTTCTACTTGCACGAGGCGAATAATATCATCATAATTGTAAGATAGAGGAGAAGATTCACCAACAAGTATGAAGCTTTGAGCTTGATCATCTTCAACATCTACCATTTCAACATCAGCTTGACTTGAAGAACCAAGAATTTCTTCCGTATCAACAACTAAACCTTTCCTTCTCTGAGTTGCTTCTTGAGCCAACTCTCTTTCTCTAGCAATTCTTCTCTCTTCAACCCTTTGGATCTCAATGTTGTTGTAGATAGCTTGAACGTTGATGCCCAAATGACTTTCCATCACTGTATACAACATCTTGAGTTGTTCATCCTTCACAGTCTTGTCAGCTCTAAGTGCTTCCATCTCTAGCTTCATCGCTTCCATTCCATTTGAAGACGCTTCATGAAGTTCACTTAATAATTGATCCAGCGTCTGATTTATCTCATTCAATTTCTTCATCTTCAAATTTAGATCAGTAATCACCATGGAAAGTTGTTCAAAGAGCTGAGCATTATCATCAACATCTTCTTCCATTTTCTTTATCTTCTTCGCTTGATTGATCATGACAGACTTTATTTCTTCAGTTACTTTCAACAACTCTTCAAGTTGTTTCTTCAACTAATCACGATCAGCCTCTGCCTTGGCTTTTTCTTTCTCAAGAATACTAACTTTCTTTTCCAGAGATTTGACAGATGCATCATGAAACATATCAAACTCATCACCAGAAAGAATATCATCTTTAAATTCTCCTTGAACATTTGGAAAGCCTTCAAATAGACCTGGAAAAACAGTTTTCTTTGGCTGTGAAGACTCTGCAACCTCAGGATTTTCTGGTGGTGGTGGTGGTGTAACAACTCTTTCATTGATGATTCCAACTTCAACATCATCACCAACTTTCTCTTGAACTTCAACTTCAGGCATACTTTGTGATTGTACTTCCGGAACTTTAGGAACTTCAACAGTTTCAGGACCCTTTGAAGTTGTAACATGTTGTTCAATTTTTCCGCTTTGATCTTTTAGAGCTGCTGCAGATCCTTTCTTTGCCCTGACGTTTCTTGGAATGACGCCATATTGAACAGCTTTTTGCTTTATCCTTAACTTCTTTTTCTCTCCTGTCACACCCCCAAATTTCCACCTGCGGAGTACCACCGCTTGGAGGCGTGACTGACCAGGATCAAGCCACCAATCATATTGAACATAGCGTATAAATAAATTTAAAACCCAAACACAATATAATTGGTGTCCAACAAAACATAGTCTAAGAAATCAGCGGAAGCATAATGTTTAAAACCAAAACAAAAGTTCAAATGTATCAAATGTTTGACATGGTATATGACAATCCATGTCCCACAACGACCACGCCTCCCCGTGCAAGCTCCATGAGTACCTAACGACCTGCGAGGCATGTAACAACGAGTCAACAACAAAGTTGAGCGAATTCACAGTTGGTTGATTAGGTATTGATTTCTTTTCAATAATCATAAGTTCGTTTTGTACACCACGTTTTAATCAGTAACCCTGTTTCCCAACCCTTCTCAATGATTAGTGGGGGCTTCCCATGTGAATTACCAGACCGTACCATATCGACTACTAACGAAAGTAAGTTGTGCCCTAAGTCAATGTCTATCATCATTGACCCTTTGCCTTAGTCCATTAGTACACAACCGTCCTACCGGCATGGTGTGAGGTTTGTTAAACCTAATAGCACTATTAACTAATGACCCGCTCGCCATCGGCCTCGGCGATTAAGTCGATATAAAATGAGGGACTTATGATAGAGTTTTGGTCCAGTATGTTTAATCTTGTTGTCCTACCCAAGGAGGACGAACATACGTATCCTACCCAAGGAGAATACGCGAGGTTTAAATCTTGGCATCCTACCCATGGAGGATGGCTGTACATATCCTACCCAAGGAGAATATGTAGTTTCCGTTTTAGTTCTTTAACCCATTCCCAACCCTTGGGAATCCCATGCCTTGTAGAAAGTGTGAACTCACCTCGGTTTGCTGGGTATGAATAACTACTTGTTTCCAATTAATCAGTCAAAGCCTAATGTATGCATACGTACGTATCAGTTAACATTCGCAAGATTCAGGATTATTATGGTATCATATAGTGTATTGAAACATATTAACAGTCATTCAAGTTCATAGTACCCATGCATAGGCCACAACAGACAATAACAGTTCGTAGCATACCAAAGTAACTCATACAGTCATAATACATGAAATCAGTGAAGACATCTCAACCTACTGTTCAAGTGAAGTCCCTTGGCGAAACTCGTACTCGGCGAAACTCTATGTGACGAAACCCACCATGTTTCGTCGTGTCAACCTATGACGAAACTCATCATGTTTCGTCGGCATTTCTTGTGACGGAACTCCACAAGTTTCGTCGTCAACAATGTTTCATCGGGTGGGACTTTCGCTGGTAATGTAACAGTTTGGCATACAATCATACAAACCCTAATGGTTATCAGCCGTTTCATCCTTATCATAGTCATACAATTGTCACCGAATTACAATAATCATGAATGCTACTAATCATCATACCAAAAGCATCACAGTATTTAACATCTAATATAAACCCTAAATCACGAAATAACCATCTATGATCAAGATTGCAACAAGAACATATTCACTGATCAGATCTACATAATCACAAGTACTCAATCAAACAGAAACATGGCTCAAATCAGTGAACATGAACGAATACATTTTCCATGAGTTATCATCGTGTAATTTCTAAACAAATCGGTTTGAACAAGAACATCAAAACCCCAATTACATGATTTCCAATTCAAGCATCAATCATAGTCAGATCATTTAGCAAACCATCTTCCTTATCATGCTAGATATCTACACACAAAACTACGCAATCGAATCGATCAACGAGACTAACCGGTTGAAAGACGAGACTAGCAAGAATCCAAGAGAGATGGTGGTGAAAGATGGTGGTGGCCGTCGCACAAAAGAATGGAGAGACTCTAGGGTTTTCAATCGGCTGATCCTTAGGGGAAATGGAAATCAGTTTCACGTAATATACTCACATCAGCGATATGGGCCTATAATGGGCTTCGGCTTAACATTGGGCCTACTAAACCCTCTGTTTCGTCATGTAGGTTATGACGAATCTCCCAGTTTTGTCGAGTGTGGGTTATGGCGAAACCCCTAGTTTCGTCGGGTGAAGGTTTTGGCTAAACTCTCATGTTTCGTCATATTCATAAAATAATAATAATCATAATCATCATACGTCAAACAGTTCACATTTTATCATATAACCCAATCAACCATATGTCAAACATATATCTAGCAAGAACAATTACAAAGCAACAAATTATACAAACATAGTTGTGAACAAATAACATGTAGAGGAAGGACCTTGGAAACTCGAGTTATCGCATTATCCCCAACTTGAAAGAAATTTCGTCCCGAAATTTAGCACGTAGTCACTGAGGAAGCTAGTTAGGTTTGCGTGGTTTCCTGGTTTTCCTGGGGCGTCACATCATCCCCCCGTTGGTTTGTGTTGGACCGTGTCGTGACCCTAAACGATCAGTTGAGCAAGTTCATCATCACGTATAAAGGCGGAATCAGTATATGCAACGTTACAACAGCTTTCCTATTCAATTCCTTCACTTTATTAGCTTTCTGAATCAATTTTGATAGAGTTCGGTTACAAAGCTTATGACCAGATCTCGCTCAAATGAACACACACATGAGGTATTTATAATGATGCTGATTTCGCTCATGTGTCCCTGACACTGAAGCGAAATCACCTCATGACACTGAAGTGGAATCACCTACTGACCCTTGAAGCGAAATCAACATATAACAATGTACATTGAAGCGAAATTAACCCTAAAAACCCTAATTTGACTTTTAAGATCCATTCTTGACTTTCTTGATTTAAGACTTGATGAAGATGCAGTCAACAGACATTCTTGTGCATCAACAGACTCCCCCTTGGATGTTGACGTAGTCTTCAGATCCTGAGTCTTCAGTCTTAGTCTTTTCTCTAACTCTCTGTCTTCACAATTTTCAGAATCTTGTCCTCCTGACTCTAACTTCTTTCTTCTCTTTGAATGTTGATCCAGACTTCTCCTTTCACAGACTCCCCCTCTCGATATGCTAGAATCTGAGATATCTGGTTCAATCTTTCACATTTAGCTTCCATTGGGAATAATGAAGTCCAAACCTGTTACTCAAACATCATTCATTACGAACTTATCTTTTCAACAATAAATCACAGACTTAATCAGTTTTAAAAATCCACTCAAGTATTCAGGTTCAAGTTAATGACCCTAATTACTTGATTAATCTACCAAGTCCAAATTAATGACCTCGGTTGATCTATTGACGAATCAATACTGATTTTAAAAACAACAATTTCAAACATTTTCTGAAAATAACAAGTATCAAATTAATGAACTTGTTTTTGACTTTTCAAACAAAACAAACTTCATCAAAGTAAGCTCTCCTCATTCTTCAGTCCAGAATCTCCTGCATCTGCTTCAATCATCTGAGAATCCAACAATCAACTCACCACTTTGGTTTGTCAGAAAATAAAGCAGAAATAAAATCTTTTTGGATTTTATAAAGTGTTCTAAACTAAGAAATGAAATACAGAAAACTTAAATTGCAGAAAGTAAACAAAGTAAACTATTTACAAACATATTTTTGGTGAGCGTGTCAGGGAATCATATCAGCTTTTCAGACAAATCACAAGTACCGTTAAGCTACATTTCATACTCAGACTTAAACAATTCACCTCGATTGTCGATATACTGATCCATCTTAAATTCTCACACAAAGTTCAATTTACTCAGGATACGATTTAGATGAATTAAGAACTTAGATCATTCATGTGTCCCACCTCTTGAATATACTCCCGTATCCAGAATCCCAATAATCAGTCTTACAGGTGAGAATACTACAATGATATCTGTATATAATTTAGGTATGCGAGGGCCGAGGGATCTCAGATCGATACTTCCGTATACGCAGAGAGATATCAGCTTCGACTTTTCGGTATGTCCCCTTTAGAGGATCTTTTTGCTTACAACAGCAGCATTTATCAATTTTATTGTTTCAGCATGCTGAGGGTTTAATGCTGTGTTTCAAGCATTGAAGCAAGTATTAGCCAGGGACTAGGTCAGAACTACCGTTCAGCAGAAGTCCCGGAATAATACCCCAGACATCATAGAGTATAAAGACCTAGTATATCAGATTAAGAGACCTTTCAAACGAGATTTCAGG
The DNA here is from genome assembly GCA_030545235.1 of Helianthus tuberosus. Taxonomy (NCBI): domain Eukaryota; kingdom Viridiplantae; phylum Streptophyta; class Magnoliopsida; order Asterales; family Asteraceae; genus Helianthus; species Helianthus tuberosus. The sequence goes on from CM060448.1 coordinate 150,179,772, forward strand.
GGTTACCTATATATCAAAGTAGTGTTCCCCACGAATTCACAAGTTTGAATTTTAGGTTTATATCCCGAATAAATCTACTAAATGTACGAAAACCTATCGACACATCATCAGTAAGATTGTTTAACTCTTTTAAACTTTTCAAATCTTTAGCATACTGTAATCATCTAGCTGATGTACTATCATTTTCCCTATATACACAAGCTCTTTTTCAGATTTTATCATGTTTTTGTATTTTTGCATTTTTACTGTTTTTGTATTTTCTGAAAATATAACTATGTACAAACATCTACTCCCCCTAAATACCAAAACAAGTAAAAATTCGACAAACCATTGCAGATTGTTTCTCGTCTTCATCCGCAACAGTACTCTCATCAACGCCAATTATGCCATCCGACACCGACAGAAGCTTCATACCATTCAGTTTTAACAAATATTTAAACCGATTTTTATCAAAAGCTTTGGTATGTAAATTAGCTTTCTGTTCATCAGTGTGGATTTTCTCAATTCGTATCAACTTTTTCTCAAAGCAATCACGAATAAAGTGATGACGAATTTCTATGTGTTTAGTTTTAGCGTGATGCACTGGATTTTTAGTTATAGTTATAGCGGCCTCATTATCAACAAAAAGAGGTGTGTTAAGAAACTGCAAACCGTAGTCGCGCATCTATTGCTGTATCCACAAGATCTGAGAGCAGCAACTGCTAGCAGAAACATACTCCGCTTCACAAGTAGATAACGCCACAGACGTTTGTTTCTTACACTGCCAGGTAACCAATCTAGGACCAAAGAACTGGCATCCTGCAGTTGTTGATTTTGAATTGACTTTGCAGCATCCGAAATCCGAATCGGAATACCCTTCGAGCGTAAAGTCTCCTTTCCTAGGATACCACAACCCCAATGAAGGAGTTCCTTTCAGGTAGCGCAATATCCTCTTCACAATGATCATATGCGATGCTCTCGGGTTAGACTGAAATCTTGCTGCGAGGCACGTTGGGTACATGATATCAGGACGTGAAGCAGTTAGGTACATTAAAGAACCTATCATGGATCGGTAAAAAGTTTCATCAGCCCTGTCTCCGGTGAGATCTGGGTGAATCCCATGATTTGTTGCAAGTGGGGTAGCAGCTGGAGTAGAACTTGACATCCCAAATTTCTCTAGAATATCATGAACGTACTTTGACTGATGAATGAAAATTCCTTCAGGAAGTTGTTCAACTTGTAATCCCAGAAAGAATTTCATCTCCCCCATTGATGACATTTCAAACTTCTGCTTCATCACTGATTCAAAATCTTTGCATAGATTTTCATTTGTCGACCCAAAGATTATATCGTCCACATAAATCTGAACTATCAGAAGATGACCATCGACCTCTTTAGTGAAGAGAGTGGCATCCACTTTTCCACGAATGAACTTGTTGGCTAGTAGGTGTTGAGACAAAGTCTCGTATCAAGCTCTCGGGGCCTGGTGTAACCCATACAACGCTTTGTCCAATAAGTAGACCTTGTTTTTGTGGATTGGATCGGTAAAGCCTGGTGGCTGACCGACATAAACCTCCTCTTTAACCTTTCCGTAAAGAAACGCCGATTTAACATCCAACTGATAAACTTTGAAGTTCTTCCAAGACGCAAATGCTAGGAAAATTCTGATTGCCTCTAGTCGTGCTACAGGAGCATAGACTTCGGTAAAATCAATTCCCTCCTGTTCATTGATTAAAGCCGTCAGCTGGGCTTGAGTCATGTTGATACATCCACTCATGATCTTCATATCAAAGTAAACATGAGTGAGAGGGGTTCGCGAAAGGGCGATGACAGAAGAGAGTAAGCACACATGTGTTTTCAAACAATAGTTGTTACGTTCATCTAAGCATGCCATGAGCAATGTACTATGTAACTAGCAAATAGACAATATAAACACAAATCGTATCACCAATAGTGCTGAGCCTTGCACGTGGAGCGAAGCGTCGTTGTGGATCGTTGAGCACTGTACAGGTTATAGTCTGGTTTTAAAAAAAACTTTTTCCCTTTTTAAAACCAAGTTCACTATAACCAATGGCTCTGATACCAATCTGTCACACCCCCAAATTTCCACCTGCGGAGTACCACCGCTTGGAGGCGTGACTGACCAGGATTAAGCCACCAATCATATTGAACATAGCGTAAAAATAAATGTAAAACCCAAACACAATATATTTGGTGTCCAACAAAACATAGTCTAAGAAATCAGCGGAAGCATAATATTTAAAACCAAAACAAAAGTTCAAATGTATCAAATGTTTGACATGGTATATGACAATCCATGTCCCACAACGACCACGCCTCCCCGTGAAAGCTCCATGAGTACCAAACGACCTGCGAGGCATGTAACAACGAGTCAACAAAAAAGTTGAGCGAATTCAAAGTTGGTTGATTAGGTATTGATTTCGTTTCAATAATCGTAAGTTCATTATGTACACCACTTTTTAATCAGTAACCCTGTTTCCCAAACCTTCTCAATGATTAGTGGGGGCTTCCCATGTGAATTACCAGACCGTACCATATCGACTACTAACGAAAGTAAGTTGTGCCCTAAGTCAATGTCTATCATCATTGACCCTTTGCCTTAGTCCATTAGTACACGCCCGTCCTACCGGCATGGTGTGAGGTTGGTTAAACCTAATAGCGCTATTAACTAATGACCCGCTCGCCATCGGCCTCGGAGATTAAGTCGATATAAAATGAGGGACTTATGATAGAGTTTTGGTCCAGTATGTTTAATCTTGTTGTCCTACCCAAGGAGGACGAACGTACGTATCCTACCCAAGGAGAATACACGAGGTTTAAATCTTGGCATCCTACCCATGGAGGATGGCTGTACATATCCTACCCAAGGAGAATATATAGTTTCCGTTTTAGTTCTTTAACCTATTCCCAACCCTTGGGAATCCAATGCCTTGTAGAAAGTGTGAACTCACCTCGGTTTGCTCGGTATGAATAACTATTTGTTTCCAATTAATCAGTCAAAGCCTAATGTATGCATACGTACGTATCAGTTAACATTCGCAAGATTCAGGCTTATTATGCTATCATATAGTGTATTGAAACATATTAACAGTCATTCAAGTTCATAGTACCCATGCATAGGCCACAACACACAATAACAGTTCGTAGCATACCAAAGTAACTCATACAGTCATAATACATGAAATCAGTGAAGACATCTCAACCTACTGTTCAAGTGAAGTCCCTTGGCGAAACTTGTACTCGGCGAAACTCTATGCGACGAAACCCACCATGTTTCGTCGTGTCAACCTATGACGAAACTCATCACGTTTCGTCAGCATTTCTTGTGACGGAACTCCACAAGTTTCGTCGTCAACAATGTTTCGTCGGGTGGGACTTTCGCTGGTAATGTAACAGTTTGGCATACAATCATACAAACCCTAATCGTTATCAGCCGTTTCATCCTTATCATAGTCATACAATTGTCACCGAATTACAATAATCATGAATGCTACTAATCATCATACCAAAAGCATCACAGTATTTAACATCTAATATAAACCCTAAATCACGAAATAACCATCTATGATCAAGATTGCAACAAGAACATATTCACTGATCAGATCTACATAATCACAAGTACTCAATCAAACAGAAACATGGCTCAAATCAGTGAACATGAACGAATACATTTTCCATGAGTTATCATCGTGTAATTTCTAAACAAATCGATCAACGAGACTAACCGGTTGAAAGACGAGACTAGCAAGAATCCAAGAGAGATGGTGGTGAAAGATGGTGGTGGTTGTCGCACAAAAGAATGGAGAGACTCTAGGGTTTTCAATCGGCTGATCCATAGGGGAAATGGAAATCAGTTTCACGTAATATACTCACATCAGCGATCTGGGCCTATAATGAGCTTCGGCGTAACATTGGGCCTGCTAAACCCTCTGTTTCGTCATGTAGGTTATGACGAATCTCCCAGTTTCGTCGAGTGTGGGTTATGGAGAAACCCCTTGTTTCGTCGGGTGAAGGTTTTGGCTAAACTCTCATGTTTCGTCATATTCATAAAATAATAATAATCATAATCATCATACGTCAAACAGTTCACATTTTATCATATAACCCAATCAACCATATGTCAAACATATATCTAACAAGAACAATTACAAAGCAACAAATTATACAAACATAGTTGTGAACAAATAACGTGTAGAGGAAGGACCTTGGAAACTCGAGTTATCACATCTCCAGCAGATGACATATATGTAGAATCCTCTTCATCAAAACCTTTTCTTTTCTTCTGAAGCTTCTTTTTCAACTGAACTTTCCCATGACCAACTTTTGCCATATCAATCTCTGGCTCTGGCTCGGTTGATTCATTCATTGTCAGCATCACTTGATTCATCATGAGCAGCACTTTCAGTTTGCTTTTCTTTAACACTTTCAGGTTGAACACTTGAGCTTTGAATCTTTGCAGCTGCATCTTCAGTATGCTTTATGTATTGCTCAAACATCACCTTTGTTAAATCAATACCTTCTTGAGAAATGCTCAATGGATCTAACATTGGATCATCAACCAACTTTTGTTATGGTTCTATTGAAGGCCCTGCAAAACAAGCATTGAACAATCATTAGAATAAAATAACATTTAAAGATCTAACTTCTCTAATGACTCCCCCTTTCCACTATACCCTTAACAACTATCTTTGGTGTTGACACTTTAGGAATAGATACAACTGGGGATGTCTTCGGTGTTCTCTTCCTTTTTTGCTTCCTTCACAAACCAATATCTGAGCTTTTTCTCAGCCATCTCTCTCAATCTATCAGTTTCATCTTCTGAATTGTTGTTATCATGTCTCCATGCATCCTTCTCAGGAGCAACGTATGCTGGATTTGCAATCTTGCATATCATTCTCTTTCCCCTTGAATCAGAACCTTTAGCTAATCTGCTCAAAGTATCAGCTGTCATGTTTCGTACACCTAATATATCAGCAGGATCCTTTGGAATGTCTTTAAATTGATCATCTATCATCATTTGGATATATCTTGGATACATTATGTAATTATCACCCTTGATGTTCTCTGTCATATGATCAAATAACACCTGAGATACATTGTATGGTCTATTCAGCACCAAACATGTAATGATATTCATGATATAGTCTGATGTCTCATCATAAGCTCCCTTTCGATGCGACACATCATGTACTACACAGTGAATTAGGAACTTATATGGTGGACTGAACATAGTCTTAAGATATTTCCCATTCAAGTGTCCTGTAAATCCCATTCTGCACCACAAACCCTTGCACAATCATTCGGGAATAATGAAAGGATCATTATCAGAATCTCCTAAGTCCAAAACTCTCCTTAAATCACCAACGTGAAACTTAATTTCTAAATCCACATCCTGACCATTCTCGTCCTTCTTTCTTACTGCAGAACAAATAATCTTTTCACTCTCCTCATATCTCACCGAACACCAAAATCTTCTAACATGAGATTTATATACTATTGTTCTATCAGTTAATGCCTTATGAATCTTGCTCTCTCTAAAAAATTTTGCCATGTCTTTAAACGGAGTTATGTCTGTATAGTGAGCATCTAACAGACAGTAAATATTATGATACTTATCCCAATCTGATGCTCTTCCCTGCAATAATACACATCGTTAAGATTTGCACAAAGTTCGAGACATAAAGTGACAAGTATCAAAAATTTGAAAATTTCAAAATTTTTCTAACACCTGAAATTTCACTCTATACAGTACTGAGGATCGGATGGTCATCCGATCGGATTGCCATCCGATCGGGTGAACCATCAACATAAAAGAGCAAACAATCAAGTCATGTTTATATGGATCGGATGGCCATCTGATCAGATTGTCACTCGATCCTTGTGACTAAACAGAAAGCACCTTTGACAAGTCAACTCTTTTTGAGTAAGTGATGAGGATCGGATGGCCATCCGATCGGATTACCACTCGACCACTGGCATGAAAACACATGAGTGAACAATCTTATGAAGGTGTGTTTTGGATTGGATGGCCATCCGATCGAGATGCCATCTTTTTCAGAAACAACTTGTTTAACAATGAAAAGGCACAGATATCAAGGCACATACTTAGAAAAATTCAAACACTTTAATGCATTAGATCGGATGGCTATCCAATCGGATTGCCATCCGATCGAGTTGCCACTCAAACCAAGAACAATGAGGAACAGTTTGAATATTTTTTATCATCAAAAATTTTCTAAGTTATTCTCAAAATTGAAAACAAATTCACGTAGGGATTTTGCCGATGATCAAAACCCTATGTTCATTTTTCTTTAACTCTCAGCCAAATGGGTTTAATTTGACTTTATGTGCACCGAAGGGCGAACGTCTCTAATCATCAAATCTCTAGATCTAACATGTTTTTGCACAAATTGAGACGGTAAACCTATAGATCTAAGGCTCGAGAACAAAACCCTATGCTTGGATTCTATCATAACATCCTAACAAAGCCTAGATCTAAGATTTAAGGTCCGAACAGTCGCCGTCAAACATAAAACCATCAAAATCATCAAATTAACAGTTAAAACCTTGAAATCTTACCTTTCCCATTGTGAAGGTTTAGTGTGCCAACAATCCAATGAAGTGTGGAAAGCTAGAATGTGAAATCAGATCTAGAAAATGAGAGTGTTTGAGAGAGTATCGGAAGGTCGCTCAAACGAGTAAAGTTTTGACTGAACCCATTGACCTCTATATATAGGAGTGACCAAGTGTCGGATGGCCATCCGATTGGATAGCCATCCGATCGGATTGTCATCCGATCTAACAACTCTCTTTTGGCTTTGATGTTTTGACCTTTTGACTTTTTTCCGTTTTATCAGATTTAGTCAGTTTTAGAAATCCACTTAAGTATCTAGGTCCAAGTTAATGACTCTAGGCACTTAATTTGTCAACCAAGTCCAAGTTAATGACCTTGGTTGACCTGAAACGAAACAAACTGACAATTTATTCGAACTTTTCAAACACCTAGAAAAAATGACTTTTGGGGACTGAAAAATCAGTATCTAATGCGTAAGAATCAGTCCCTAATGGTTATCAGGGACTGATTTGCCAGTCCCCAGGCAGTCCTAGATACCTAGTACTAGATACTGGTTTTAACAACTAAGAATCAGTCCCTATTGTACAACACCAAACATGACTAATAGTCGGTCTCAGTTACATAAATATTCAGTCCTAATCTTACCTCCCGGTACCATGTCATTTCAGTCCCTGATGCATTTCTTCGATGACTAAAAAATTAGTCTCGGATACTACGATAGTTTAGTCCCAGATGTATTAGTTTAAGGACTGACAATCGGTCCTATAAACATGTCTGTATTGTCCCTAATAAGTTTTGTTAAGTTCGTGATTCCTTGTCAAATCAGTATCCAATAATATGTTTTAGAGACTAAAAATTAGTCTCAAGTACCACATGTTTCTTGAATGTACATTTTCATAAAAATTGTACAAGTCTCAACTTAATGAACTTGCTTTTGACTTTGAATTATCAAACCTTTCAAGATTAGCTCCCAACCCTGCTGTCCAGTTCAGAAACTTCCTGCTTTGCTCCATGACTGCGAGTCTGAAGATCAGCTTTCTACCTTGGTTTGTCGAGAAACTAAAGCAGAAATGTAAAATCTTTTTGGGATTTTAAGAAAGTTTAAACTGAAACACTATGAAATCTTTTTGGGTTTTGGACTAACTATGAAATGAAATGCAATAAAAGTAAGCTATTTACAAACATATTTTTGGTGAGTGTGTCAGAGGATCATATCAGCTACTGATAAGCTACAAGTACCGTTGAGCTTGATTACACACTAAGTATTAAACAATTCACTTAGATTGCCGATATACTAATCCTTTTAAATTTTCACACAAATTTTAACTTACTCAGGATACGAGTTAGGTGTTTTAAGATCTTAACTTATACGCGTGTCCCACCTCAGAATATACTCTCGTATCCAGACTTCTATATTCAGTCTTACAGGTGAACGTACAATAATGATATCTGTAATGGGTAATGCGAGGCCATGAGAGCTCAGGTTAGAACTTCCGTTCAGACAGAGAGATGTTGGCTCGACTTTCGGTGTGTCCCGTTTGGGGATCTTTTCTTCAACAGCAAATGATTTGCATTTTGCAATGTTTCATCATTTTTTTATGCTAAGGGTAGGCTTTAAGATTAAAGCAGTGCAGAGTATTATACGAGGACTAGGCTATTGCTTCCGCATAATCAGAAGTACCGGTATAATACCCCAGATATCATCACGCACATAGACCTAGTATGTCAGAAACAGAAAGCCTTTCAAACAAGATTTCAGGGGTTACCTATATATCCGAGAGATGTTCCCCACGAAATAAGCAAGAAATGATTTTATGTTTATATCCCGAATTAGTCTACTAAGTGTGTAAAAACCTATCGGCATATCATCAGCGAGACTGCTTAACACCTTTTAAACATTACATATCTTTAGCATACTGTAACTGTCTAGCTGATGTACTATCATTTCCCCTTTTTTACACAAACTCTTTTTGGGTTTTCTATTGTTTTTGGATTTTGAAAATATCTCATGTTTTTAGATTTTTGCATTTTTTATTGTTTTTGTATTTTCTGAAAATATATCTATCTCCCCCTAAATACCAAAACAACTAAAAATACGACAAACCAAAGCAGTCTGCTTCTCAACATCATCTGCCTCAGTTTTCTCATCAACGCCAAAGATTTTCTCCTCATCCGACAACAATTTCATACCATTTAGTTTTAAAAGATATTGAAAACGAGCTTTATCGAAAGCTTTGGTATGTAAATCTGCCTTTTGTTCGTCGGTGTGGATTTTGTCAATTCGTATCAACTTCCTTTCATAACAATCACGTATGAAGTGATGACGAATTTCTATATGTTTGATTTTAGCGTGATGTACCAGATTTTTTGTTATATTTATTGCTGCCTCATTATCAACAAAAATAGGTGAAGTAAGAAATTGCAAACCGTAATCGCGCATCTGTTGCTGAATCCACAGGATCTAAGAGCAGCAGCTGCTGGCAGATACGTACTCTGCTTCACATGTTGATAAAGCAACAGAGGTTTGCTTCTTACATTGCCACGTGACCAGTCGGGGTCCAAAAAATTGGCAACCTGTAGTTGTTGATTTAACATTGACTTTGCAGCAACCGAAATCAGAATCTGAGTATCCTTCGAGTTTGAAATCACCATCTTTTGGATACCACAACCCCAGTGTTGGAGTTCCTTTCAGGTAGCGTTGTATCCTCTTGACTATAGCCATATGTGAAGCTCTAGGACTTGACTGATATCGGGCCGCGAGGCATGTTGGGTACATGATATCGGGTCTGGATGCTGTCAAGCACATCAGCGAACCTATCATAGAACGATATAGCGTCTCGTCCACCTTCTCTCTGGTGAGATCAGGGTTGATTCCATGATTGGTTGCTAATGGGGTGGAAATTGGAGCTGTCTCAGACATCCTGAATTTCTCCAGAACGTCGTAAACATACTTCATTTGATGACTGAAGGTTCCCTCAGGCATTTGGTCGACTTGCAGCCCTAGGAAGAACTTCATCTCACCCATTGACGACATCTCGAACTTCTGCTTCATCACTTTTTCAAAATCTTTGCAGAGTTCTTCGTTTGTTAATCCAATGATTATATCATCAACATAAATCTATACGATTAGTAAGTGCCCATCGACTTCTTTTGTGAAGAGGGTAGCATCCACTTTGCCTCGAATAAAGCTGTTGGCAAGCAAGTGTTGAGAGAGCGTCTCGTACCAGGCTCTCTGGGCCTGATACAAACCATACAGCGCTTTGTCTAGCAGGTAGACCTTGTCTTTGTGGATTGGGTCGGTAAAGCCCAGTGGCTGACCGACATATACTTCCTCTTTCACCTTTCCGTATAAAAATGCCGATTTGACGTCTAACTGGTACACTTTGAATCCTTTCCATGAAGCAAAAGCTAGGAAAATTCTGATAGCTTCAAGTCTAGCAACCAGAGCATAAACCTCAGTGAAGTCTATCCCCTCTTGCTGACTGAACCCCTGGACTACGAGTCGAGCTTTGTTACAGACAATAACTCCTCGGTCATCCCTTTTGCACTTAAACACCCACTTCGTGTTTATCTTCCGGTGTCCGTCAGGCAGATCAACAAGCTTCCATACACCAAGCTTTTCAAACTGACTCAGCTCCTCCTGCATTGCATTGACCCATGAATCTTCTGGCAGTGCTTCCTTGTAGGTCCTCGACTCAATCTGCGAAATGAAACAACTAAGTGAAAATTCAGTTTGTAAAGGAGCGATTTTAGTATAAAAGCAAGTAAGGCCACGGTCAATCTGGCTTCTCGTGCGAACGCCTGACTGCAACTCTCCTATAATCAACTCTTCTGGATGGTATGAAAGAGTCCTCGGCGTAACTTCGCCTGGAACATCCACCTCGCCTTCCAAATTAGTAAAGTTTTGGTCCGCAACTTGTTCACTGTCAAGAACTGTCTGATTTGAAGATTGGATTTGCTCCCCCTCAGACTCTGAATCACCACGATCAAAAGTAGGTCTATCATCAGATTCTGATTCATCATTGACTGCCGTCTGATTTGCAGGAGCACACTCATGTTCTGAAGTAGTCGGAGTTTGCTGGGCTTCATCATTCTCTCCGCTGTTGCTGGGACCGGCTTCATCATCATCTAAAATTTGTTGTTGACATTTAGAAGAACTTGCTGGAAATATTCCCTGAGATGCTTCATATTCTCGTAAAATATCCAAATCATCAAAGAACTCTGGCTATTCTTCTAACTCGAATGAATCCCATAAGGTATCGTAGTTGAATCGCCATGAGTCTGCGGGCTTCTGTGGAGGCATAGTATAGCCTTGACATTCAACATGTTGTGCTTCGATGATGTTTTTGAGACTTGGAACAAAGACGCGTTTGAGTGGACTTGAATATCCCACGAAGATACCTTCTATGATCTTTGAACCAAATTTGCCATCGGGATCTAGAACTGTGCAGGGAGACCCAAACGGCTCTAAATACTAGAGATTAGGCTTTCGATTGTTGATCAATTCGAAACAAGTCTTGTTATGCTTCTTCACAGTAAGTACCCTGTTGAGTGTATAGCAAGCGGCTGATACTGCTTCTGCCCAGAAATTAATTGGTAACTTTGAATCAGCAAGCATCGTTCTCGCCATTTCAATCAGCGTTCTATTCTTTCTTTCTGCGACTCCATTTTGTTGCGGAGTATATGGTGCGATGAATTATTGCAATATAACTCGTCGATCACAGAATTCCTCCATTCTGTTGTTCTTAAATTCTGTACCATTGTCGCTTCTTAGTCTGTGAATTCGTGTTCGGTACAAATTTTCTATCTTCCTGAATAACCTCAGGAAACTCTCAAATGTTTCGCCTTTTGACTTCAGGAACGACACCCATGAGAATCTCAAATAGTCATCAGTGACTATGAGGCAATAGAGATCACCCTTAATACTCTTGACATTCACAGGACCGAAGAGATCCATGTGAAGTCTCTCTAGAGGCTTCGAGACAGAGTTCATCTTTTTGCCAGGATGGGATTTCTTTCGTTGTTTCCTCTTTATACAACTGATACACTCCCCCTCAAGATGAAAACTCTTCAAGTGAACACATTTTACTAAATCATTATGCACCAAGTAGTTCATCTTGCATAGGTGAATATGGTGTAACACCTCGAAAATTCACGTCCTATAATGTGTAGACACGTGTCAAATGTTTAAACGTGTGAAGGAAATATTATAGAAGGACTAAAGTTGACGAACATGGGAAGTATGGGAAAATACGTATTCTAAGTGTCAACTGAGAATAAATATAATGTACATTAACCCTACACGATGCTCATACCTTCAAACGAATAAATCATGGATCATACGAAGCTAAAAGTGAGATATTACAAACTACAGGGGTTAAATGTGTCAACATGTTTAAAGATATACCTCTGAGTGACCTTTTGACAAACCCGAAGCTTTGTAAATGTTAATTATGCTCACTAGAATGTACGATTTAAATTTCATAAAGTTTCGTTAATGTATGAGAAAGTTATGATCGAATTCGTGTGTGAGGGGTTAAAGCGTCAACGTTGAAAGTTAGGCCTTTTCGGGTAACAATTAAGTTAACCGGGGACTTAACAAAGTGGGTATATGTCTTGAGGCCCTTATAGATCAATTACGAGGGCTCAAAATGCAATAAACAAGTGTCTTTTCGACGTTTGAAGAGCCAAGGACTGAAAATGCAAATATCAGAAAGTTGTATGGCTGACCCCATAGGGGCTCGCGTAGCGCGAGCTTGAAAGCTCTAGCAGTGGCGCTACGCCACTGCCATATCTGGGCATAAAATGAATTTTGCGAATAGGGGCCTGCTAGGTGAGTTTGTGAGCAACTTTAAACCGAATTTCCTCATCCCTTGACCCCTAAAACAACCCCTAAACACTAGAGACAAGTGTTGGGCAATTGTGGTTGATCCTAGACTTAGATGTCACTTAGTTGTGGTGGATCCAAGTACTATATAAGGCCACAAGATGCAACCACATTTCTTCACACTTGCATTTGATCTTTGGAGCATCCTGGAGCATAGGAACTCTCCCTTCTGATCATAAGTCGTGCATTGGACTATTGTAAGTCTACTAGTTCTTATTTGGTTGTGTTTAGCTTAGTTAATTAGCTAAAAGTCAAACCGTCGTAATTACGGTTTGACTTCGAGATTAGTCACAAATGACTCAGTCTTATCTCGAATTAAAAGTAGTTTTAGAATGGTATTTATGTGGGTAATAAAACCCCAAAAGGGTTTCCCCTGATCACCATCCTAACCAGGTCAAATGTCGGGTCAAACCTTTACTTAAAAAGTCAACATAATGCTTAAAATGTCATTTAGGCATAATTAGCTATCTAGATCATATATAACCTGTTTGATTATTGTTATAACTTAATAATTAGTGTAAGAACATGTCTAAACATGTTCAACCCGACTATTTCCTGTTTAGACCCGGTTCGGAACCGAAAGTCGCAAAGCTTTGACTTTTGCTTTGACTTCAGTTCTGACCCGTTTAGGTATGTTTTAGAAATACCTTAGAGCTTCATTTGGACCAGGTTACATGCTAGTATAACCCTCTGTGATTATACACCTCGGCTCATTAGTTATCCGATTAATACGCATGATTCCGTTAATTGCCCATATGTTGACCATTATGCCCTTATTACCTTAAATCATGATTTATGAAAATGTAAAAGTGTAGAAACCTTAGTTACTGATATATAAACTTGTATGCAAAGTTTGACATCAGTTTGACTTGTAGATTAAGAGTTATGCTCATTGTCGCTAAATTAAAACTTTATGTTAATAAAATGGCGTAATTAGCGTATAGCCTAGTTAAACATACTTTTTGATATCAAATCTTTTACCCGCTGATGTTATATATTATTTTGGGATTTTTAAAGATTTTTAATTAATTTTAGGCTGAGCATAACTAGCAGTCGTAGGCTTAATCCGGTAATTGTCGGTTTTGCCCTTACGGGCCATAAAATGAGTTTTACTTATCTAAACGACTCCAAACCTTTTGCTACTGATCACATATGATTAATAAATTATTTTAAGCCTTCCGGAAATATAAAAATATCAGATTTAAGTATAGAACCCGGAAATGGCCTTTAGTCGCCATAATTAGCGTTTTTAACGCATAGTATGTCTTAAAATCATATTGGACATACCCGGGTTGATACCTACTGATATATGAGGCAAATTATGATATTTTAACAGTAAGCAAAGGTTGATTAACTCAGACTTCGTTTTTGAGCTTTTCGGCTTATGTGAAATTACCAAAATACCCCTACGGGGCATAGTTTGGTTAAAGATGATAATTTTCACATATATGCTTTAGCCTACTGATATAAATTATCAATTTAAGTATGTTGCTGTTTACATCAGACCTGTAACTCAGTTGAACATATAAACGCTTTTACAAACTTTAAAATGACCAAACTACCCCTACGGGGCATAGTTTGTGTTTAAATTAGTTCGGGGCATAACGAAAGACATCCTACTGATGTCACAACATATTTGAAGCATATTAACTTAGGAAACCTGTATATGGCTCTTACGGATACCCGTTACGCATATTACGCGTTCGGCTCGATTTATGTAACAAGTTTACATAAATTAGCCGAGACGGGTCAAACCTTATCGGTTTTATCTCAAAATCCAGAATGTGAATAATAAACCCATATTAAACAAGTCTTCAAACTTGTCGGGTCTAAATCACATTCTATGCGGTCTTCGCTTAATCATGCGTCTGAACCGCATCTTCCTATAAGACTAACCGGTCTAAGCTTAGGCTTAATTAAAGACCCGTTAGCATTCTAATTAATTATTTATACCGTCATTCCAGACTAGAGATTTCCGGTAAATGGTACCTACGCTTACTTAAGTGAATACGACTGAGTTATTAATTTCTGATTATTTAAGACAGGAGCTAGCTCAGGTAAATACTCTTAACTTATTTTCCCTATACGGGCTTGGGATACGGTACTATAAAAGTACCGCTTGGTCGGGTGAATGTAGTCATTTAAATCGGATTGTGATTGATGTACTTACATAACCTGTTTAATATGTATTATTTTATTATTATTTGGTGTATGGCCTTGGGGGTTAATGACCATGTCCCGGATATCCTTGGCATCATTTTACGAAATGGCCACGACCTAAGCACGGGGTGTAGGCATACACCTGACAGTTGCATTATGTAAAAACTGGTAATCCACTCCGAGGTATCATCCTTGTGGGCATTATACCGGAACTGGTAATCCACTTAGGGGATGATAGCCCGTGGGCATTATACCTGTGGCGTGTCTGTTAATCTAGTCCGGCCCTACAAACCGGCCCTAATGGACGACAAATAAGTAAAACTGTATACAAGATTATATACAAATAATTTTCCCAAGTTATAAAAGATTAATTTTGCCTCTGTGCATTTTAATCAAAGTGTCAAAAGGTTTTGTGCCTGGTGCATCTAAATCAATTTTCTTAAACTCTTTTTAAATGAGTCGGTTGGGTGTATTTACCAGTGAAAACTGACGTATTTTCCAAAAAGGTTAAGTGACAGGTACTGAACGAAATTGGCTGGAAGCTCAGGGCGCTAATAAGAAATCTTGCAAGTTCTAGGCGCCTAAAGTCTGTTGAACAAATGATATGATTTAAGATCCGCCTGTGAATCCTTTACTTTCCGTTGTAATACCGGATATTACTTTATATTCGGATTGTAACATAATTATCTTTTGCTTCCGCTGTGCATTTATATAATTGTGTTGTTTGACTATAATGTTGCCAACCACGTCACGACACTCCCCCACCGGGCCCACCGGTGACACGTGGAAAGTCGGGGTGTGACAGGTTGGTATCAGAGCCAACACTGAGTGAATTAAACACTAGTCTTTTGTGTTTAATCTCAGCTACACAATTGCACAATCTAAACTTCTGAGTCTAGACTTGACATAGGAATAATCTTAATCCTAATATATGAAAATTTTTGCTTCCAATTTTTATTATTATTGGATACGTCGCCAAGCGAGGAAGCTGAACTAGGGATTCTCCACACCCGGAGCCTTGAAATGCTGAGCTTCGTACAGCGACCAAGATGAGACGTGCGACCAAGGAGAGAGCATTCAAGAATTGAATAAAGAAGAAACTCCTTTGCTGAAGATCGTTTCCTCATTAGTCCTTATAAGGACATATTTACCTTTTCAGTCCCTTCAAGGACAACATTATTCCTTTTAAGTCCCGCTTAGGGCAACTTTATACTTTTATTTTTATAAATGGAATGATTAAGTCTAAACTTTCATTCTAAATAAGAAATATTAAATAAATGAAAAAAAAAATATTTCCTTTTTGCAAGATCTACCATTATAATAAAATGGCAAAATCTAAAAGGGCAAGACCTAGCTTCGGGTCATATTAAGACCGGCCAAGATGGCAGTTCCGCAAATTAGATTCAGATCCATATTTACACCTCAATTTAAAAAAAAATTGTTCTGCGTTAATTATAAATTAAGAATCTTAAGTGTGAAACCTAGCCTCGGGTCAATTATAAGACCGGGCCAAGATGGTAAGACCTGTTAAAAAGATTCAGATCATTAATTAAGGATCTTAATGTGAAACCTAGCCTCGGGGCAATTATAAGACCGGGCCAAGATGGTAAGATCTGTTTAAAAGATTCAATTCCCTGTTAACATCTTAAAACATGTTAACACTCCTGGCAGATGTGATTCATTTAAAATCACACACGTCATTTTTACATGGGATTCTTCAAAAGATTCCTAACCCAGTTTAATGATCCCTGAATCCTGGGTTTACATCATCAATTAAAATGATCATATTTTAACCATACGTGGTAATAAAATGCCTACGGGCCTTGCTCATTTCTACATGAGCCAAAGTACAGTGGTAGCAATGACTCCCTGTCAGAAAAAGGTAATGAACTAGGTTCAAACCTCCAGGCTTTGATTCTCTGAAATCATGGCTTATAAATTAAACTTGTCTACGTGACTAGGCCATTTGTGCTATTATTAAAACCTTAATGCCTCGATTCTCTGAAATCATAGAGCAAAATTTATAAATGTCCTTGTGACCAGGCCTATTGTGCCAGTATACCTTAATGTTATGATTCCTTGAAATCATAGGTTAAATAAAAATGTCCACGAGACTAGGCCTTTTGTGCCACAAATAAAACTGTTATTGTTTTATAATTAGGATAAATTATTATAGAAATCCTAAATAAATTTGGTTAATAAATTAACCAAATATGGTCTATGATTACCATGGTTAATGAATTACCCTAAGGGGCAATTCCATAATAAACTCCCAAATAAACTATTGTCCTTGTTTTCTGCAACAGTTCAATTCAAATGGATGACACAAATGAAATAAATAGCCATCCAGTGGAGCCAAATGAGAACGCCCAGATTACGTTAACGGGTGCCGAATTAAAAGCGATCATAGACGGCGCTGTTACACAAGCTTTGAAAAGGCAGTACGAGGAGTATAGTGAGACTCGTAGTAGGACCCTATCTACACAGCCTTCAAAGCCACCGTCCAATAACGACGACCCGAAGAAAAATGATGACCGACACTCCTCAAACCACAGTGCTCCATCTCAGCAAGTCATACTGAATAAAGGACCCCTTGCTAAGGGTTGCTCCTATAAATATTTCGTTTCCTGCAAACCCCGGGATTTCACTGGGGAGAAAGGAGCCACCGATTGTATGACGTGGCTGGATGAGATGGATACGGTTGTTGATATCAGCGGATGTGCTGAGCAAGACGTGGTCAAGTTTGTGTCACAGTCTTTCAAGGGTGAAGCTTTGGCATGGTGGAGATCTCTGATTCAAGCCACCGGGAAAATCCCACTGTACAATATGTCGTGGGATCAATTTGTAGCCCTTATCAGGGAAAATTTCTGCCCTCAGCATGAGGTGGAGAAGATAGAGTCCGATTTTCTATCCTTGGTGATGAAAAACCTCGACTGTCAAGCTTACCTAACGAGCTTCAACACTATGTCTCGACTGGTTCCATACCTGGTAACCCCGGAACCAAAACGGATAGCTCGTTTTATCGGTGGTTTAGCCCCCGAGATCAAGGCAAGCGTAAAAGCTTCTCGACCAACGACTTTTAGATCAGTAGCTGACATTTCCTTATCCCTTACTTTAGATGCGGTCAGGTTGAGATCGCTAAAGAAATCTGAAGAAAGTAAGAGGAATCGTGAGGATGATAAATCACGAGGGTCAGAGAAGAAGCACAAGGGAAACACTGATTCTAAGAAGTCTGGGTTTGGAAGGAACAGTCAACGAACAGAGGAAAAGCCAAGGTGCACGACTTGTCAAAGACGCCACTTTGGAAAGTGCAGGTCTGAATCCAATTCTAGGTCTGAATCACCTGCATGTGGGTTATGCAAGTCTAAGGAGCACAAGACTGTTGATTGCAAGAAGATTAAAGATGCCATATGCTACAATTGCAATGAGAAGGGGCACATAAAAACCAACTGCCCTAAGTACGCGAAGAAGCCCGAGTAGGCCAAGAGAACAAATGCACGAGTTGTCAGGATGAACGCCCAAGAGATGGTGCAGAATAAAAATAGTATAATATGTACCTTTCCTTATCAAGCAGTTATGCAGAAACTTATTTGATATTGGCACATATAAATATATTATGAATGATAAAGGTTGAGAACGGTTGTCTCCACCTGATTAAGACTCCGGTCATTTAATGCACGGTAGGAAGTGACCGATGTTAATTTAAAAAAAAAAATGCTCCAACAAATCCTATATTGATATTTAATATCTATTAGAAATCACTCTTTCTAATACCCTTATAGCAAACTTTTGGTTGCATACATAAGGACTCAATATAGTGATAAAAATCGATGGTTGCCTCGAAAAATCAAGCCCATATCGTGGGTAATAAGAAGCAATTAATTATCACGACTCCTTAAGAGACAACTCTCATAATTACAGGTATCTGTACGAGTGATTAATATTAAAAAAAAAATGGTGGGACTGGCCGTCCCCGGATTCGAACCTGGGTCTAGGCCGGCCGCACCCTTTTGCGCGCCTAACAAACTGAGCTAGGTGCCTAGTTTGTGAAAATCTCCATTCTAATTAATTATAAGCACTTGTACAATAAACTTCCTTATCATTTATCAATAATAATTTCTGCTAAGTGTCCTGTTTTTAATACAGGCAATAATAAATCTTCGTGAACAATAAACTTAGCAAAGTTTTTATTATCATTCACAAGGTATAACTACCAAGGAAACCATAGTAACCGATTCTTATAGATCGGCAAGGAATCCTTCCAAAAATCTTAGACCACTCTTTCTTCGCATAGAGTACGACAACATATGTTATTTTAATTATTTTTCTCATTGTTTTCTATCGCCTGCGAATACCAAACTATGTTTGATAAAAGTGTCATATGAGGATTGGCGTATCCTAGTGTGTCCCATAGATTATTTCCATGTCTGATCAGCATGGAGGTTTAATACATGGAACCCTAAGATATCCCAATGATCATATTGTACTAAAGTCGACTAGTAGTATTCAAAGAAGATATCCAAAAATGGAAAAAAAAATTTCTTTCCAAGTAAATGTTCCCGATTAAGGAATTCGTGGACTTAAAACTTAAAGGTGTCACTCATTTGACACGAACAATGATGGATGAACTGAAGCCTGAGATATGGAAAATCTCTGTAGCCTCCCTGTATCTTATTTATCTTCTCAAAAACTTGTCCCTGCATACCTCCTGGAAGGCAGGTAGAATTAAGATTTGTATCCCGCCATAGGCTGGAGTATTGTGAAAACTCCATATTGATTATGGAAAAATCGAAACCTTGATTTAGTAAGTTTTAAAACATAGGCACATAAAACCTGACTCAATCTTCTGAGGGTTTTATATTATTAAATAAGAAAGACGGTTCATATTGCTTATGCATACATGCCGCAACTCCAATTAGGCAACGATTAAGAATTTGCCATCAGCTATCCAGCAATCCTTGAGCACACGTTTGAACTTTAGTACGGCTTACCATCCTCAGACGGACGGTCAGGGTGAGCGTACTATCCAGACGTTGGGAGACATGCTACGTGCATGTGCGATCGATTTGGGTGGTAGTTGGGATAAGAACCTACCATTAATCGAATTCTCCTACAACAAATAGCTACCATACCAGCATTAAGGCTGTGCCTTTCGAGGCATTATACGGTAGAAAGTGTAGAACTCCAGTTTGTTGGGCGGAAGTTGGAGATGTCCAGTTATCAGGACCAGAGATAGTGTTCGAAACGATGGACAAGATTATCCAGATTCGTGACCGTCTCAAAGCTGCCCGAGGTAGGCAGAAAAGTTACGCTGATCCTAAGCGTAAGGATTTTCACTTCGAAGTAGGTGACAAAGTCCTACTGAAAGTGTCACCCTGGAAAGGAGTGATGCGGTTTGGTAAGAAAGGCAAGCTGAGTCCGGGATACATAGGACCTTTCGAGGTTATCGAACGTGTCGGGTCAGTTTCCTATAATTTAGACTTACCAGAAGAGCTCGGTGGAATTCACAATGTGTTCCACATTTGCAAACTGAAGAAGTGCTTCGATGATGAATCACTGGTTATACCGCATACAGATGTGCATATAGATGAGAGCTTGAGGTTTGTGGAAAAACCCTTGTTGATTGAGGATCGACGGGTTAAGAAGCTTCGAAGGAAGCATGTACCTATTGTTAAGGTCAAATGGGATGCCCGTAGTGGTCCCGAATTCACGTGGGAGGTTGAATCCACGATGAAAGAAAAAGTACCCTTACTTGTTTCAGTAAATCTCGGGTCGAGATTTATTTTAAGGGGGTGAGGATGTAACACCTCGAAAATTCACGTCCTATAATGTGTAGACACGTGTCAAATGTTTAAACGTGTGAAGGAAATATTATAGAAGGACTAAAGTTGACGAACATGGGAAGTATGGGAAAATACGTATTCTAAGTGTCAACTGAGAATAAATATAATGTACATTAACCCTACACGATGCTCATACCTTCAAACGAATAAATCATGGATCATACGAAGCTAAAAGTGAGAGATTACAAACTACAGGGGTTAAATGTGTCAACATGTTTAAAGATATACCTCTGAGTGACCTTTTGACAAACCCGAAGCTTTGTAAATGTTAATTATGCTCACTAGAATGTACGATTTAAATTTCGTAAAGTTTCGTTAATGTATGAGAAAGTTATGATCGAATTCGTGTGTGAGGGGTTAAAGCGTCAACGTTGAAAGTTAGGCCTTTTCGGGTAACAATTAAGTTAACCGGGGACTTAACAAAGTGGGTATATGTCTTGAGGCCCTTATAGATCAATTACGAGGGCTCAAAATGCAATAAACAAGTGTCTTTTCGACGTTTGAAGAGCCAAGGACTGAAAATGCAAATATCAGAAAGTTGTATGGCTGACCCCATAGGGGCTCGCGTAGCGCGAGCTTGAAAGCTCTAGCAGTGGCGCTACGCCACTGCCATATCTGGGCATAAAATGAATTTTGCGAATAGGGGCCTGCTAGGTGAGTTTGTGAGCAACTTTAAACCGAATTTCCTCATCCCTTGACCCCTAAAACAACCCCTAAACACTAGAGACAAGTGTTGGGCAATTGTGGTTGATCCTAGACTTAGATGTCACTTAGTTGTGGTGGATCCAAGTACTATATAAGGCCACAAGATGCAACCACATTTCTTCACACTTGCATTTGATCTTTGGAGCATCCTGGAGCATAGGAACTCTCCCTTCTGATCATAAGTCGTGCATTGGACTATTGTAAGTCTACTAGTTCTTATTTGGTTGTGTTTAGCTTAGTTAATTAGCTAAAAGTCAAACCGTCGTAATTACGGTTTGACTTCGAGATTAGTCACAAATGACTCAGTCTTATCTCGAATTAAAAGTAGTTTTAGAATGGTATTTATGTGGGTAATAAAACCCCAAAAGGGTTTCCCCTGATCACCATCCTAACCAGGTCAAATGTCGGGTCAAACCTTTACTTAAAAAGTCAACATAATGCTTAAAATGTCATTTAGGCATAATTAGCTATCTAGATCATATATAACCTGTTTGATTATTGTTATAACTTAATAATTAGTGTAAGAACATGTCTAAACATGTTCAACCCGACTATTTCCTGTTTAGACCCGGTTCGGAACCGAAAGTCGCAAAGCTTTGACTTTTGCTTTGACTTCAGTTCTGACCCGTTTAGGTATGTTTTAGAAATACCTTAGAGCTTCATTTGGACCAGGTTACATGCTAGTATAACCCTCTGTGATTATACACCTCGGCTCATTAGTTATCCGATTAATACGCATGATTCCGTTAATTGCCCATATGTTGACCATTATGCCCTTATTACCTTAAATCATGATTTATGAAAATGTAAAAGTGTAGAAACCTTAGTTACTGATATATAAACTTGTATGCAAAGTTTGACATCAGTTTGACTTGTAGATTAAGAGTTATGCTCATTGTCGCTAAATTAAAACTTTATGTTAATAAAATGGCGTAATTAGCGTATAGCCTAGTTAAACATACTTTTTGATATCAAATCTTTTACCCGCTGATGTTATATATTATTTTGGGATTTTTAAAGATTTTTAATTAATTTTAGGCTGAGCATAACTAGCAGTCGTAGGCTTAACCCGGTAATTGTCGGTTTTGCCCTTACGGGCCATAAAATGAGTTTTACTTATCTAAACGACTCCAAACCTTTTGCTACTGATCACATATGATTAATAAATTATTTTAATCCTTCCGGAAATATAAAAATATCAGATTTAAGTATAGAACCCGGAAATGGCCTTTAGTCGCCATAATTAGCGTTTTTAACGCATAGTATGTCTTAAAATCATATTGGACATACCCGGGTTGATACCTACTGATATATGAGGCAAATTATGATATTTTAACAGTAAGCAAAGGTTGATTAACTCAGACTTCGTTTTTGAGCTTTTCGGCTTATGTGAAATTACCAAAATACCCCTACGGGGCATAATTTGGTTAAAGATGATAATTTTCACATATATGCTTTAGCCTACTGATATAAATTATCAATTTAAGTATGTTGCTCTTTACATCAGACCTGTAACTCAGTTGAACATATAAACGCTTTTACAAACTTTAAAATGACCAAACTACCCCTACGGGGCATAGTTTGTGTTTAAATTAGTTCGGGGCATAACGAAAGACATCCTACTGATGTCACAACATATTTGAAGCATATTAACTTAGGAAACCTTTATATGGCTCTTACGGATACCCGTTACGCATATTACGCGTTCGGCTCGATTTATGTAACAAGTTTACATAAATTAGCCGAGACGGGTCAAACCTTATCGGTTTTATCTCAAAATCCAGAATGTGAATAATAAACCCATATTAAACAAGTCTTCAAACTTGTCGGGTCTAAATCACATTCTATGCGGTCTTCGCTTAATCATGCGTCTGAACCGCATCTTCCTATAAGACTAACCGGTCTAAGCTTAGGCTTAATTAAAGACCCGTTAGCATTCTAATTAATTATTTATACCGTCATTCCAGACTAGAGCTTTCCGGTAAATGGTACCTACGCTTACTTAAGTGAATACGACTGAGTTATTAATTTCTGATTATTTAAGACAGGAGCTAGCTCAGGTAAATACTCTTAACTTATTTTCCCTATACGGGCTTGGGATACGGTACTATAAAAGTACCGCTTGGTCGGGTGAATGTAGTCATTTAAATCGGATTGTGATTGATGTACTTACATAACCTGTTTAATATGTATTATTTTATTATTATTTGGTGTATGGCCTTGGGGGTTAATGACCATGTCCCGGATATCCTTGGCATCATTTTACGAAATGGCCACGACCTAAGCACGGGGTGTAGGCATACACCTGACAGTTGCATTATGTAAAAACTGGTAATCCACTCCGAGGTATCATCCTTGTGGGCATTATACCGGAACTGGTAATCCACTTTGGGGATGATAGCCCGTGGGCATTATACCTGTGGCGTGTCTGTTAATCTAGTCCGGCCCTACAAACCGGCCCTAATGGACGACAAATAAGTAAAACTGTATACAAGATTATATACAAATAATTTTCCCAAGTTATAAAAGATTAATTTTGCCTCTGTGCATTTTAATCAAAGTGTCAAAAGGTTTTGTGCCTGGTGCATCTAAATCAATTTTCTTAAACTCTTTTTAAATGAGTCGGTTGGGTGTATTTACCAGTGAAAACTGACGTATTTTCCAAAAAGGTTAAGTGACAGGTACTGAACGAAATTGGCTGGAAGCTCAGGGCGCTAATAAGAAATCTTGCAAGTTCTAGGCGCCTAAAGTCTGTTGAACAAATGATATGATTTAAGATCCGCCTGTGAATCCTTTACTTTCCGTTGTAATACCGGATATTACTTTATATTCGGATTGTAACATAATTATCTTTTGCTTCCGCTGTGCATTTATATAATTGTGTTGTTTGACTATAATGTTGCCAACCACGTCACGACACTCCCCCACCGGGCCCACCGGTGACACGTGGAAAGTCGGGGTGTGACAGGTTGGTATCAGAGCCAACACTGAGTGAATTAAACACTAGTCTTTTGTGTTTAATCTCAGCTACACAATTGCACAATCTAAACTTCTGAGTCTAGACTTGACATAGGAATAATCTTAATCCTAATATATGAAAATTTTTGCTTCCAATTTTTATTATTATTGGATACGTCGCCAAGCGAGGAAGCTGAACTAGGGATTCTCCACACCCGGAGCCTTGAAATGCTGAGCTTCGTACAGCGACCAAGATGAGACGTGCGACCAAGGAGAGAGCATTCAAGAATTGAATAAAGAAGAAACTCCTTTGCTGAAGATCGTTTCCTCATTAGTCCTTATAAGGACATATTTACCTTTTCAGTCCCTTCAAGGACAACATTATTCCTTTTAAGTCCCGCTTAGGGCAACTTTATACTTTTATTTTTATAAATGGAATGATTAAGTCTAAACTTTCATTCTAAATAAGAAATATTAAATAAATGAAAAAAAAAATATTTCCTTTTTGCAAGATCTACCATTATAATAAAATGGCAAAATCTAAAAGGGCAAGACCTAGCTTCGGGTCATATTAAGACCGGCCAAGATGGCAGTTCCGCAAATTAGATTCAGATCCATATTTACACCTCAATTTAAAAAAAAATTGTTCTGCGTTAATTATAAATTAAGAATCTTAAGTGTGAAACCTAGCCTCGGGTCAATTATAAGACCGGGCCAAGATGGTAAGACCTGTTAAAAAGATTCAGATCATTAATTAAGGATCTTAATGTGAAACCTAGCCTCGGGGCAATTATAAGACCGGGCCAAGATGGTAAGATCTGTTTAAAAGATTCAATTCCCTGTTAACATCTTAAAACATGTTAACACTCCTGGCAGATGTGATTCATTTAAAATCACACACGTCATTTTTACATGGGATTCTTCAAAAGATTCCTAACCCAGTTTAATGATCCCTGAATCCTGGGTTTACATCATCAATTAAAATGATCATATTTTAACCATACGTGGTAATAAAATGCCTACGGGCCTTGCTCATTTCTACATGAGCCAAAGTACAGTGGTAGCAATGACTCCCTGTCAGAAAAAGGTAATGAACTAGGTTCAAACCTCCAGGCTTTGATTCTCTGAAATCATGGCTTATAAATTAAACTTGTCTACGTGACTAGGCCATTTGTGCTATTATTAAAACCTTAATGCCTCGATTCTCTGAAATCATAGAGCAAAATTTATAAATGTCCTTGTGACCAGGCCTATTGTGCCAGTATACCTTAATGTTATGATTCCTTGAAATCATAGGTTAAATAAAAATGTCCACGAGACTAGGCCTTTTGTGCCACAAATAAAACTGTTATTGTTTTATAATTAGGATAAATTATTATAGAAATCCTAAATAAATTTGGTTAATAAATTAACCAAATATGGTCTATGATTACCATGGTTAATGAATTACCCTAAGGGGCAATTCCATAATAAACTCCCAAATAAACTATTGTCCTTGTTTTCTGCAACAGTTCAATTCAAATGGATGACACAAATGAAATAAATAGCCATCCAGTGGAGCCAAATGAGAACGCCCAGATTACGTTAACGGGTGCCGAATTAAAAGCGATCATAGACGGCGCTGTTACACAAGCTTTGAAAAGGCAGTACGAGGAGTATAGTGAGACTCGTAGTAGGACCCTATCTACACAGCCTTCAAAGCCACCGTCCAATAACGACGACCCGAAGAAAAATGATGACCGACACTCCTCAAACCACAGTGCTCCATCTCAGCAAGTCATACTGAATAAAGGACCCCTTGCTAAGGGTTGCTCCTATAAATATTTCGTTTCCTGCAAACCCCGGGATTTCACTGGGGAGAAAGGAGCCACCGATTGTATGACGTGGCTGGATGAGATGGATACGGTTGTTGATATCAGCGGATGTGCTGAGCAAGACGTGGTCAAGTTTGTGTCACAGTCTTTCAAGGGTGAAGCTTTGGCATGGTGGAGATCTCTGATTCAAGCCACCGGGAAAATCCCACTGTACAATATGTCGTGGGATCAATTTGTAGCCCTTATCAGGGAAAATTTCTGCCCTCAGCATGAGGTGGAGAAGATAGAGTCCGATTTTCTATCCTTGGTGATGACAAACCTCGACTGTCAAGCTTACCTAACGAGCTTCAACACTATGTCTCGACTGGTTCCATACCTGGTAACCCCGGAACCAAAACGGATAGCTCGTTTTATCGGTGGTTTAGCCCCCGAGATCAAGGCAAGCGTAAAAGCTTCTCGACCAGCGACTTTTAGATCAGTAGCTGACATTTCCTTATCCCTTACTTTAGATGCGGTCAGGTTGAGATCGCTAAAGAAATCTGAAGAAAGTAAGAGGAATCGTGAGGATGATAAATCACGAGGGTCAGAGAAGAAGCACAAGGGAAACACTGATTCTAAGAAGTCTGGGTTTGGAAGGAACAGTCAACAAACAGAGGAAAAGCCAAGGTGCACGACTTGTCAAAGACGCCACTTTGGAAAGTGCAGGTCTGAATCCAATTCTAGGTCTGAATCACCTGCATGTGGGTTATGCAAGTCTAAGGAGCACAAGACTGTTGATTGCAAGAAGATTAAAGATGCCATATGCTACAATTGAAATGAGAAGGGGCACATAAAAACCAACTGCCCTAAGTACGCGAAGAAGCCCGAGTAGGCCAAGAGAACAAATGCACGAGTTGTCAGGATGAACGCCCAAGAGATGGTGCAGAATAAAAATAGTATAATATGTACCTTTCCTTATCAAGCAGTTATGCAGAAACTTATTTGATATTGGCACATATAAATATATTATGAATGATAAAGGTTGAGAACGGTTGTCTCCACCTGATTAAGACTCCGGTCATTTAATGCACGGTAGGAAGTGACCGATGTTAATTTAAAAAAAAAAAAAAAAAAAATGCTCCAACAAATCCTATATTGATATTTAATATCTATTAGAAATCACTCTTTCTAATACCCTTATAGCAAACTTTTGGTTGCATACATAAGGACTCAATATAGTGATAAAAATCGATGGTTGCCTCGAAAAATCAAGCCCATATCGTGGGTAATAAGAAGCAATTAATTATCACGACTCCTTAAGAGACAACTCTCATAATTACAGGTATCTGTACGAGTGATTAATATTAAAAAAAAAAATGGTGGGACTGGCCGTCCCCGGATTCGAACCTGGGTCTAGGCCGGCCGCACCCTTTTGCGCGCCTAACCAACTGAGCTAGGTGCCTAGTTTGTGAAAATCTCCATTCTAATTAATTATAAGCACTTGTACAATAAACTTCCTTATCATTTATCAATAATAATTTCTGCTAAGTGTCCTGTTTTTAATACAGGCAATAATAAATCTTCGTGAACAATAAACTTAGCAAAGTTTTTATTATCATTCACAAGGTATAACTACCAAGGAAACCATAGTAACCGATTCTTATAGATCGGCAAGGAATCCTTCCAAAAATCTTAGACCACTCTTTCTTCGCATAGAGTACGACAACATATGTTATTTTAATTATTTTTCTCATTGTTTTCTATCGCCTGCGAATACCAAACTATGTTTGATAAAAGTGTCATATGAGGATTGGCGTATCCTAGTGTGTCCCATAGATTATTTCCATGTCTGATCAGCATGGAGGTTTAATACATGGAACCCTAAGATATCCCAATGATCATATTGTACTAAAGTCGACTAGTAGTATTCAAAGAAGATATCCAAAAATGGAAAAAAAAATTTCTTTCCAAGTAAATGTTCCCGATTAAGGAATTCGTGGACTTAAAACTTAAAGGTGTCACTCATTTGACACGAACAATGATGGATGAACTGAAGCCTGAGATATGGAAAATCTCTGTAGCCTCCCTGTATCTTATTTATCTTCTCAAAAACTTGTCCCTGCATACCTCCTGGAAGGCAGGTAGAATTAAGATTTGTATCCCGCCATAGGCTGGAGTATTGTGAAAACTCCATATTGATTATGGAAAAATCGAAACCTTGATTTAGTAAGTTTTAAAACATAGGCACATAAAACCTGACTCAATCTTCTGAGGGTTTTATATTATTAAATAAGAAAGACGGTTCATATTGCTTATGCATACATGCCGCAACTCCAATTAGGCAACGATTAAGAATTTGCCATCAGCTATCCAGCAATCCTTGAGCACACGTTTGAACTTTAGTACGGCTTACCATCCTCAGACGGACGGTCAGGGTGAGCGTACTATCCAGACGTTGGGAGACATGCTACGTGCATGTGCGATCGATTTGGGTGGTAGTTGGGATAAGAACCTACCATTAATCGAATTCTCCTACAACAAATAGCTACCATACCAGCATTAAGGCTGTGCCTTTCGAGGCATTATACGGTAGAAAGTGTAGAACTCCAGTTTGTTGGGCGGAAGTTGGAGATGTCCAGTTATCAGGACCAGAGATAGTGTTCGAAACGATGGACAAGATTATCCAGATTCGTGACCGTCTCAAAGCTGCCCGAGGTAGGCAGAAAAGTTACGCTGATCCTAAGCGTAAGGATTTTCACTTCGAAGTAGGTGACAAAGTCCTACTGAAAGTGTCACCCTGGAAAGGAGTGATGCGGTTTGGTAAGAAAGGCAAGCTGAGTCCGGGATACATAGGACCTTTCGAGGTTATCGAACGTGTCAGGTCAGTTTCCTATAATTTAGACTTACCAGAAGAGCTCGGTGGAATTCACAATGTGTTCCACATTTGCAAACTGAAGAAGTGCTTCGATGATGAATCACTGGTTATACCGCATACAGATGTGCATATAGATGAGAGCTTGAGGTTTGTGGAAAAACCCTTGTTGATTGAGGATCGACGGGTTAAGAAGCTTCGAAGGAAGCATGTACCTATTGTTAAGGTCAAATGGGATGCCCGTAGTGGTCCCGAATTCACGTGGGAGGTTGAATCCACGATGAAAGAAAAAGTACCCTTACTTGTTTCAGTAAATCTCGGGTCGAGATTTATTTTAAGGGGGTGAGGATGTAACACCTCGAAAATTCACGTCCTATAATGTGTAGACACGTGTCAAATGTTTAAACGTGTGAAGGAAATATTATAGAAGGACTAAAGTTGACGAACATGGGAAGTATGGGAAAATACGTATTCTAAGTGTCAACTGAGAATAAATATAATGTACATTAACCCTACACGATGCTCATACCTTCAAACGAATAAATCATGGATCATACGAAGCTAAAAGTGAGAGATTACAAACTACAGGGGTTAAATGTGTCAACATGTTTAAAGATATACCTCTGAGTGACCTTTTGACAAACCCGAAGCTTTGTAAATGTTAATTATGCTCACTAGAATGTACGATTTAAATTTCGTAAAGTTTCGTTAATGTATGAGAAAGTTATGATCGAATTCGTGTGTGAGGGGTTAAAGCGTCAACGTTGAAAGTTAGGCCTTTTCGGGTAACAATTAAGTTAACCGGGGACTTAACAAAGTGGGTATATGTCTTGAGGCCCTTATAGATCAATTACGAGGGCTCAAAATGCAATAAACAAGTGTCTTTTCGACGTTTGAAGAGCCAAGGACTGAAAATGCAAATATCAGAAAGTTGTATGGCTGACCCCATAGGGGCTCGCGTAGCGCGAGCTTGAAAGCTCTAGCAGTGGCGCTACGCCACTGCCATATCTGGGCAGAAAATGAATTTTGTGAATAGGGGCCTGCTAGGTGAGTTTGTGAGCAACTTTAAACCGAATTTCCTCATCCCTTGACCCCTAAAACAACCCCTAAACACTAGAGACAAGTGTTGGGCAATTGTGGTTGATCCTAGACTTAGATGTCACTTAGTTGTGGTGGATCCAAGTACTATATAAGGCCACAAGATGCAACCACATTTCTTCACACTTGCATTTGATCTTTGGAGCATCCTGGAGCATAGGAACTCTCCCTTCTGATCATAAGTCGTGCATTGGACTATTGTAAGTCTACTAGTTCTTATTTGGTTGTGTTTAACTTAGTTAATTAGCTAAAAGTCAAACCGTCGTAATTACGGTTTGACTTCGAGATTAGTCACAAATGACTCAGTCTTATCTCGAATTAAAAGTAGTTTTAGAATGGTATTTATGTGGGTAATAAAACCCCAAAAGGGTTTCCCCTGATCACCATCCTAACCAGGTCAAATGTCGGGTCAAACCTTTACTTAAAAAGTCAACATAATGCTTAAAATGTCATTTAGGCATAATTAGCTATCTAGATCATATATAACCTGTTTGATTATTGTTATAACTTAATAATTAGTGTAAGAACATGTCTAAACATGTTCAACCCGACTATTTCCTGTTTAGACCCGGTTCGGAACCGAAAGTCGCAAAGCTTTGACTTTTGCTTTGACTTCAGTTCTGACCCGTTTAGGTATGTTTTAGAAATACCTTAGAGCTTCATTTGGACCAGGTTACATGCTAGTATAACCCTCTGTGATTATACACCTCGGCTCATTAGTTATCCGATTAATACGCATGATTCCGTTAATTGCCCATATGTTGACCATTATGCCCTTATTACCTTAAATCATGATTTATGAAAATGTAAAAGTGTAGAAACCTTAGTTACTGATATATAAACTTGTATGCAAAGTTTGACATCAGTTTGACTTGTAGATTAAGAGTTATGCTCATTGTCGCTAAATTAAAACTTTATGTTAATAAAATGGCGTAATTAGCGTATAGCCTAGTTAAACATACTTTTTGATATCAAATCTTTTACCCGCTGATGTTATATATTATTTTGGGATTTTTAAAGATTTTTAATTAATTTTAGGCTGAGCATAACTAGCAGTCGTAGGCTTAACCCGGTAATTGTCGGTTTTGCCCTTACGGGCCATAAAATGAGTTTTACTTATCTAAACGACTCCAAACCTTTTGCTACTGATCACATATGATTAATAAATTATTTTAATCCTTCCGGAAATATAAAAATATCAGATTTAAGTATAGAACCCGGAAATGGCCTTTAGTCGCCATAATTAGCGTTTTTAACGCATAGTATGTCTTAAAATCATATTGGACATACCCGGGTTGATACCTACTGATATATGAGGCAAATTATGATATTTTAACAGTAAGCAAAGGTTGATTAACTCAGACTTCGTTTTTGAGCTTTTCGGCTTATGTGAAATTACCAAAATACCCCTACGGGGCATAGTTTGGTTAAAGATGATAATTTTCACATATATGCTTTAGCCTACTGATATAAATTATCAATTTAAGTATGTTGCTCTTTACATCAGACCTGTAACTCAGTTGAACATATAAACGCTTTTACAAACTTTAAAATGACCAAACTACCCCTACGGGGCATAGTTTGTGTTTAAATTAGTTCGGGGCATAACGAAAGACATCCTACTGATGTCACAACATATTTGAAGCATATTAACTTAGGAAACCTGTATATGGCTCTTACGGATACCCGTTACGCATATTACGCGTTCGGCTCGATTTATGTAACAAGTTTACATAAATTAGCCGAGACGGGTCAAACCTTATCGGTTTTATCTCAAAATCCAGAATGTGAATAATAAACCCATATTAAACAAGTCTTCAAACTTGTCGGGTCTAAATCACATTCTATGCGGTCTTCGCTTAATCATGCGTCTGAACCGCATCTTCCTATAAGACTAACCGGTCTAAGCTTAGGCTTAATTAAAGACCCGTTAGCATTCTAATTAATTATTTATACCGTCATTCCAGACTAGAGCTTTCCGGTAAATGGTACCTACGCTTACTTAAGTGAATACGACTGAGTTATTAATTTCTGATTATTTAAGACAGGAGCTAGCTCAGGTAAATACTCTTAACTTATTTTCCCTATACGGGCTTGGGATACGGTACTATAAAAGTACCGCTTGGTCGGGTGAATGTAGTCATTTAAATCGGATTGTGATTGATGTACTTACATAACCTGTTTAATATGTATTATTTTATTATTATTTGGTGTATGGCCTTGGGGGTTAATGACCATGTCCCGGATATCCTTGGCATCATTTTACTAAATGGCCACGACCTAAGCACGGGGTGTAGGCATACACCTGACAGTTGCATTATGTAAAAACTGGTAATCCACTCCGAGGTATCATCCTTGTGGGCATTATACCGGAACTGGTAATCCACTTAGGGGATGATAGCCCGTGGGCATTATACCTGTGGCGTGTCTGTTAATCTAGTCCGGCCCTACAAACCGGCCCTAATGGACGACAAATAAGTAAAACTGTATACAAGAAGATTATATACAAATAATTTTCCCAAGTTATAAAAGATTAATTTTGCCTCTGTGCATTTTAATCAAAGTGTCAAAAGGTTTTGTGCCTGGTGCATCTAAATCAATTTTCTTAAACTCTTTTTAAATGAGTCGGTTGGGTGTATTTACCAGTGAAAACTGACGTATTTTCCAAAAAGGTTAAGTGACAGGTACTGAACGAAATTGGCTGGAAGCTCAGGGCGCTAATAAGAAATCTTGCAAGTTCTAGGCGCCTAAAGTCTGTTGAACAAATGATATGATTTAAGATCCGCCTGTGAATCCTTTACTTTCCGTTGTAATACCGGATATTACTTTATATTCGGATTGTAACATAATTATCTTTTGCTTCCGCTGTGCATTTATATAATTGTGTTGTTTGACTATAATGTTGCCAACCACGTCACGACACTCCCCCACCGGGCCCACCGGTGACACGTGGAAAGTCGGGGTGTGACATATGGCCTACCTTCCGGTGCCACAATTGAGACTCCTTTTCAGTGGCTTTTGACATGAAGCAATGAGTTTGGCCCATGGTAGTCGTAGCGACGCTCATATCCAACACGTACAGATCATTAACTCGTGGTTCTCTCATGATGATCCACTCCTCAGGGATGACAAACCCCGGCTTCCGAATAATACATTCTTTATCAGTGAAATGTATCGAATACATTCTGTCACAAATTTGAGAAATGCTCAGCAGGTTATTCTCCAGCTCTGCTATGTAATTGACTCTTTCAAACGTGGTAACACCATTTGATAACGTTCCTTCACCAATGATATGGCCTCCTTGATTACCAGCAAAACCGACGTATCCACCGTTAAACCCTCTAACAACGTAAAGCAGGGTTTTTCTCCCTGTCATGTGCCGAGAAGCCCCACTATCCGTAATACAACGTGAAATAGATCTTGGAAGCTCCTGCACATTTAAAAAACATTTAGTTAGAAAGTGAAGCAACCCAAGCCTCCTTCGACTCAGGTAGCTTGACGTTAAGGTGTGTTGTCGTGGTGTATAATGGTGGGAAATTCTTGTCATTCATTTTCAAGCTCTCTTCAGTCCCAACCTCAACCTCTTTGTATAAGAAAAAATCATCTTTTTGAGGTTGACCAGATGGTTGGTTTTTCTTAGGAACATACTTCTTCCCTGGTGCGGTCGAAGTTTGTTTTTCCAACTTCTGGTAATAATCCAAAGGAACATTCATCTTAACCGGTTTGGTTGAAGATGATTGTTTTTCAGTAACAGAAACCTTTGGTTTTGGAAAACTCAATGTCGTTCGCTCAGATTTTGGCTTCCAAGTTTGCTGGGTAGAAGCAACCCTTTTGTAAAATTTATCAATTTTCTATACCGGCTGTTTTACAGTTTCAGTTTTAACTTTGATGTTTTCATTTTTCAAAATCTTCTTCTCAACAAACATTGGAGCTTTTCCTTTGACATCGTTCTTCTTTCTTGGATTCTCTACAACTACAGACTTAGGCTTCGAGTTGGTGCACTTTCGTGCAACGTGTCCAACTTCATTGCATTTGAAGCATGTGCGGGTGTCAACTTCCCGACTTTTGCCTTCAGTCTGAGGCTGCGAAGCCTTTTTCTTAAAGAATTCTTCGTTTGATTTCGAAAAGATTTCCGATTCTTGTTCGGAATGTGAACTTGAGCTTTTAACAAACACTTTCTTTTCGACAAACCTTTTATTTTGAAAATTCCTCTTTTGATAGTTCTTACCACCCTGATAACCACCCGACCATCTGTTTTGGTTGTTATTAATAAAACGTGGTGGTACAATAGGTTTCTTATAGTAAGATTTATCTTTTTCAAAGTTCAAAAAACTTTTGGAACTCTTTAGGCCCTCAATTTCAGAAACATCAATTTCGACCAATTTGAACACTTGTTTCAGCTTATCAACATTCACATTCTCAAGTGGAAATTCAATATCCGAATAAAACTTATCAGAACCCGACATCTTGTACATCACCATAGTAGGTTCGTCATTTGAGTTGTTTTGGGTTTTGATTTCGGAATATAATTTTTGAGAAAACATTCTTCATCTTCAGTCGAATCGCTGTCTGATTTTAAAACATTTTCTACCGCATTTTTACGACTTCAGACTGAATACTATCTTCATCGGATGATGAAGTGAATGTGACATCGATTGTTTCTGGAAGTTTCTCAACATCTGATTTCTCATTTGTCTCAGAAATTTTATCCAACCCAGATTGTTTCTTTGAAAAGTTGTTTAACACAGGTGGTGGAACTTGATGATAACCCACCCCCGTTCTATGTGAGCATACATCTTCACCAGCTTTGTTCTTCCCAATTGGTTTGGGAATGATGTGTTGAAGAACAAAGCTCGAGGAGCTGTAACTGTTCAGTTTCAAATTGATTGTTTCATTTTCAATCTTAGCTTCCTGGAATTGAAGCTTAAGATTTGCGATTTCGTCCAAGTGCTGGT
The DNA here is from genome assembly GCA_030545235.1 of Helianthus tuberosus. Taxonomy (NCBI): domain Eukaryota; kingdom Viridiplantae; phylum Streptophyta; class Magnoliopsida; order Asterales; family Asteraceae; genus Helianthus; species Helianthus tuberosus. Next base: position 150,214,617 of record CM060448.1, read on the forward strand.
TGATTTGTCTTTCTTTTTCCTGAAGAACTCCAGACAATTGAACATTTTCTTTATAGTTTTTACCATTTCGCTCATCAGAATCTTTTACTGTTCTTTTCAACTTTTCAAAATTTTCAGAAATTTGTCTGTTTTCATGAATTAACTTCTCATTTTCTTTCTTAACACGTTCAACATCAGTTTTATCATTTTCAATCCTTTTGGTTAACTCGTCAATTCTTTCATTTGAAATTCTAAGAAGTTTGTCTCGATTTAAAAAACCTTCTTCAGTCGTTTTAACTTTATCAACCAGTTCTTCGGTCTTTTTCATTGTGAGATACGCATTTGTGCAGCAAACTTTGCATTGTTTCGTGCAATTTTTGCAGTCACTTTCTATTTTAACCTCGTCAGTCTTACCTGATTCATTGTTTGAACCATTTTTACTGACCTTGTTTGTTGACTCAGACGCAGATTTGGAATCTACCTCTAGTTCCTTTGCCATAAGCACTTTGTCTGCCATCTTTGTCAGGTTTTCAGCTGTCATTTCCTTTGTTGTATCGATTATCCCATTGTCGACTTTTCTTGACTTTAGCTCTTCCTCTTTAGCTTTCTTTGCCGCATCTCTCTCTCTTTATTCATCCTCTTGCTTCAAAGATTCTATGAGAGTTTCAATTATGAGTGATAATGGTTCTGCAATAGTCTTGCCTTTCGGATCCAAATAACACTCACAATCAGGATCCCATCTGTTTGCCTTATTTTCTTCTTTCCAAGCTCGATAGTTTATATCTTTCATAGTTTGAGCTACCAACTTTTGATAAGTTTATTTTTTTTCTCTTCAGTTCGTGTATCTTTGTATGATTCAGTTTTTGCCATGAAAGCAAAACCTACAACATCATCTTCTAGTAAAAATTCGCTCCAATCGAAACCTTCATCGTCTTGAATCACAACCAAGGCTCTCGATTTCTCCTTCGGTGTCTCCTCCATTTGCTTCATTCTGGGCGGCTCTTCTCGATTACGGTGATAAACAACCTTTTTGTAATAATCGTCATGTTACGGATTAGCTGTTTCATCCGCTGCTGGATTTCTGCATTCCCTCTTGAAGTGCCCTTTTTGTTTACATTTGAAGCACGTCACTTTAGACTTGTCGAAACCCAACTTTGTCAAAGGCCCACCAATGGAATTTCTTCCAGTTATCTCCATAAACCTTTGCGCTCTTCGAATTACACTAGCTGTGCACCAGCGTATATCGATTAACTCCATTTCTTCTGGATCAATCTGATCATAATCTTCTTTGGTCAAATTCGTATCCCAAATTTTCCCGGTGACCAGGCTTTCATATGATTCCAAGATTGAGGCAAGAAATACCATTTGTTGTTTAGCTGTTTCTTCATTAAAATTTTGAGCATTGTTCAGGTTCACAGCTATATTGCACTGAAAGATGTTTTTGGAAACATTTTGTTGTTGTTGGCTTGGAGTAGATGAAGAAGAACCTCTGTGATAACCAGTGCTAGGTGCTGAACTACTGTTTTGTATTTCTCGAGTCACTGTGTTCGAGCTCTCAGCAGAAAATGCCGTTTTCGGTGAAGTGGTTTTCGAAATCATGCTACTCCTGTAGTAAAGATCAACATTTTGTTGATACGGGGTGTTGTTGACTTTGTTCATCTTCTTAATTTCTAACTCATGACTTTCAAACCTTTCTATCAACCAGTCAACAGTCATGTTGAACATTTTCATGGTGTTCTTCAGAACCAACCCATAATATTGCCAATCCTTCTCATCGGGTAAAGATTCAAACAGTTTCTCGACCATCTGTTCTTCAGTCACTGTAATACCATGTCTTGCAAGTTCTATCTTCAGATGACAGAACCGCTCAACCATCTTTAACACATTCTCATTCTTCATACACACAAACAGATCAAACTCCTTCTTCAGTAGATGTTTCTTGTTCTTCACTATCTCTGCCCCTCCAATACACTTCTTCTCTAACTTAGCCCACAAATCTTTTGAATTTTTATAACTAATCAACGAAATAATATCATCTCTAACAGATTGATGCAACAGGGCTATACATTTTTGTTCGGCAAAAAATGTCTCTTGTTCAGATTCATTCAGGTTTTCATACTCTTTCCTTCCAATGTCATAACCATTCTTCATACATTTCCAGCTCTGATAAGCAAACGCTTTCAACCAATCCTCAAATCTGCCTGACCATCTGTTGTAGTCTTCTATCGCCATAAGCTTCGGTGGCTTGTTGTAAGTACCATAGGCGTTGTCTACACTGAGCGAATCAGCAATCGCCTTCTTCGGGTTTGGATTAGTATTGGAAGTATTTGTTGATGTTTCTCCAGTGTTGAATGCAAAAACATCACTGAACGGGTTCAGGAATTCATCTGCCATCTTTAAGTACCTGAAAAAAAAATTCAAACACTTAGAAAAATTTTCACAATTTTCAAAATTCTCAAACTGATGCACTTGGATCGGATGGTGATCTGATCGGATGACACAACCAAGTAAAATTATCAGATAACAAGTGTCGGACAGGCACACGTGTCGGACGGCTATCCAATCGGGTGGTGATCCGATCGGGTGGTCGTTCGATCGAGTGACACAAGCTTTAACCTACAACACTCCACCAATCGGATGGTGATCCGATTGGGTGAGATGATGACGTCACCAAACAGAATCAAGAACACATTAAGCCAATCCGATCGTATGGTGATCCGACCGGGTGGATGACGTCAGCACGAACAAAGAACTCGACATGGTTTTTGATTGATTTGATTCAGTTTTAGTTCGAATTTTTCAATGAAACTTTACAGGATTGTTCTATGTCAAATTCTGATTCTAATGATATGAATTTTACTCAATTTTATCCTTGAAATCTTGATTAATTTTGAGTTTTTTCTCCTTTTAAGGTGTGAAAATGTAAGAACAGCAAGAAATGAGGTAGAAGATGAGAAATTTGTCAAAATTTCCGGTGAAATTTGACAGAAATCGGCTGAAGATCGCTGAAAATCCGGTGAAATTGTTGTTGTCGTCTCCGATTCAACCTCTTGTTGCTCTTATACCACTTGTTAGGCCGTGTTCGCAGGATCTGTTCGAGTAGAACGTGGCTGGATCGATCAGAATCAAGGTGCGGAATCCCTTGATAGTGTCACAGAATCAACAACAACAAGTTCAGTGTTTAACGCGTCTAAATTCTATTCAAAGATGATGAAAATACAGAGGATCCGGTAGAACTCCAGACTAGCAGAGCTTTGCTACAAGTTCAGCAAAAGTCTTTTTGATCTAACACAAGCATGCTATTTATAGGTAACTAGGGAGAGTTAAGTGTCATCCGGACGGACGGTGGTCAGATCGGATGGTCATCCGATCGGATGACATTCGTCGTCCGACGTATTTCACTTTTACAATTCAACACCTTTCCCTGAGTTGTCCTGACACAAACATACATACATGTTCATACATATACAAAAGTACATACACATCACAAAATATACAAGACTCAATGCAGACGGAAGCTACAGACATATGTACTAACAGATATTGTAAAGGCATAGTTTAGTAGGTTATGCTTGTCTTGTATAGATTGGTAGTGGTTTGGTTATTTAGGGATTTTGGGCTTGAATAGATGCTTATGAGAGTGTACAGTTTGGGCTTGGCCCAATTTGTAATCAGGTCACCCTATGTACCTATAAATAGGGTGTGCCTATGTCATTTAGGGTTGTTAATTGTTCTTGTTCATAATCGATTTATACCAGACAAGTCTCGAATTTGTGTGCAATATTAATACAATCGAGTTTCTTGTTCATCACTTTCAATTGTTTTTCGCACTCTTGATTGTGTTTGTGATATCCTGCAAGATTTCTGGACTTACAAATAATAATAATAATAATAATAATAATAATAATAATAATAATAATAATAATAATACTTAACCACATTATGAGTGAAGAAAGTATTGTCATGAAATGCAACCGTTTTGATAACCTATATAATTCAACCGGCTTTTCAATTCCATGGATTGGTAAAATCTTATTAATTCAACCGGCAGTCGTTGAAATTAGAAGTCAAAAAGTGGTTCAGAAGCGTATTCGTCGAACCGATGCGAAGACGTGCCTAGTTCACTAACTGGGCCTTCCAAACCTCTCTCAATCCAAGTCGGACTCATTAGTGGCCTTATTCACTTCGGAAGAAATTAAGAGAGCGATTAAGGAGTGTGATGGAATCAAAGCGCCAAGGCCGGATGGCTTCTCCTTGAGATTCTTTAAAAGGTACTGGAACGACCTTAAGCCTTTAGTGGAAAATTGATGTCGGAATTTCATGCCACTGGTCAATTTAGCAAAGGATGCAATGCTACTTTCATCACTCTCATCGCTAAGTCGGCGGATCCTCAGTCCCTTTTGCAGTTCAGGCCCATTACTTTGGTCGGATCAGTGTATAAACTTAGTACTAAAGCGTTGGCTAACCGACTTAAACCGGTTATTGATTCCCTGGCCTCCCCCTGCCAAACGGCCTTCGTGGGTAAACGTAACATCCTGGACAACGCCCTTAGTGTGAATGAATTGGTTTCGTGGGACAAGAAGAAAAAAACGCAGCTTTTAATCTTCAAAGTTGATTTCCTCAAAGCGTACGACTCCCTCAATTGGAAATTTCTTTTTAAAACGATGGAGTACATGAGGTTTCCGGAGTTGTGGATTAAGTGGGTGAAAGGATGCCTCGAATCTGGCAAAGTTTCGGTTCTGATTAACGGATCTCCAACAGGGGAGTTTGCATACAAAAGGGGCCTTCGTCAAGGGGATCCTTTATCCCCGTTTCTTTTTGTTCTAGCAATGGAGGTGTTATCGATGTTCATGAATAGAGCCATGGAATACGGGTTATTTAAAGGAATCAAACTGCCGAATGACGGGCCTAGTATCTCCCACTTATGCTATGCGGATGATGTACTTTTTGTTGGCGAATGGAACGAAGAGAACGAGTTTGACATAAGCCATTTGTTGTGTTGTCTTAGTTTGGTAACGGGTCTCAATATCAATGCCAAAAAGTGTAACCTTATTGGAGTGTGAGTTAGTGACTCTGATGTAGAAAGAATGGCAGGGTTTCTAAACTGTAAGAATGGATCCCTGCCCTTCGACTACCTTGGCGTCCCAATCGGTGCTAATATGAAACTAGTTAGTAAGTGGCAGCCGGTTGTTGATAGGTTCGCGAAGAAACTAGCATCTTGGAAGGCGAAATTGTTATCTTTTGCCGGGAGAGTGACCTTAGCCAAATCAGTTTTGGGCCAGCCTTCCGTCTTATTATCTATCGATTTTCAAGGCACCCGCTTCGTTTTGAAGAAACTAGAAAAAATTCGGAGAGATTTCGTTTGGGGAAAGAACGTTGAGAGCCACAAGATGAGGTGGGTGAAATGGGACAAACTCACTAGAGCTAAAGATAAAGGGGGATCCAGATCACCTTTGGGCTAAGGTTATTTCATCCATTCACAAAACAAGGTCGAATAGTAAAATCGTTCCAGTTAATAAATCTATTCCGGACTCGTGGAAGGACATTGGATCAATGGACGAGGTGCTTGCTAAGGAAGGAATCGGGATCGCTAACAAACTAAAAGTAACAGTGGGAAATGGATCGAACATTCGTTTTTCGAAGGACGTGTGGGTCGGCCAGACTACCCTTAAAGATCGTTTTCCCGAGATCTTTCGTTTGGCTAAAAACAAGGACGGGTCTGTCTCGGAGAGTGTAGTGGACCGAACGAGTAATTGCCAGTTGGCTTGGGATTAGGTGAGGGCTCCGGCGTCATCTACCGAATGGGTTCAAACCGGCTCCCTCATGGCTCTTTTACAGCATGTTACAATTTCAGATGCTCGGGGCCGATGGGTGTTCGAAAAGAGTGAAGGGGCCCAGTTCTTTGTCAAGGATCTGAGAAAGCTATTAGTGGATAGAGAAGGGTTGCTAGATACTGACCGGCCGTTCAACTGGAACAACTGGGCTACTCTGAAAGTTAACTTCTTGGCTTGGCATGCGTTAATGGGCAAAGTGGCTTCGAAGAGTGGCCTAATCAAGAGAAGTATTAACATCCAGAATCATTTATGTGATAGATGCGGGTACGTTCGGGAAGACGTTAATCACATTTTCATCTCGTGCTTATTTGCTAAATGTATCTGGTGGAACGTGTTCGTGTGGATTAGAATCCCTTTTCCGGCTACGGTGTCTTCTCTGTCCGGGATATTCGATAATATCGCCGGCAGCCCGGGCTCGAGGAAATGGAGAAAAATTGTTCATCTTGTTACTTTGGCTACCAGATGGAGGATATGGCTAGCCCGTAACAAGAAGACTTTTGATGATGTTTTCGTCCTTGTTAAGAGAACTTCCGAGAGTATTAAGGAAGACACGTATCTTTGGATGTGCCATAGGAGGAAGACGACTTAGTTAGCTTCGGACAAATGGTCCAATTTTGATATTATCGAGTTGTTGTAATGTCGTTCTTCCTTTTTTGTTTCTCTTATTTGTGTTGTATGTTTGTTTCGTTCCAGTTCCTTGCTGGGTTCTATATATATATAAGTTTCTCCGTTCAAAAAAAACCGGCTTTTCAATTCCATGGATTGGTAAACTCTTATATTTATAACTTCAAAAATATAAGTCATTTATAACTTCAAATAGACCATGCCATTATCGTCTATGATAAAAGGTCAAATACAAATATTCTTATCATACAAAACGTACAAATAAGGTGAAAAGGTAAAAAAAAAAAAAAACTGGTGACATTTTCGTAATTATTTACTCGTAGAGTAATTATCAAAATTACCCTACAAATGATCTTGTAGGGTAATTTTGATCTTGCATGTAATTTTGTAAAATGTTCTTGTAGGATAATTTTGATATTGCACGGTAATTTTGTAAAATGTTCTTGTATGGTAATTTTGATCTTGTAGAGTATCATTTTAACTCTACAAATGATTTTGTATGGTAATTTTGATCTTGTAAGATAAATTTGATCCTTTAGAGTAATTTTGTGGAGTATTATAATTATTCTACAAGTGTATTGAAATTACTCTGCAAGTTTCTAAATTACCCTACAATAACATTTTACAAAATTACCCTAAAAGATCAAAATTACTCTACAAGAACATTTTACAAAATTACCCTACAATATCATTTGTAGAGTAATTTTGATAATTACCCTACGAGCAAATAATTACGAAAATGCTACTGCGTTTTTTTTTCCATGTATTTCGTACGTTTTGTACGATAAGGTTGTTTGTACGCGAACTTAACTCTATGATGTATATATTAGTTATTATATTATTATCGAAAAAGATAGGAAAGCCAACATATAAAGAAATTTAATAAGATGAAATTATCGAAAAAGATAAGAAAGCCAACATATAAAGAAATTTAATAAGATGAAAAAGAAACGCGTGACTCCAATAATGATCGAGCAAATGCCATTTATTTATTTATGCTTCAGTAACCTTTCACACACATACACCCATATATATAATTCACACACGATGAAATGCCATCTTTGAGATGATTGAAGCATGCGTTGCAAATTTATTTAAACATAATTTTTAATTATTTAAAGTTGAAATGATTAAATCAATATAATCATGTAATAATGGCTTTCATTTGAATATTGATAGCTGCAATCTTTTGTGTCACCTGTATAACTTGCAACTTGATGTAGCAACTTGATGTAGCAATCTTTCATCATTTACTCTTCGTTCTAAAGGATCATTCGAAAAATAATTCTCAGTTATGAAACAACGACCTAATAGCAACAATTTATAAAGTATATATAAACATATGAACTAGGATTATAGAGATTACGGAGACAAAGAGAAAATTGAGAATGTAAGAAACTTATTCTTGTTGATGTGTCTCATACGAAATACATGAGCCACTATATATAGGCTATAACATTAATACAAACATAAATGTGACATGGGAGTTAGAAATGTGGATAGTCACTAATAATGGATGCATTCGTAACACTCCCCATTGACTATCCACATGATGATATACTATTCTTTAATACGCTTGGTGATGTTGCCTCGTTAAAAACCTTGCTAGAAAAACCTAGTGAGACGAAACCTCAGCTAAGGGAAAAAGAGTGCAACGCGTATTGGCACCCCCTAATACTTCTGGATCAGGTATGTTGCCTCATTAAAAACCTTACTAAGAAAACTCAATGGGACAAAACTTAGTCAAGGGAAAAAGAGTGCAACTTGAATAAGTCTCCCCCTCATTTTATCATGTATCATTTAAGTGACGTGTGTTCATCTTCCTTGAAAATGGAATAAAGCTTTTGTAGCGAATGATTTGTCGCTTGATCCCTTAATATGCAATCCTTTATGTTGAGCAATGTTGTATAATCTTCTAACGAGACTTTAGGTGACTCCCTCCAAAAATTATCATACGTCCACGACTATGTTTTGTTACATTCCTGCATCTACAAGATTAGCCAAACTTGTTTTGATGGGTTAGTAAAATATAATCAAATATCGTTTATACCTGAAATATTTCTTTGAACTCATTCCAATTTCTCTTCGCTTGAAAAAGGTTATATCATGACAATAAGCTCAAGTGAAAGATATTATAACCATACATAGCTAGCAAAACATATTAGTGCACTTATGCATTTAACGATGGTACTTCTACAATGAGAATCTCTACTTTGGTAGGAGATGATAATAGGCATTTCTTGTAATAAATGACTTAACAAACTCTAACATACTTTAAGGTTCAACTATGTCCATACTAAAATATCCAAACATCATCTTCTAGATGTACTTGAGGGATTAGTAAAATATAATTACATATATACTCGAACTGCATAACTGTATAATACATTGCATAGGTTTTCTAAACAAATATAAAGTTTTTAATCATATAGTGTCACCGAGTATATGAATCATATAAGAAGCATTTCTATATATGAATTGTACTCAGAGAAAGGAACACATTATTATATAATAGTCTACTAACAAGCTAAAGATTATAGAGAGATAGAAACATGGAGAATGAGAGTGTTTTTATTCATTTGGAAATGTCGAAAACCAAATACATTGGCTACTATTTATAGGGCTCTAGAACATAAATGATATGGAGTTATGAACATGGATAGTCGCAATATTCATAACACTAAATGATATGGAGTTAGGAACATGGATAGTCACAATATTTATAACACTATATTCATAACAAAAAGATTGATAATTAAGATAAGTAAACACATGGATAATTAAGTCATTAAACTAGAGTAAGACGTTTCATGAAACACCAAACAAGTAAAAATGGTTTGCTTTTTCTATAGGAGTGACTAATATTGTAAATAATATGTATTCTCATAACTTTTTATGTGATAAATTGAAATCTAAACATAATAAGGTGTACTTCATCTATCATCGTTATGGAAAAGTCATCTGAACTGATGTAATTAATTATGGTTATCAAAATATTTCCATAGAAGTTCTAACAATTACATTACGTTCATCTAGTATTCCTTATGCTTACTAATACATATAACTTGTTTCCTTTGAAAAGCCAATAAAATATATGTAAAAGTTGATGATTAACAATATGAATCAACAACACAGTTCATTACTTGGGAACATTCTAGCAATTAATGGTCTATAACTTGTTTTGGAAGGCTTACAACTCACTTGGCCACAAAATGGATATCTTAACAACTTATGGTATTATATTGTTAAATAACATTTTTCAAGTTTAAAACAGAATGCATCATTTTATTTTATAGGAAACTAATTAGAAAAAAATAGTTCGTTTTTTTCAATGTTTGATAGGACGAATCAAGACAAGTTTCAAATAGCGTATGTATAATAATGTATGCATATACTATTAAACAATTTCAATGGGGTATGATTTTGTTACCTGTGTCATGAAGGAATTACCTATCAAGAACGAAGATGTCGGCTTTCATGTTCCATGTGAGATTGTGAGGGCAGTGGCTCTCATTCTCTTGCGATGATTCTAGGTGATGGCATCATTGATCAAGGTTTTTAAGCCTCGTGCTGATAACGTGTTGTGAAACAATGACCTAATAGCAACAATATATAAAGTATATATAAACATATTAACTAGGATTAAAGAGATTATGGAGACAAAGAGAAAATGGAGAATGTAAGAAACTTATTCTTGTTGATGTGTCTCATACAAAATACATGAGCCACTATATATAGGCTATAACATTAATACAAACATAAATGTGACATGGGAGTTAGAAATGTGGATAGTCACTAATAATGGATGCATTCATAACATTCTCAAATTTCACAAAGATATGCAAACCCCCGGTGCTGACTTCTAACATGAACGAGACCTATTATCAAATGATCTTTAGCTTCATTCTTCAATATCGAACCTTTTCGATTTGCTAAAATATATTGCTATCTTATAATGTGAAATGTCGATATTTTTTACAATTAATTTACGCCAAGTCTTTTACCTCATTCATAACTTTTCTATATAGGCCAACTACCCAGTGGCGAAGCTTGAGATTTCCGACCGAGTGGTCGAAAACGTATATACCTAATAAAATTATAAAACAGGGGGTCGAAAACGTATATACCTAAAAAATTCTATACGAAAACTACATACCGAACACTATTGAGTGAAAAGTTCAGGGGGTCAGGCGCCCCCGGCCCCTAAAAAGCTGCGCCCTTGCAATTACCGTGTCGTAGCCAGCCAATGATGTTTATGGCCTAGTGACACTAGATGTTTATCTTCCACCAAAGTGAGGGGGGTTCAAGTCCCATTAAGTGAGTAATAAATGGATTTTGTTTTCTAAAAAAAGCTAGCCACTAACAAAATGGTCAACTGGTACTTAGAGCATTCACAATGAAAACCTTAAAAATATGTGAGGGAGTTTAGCTATCTTATAAGGAATGGTTTTTACTGTTTTTGAGTGGTTGTGAGTAGGGGTGTTAAACGGATCGTGTTCGCGGGTTGGCGGGTTCAACTCGACCCGAACCCAAAAATTTTACACAAACCCGAACCCGACACGAACCCGAAAATCGTATCATACATAAGAACCCGAACACGACCCAAAGTTTCGTGGGTTGACCCGAACACGACCCGTTCAACCCGATTTTTTTATTTTTTTTTCTGAAATTAATATATTAAAATTAAAATTTACTTAAAAAACACAAATGTATAAAATAATATCTTATTTAAATTGTAAAATCTATGTTAATTTCTCTTTTTAAGTCATGATCATAGCATAAAATACACAACTCATTTAATTTATGACATAAAATATATTGTAAAAAAAATAATATAGTATAAACGTGTCAAACGGGTTAACCCGCCAACCCGACCAGGTTGACCCGAACCCGACCCGTTAAACTAAACGGGTTCGAGGGTTCAACCTGAAACTGGCCCGAACCCGTTTAGACGAACCCGCGAATTTCGTGTTACGTTCGTGTCGGGTTTTCGGGCCGTGTCAGAAATTCACACCCCTAGTTGTGAGTGGAGAGGAGAGAAAATATATGGGAAGTTAATGTTCATCTATAAATATATCGGAAAAAAATATAGAGAGAGAAAATATAATAAACTTTTTAATATTTTTAAAAATGGTTGTGAGTGAAGGAGAGAGAAAAAGTAACGATAAAGGTATAAAAATATTATTTAATTGAAAATAAGAGAGAAAATGTAGTTTTTAATGGAAATATATAGATATGAATAGAGAATTCATTACGAATACTCTTAGTTAAGTTAATTTTAGTCAAGAGCAATAAGAAGAGGACATGTGACAAAGTTGAAAAAACATAAGGAATGTCATTTTAGTTAAAACTTACCATCTTTCAAAAACCCAACAACTGCAATTCATTTCTTTTTCCCGTATACTCAAATCCACCATTTTCAAAACCATAAACTACCAGATCACAACTAACACCACCACCTCCACCACCACCTACGATCGCCACCATTTTGCCGAAAACTAGATTTGAAACCAACATCACCTTCAACCACCTGTTGGGTTTTTCAGATCTGAAACTACCATTCTACCATCCACCGCTCCACTGCCCATCGCCACCGCAACAAGTTTCCCCACGGTGTATCGGAGTTCTTTCTTCTTCCACCATCGTTAATTGGAGTATACTTTTGTAAGTTGTATTTTTTTTTTCTAATTGCGTTTTAGGTTATCAAACCTCAATTGTGTTTTCATCTCATTATGTTTTAGTTAGAGTTCTTTTCATTTTTGTTCTTATGGATGTTAAAGCAGCAGAGTCATGACCATGCTAAAATAGAAGCATGATCATGTTGGAACAAAGGCATGACCACGTTAAAACCCATTACGTTTTAGAAGCTGTAGTGCAAAGAGCATGATCATGCTAAGACAAAAACATGATCATGTTGGAACTAAAGCATACCAATGTTAAAACTCCATTGCTTTTTAGAACCTGCAGTGCAATATATTGATTTTGGGTTTCATTGCGTTTTACAACCGGAGTGTAAAGAAAATGATCATGCTAAAATAGAAGCATGGTCATGTTAGAACAAAAGCATGACCATGTTAAAACATAAACATGACGATGTTAAAACTCCATTACTTTTTACAGCCTACAGTGCAAAATATAGATTTTGGGTTTCATTGCGATTTATAACCCTGGAGTGTAAAGAACATGATCATGCTAAAATAGAAATATGGTCATGTTGGAACAAAATCATGACCATGTTAAAACATAAACATGGCCATGTTAAAACTCCATTGCTATTTAGAACTTGTAGTGCAAAATATTGATTTTGGGTTTTCTTGTGTTTTACAACCGGAGTGATCAGTGGCGGACCAAGAAACTTTTTGCTGGGGGTGCAGAATATTTTTAAAGATTTTTGGCCCCTAGCTATATAAAAAATCGGTTTATAGCGGGTCGGATCGAGTCGGGTCATGTAAGACAAAATAATTTTAAACTAAAATTTATATAGTGATAAAAAACACGTCAGATGTCATTACAAACATATTTAAAACTGTGTCATACATGTTTTCATTTTCTTAAATCTATCCAAAACATCATCTAATGATACTAAACACTCCATAAGTTCATTACATTCTTACTCATGGTTCCTATCATATAAAAATCGCTCCATAAGTTCACAAAACAACACTAAACACTTAAACAAAATAAACAATCATGTTCAACCATAGTCCATAATTTTCAATTTTATTTTCAAACATTCATGCCCTAGTATTAAATGTTGATTACTTGTAACTAATCATTTAAACAAACAAAGCTATAAATAAAACAACAAAATCATTTAACTAAAAGTCTAGAACAACAAAAAAAAACATCAAAAAACATAAAAAGATTACACCCTTATATGTCTATATTTCTCCTAATCATCACATAAAACAAAAAAAAAATCAATAAGTAACCATACTAGTTCTATATCGGAATTGTGACGTAATATGGGTCGGTCTTGCCGGAATTTTGGTTTTTCCGGCAAAAATAAGTCGTCCGGTCATGAGTAGTGGCATCAAGTCGCTGGGAGTTTTTTTTTTTTTGCGGGATTTGGAATTGGAATGGGTGGATGGGTTTGGGTTATTTTATTTAGTTCAAATTTCTTTGGGTTGGGTTTAGGCTTAGGTTAATAAAAATAGATTGTAGATTGGGTTAAGTAATTAAGTGAATAAGTGGTTAAAAAATAATTATATAAATTGTGTTATATACTTATATTAGGTTATCACACGGGATTGCTTCCCGGGCTCGAGAAAGTTATTATTATACTTATTATTTATGATTAATACATACTTAAAATGATACAAAATGTATGACAGATTAATGTGTTGGCTATAATTAGAGTTATAAAGTTGCTATGCCATCTAAACAATTATCTATCCAAAAGAGTGTATTCTCTCTCGTTCAAACTTCGCTTACCAAAAGAGTGTATTTATGATTAATACATACCAAATGGATGGAGAGTTGTTGTTTCTGACATGGAGGTATTAAAGCAGAAGTGGTAGGGGCTTGAAACTCTATCGACCATCACGGATGTGCCATCTCCATAGTCGCTTTTGCAAGACAGTATTTGGAAAATCTTGATTTCCAATTGTTTTAAAATTACAAACTATAAAATTGTAGAATACATAATCATTAAGTGCTTACATGAATCTTGGTTGCCCGTTCTTTTTGTGGTCTTCGCAAACAAACCCTTTGAAGCACCCTTTTGCAATAATCAAACTTTATTCTTCTTCAGAATTGTCGGAATTGAATCGCCATGTGGAATCTAATTTGAAAGTGAGAGGCGATGAGAAACAGAATGGTAGAACCGTGATGGTGAGAGAATTAGAAAGAGGCAGAGCAACTGTCCCAGTACCAGATCTTGCAAGGTTTTCTTTCAAAACGAAAAATCCAAGCCTAGCATGCACATAAATGCATATGTCAGAGCTACTGCAATCTAACAAAACTGTCTCATGTGCACTATTTAGAAACAATAGGTATAAGTATCACAATGCAACACTAAGGTATAACACAAAACATTGAACTTTATTGTATAATCTAACCAGATCTTGCAAGGTTGTCTTTCAAAACAAAAAATCCACCAGGTTTAAGCCTAGCCTACACATAATATAAAATTTGGGAGCAACATAATATAATTAAAATAGGAAGATTACATATGTCTCAGTGCATTAATGGCCATAAAGATTTGTTGAATATTGGAATTTTTTGATGGTGAATCTTCTGAGTTTTGAATTGTAGCCCACAATCATTATCTCAACTTAACTCATTACACCATACTTGCATTATGATTATATAGTTCAAATGAAAATCCACTTATACATCATTATTGCATAATGTAAATTTTTTTATGTATCATAAGAAAGTGTAAAACTTTAACCCGTTGATAAAAAGGAGTAAGTACAGATGACAAGTACTCGGATTGCTTTTCTAGTGGCACATCTTGCATTCCAATTAACAGAGCCGGCCCTGAGGGAGGGCGGGGAGGACAACCGAACAGGGCCCGTGATTTCGTAGGGCACGTAATTTAAAAAAAAATCCGATATTATATATGTAAATTTTTTTTTAATAGGGTATAACCAAAAAAATATTAACATAGGCCCACTTAAAAAAAATCATATTGTTTAAACTATTTAGCCCATTAGGTTAGTGAGCCCAATACCCAAATATTTTCTAAAAACTAATAAAAAAAAGAATTCTGGGCGGCAACTCTTTCATCCGGTTCAAAGTTGTATGAAAAACTAGTTTAATTTTTTTATTTAGTTAAGAACTAAGGGCACGTTTTTTCGAGCTCGAACAGGGTACATGAATTCTCAGGGCCGGCCCTGCCAATTAACAAACCATTTGCCTATAAAAAATAATAAAAGTTTAGAAACCGAAATTGACAAAAAGGACCTTCATAGTTACCATAAAAATTTGACTAACATCTTTAGTTCGTGAAAGTTCCTTTGAAACATAATCCATACTTGTGAACTAAGAAACTGTATCGTGTAGGCTCTGCACAAAAGACATGCACATATTGCTTAGAATTAACTATGCGGATAATGTATATAGAGGCCACACAAATATTCAACTTTTTTTCATTTAGACAACCCAAGTATTCAGTTTTTTTCATTTAGGCTACCCATATACCGTAACTACTTGAATAGGTCACTCAAGTTTGTATCTGGTTTCAAGTTATACAAATTCTTACTAAAAACAATTTGAACAATGAAAATGCTCTTAAACATTACAAAAATGCAAATAAACCTTTCATGAGGTGAACATGTTAAAGGTTAAGATTGTTGCTTTCTAAAAAATGTAAGGACGTTCTCATCATTCTGCGTCCACATACATATTGGGTGGCCAGAAAAGTAAGTAGGAAGAAAATAATTTATGTATTTACCTATCATTTACTAAAGCTGATAAGTACATAGATTCATTTACAATATCCCAATTTTTTTTGCTATAAATATGTGTTTCATACTTGGGATTTGTATAAATATGTGTATCATTTGCACATATCAATTCTTGTTCGATTTCGAGCTCTAAATCGCTTTCTTGAAAGTTATACACGAACTGATACATAAACGTAATCAGTTTAACGCGACAAACACTCCGGAACAGTGACATGGGCTTAACATACCTTAAATAACCTTTACATAACTTTGAAATAAGTTTTGGAGGGTTTGGTATGTCGAAATCAAGTTTATTTGATCGCAGGGACTATTTGCGTCAAACTGCAAAAGTATACCGATTCATATGATATCAAACATTCCGGAACTTGACCATAAGTTAAACATACCATAAATATCCTTTACATAGCTTAGAAATAGGCTTTGAGGGGTTCGGTGTGCAAAAATAAACTTTTTGGTCAAACAGGGACAAGCATATCTTATGTTCTGAGTATATCCGGACATCCAAAAATTTATGTAACCATTAAAATATTTTATTTTAGTGATTGGAATGCTCAATTTCCATTCGTCGCACAATTTGGATCGTTTTTCGCGTCCGTTCGTGTTTCGTCGTAATTAACCGAACAACGCAACCGTACGACCAAACGAACCGACATCCGAGATATTTTTGAGCATATTTCATGTCCCCTACACTATGACATCATTGTAGAGCTTTGAAAATGGCTTAACGGGCCTTAAACGTATCAAAAATGACATTAAACATGTGCAGGGCCTTATTAGTAATGCTTTGACCTAGTCTATAACCTTCCTAGGACCCTAACACAATATTCTTTTGTTTAGATCTTAAAACAATACCGTCACCTATCTTTAGGCAACAACCACAATAAGAGGATAAATTTCAAATCCGCTTTGAAAACCAATCATCTGTTCTAGGATGATTTATTATAAGGTTTTGAACCTTCAAAGTTTCCAAAACGAATTTGAAAATAATCACCCATCCTTTCGGATGATTTGTTTTTGGCTTAGTGCCTTCCGAATTTTCAAAATCTCGTCAAAGTTTGGCTCTTATAGTGTGAACACATGCAATCTGGAAGAGTGAATGTCTGTATCCCGAGTTTTCTGTCTAAGGCTAGAGTGTTCGTACAAATCCAAATAATCAGACCAGTCACTCTTACCTGGGAACTCTTGGGGTGAGTGTCCACTTATAGGCTAAAGCATGTCTTCGCGATACATTAATATGACCCGCTTACTTTGATTAGTTACCGTCTTATTTGTTTGCCTTAGTTAACAAACAAATGATCATAATTTTTATGCGTTGTCATTCTGTTTTGATTATCCGATAACATTTCACTTGTTTCCTCCTATGTCTTCCATTTCCTTTAGGATGTCTCTTCATCACAGCGACACTCAAATGTATGAGCTGGCTACCAAAATTGCCCAACGAATAGGCGTAGTAATCCAAAAGACTGCTGAATTAGCTGTCGCCATGTCTCGTCTCAAGGATGAAGCCACCCAAGAATCACCAAAGGAAACAGAAGCCAAGCCTTTAAGAAATCAAGGAAGCGTAAAGCTTCAAAGAATCCTCTAGCCGTTGCATCAAATCAAGCAAGACCTAGCCAAGTGACAGCACCACCAGCTAAGAAGCTATACAAGGGAACTGCTCCATGGTGCAATCAATGCAACCATCATTATCTGAATCACATACCCTGTTTCAAATATACCCACTGTGGACGATGGGGACATTTGGTTAACGTGTGCCGCTTTGCTACCCAAAACAAAGCTGTTGCAAATCCTGCTGCTGCTCAACCTCCTGCAAGGAAACCTTATGCCAGTACTACGCCGATATGCAACAAATGTAATGCACCCCACCTAGCTTACCTACAGTGTCGTATGTGTGCATCATGTGGGCAAATCGGCCATCTGGAAAATGCTTGTCGATTCAACCCAAGCCAAGGTGGTCCAAACCAACCCCAAGTCAACCTTGCTCAAGCTTGTTTTCCTCCTGGTACTTGCTATAACTATGGTGAGACGGGTTATTTCAGGATCAAATGACCAAAGATTGTCAATGCAAATCTGACCCACGGATGAGCATATTGGCTGATTAGAAGACGCTGCTGCTTTGGACTAGTTTAAATCTTATGCTCTTGTTTCTTTTGTTTTCTTGAACTCTGAAACAACCTGTTTGGTTTATAAATAAATAGTTGTTCACTATTCTGATGTACAAGTGTAGTTACATGTGTGTATGACATACCGCTACGATACCTAAACCAAAGGACTATGTTCTTTACAAAACAAACTGCTCTTGTAGTTCTTCCATTCATGTGGTCGCTCATGATTTTCTCGAAAATTCTAAGTACTCGTTTCATTCTAAGAAATGAAGTACAGAATATAAGTGACAATTTTAGACGATTACTCAAAATGTCACTTTAAATCATTGATTAGATAACTAAGGGTATTTTTTTTCGATCTCATACCCATATCATTACACTCTAGTTTCCATAACAACATACATAGTGTATGTTTTTCGAAAACAACCCTCAAGATTTCAAAATATTTCATATAGTTTGAAAACAATTTTAACACAGTATATTTACTTAATATATCAAGTGCATGATTTCAAAAAGCATTACCCATGTTTTCAAAAACTTTATACATAATTTCAAAATTCATCTCACACGATTTTAAAACAATTTATAAACATATTTACCTAATACATCTACCGTATGATTTCAAAAGTATTACGTAAGGTTTCAAAACCATTAAACACATTTCTAAAGAACCCAATGCATAGTTTTCGGAAAACATTCCGCTCGTATGATGGACTTAACAACCTCCAAAATTCTGTTTCATATGCCGCCTTGGCATATTTAGCACCTCAACTCTAAGAACACTTTACCTCGTGTATCGACTTAAGCACGTCTAGTGCAAGATTTCAAAACGTCCTTAATTGAATCCCTTGTGGATGATTATCGCTCAAATCGGAGTCCTTAATTGAATCCCTTGTATGCCTTAATACGTACATTACGATTCAATAAGGACAAAGCCGAATTCCTATTAAGATCTTCCTATCTTCATAGTTAGATTTTTTTTTTGAAATATTTAAAGTGCCAAATGAAATCCATGAATTGGATTCCTGGTGTGCTTTAAATACTCGTGTTCATGTAAGGATCGTGTTTGCGACCTAAACGAGTCGGTTAAGAGGAATTCCATCAAATACAGGTGCGGAAAACAAGTATTTGACTTAAAACAGCTGAATCTTCACTTTAACACTGATTTGTTGTGACAACTCGAAATTTAGAACCTTTCATTGTATGCTTAAACGTGTGGCTAGATAACTTATGTGATTAATGACAAATGAACCTTTATGTGATTATGTGTTATTTGTGTGAGCTTGTATGTATGTGATACATGTATATATGAACCGAGACACAAGAACCCGACTCGAGACCATGTGGTCTCGAGTGAACGATGCAACATTGGGCCGGTTGGGCCACACACCCACACTTAGCCTATCCGAGAGCCCACTAGGGTGTATTACTAGGAGCGGATATATAAACTTGATAGTTAGACATGTTGCCATTTTGATAACACTCATACTCTCCTCTACACACACACTCTCCATTCTCTCACTAAAACCCTAGACACCAAGCATCACACTCTTCTCCTTCTTCTCGGATCAAACCAACCGACCTCAAAAGGATTTCTCGGATTTGCTTGTTCACACCAAACAAAGCTTCATCTTTCACCACCTCACAACCGGTTAGTGTTTATGATGCTTGTTAGTGTTTATGATGTTTGTTGGTTAGTGTTTATGATGTTTGATGTTATGGATGACATGATTGAACTAGAACCGTTTGTACAATGATGATGTGCTTGTGAATCGTGTGTATGATGTTGATAATCGGAACATGCTTTGATTTCGGATATGTGGCATAATGAACTCATGATGTTTTGTGTTTAAATGTAGTCTAAAACACTAGTTGTTGATGTTCATATAAATCGGATTGTGTACTCTTGTGTTAAGAACCGAAAGCTTGCTATTAGGGTGATTTGTTGATAAGTTGTTCATGATTCTTGTTAGACCTAGGTTCATAGGAATAAAGATGAACTACTTGAATATTGAAGAACAAGATGAACATGATGAACACATGAAGAACTTGTTGAATATCATATGAACATGTTGAATATTTGAAATCTGATATGTTTGATCCATTTTTAGTAATTTGCTAGACAAGAAACATGTTTAAGGAATTTGGTTGGATAGTACAAACTGTTACATGAAATCAGAATGTTAGTGGGTAGTACACTGTACCGAATCAGCTCCTGTCCAACCGAAACCATCAGTTGCGACTCGAAACCAAGCACAACGAGTCGAGATCCCCGATTGCGACACCGGTTGCGAGTCGCAAACACCTGGTTGCGACTCGAAACCACACATGATCAGCACACCAACTTTGTGACTCGAAACCATTGTTGCGAGTCCGGTTGCGACTCGTAACCAAGACAGCATGACCCGAAACCATGGTTGCGACTCCGGTTGCGAGTCGCAAACACCTAGTTGCGACTCGAGACTATACACGGATACACACTGTTTGGGCTTTCACCTTGTTTCGGACTTAATTGCTTGGGCCGGACTCTTGGGCCCAATGCACAGACCTTATATGTTACTGTTGAACGTGGATCTGCCATGATTAAACATGTATGCCATGAACGTTTCTTGAGTACATTATGCTAGAAACATACGTGCACTACTTGAATACGAACCTGATGGTATGATACAACTATGGTAGGACGTGAGTAACCACAACATTGCTTGTTTGACTTTTCTGTGTTTCTACCGAGCAAACCAAGGTGAGTTCACACCCTCTACAAAGCATGGGATTCCCAGGGGTCGGGAATTGGGGTTAAGGAACTGGGTTCCTCGTCCTCCTTGGGTAGGACAGCAAAGGTTCAGGAATGTAATTCCTCGTCCTCACGGACAGATAACTCGTACTAGACCAAAACTCTATCACGAAGTCCCTCATTTTTATATCGACTTAATCGCCGAGCCAATGGCGAGCGGGTCATTAGTTAGATAGCGCTATTTAGGTCTGACAAACCTCACACCGTGCCGCAGAGGACGGGCGTGAACTAATGGATCTGGGGCACGTCAATGATGATAGACATTGACAGTTTCAGGGCACTTAAACATGACTATAGTCAGCAGTCGATATGGTAACGAGTCTAGTAGATACATGGGGTAGCCCCCACGGCCGAAATGCCAGATAACTAACACGGGGTAGCCCCCACGGCTGGATAGCCAGAGTAACCGGGAATAAACAAGACACGTTTTTAACTATGGGGTAACCCCCACGGCAGGATGCCAGCTAAAGGAAACTGCTTTCGAAACAACTTAAAACGAACACCCAACCGTGAACTCACTCAACTTGTTGTTGACTCGTTACTACATGCTTTGCAGGTCCTTAGGTTTCTTAGCTGGAGCTTGCATGGAGGAGGATCGTTGTGGGACATGGACGGCTGTGTGCCATGTTAAACTTTGAAACAATTAAACTTGTGTTTTGATTTAAGACTTATGCTTCCGCTTGCAACTTAACTATGTTTTGTTGAACACCAATTGTATTGGGTGGATTTTTATAACTACTTATATGCTTGTTCAATATGATTGGTGGCTGGATCCTGGTCAGTCACGCCTCCAAGCGGTAGTACTCCGTAGGTGCATTTTGGGGGTGTGACAGATTGGTATCAGAGCCATTGGTTATAGAGAACTTGGTTTTAATAAAGGGAAAAACGTTTTTGTTAAAACCAGACTATAACCTGTACAGTGCTCAACGGTCCACAACGATGCTTCACTCCACATGCAAGGCTCGACACTCTAGGTGATATGGTCTGTGTATATCGCCTACTTGTTAGTTACGTAGTACATTGCTTATGGTATGCTTGGTTAGTATAACTACTGTTACTTGAACACGTGCGTGCTTACTCTATCTTATCGTCGTACTTTCGCGAACCCCTCTCACTCACGTTCTTCTTGATGTGAAGATCATGTCTGGACGCGTTAACCTGACACAAGCCCAGTTGACGGCTCTGATCAACGAACGAGTTGCCACAGCACTTGCAGCTGCACACGCAGGAGGTATATCCTGCAGTCCGAACTCATTCTAGGGTCTTTAGGATCCTACTCTCGTGAACCAACCTTTGTGTTAAACTCTGTCTTTTCTTTCACCTACGATAGGTCATCATGTTCAGCCACCCGTGTGCACTTTTAAGACTTTCATGGACTGCCGACCAACTACTTTTAGCGGCACTGAAGGAGCAGTAGGTCTCCTACACTGGTTTGAGAAACTAGAATCTGTCTTCGAAATGTGTGAATGCCCTGAGGCGCGCAGGGTGAAGTATGCTACTGGTACTCTCGAGGGTTTAGCCCTCACATGGTGGAACGCTCAAGTTCAGATGCTAGGGTTGGTTGCTGCCAACGCCACCCCATGGGAAACTTTTAAGGAAATGATCAGAGAGGAATACTGCAGTCGTGATGAGATTCACAAACTGGAAGTGGAGTTCTTCAACCTCAAGATGACGGGGTCGGAAATTGAAGCTTATGTGAAGAGGTCGAACGAACTGGCAATTATGTGCCCTACTATGGTGGATCCTCCCATCAAACGCATCGAACTATTTCTTCAGGGCTTAGTGCCAGAAATCCAAAGTCATGTGACTTCAGCGAACCTCGCTACCTACCAGCAAACTGTTCAGTTGGCTCACCGTCTCACGGATCAGGCGGTGGAGCAGAACAAGTTACCAAAACGCATAGGTGCTGCAACTACTTCTGGTACCTCTAGGGACAACAAACGGAAGTGGGATGGAACTTCGAGTAAGGGTTCGGCTTCTGTTCAGTCCCAGTCTCAGCAGAGAAAGACTGAGGACTACAAGAGCCCTAATCAGCAATCGTCTGGTGGCGGATACAGAGGAAATCACCCCAAATGTAATCGCTGCAGCCTGCACCACAGCGGACCATGCACCAGGGGCAACTGTCATCGGTGCAACAAGCCTGGTCACGCTGCAAAGGATTGTAGGAGCTTATACCCCGCCAACCAGAATCGTCAGCAAGCTCAACAGAACCAGCGCCAGCAGCAGCAGCAAGGTGATAACAAAGGGTGCTTTCAGTGTGGAGCTGAAGGCCACTTCAAGAGAGACTGTCCTCAACTGAACAGGAACCAGAACAACAACAACAACAATAACAACAATCCGGGGAATGGTAACAATGGGAACAACAACAATGGCGCCAGGGGGCGAATGTTTGTGATTGGCCAAGGTGAAGCAAGGAATGACCCCAATGTTGTGGCGGGTAAGTTCCTTCTCGACGACTTTTATGTTTCAGTTTTATTTGATTCGGGTGCCGATACTAGCTACATGTCACTAGAAGTTAGTCGAATGCTTAAGCGTATTCCAACACTTTTGAACAACAAGCACACAGTAGAGCTAGCAAATGGTAAGAGTTTAGAAGCCACACACGTAGTCAAGGGTTGTAAACTCATTCTCGCTGACCAGACCTTCTCTATCGACCTCATTCCTATTGTCTTGGGTAGTTTCGACGTTGTCATTGGGATGGATTGGTTATCCCAACACCGCGCAGAGATTCTTTGCAACGAGAAGGTTGTCCGTATTCCAGGTCCCGGTGGTGAACCTCTCATGATTCATGGCGACAAGAGGAGTGCTGTTGAGAACGTCATTTCTCTCCTTAAGGCCCAAAAGTGCTTGCGAAAGGGCCACACTGCTATTTTGGCTCTCGTTACTGACACCTCAGAAAAAGATAAGAAGATAGAAGATTTTCCAGTTGTACGCGATTATCCAGAGGTATTTCCTGAGGAATTACCTGGTCTTCCGCCTCATCGTCAAGTCGAGTTTCAGATCGAGCTAGCTCCTGGAGCTGCACCCATAGCCCGTGCACCTTATCGTTTGGCCCCATCAGAGTTGAAGGAACTCTCCACGCAACTACAAGAACTCTTAGACAAGGGCTTCATTCGCCCAAGCTCATCGCCCTGGGGAGCTCCAGTATTATTTGTGAAGAAGAAAGACGGTACTTTCAGAATGTGCATCGACTACCGAGAACTCAACAAGGTGACGGTGAAGAATCGTTATCCTCTACCGCGTATTGACGACTTGTTCGACCAGTTGCAAGGGTCGAGCTACTATTCGAAGATTGATTTGAGATCGGGTTATCACCAGCTGAGAGTCCGGGAAGAGGACGTCTCCAAAACAGCCTTCAGAACTCGATACGGGCACTATGAGTTTTTGGTCATGCCTTTTGGGATGACAAACGCACCTGCGGTTTTCATGGACTTGATGAACCGAGTGTGCAAGCCTTACCTGGACAAGTTTGTTATAGTCTTCATCGACGACATCCTGATCTACTCTAAAAGTCGGGAAGAACACGAGCAGCATCTGCGACTTATTCTGGAACTCCTTCGAACAGAACAGCTTTACGCAAAGTTCTCGAAATGCGACTTCTGGCTTCGAGAAGTCCATTTCCTAGGCCACGTGGTAAACAAGGATGGGATTCACGTTGATCCATCCAAGATAGACTCGATTAAGAACTGGCCTGCACCTCGTACACCAAAGGAAATTCGCCAATTCTTGGGTTTGGCGGGATACTACCGGAGATTTATAAAGGATTTTTCTAAGATTGCACAGCCTCTCACCTCACTAACGCAGAAGGGCGTTGTTTATCGCTGGGGAAATGCACAGGAGTTGGCATTTCAGCACCTAAAGGATAGACTTTGTAGCGCACCTATCCTTTCCTTGCCGGAAGGCACAGACGACTTTGTGGTCTACTGCGACGCATCAATTCAGGGTCTTGGTTGCGTGTTGATGCAACGAGATAAAGTTATAGCCTACGCCTCACGCCAACTCAAAGTCCACGAGAAGAACTACACTACGCACGATTTAGAGCTGGGAGCTGTTGTTTTTGCGCTTAAGTTATGGCGGCATTACCTGTATGGTACCAAGTGCGCGATCTACACTGACCACAGGAGTCTCGAGCATATCTTCAAGCAGAAGGAACTGAATATGCGACAACGACGATGGGTCGAACTACTGAATAACTACGAGTGCTCAATCAGGTATCACCCGGGCAAGGCCAATGTTGTGGCTGACGCCCTCAGTCGGAAGGACACTGCGCCTAAGCGCGTGCGAGCTTTACAACTCACGATCCACTCTAGTCTCCCTTCCCAGATACGAGCAGCTCAGATAGAAGCACTGAAACCAGAAAACGTCAGGGCTGAAGCCCTACGCGGATCAAGGCAACGATTAGAACAAAAGGAAGACGGTGCTTACTACGTGACGGGACGCGTTTGGGTCCCACTCTATGGCAACCTACGAGAGCTTGTGATGGACGAAGCACACAAGTCTCGCTACTCGGTACATCCTGGATCGGATAAAATGTACCACGACATCAAAACTACGTATTGGTGGCCTAGCATGAAGGCCCACATAGCGACCTACGTCAGCAAGTGTTTGACTTGTGCGAGAGTCAAGTCGGAATACCAGAAACCCTCAGGCCTGCTCCAACAACCAGAGATACCTCAATGGAAATGGGAGCAAATTTCCATGGATTTTGTTACTGGCCTACCTAGATCCCAGCGCGGGAACGATACTATTTGGGTGATCGTGGATCGACTCACAAAATCTGCACACTTCTTGGCTATCAAGGAGACGGATAAGTTCTCCACTCTTGCAGAAATCTACATCAAAGAAATTGTTTCGAGGCACAGGGTGCCCACCTCCATTATCTCGGATCGAGATGCACGATTTACTTCAGAGCTGTGGCAAGCAATGCACAAATCCTTCGGCTCACGATTAGACATGAGCACAGCGTACCATCCTCAGACGGACGGGCAGTCCGAGCGCACTATTCAAACCTTAGAAGACATGCTTCGTGCATGCGTAATCGACTTTGGCAACCGCTGGGAAAAGCATCTGCCACTTGTGGAATTCTCGTACAATAATAGCTACCACACCAGCATAGGAGCTGCTCCGTTTGAGGCATTGTACGGACGTAAATGCCGGTCTCCTCTTTGTTGGGCAGAGGTGGGAGAAAGTCAGATCACTGGTCCAGAATATGTGGTGGATACAACCGAGCAGATCGCTCAGATACGAAAACGCATGACGGCCGCTCGCGAACGTCAGAAAGTTTACGCCGACATGGGCAGGAAACCACTTGAGCTCCAGGTTGGGGAGCGGGTACTACTCAAAGTTTCACCCTGGAAGGGTGTGGTTCGTTTTGGTAAACGCGGCAAACTTAACCCACGATACGTTGGACCTTTCGAGGTCATTGAGAAAATAGGCAGGGTGGCCTACAGACTAAACTTACCAGCAGAACTCGGTGCAGTTCACAACGTTTTTCACGTGTCGAATCTGAAGAAGTGTCCGTCAGACGAGACCCACGTAGTTCCTTTGAAGGAACTCACGATCGACGAACAGTTACGATTCGTCGAGGAACCAGTCGAAATCACGGACCGGGATGTTAAGGTCCTCAAGAGCACTAGAATACCTCTCGTTCGAGTTCGTTGGAACTCACGTCGCGGCCCAGAGTTCACCTGGGAGCGCGAAGATCAGATGAAACAAAAGTATCCCCAACTGTTCGCAAACAGTACACCCACTACTGAGGCCGAAGCTACGGAATTTCGGGACGAAATTCCAGATCAACGGGGGGTGGATGTGACACCCCAGGAAAACCAGGAAAACCATACAACTTAACTAGCTTCCTCAGTGAGTGCCTACCAAATTTCGGGACGAAATTTCTTTCAACTTGGGGATGATGTGACAACTCGAAATTTAGAACCTTTCATTGTATGCTTAAACGTGTGGCTAGATAACTTATGTGATTAATGACAAATGAACCTTTATGTGATTATGTGTTATTTGTGTGAGCTTGTATGTATGTGATACATGTATATATGAACCGAGACACAAGAACCCGACTCGAGACCATGTGGTCTCGAGTGAACGATGCAACATTGGGCCGGTTGGGCCACACACCCACACTTAGCCTATCCGAGAGCCCACTAGGGTGTATTACTAGGAGCGGATATATAAACTTGATAGTTAGACATGTTGCCATTTTGATAACACTCATACTCTCCTCTACACACACACTCTCCATTCTCTCACTAAAACCCTAGACACCAAGCATCACACTCTTCTCCTTCTTCTCGGATCAAACCAACCGACCTCAAAAGGATTTCTCGGATTTGCTTGTTCACACCAAACAAAGCTTCATCTTTCACCACCTCACAACCGGTTAGTGTTTATGATGCTTGTTAGTGTTTATGATGTTTGTTGGTTAGTGTTTATGATGTTTGATGTTATGGATGACATGATTGAACTAGAACCGTTTGTACAATGATGATGTGCTTGTGAATCGTGTGTATGATGTTGATAATCGGAACATGCTTTGATTTCGGATATGTGGCATAATGAACTCATGATGTTTTGTGTTTAAATGTAGTCTAAAACACTAGTTGTTGATGTTCATATAAATCGGATTGTGTACTCTTGTGTTAAGAACCGAAAGCTTGCTATTAGGGTGATTTGTTGATAAGTTGTTCATGATTCTTGTTAGACCTAGGTTCATAGGAATAAAGATGAACTACTTGAATATTGAAGAACAAGATGAACATGATGAACACATGAAGAACTTGTTGAATATCATATGAACATGTTGAATATTTGAAATCTGATATGTTTGATCCATTTTTAGTAATTTGCTAGACAAGAAACATGTTTAAGGAATTTGGTTGGATAGTACAAACTGTTACATGAAATCAGAATGTTAGTGGGTAGTACACTGTACCGAATCAGCTCCTGTCCAACCGAAACCATCAGTTGCGACTCGAAACCAAGCACAACGAGTCGAGATCCCCGATTGCGACACCGGTTGCGAGTCGCAAACACCTGGTTGCGACTCGAAACCACACATGATCAGCACACCAACTTTGTGACTCGAAACCATTGTTGCGAGTCCGGTTGCGACTCGTAACCAAGACAGCATGACCCGAAACCATGGTTGCGACTCCGGTTGCGAGTCGCAAACACCTAGTTGCGACTCGAGACTATACACGGATACACACTGTTTGGGCTTTCACCTTGTTTCGGACTTAATTGCTTGGGCCGGACTCTTGGGCCCAATGCACAGACCTTATATGTTACTGTTGAACGTGGATCTGCCATGATTAAACATGTATGCCATGAACGTTTCTTGAGTACATTATGCTAGAAACATACGTGCACTACTTGAATACGAACCTGATGGTATGATACAACTATGGTAGGACGTGAGTAACCACAACATTGCTTGTTTGACTTTTCTGTGTTTCTACCGAGCAAACCAAGGTGAGTTCACACCCTCTACAAAGCATGGGATTCCCAGGGGTCGGGAATTGGGGTTAAGGAACTGGGTTCCTCGTCCTCCTTGGGTAGGACAGCAAAGGTTCAGGAATGTAATTCCTCGTCCTCACGGACAGATAACTCGTACTAGACCAAAACTCTATCACGAAGTCCCTCATTTTTATATCGACTTAATCGCCGGGCCAATGGCGAGCGGGTCATTAGTTAGATAGCGCTATTTAGGTCTGACAAACCTCACACCGTGCCGCAGAGGACGGGCGTGAACTAATGGATCTGGGGCACGTCAATGATGATAGACATTGACAGTTTCAGGGCACTTAAACATGACTATAGTCAGCAGTCGATATGGTAACGAGTCTAGTAGATACATGGGGTAGCCCCTACGGCCGAAATGCCAGATAACTAACACGGGGTAGCCCCCACGGCTGGATAGCCAGAGTAACCGGGAATAAACAAGACACGTTTTTAACTATGGGGTAACCCCCACGGCAGGATGCCAGCTAAAGGAAACTGCTTTCGAAACAACTTAAAACGAACACCCAACCGTGAACTCACTCAACTTGTTGTTGACTCGTTACTACATGCTTTGCAGGTCCTTAGGTTTCTTAGCTGGAGCTTGCATGGAGGAGGATCGTTGTGGGACATGGACGGCTGTGTGCCATGTTAAACTTTGAAACAATTAAACTTGTGTTTTGATTTAAGACTTATGCTTCCGCTTGCAACTTAACTATGTTTTGTTGAACACCAATTGTATTGGGTGGATTTTTATAACTACTTATATGCTTGTTCAATATGATTGGTGGCTGGATCCTGGTCAGTCACGCCTCCAAGCGGTAGTACTCCGTAGGTGGATTTTGGGGGTGTGACATTTGTATTGATATGAACACAATTACAATCAGTTCTCACACCGGCAGCACCTCGGTATGGAAATCTTTCATAAAACAACTACTAATTTCGCTTGACACTGAACCTCTATATATAGATAATGAGATTTTGCTTCAGCAGGACTCAAGCGAAATCTTAACATGTTGATTTCGCTTGAGCTGCTTCAAGCGAAATCCTTTACATACAAATTCCTTCAAGCGAAATCTTGATTACTCTCTCTCATTCTCTCGTTCTACGTGCCCTGATCTATTCTAACTAGTCTAAGACTCGATACAAGACGAAGTCGACAGATGTAGTGCACCAACAGACTCCCCCTCAGATGTTGACGAGTCGATTATCGAGTCACACCAATGCTGTGTCTTCACATCTTCATTCTTGATTAGTCTCTGGGCTTTTCTCTCTCTATCTTCTTCTCCAAAATCACATTTCTTTATCAGACTCCCCCTCACGATTTGCTGATATTCATTTGTTCTTCAGCAACATCTGCTTTAGGATCGATGTCTGATTCAAATGTTGTTTACAAGATCATTGCCTGGATCGCATCTAATTCTCTTGATCAGATCTCTTGATTCCTTAAGTTCATCAGCATCAGCAGCTAGCAAACTTTTAGATTCATGATCAGATTCTGACTTTTATAAGCTTTGAAAGAATTATCCTGGCTCACCTGTAACAATCTTAACCCAGAAATAAATTTTCTAAATTTAACAATTTAAATGCACCAACAATCTAATATAATCAGATAATTCTCTCTCATATCACAATTCAATGATGAATCAAATGCAGGTTTTAACAATATCAATTGTAAGAATTTTAACAAACCTTTTTACATTTTAAGATTCACTCCCCCTTACAACCAAGTCATCATGTTTAGCACTTGAAACTTTGACAATCAGCTTTCCAATATCAGTTGTCGAAAATCTTTTTGTATTTTTTCAAAATTTATACTAAAACACACTAAAAATCCTTTTTTTTAATTTTTGATTGTAAAGTAATGCAATAAAGAAATTTTTCAAATAATATTTTTTGTGAGTTTGTGCAAGAGGATCATATCAGTTTCTGAGACAGATCACCAACACCGTTAAGCTTGATTTCATTTTAAGTTCTAAACAATTCACTTAGATTGTCAGTATACTTGTCCACTTAAATTTTCACACAAAGTTCGACTGCTTCGAGATACGAATTAGTGTTTTAGGACTTAAACATCTACATGTGTCCCACCTCAGTATATACTCCCGTATCCAGACCCCAATATTCAGTCTTACAGGTGAGTATACCACAGATGATATCTGTAAGGGGAATAAATTATGCAACCGTGATAGCTCAGGTCAGAACTTCCGTTCAGCAGAGAGCCTAGTTGACTTTTAGGTGTGTCCCCTTTAGAGGATCTTTTGTATTACAACAGCCATGATTAGCATTTTTCAATGTTTTATCATTTTTTAGCTGAGGGTGGTGCTATTTTTCAAGCAAGTAGAAAGTATTCTCCGGGGACTAGGCCATTGCTTCCGCAAAATCAGAAGTCCCGGGATAACACCCCAGATATCACTGAGTATAAAGACCTAGTATCTCAGAATAAGGGACCTTTCAAACAAGATTTCAGGGGTTACCTATATATCCTGGAGGTGTTCCCCACGTAGACGCAAGTAAATTTTATGTTTATATCTCGTCACAATTTACTAAATGTGCAAAAACCTACTGGCACATCATCAGTGAGACCGTTTATCACTATTTAACTTTCCATTTCTTTAGCATATTGTGATCGTCCACTGATGTACTATCATTTCCTCTATTCACAACGAAACTCATTTTTGAATTTTATCATGTTTTTGTCTTTTTCAAAATTTCAAATGTTTTTGGATTTTCTGAAAAAAAAAATTTACTCCCCCTAAAATGCAAACACATTTTAAGAAATTTGAAAATAAACTGTACAATAAACTTGACAACTGATATCGAATCGCATCAAATCGCCATTCACTCGGCATAAACAATCAGAACTCCCTCTTATCACAAAACTATTTTCTCATTTAGATTTCAAAACACTTAAGTTTGTTTTAATCAAAATGATTTTTCCGGAAAATAAGTTTTTATGATATAATCATTTGTAGATTCAGGGTGTGATTCATCACATTGTCTATTCTTAACCACTTGTAGCAGATCAAGTACAAATTAATGTCCTTGATTTACCACTTGCAAGTATGCACCATCTATATCAATTGTAAAAATTATCACATGTAGAGCACAATATCACTTGTAGGAATGTTACGTCTACATCACCATTTTACCAATCTGAATGCCGATTCCTGCTTCACACTTACCAACCTGGAAGCTCCGGCGTAGTCATACAACCTGTAAACATCCAAACACTATCAAAAATTTTCACAAAATCTATCTTAACAAGAATGATGCCGATTCCTGATCCACGATTACAAATTTGGGATCTCCGGCAAGTCCTAAGACTTTTAAGAAAAACAAACTTCCACCCAAGTCTTATTTGACTTGGTGGCTTCCAATTCCTGAGCAGTAGGGTTGTAAGTTGCCTTTTTAGTTGCATAAAAATCTTTAACCCCCTTTACCTTTCCATCAATCATTTTCTTGAAAATTTTCTTAACATTATCATTAAATGTTTTTTCAATATCAAACTCTGAGCTTTCTACTTTATCAACCATTTGTTTAATCTCTTCCACACTCAGTGATTTAATATCAACATTATTCATCAAATCTTTGATCTCATCTTGTGACTCCTCTGATTTTGTGGAATCAGATTCATCGCCAGATTGTACATCTAATTTTTTAAGAATCCATTTTTGATTTTCTTTTGCACTCTTTTTGTACAATCTTTTAGAATTTTCACCAACTTCATTCTTTGAATTTTCAAAATTTTTGAAGTTTGTAGTTGGTGATTCATTCGTTTCAACCACTTTTTCTTTAAGTTTTTCAGTTACTCCCTGTTTTTTGTTGACTTTGTTTGGACAATTGTGAGCGATGTGTCCAACAACTTGGCATTGAAAACAAATTCTTGTGTCTTTTGATTGAAAAACTCCAATTGGATGAAAAACTCCAGTTCCTGTTCTTTTTCTTTCAGCAAGGAACTCTTGATTTGATAAGCTATTTGACTCCTCTTCATAGCTTTTTCCTGCAACATATGTCATTTTTGATTTAAAATCTCTAACATATTTTTCATTTTTACGATTTTCAGGTGGAGTAAAACCAAGACCTTTCTTTTTGTAACTACAATTTTGATTTGTTTTCTTTTGAAAACTAGAATCAGAATTGTAATTCTTTTTCCCTTTTTTCTTGTTTAACCTTTGTTGAACTCTAGAAGTGTATTTTTTAGGTTTTTCAGTAGATTTTAGATCCTTGATTTCAGAAAAATTAATTTCCGTCATTTTGAAAACCTTTTTAATCATGTCAAAACGAACACTTCTAATTGGAAACTCTTTGTCAGAGTATAATTTGTCCGAATCATTTAAAGTATATGCAACTTCAAATGTTTCATCATCCAAATTTGCCTTTGATAACAAAAATTCTTTACTGTAAGACCGTTTTTCCGATGATTTTGAACTGTTGACCGACGAACTTGAACCCCCAGACTCAAACTTTGACTCAGACACCTCCTCAGTATCCAACACCTGATCAACCACCTTTTTGATTAACTCAGACTCATGATCAGTATCAGACGAGGTAAACGTGATATCAATGTTATCTGGTAAAACATCAGTTGTCTCGGATTTTAACTTTATATTGACTGCTTTTTCGACTTGCTCCTCATTTGGTTTTCTAGGAGAATACCCTTCCCAGATAGGAGGCGGACACTTGTTGTATTTAATAGTCGATTTCTTACCAGTCTCATTCTTTTGCTTCTCATCCTGAAATGCTTCAAAACCTGCAACAGTAGGATAAACTCGATCAATAACATAATCAGAACAAGAATAACTCAGTAATAACCTTCTGATCCTTTCATTCTCGATCTTTTCTTTCTCCAACTCTTGCTTTAGATTAGCATTTTCTTCTATATAATGATTAATTGCCTTTTGCTTTGCCATCAACGTAGAATTCGTCATTGTTAAAGCTTTTTCTCTTTCAAAGTTTGTTGTTTGAAGACCTGTCACTGTTCTGTTCAACACACTATACGATTCTTTCAGATAACTGATGTCAGATAGTAGCTTTTCTATCAGTCTTTCTCTATCAAACAGTGTAACATCTTTTTCTTCACAACTCTTGCAAATTTCCAAACATTTCTTGCAAGGCTTTTCAACTTCAACAATCTTCTCAACCTCAATTGTTTTTACCATTTCAATTACTTTTTCTACTCCAGTTACTTTTTCAGTTTCAATCACCTTTTCTTCATTCACACTTTTAACTTCTTCAGTTTGAACAACATTTTCAACTTTCTCATCTTTTTGTTGTTCTTTTGCAGCTTGTTTCTCCTTCAGTTTCTCCATGCGATCTGCAAAATAAAAATGAAAACTTTCAGAAGAAAGATGTTTTTTAGCAAGATTAATATGTTTCTCTTCTTCATCATCACTGCTACTCTCCATCGATGTTTGATCAAACTCTACAGATTTTTCAGACTCAGCATCTGAAATACCAGAATCAGATGGTGTTTGATCAAAAACAACTTCTTTTTCTGAAGTATCATCATTTTGCACATTCTCATCTGTACTTAATAATTCAGAATCAGCACTTTCTGAACTTTCTTCAGATGTACTCGATTGATCTTTCACTGTTTCACCAATTGATCTCATCCAAGTAACAAACAAATCTGGTTCTTTAACAATCTTTGCAATGAAAGCTTTGAAATCCCCTTTTTCATCAACAAACATATCCCAGCTGAATCCTTCAGGTAGTTGTTCATCAATTTGGTCCACTATACATGCTGTGCTGTTAGAAGAAATGTAGTTGCTCCAAATGAAATCTACCAAACATCCTTTCTTTGAATCTTCAATCTTTCTACCATGAGCCGTCTGTAACTCTTGTGTCTGACCAACTTGCTGATAAATGGCTTTCCGGTAGTAGTCATCTTTTCCAAATGGATTCTGAGCACCACTAACTTCTCTGTTCTTGCACTCCCTCTTAAAATGACCTTTTTCCCTGCACCTGAAACAAGTAACTTTAGATTTATCAAAACCTAAAGTAGAAACACAAGCATCAAGAAAATCATTTCTCCTGGTAATTGTCTTGAACTTCTCAGCACGTCTAAGAACACTTGCAAGACACCATTTGATATCCATTAGTTCCATCTCTTCAGCATCTATTTGGTCGTAATCCTCTTTAGTAAGCATAGGATTTCCAATTCGACCAGCCACTAAACCTTCATATGAGATAAGCACGGAACCAAGTAATGCCATATGATCTTTCGCAATGTCTTCAGAAAAACTTTGACCTTCTGGAAGATTTAGAGCTATGTTGCATTGAATCATACAACCATTTCCCATCTTTGTGCTTTGAGATTGAAAACTTTCTGATGAGCTTTTCGGATTAACACTCGGATACAATGAGAAACCACTGTTGCTTTTGTTTGAGTTTTGATCAGTCTTTTCTGTAGAATCTCCAACACTATAAGCAGTCTGAATTTTCGGACTTCTCTCAGTTTCTGAAGTCGGAACACTACCCTTGTAATACATCTTTACATCCTGTTGACCACTTGGATTATTCATCCTTGCGATCTTCTGCTGTTCCAAATCCTGACTTTCAATCTTTTCAATGAACTGAGAAATCGACAATCTATCATAAACTCCAGTATTCTTCAGTATCATCAAATAAGTTCCCCACTCTTTCTGAGGTAACGCATCAGCAAGTTTATCCACCCATTCATCATTTTCCTTTTTAATGCTCATCATTGACATTGTCCTCACTAAGTGACAATATCGTTCAATGAGTTTCTTCGTATCTTCTCCTGGCAAACTTGTGAACAAATCAAATTCCTTTTTAAGCAATGCCTTCTTGCTTTTAATCATACTCGTACTGCCTTCAACCTTAATTTTTAGAGCATCCCATATTGATTGTGATGTTTTGTCATGTTGAAGTAGTATGAAGATGTCTTCTTTGATGGCCTGTTGAAGTAAACTGATCATCATCTTTTCAGCTCGGTATATTTCTCGTTCTTCCTTACTAAAATCTGAAAGCTGTTTTTCAGTCTGCATTTCGGTTTGTGGTGGAGTATACTTTGTCAGAATACATTCCCATGATCTTAGATGATTTGCTTGCACCCAGTTTTCGAATCTATCTTTCCATCCGTAGTATTCCTCAATTCCCATAAGCTTCGGGGGTTTCTGAGTCGTCCCCGTTTCGTTTTCTGAATTCATGTTCTGAGCAATGGAAGATGAACTAGGTGATGTTGCAAATGCGTTGTGGAAATCGTTATCCATGTTTCAAAAACAGATTCTTTCAAGCGAAATAGTCAATTTGTAGCTTTCAAGCGAACTGATCAACTGAACTTTCTTCAAGCGAAATAATCTTTCAAGCGGTACCCTTCAAGCGAAACAATAAAACTGAACAACTCTCAAGCGAAGTTCTTGAAGCGAAAACGAACTCTGGTTTGAAGCGAAATGTTAAGTATCGCTTGAAGTTTCAAGCGAAATCGTCCAAAAAAAACTGAACTGTTCAAGCGAACTCCATTTAAATGTCGATTTTGATCACTTTTAGGTCGAATTTTGCTGTGAAACTTTCAAGGGTTTGTTATCTAGTACTTTTAAACAATCCGTGAGAAATTGAATAGTTTTTGACCGTGTAAAATTTCTGAGGTAAGAAAAGAAGGTGTAGAAGTAAGAAATTTTGATCGATTTCAGCTGAATTTTGCAGAACTCCTCCTCCTGTGCTCTGATACCAATTGTAAGGATCGTGTTTGCGACCTAAACGAGTCGGTTCAGAGGAATTCCATCAAATACAGGTGCGGAAAACAAGTATTTGACTTAAAACAGCTGAAACTTCACTTTAACACTGATTTGTATTGATATGAACACAATTACAATCAGTTCTCACACCGGCAGCACCTCGGTATGGAAATCTTTCATAAAACAACTACTAATTTCGCTTGACACTGAACCTCTATATATAGATAATGAGATTTCGCTTCAGTAGGACTCAAGCGAAATCTTAACATGTTGATTTCGCTTGAGCTGCTTCAAGCGAAATCCTTTACATACGAATTCCTTCAAGCGAAATCTTGATTACTCTCTCTCATTCTCTCGTTCTACGTGCCCTGATCTATTCTAACTAGTCTAAGACTCGATACAAGACGAAGTCGACAGATGTAGTGCACCAACAGTTCAATTTAACAAAAAAATTAACAAAATGATAACAAGTTAAAGATCAAGTTAAACAATTTTGTGATTTCGTAATTATGTTTTATGTGTAATCTAAATTTTCGTTATCCAAATCCTCGTAGAATTCTCCATATCTTCATATGAGAAGATTCATAGTAGGATATCCAAAGGTACTACCTAAATCCTTAATGGGCTTATACGTAATAGTTAAGACCCTTGGATTATATAGTACCATTCCATAATTCAAAAGAGACCCTTTGAGTGGTCTAGTTAAAAAGATTGATTCAGAATCTGGTTAATAATGGCATGTGATGATATAGCTGAAAAGACTCCCTGGTGGTCTATTTAAAGAGATCATTCATTGATTTAATTAAAAGGACCCTAGGGTGGTCTAGTCACAATCATCACAGGTTCGTTCATTGTTTTTCTTCCCCTACACATTATAAAATGCACTGTGTGGACTATGCAAGGAATTACGTAATTATGGATGCATACATAAGATTTATCATGTGTAAGAACCAATAGTGGCAACAATAACGAAACGTGAACAATGTAATGGAGGTACGGTGGACGCACCAATGGCGCTTCATATACTTGTATATAAGTGTCCTTCTTACATTGCAAGCATGATGTTATTTACAGTTACTAGAAGTTCAGAACCCTAACCAGTGTTGTTTTATCTTTTCGACTTCATGTTTCGAGCTCTCACAAGTTTCCTCTAAATAAATTTCGGGACGAAATTTCCTGAAGTAGGGGAGACTGTGACATCTGTGTCTCTACGACCATCAGACAGATACCAAATCAATGAAATATTGTGTTCCATACTTGGGATTTGTATAAATATGTGTATCATTTACACATATAAATTCTTGTTCGATTTCGAGCTCTAAATCACTTTCTTGAATGTTATACGCGAACTGATACATAAATGTAATCAGTTTAACACGAAAAACACTCCAGAACAGTGACATGGGCTTAACATACCTTAAATAACCTTTACATAACTTTGAAATAAGTTTTGGAGGGTTTGGTATGTCGAAATCAAGTTTATTTGATCGCAGGGACTATTTACGTCAAACTTCAAAAGTCTGCCGATTCGTATGATATCGAACATTTCAGAACTTGACCATAAGTTAAACATACCAAAAATATCCTTTACATAGCTTAGTTTTAGGCTTTGAGGGGTTCGGTGTGCAAAAATAAACTTTTTGGTCAAACAGGGACTAAAAGCGTCAAAAAGTGCGAAAGTTTGCATTTATGCGCATATCTTACGTTCTGAATATATCCGGACATCCAAAAATTTATGTAACCATTAAAATATTTTATTTTAGTGGTTGGAACAATTTCCATTCGTCGCGCAATTTGTATCGTTTTTCGCGTCCGTTCGTGTTTCGTCGTAATTAACCAAACAACGCAACCATACGACCAAACGAACCGACATCCGAGATATTTTTGAGCATATTTCATGTCCCCTACACTATGGCATCATTGTAGAGCCTTGAAAATGGCTTAACGGGCCTTAAACGTGTCTAAAATGACATTAAACATGTGTAGGGACTGTTTCTGTAATTTTGTCAAACTTCTGCTGATATGGGACTGGGTGGCGGGCCGCGTAAGAACTGTCCTCAGCCTACGCAGGGCGCGAGAGCTGCCCAGATCAGGAAAACTCAGTTTTTCATAAACAGCAACTGGTTTCTGGGTTATGTGCATGGTTTTAACAAACATGGAGCTGGTTTTGGGCACCCATAGCTTTGTAAAATCAGTGGGCACACATGGAGGGCCAAGATTGAAGCTCAAAGTACGAGGAACGATCTTAATAGCTCTTGAATTCCTATAAATACCCATCAATTCAATCCCCATTCCTCCCAATTGAACTCATTTCTGCTCTAAGTTGAAGCTCTCCCTTGTGAGGCTTCATACATGAGTGTTTTGAGTTCAAATCTTTCTAGCTTGGACCTTTTGTAAGTTTCTTTCATGCTTTTATGCATTTTTAAGCACGAAAGTCAAAAAGTGTTTGACTTTCTGCTTTGACCAGTCAATGGTCAACACGAAGTTCGTTTGAACTTCGCAACGTGAGCGTAATCACGATGGCCATAGTCCTTTATGACTATACCTACTGATTACCACGTTATTTAGGCGTAGTGACGAGTCATAGTTTCAGTTAAAATACGCGTTTATGCGTATTTTGCAACCAAACTATTCTTGGGTATCAAAACCCTTTGTTTTGATATCAAACTTGTTTTTTAACTTAGTTAAACCTGTTTAACTCGTCACTTTTAGTTTAGTGCTTATATAGGGTCGTAAGATAAGCGGTCTAAACAACCGCTTAGACTTTCGAACCCGACCCGTTTGGTCGATCATTAGGATCCGACCAAACATATTTTGTGACCATAGTTGTATAGGGAATAACCTTCCGAGGTTATCCCTTATGGTCACTTCGTTTAGTTAGTTGTATGATAGGTAATTTATATGCCTTAGGAAAATGACAAAAATGCCCTTTTTACACATAATCTCATTTTAAGCATATGTAACCTAATTTTTTACATCTAAACTGATTAGGTAACATT
The DNA here is from genome assembly GCA_030545235.1 of Helianthus tuberosus. Taxonomy (NCBI): domain Eukaryota; kingdom Viridiplantae; phylum Streptophyta; class Magnoliopsida; order Asterales; family Asteraceae; genus Helianthus; species Helianthus tuberosus. Next base: position 150,253,577 of record CM060448.1, read on the forward strand.
ATTAGACATGTTAAGGCATATAATACTTGTCATAGGACTAGTTAGGCGGTCCGAACGCGTTTTACGCGAACGACGCGTTAAAGTAGCGTAAGCTACCTAAACGGGTCATAATGGGTCGTAAGCACTTAGGATACGTTTCAATTTAGTATTTAGGCTTTGTTAAACCATATCATATGAGTTCCAATACTCATTTGGTTTACGAAACCTCATCCTATCCGATATTCCGATTTAGGTCCGGTTTATTAACATAGTTACCTATATTAGGTGTCGTTTGATTTCCGTGATCCCTCTAGCTTTGCTTGGTTGTTATTCAAGACTTCTAAGCATTCTCAGGTGAGTACATAGACCCCTCTTTTACTGTTTTCAAATATTTTGGGGTGAAACACATGTGCCTACTTGTTACTTTCATGTTTTCATGCTTTTATAACATATACTTGCTATGTTCATTAGTACACATATAGTACATGATTTCCATTATGTTTTTTTATGTATGTTCACTTAGCATGCTAGCACATTGATTTTCATATATTACACTTTTGTTGCATATGTTCACTCAACATATGGACACATTGTTTTACATTTCTACTTTGTATGTTCATTTAGCATACTAGGTACATTATTTTCATATAACATGCTTACATTTGGTATAACATTTGGTTTGTTTAACGAAACTAAAACATTCATGAACACCGATCATGCCGTTCGTTAGTAGGTAGTGGTACCATAGGAATTGACAACTCCCATTTCTGAAATCCTAGGTTTGTTTAGGTGGAAGGAATGACTGAATTCGATATTTATAAGTTTGATAAACCATTAACTTGTTAAGGGTTTGTCTCTTCAGTCGCAAGGCTTGGATGTAGACGTTTAACATTACCGCGTAGATGTTTGTATCAATAAAGCATTAATTTTACAAAACATAACTTTTGATTTAAATTATGATTTATCAAATACATTGTTTTGTACATTTCTTTCTTATAGGGTTGAGTAAATGCTTTTATTCACTATACATTTCATTTGATTATACATGAACATTTTTACATTGGTTTTTACAATACAGTTGGTGGTTTGTTTAGGTAAGTGATTTAAATAACGAGGCGTGTGTAATATGCTAAAAGCATGGTGGATACGCCGCTGGTATTTCCTATATATAAGTGCTTTTATGATATTACATATCGTAACGTTATTTAAACCATTTCAAATTTAGACATATTACATTATACACAAATAACATATCTTTACAAAACATTGTTTTACAAACAACATATTTTATACAAACTCATTTTTACTTGGTTATTTATTTATCTATGCATCTTTCTTTTATATCATCTGATTTCTTATAAATTCTTGTATGATTTATAAAAGAAAACATTTTACAAGGTTCATGACTAACTTTTGTTAAATATTTTCTCTAAACTTACAAGTCATGAATCCTATTTTAATAAAATCTATGTATCTCACAGGCATTTTTATGCTGACGTACCTATTTTCACATGTGTTTTCAGGAGCTGATGCATAGGATTAATCAAGATACACTTAGGCAGACTTGGGCCTTAGTGACAATAAAAGATGCAAGACTAGTTAATTATGTTATGTCTCTTTGTTTTTAAGATATTGTAACCTCTTTTAAATTCAATAAAACAAAACTTCAATTTCCATGCGTTATGAAACAATGATTCTGTTACAACACTTCCCGACGTTTCCACCGCGATTTGTTGTTTTACGCGGCCGGGGTGTGAGACATTCCCAGTAGTCCCGGGTCCCATCCTGAAATATCAGACAAATGATAGATAGATAGATATGTTTCTTGTTAGTTAAGTTATCTAGGTCCAGTTTTTAAAACACTGGTTATAATATTAAAAGAAAAACAATGCGAAAAGATATTTAGGATATGCTTTATTGAAACGAATTTAAGAGAAGTCACCCATCATCTCAAAAATACATGTTAATGTTATAAATCTACAATTTAATTCTAATGTGATGACAGACATCTTGAAAACATTACACTATATAGCTACATCACGTGCATTATTTGACATCATCAAAATTTACACGAATTAATGCAGAAAATATGAATTATGTGATTATTAAAATCACGATTAAGAACTTTAGTTGGTATTCTAACTGGTCGATTGACTCTCAATTTCTTTTCTTTGTCCCCACGAACTAAATCAACACACACTATGGTAAGATTATTAAAACAAAATGTTAAATTAGCTAAACAAACATGTAGATAACCTCTCAATCATGTTCGTTCTATTTTCTTTAATTCTTTATTTTCTTTTCTAAGTCTTACTTTAATTTCGATTCTTTTAAGGTCCTTAACGTGCACGTGACTTAAAGATTCAATGTCTAGCGGTGTCTACATCGTTTCATATCATGTAAGGGCTATTTTCATCATACGCAAGCAAGATAATCATCAGAGCAACTAATTAAAGTCATCATACAAACAATAGCATGAATTAATACTACACCCGTAACCCAACCCATCAGATAAACATATGCATATAATACCCACATGAATCAATATTAATTTGCAATAATAATAAAATATTTTTGATGGGAACCTATGATTTAATAAAAAATGATACCAGTGTTCACAAATATAAGTGACTGAATATCAGAATGATCAGTGATAGTGAATAAAAAATGAGTCTAACCTGAAATGCAATATCAAACTGCTCACAAGGGACAGTTTTACAATTTGGGTATTCTTTTTCAGCTGCAGATTCATTGTACACCTCACTAACGCCCTTCACAATGAAGATTTGTTATTAAATCCATTAATGATTTCAAAGGAATTAAAGCACTTCAAAGGGCTTACACATAAATTCAAAGGAATTTGAAACCTTAACCAGATAAAATCGAAATAAAACAAAATAATGTTGTGCGAAAGTAAAAGTAAGTAATGAAATACATCTTACATTACTGATACAGCAAAGAAATTGAATAAGCTGGTGATAGAATCGATGCAGAGATTAGACATACATTCAAGCGGAATAATCCAATGATTGTCGGGTTACAACAACAAAAATTGAGAAGAAATATACTTGTTGGTTAGTTGCTGCCATTGAGATTTAGGGTTCTAAGAGTGAAAAAGGAAAATATATTGGGTAAAAACCAAAGATAATAAAATAACAAATCTCGATTAAGAAATACTGATAGAAGATTGAATACCTTCAGTTTGTATGGTGTGGTTCCTAGATGATTCAAGCAGCAGAGAAGGATCCATTAGGGTTTTACAACCAAACAGCACTGGTGATGGAAAAATTCTTGTCTCAGTTATAACAATAGTAATAATAATCAGATCTGGAGCCAATTACCGATATGCCGAACAACGAAAATACCGATGAGCAGAAAAATTCTTGTCTCAAATTAAACACATTCATCTGAAAAAATTACCAAAATATGAAGAATTAACAGTTGTCTAATCATAAACATCCCAAAAACCTTTAAAAAATAACAAACAAAGGGGAGGGCTGCTAAGGTTTCCAAGAGAATCGAACTATTGATGATTAACGATGATAAAAGCAGCAAACCATCACCTATTCACCCTTCCCAATCTTTGTAGAAAAGATAATGGAATTAGGGTTTTTTGTACACAGAAAGACGTAATCAAATAGATAAAACCAAATAAAATTTCTGAATGAGAAAATAGATCTTACATCAATATTCTGTTGTTCAACTACTCGACGGTACATGATTTAGGGTTTCAAACGAAGCGTCGGGAAGAGAAAGGCCAGAGGAATGAAGCGGCATAAAAAGTAATTAGGGTTCTCAAATGAGAAAGGAATATGGGGCTTTAGAAAACTGGTTATATAGTCGGGTCATAGTCGGATCCCGCTTTGCCCTATTTAACAATAAAAATTGACCCATCCATTTTCCCGCCTAAATTTACCTGAGGTTGCACCACAAGCTGACACGTGGCCCAAATTCTTTTCATTTATTATATATAATAGATATTAGATAATAATCAATGTTTAATATATTTTTTTTATCAATGCGTAATATTTCTTTTTTAAATGGGGTGGTTGAAAATTTTCATGTGGTGCGGTCGAAATTTTCCAGCGAAAAATAACACTAAAAATTATTTTTTCAAGGGGTGCGCCCGCCCACCTACGGCTTGGGGTGGGTGCGCCCTTGGGAGTGATCATGCTAAAATAGAAACATGGTCATGTTGTAACAAAAGCATGACCATGTTAAAACATGAACATAAACATAAACATTGCCATGTTAGAACTCCATTGCTTTTTAGAATCTGAAGTGCAAAATCTTGATTTTGGGTTTCATTACGTTTTAGAAATGGAGTGTAAAAGAATATCAAAGAACATGATCATGTTAAAATAGAAGCATGACCATGTTGGAACAAAGACATGACCACGTTCAAACATAGACATGACCATGTTAAAACCCCATTACGTTTTAGAAATCTGGAGTGAAACAACAGATCATGCTAAAATATACGCATGATCATGTTGGAACAAAGACATGACCATGTTAAAACAGAGACATGACCATGTGAAACCCATTGCGTGTTTAGACGTGTAGTGTACGTTTTAGAACTTGAGTGCAAAGAACATGATCATGCTAAAACATAAACATGATCATGTTAAACTAGAGGCATAACCATGTTAAAACATAAACACGACCATGTGAAACCCGATTGCGTTTTTAGAACCTGGGTTATAGTGTGTTGTTCAATCCATTGCGTTTTACGCATCTGGGTTTTCGATTTTTTTTTCAAAAGTATAGCAATAGTATATCGTTTAAAAAAAAAAAAACGCTGGTTTTTATGGGGAAATTTTTATAAAAAAATAATGTCGTATGAAAGAGTTATTAACATTTTAAAAACAAAAGGGAATTGGAGGAGGGAGAAACTATTGACTTGGAATGACTAGAATACTCACGCGCCTCCCATTTTGATCAATTCAACCGATTTATTCTAAGCCCTTAATTGCTTAATGGATGATACTACCCAAATACACTTCCTAATACATCCTGACCCACCAATTACTAATAATAATGTCACTGATATATTACCATATCTAACTCACTATGTTTGATATCAAAAAATCTAATTATATATTTTTATAATAGTATACTCTATTAGGATATGACAAAACGTTGAAAAAAATATTAGAGGGTGTTTGGGGTTGAGTTTTGAAAATAGATTATGCGTTTTGAATAATCAGAATCAGATAATTAACTGTAACAAAACATGATGTTGAAAGATGGTGTTTGGATTTGATTATGTTGCTTGATATCACAATAATCAGATAATCAACTATTTGAGTGTTTGGCAAATATATATTTAAAAAAAATAAAGAAGTGAAAATCATTTTCTAAACGCAAATAATCAATTTTTGAAAAACTTCGTTTTGTTGCAGTAGGGGGAGCTGCTTTTGGAAAACTGCGTTTTGTAACTTTCTAACGCAAATAATCAATTTTTTAGTTTTTTACCCAAACACTCAAAACTGATTATTTACGATTTCAAAACTCAATAATCTAAAAATCTCCTTTAAAACTCAACCCCAAACACCCTCTTAGTGTACCTTATATTTTGCGAGACAAAAGAATCCAATTGTTTAATTCTTATGATCTTTTTATGCCCGTATTATCTAAATATTCGTCTTAAAAGATTACTACGCTGTGTTTAATATTTTTTTAATCAAGAAAACACAGCACCCATACATGATATCTTGAAACTTTTGATACGGGTTTATAATAATATTCAATTCTCCCTGGGACATAAACTTACTCTGGACAATTATTTTGTCTTGTGGCCATCTAGAAGCATTATATATTGTTTATATCGTATCTTTGAAACATGATTCACACTTGATCATAAGAATAATCGGAGAGAGTGGGTATAACATCATGTCTTGATGGTTTTCATTGTTGTAATGATTTTTCAATACATTTATTTCTATGAAAAATTAATAAAAAATTGGGTCCAAGTACTAGGGCTGTAAACGAACCGAACGTTCAGCGAACAGTTCGTGAACCGTTCGGCGGAAAGTTCGTTTATGTTCGTTCGTTTATTAAACGAACGAACATGAACAGGAAATTCCGTTCAATTAGTTAAATGAACGAACATGAACAAAGGTCTCGTTCGTTCAATTGTGTTCGTGAACGTTCGGTAAGGTGTTCGTGAACATTCGTTCATTTGCGTTCGTTTATGTTCGTGTTTTAATTAAATATTTTTATACTTTCATATATTTTATCTATACTTTTTATACTATTAAACTTTTATTTATATCATTTCCCTAACAATTAAACTAGGAAACCCTCTTTCACCTTGTTTATGCACCATTTCCCTTTTTTTTCTCAGTATTTACATCGACGAATATGATCTACCTCCGTTCCACAATAAGGGATTCAAGTTCTAGTGCTACTCCATGGGCCATCCACCTTTATCCTTCATCGCGTCCGCCAAATTTATTTGTGTTCGCTTGTGTTCGTGAACCGTTCGTGAACACGCTCATTTCCTTAATGAACGAACACGAACATAAAATCTCGTTCGGTAAGTGTTCATGAACCGTTCGTGAACACATTTATTTCCTTAATGAACGAACACGAACAAGGCCTCGTTCGTGTTCGTTCGGTTCGTTTACAGCCCTAGGTCCAACATATTCAAGCTGGGTATAAGTCTAAATACATCTAGAATAGAAAGTGGAGTGAAAATTCCTTCAAAGCTTCGGTGGTTATTCAAAACTGCAACTTAAGACCATTAGGTGTGGTTTGGTTAGTCTCTTTGGAGACTACCCGCCATGTAGGCGTCACATCACCAAGGGTGGAGGACCATCTCCTTGGGGACTACCCAAGGGTGTGGAGGACTGCCCAACTTAATAAAAAACCAATATATAATAAAGGAGAGAGAAAGAGAGGGGCCCACCAACAACCAAGCTCAGCCAACCACCAAGCTCGTCCCTTTCGTCTTCCTGCAGCCGTTTGCGACGTGACGAGCCCCAAGGGGGCGGTGTGCGACGTGGGGGACGAACCGAGACGGGGAGGGGACGACCCCCATACCCCATGGTCTAAGAGATGCGAGAGTGTAGGCGCGTTTTAATTTAGTAAGATCGGGAATCGGTTTGTATTTATAACTTTTATCTGTGGCCTTTTAACAAAATGATTTTGTTTTGATTGGGCCTAAGTGGGATTTATCACATTTGGGCTTAAAAGACTTTAATAGAACCAACTGGATTATTGGGCCTATGTGTGCGATTGTTTGTGTGGCATGTATCAAAAGATATGAATTGTCTTGCAAAAACAAAACCGATGGAAACATGTGAATGCATAACAATTGTTTTGGTCGACATATACAAGTCGAAAATTTGATTATTGGGCCTATATGTGCGACTGGCTATGTGGCACGTATCAAAAGATTTGATTGTCTTGCAAAAACAAAACCGATGGAAACATGTGAACTCAAAACAATTTTTTTGGTCGACATATACAAATCGACGGTTACACAAGGGCCGAGGCGCAATGTGGTACTATTTTCATCCTGTGAAACAATTCATTCTTGAAGTGTTCTACACATGGTATCTGATTAATCATTAGTAGTACCACCAAATAGGTTAATCTGAAAATGAATACACGATTTATGTAGAAATCCGGGTTTTTCTTTATCTTAGTTTTCTGAAATTGTTCGAAATTGGTTAGTGAATCCTCCATATATAACAAAGATTAACCTATTTATTATTGTTTGATTCAATACTGGTTCCAATTTTTGTGGTTATTGTGTTCAATTGGTGTAATTGATTTCTAGGATATTTCCATGAGACCCAAGTTCAATTCCTACTTCTCCCCATTAGTTTTCAGCGGCACCTGGTGATGATGGGAGACTAGGCGAGTAGGCGGCGATCGCTAGTTCGATCCTTAAACTGAATGGGTTTTACCTCACCGCACTGTCATGCCTTTGGGCGAGTGTTCACGGGCTTATGCCCTAGGTGAGGGTTTTCCTCAGTTCGGAGACGAGTGTATCCCGATGTGGTGAATTTCGCCAGTAGCCCATTTAGAGGATTCGTTGGCCGTTCAAAAAAAAGATTTTTAGGATATTGGTTCTATTCTAGGATTTTGGTTATGCAATGGGATATTAATTTTGTTATGGGATTTTGTTTCTGCTATAGAATTATTGTTCTGTTTGAATATTCAGGAATCACTGATTTTTATAACCATTTTCTATTCAATTGAAATTGATGGCTAGTCGAGAATCAGTTAGAGACATGTCTAGCAAATGTGCAAAATTAGAAAAAAATTATAGTTAGGATTTTAACCGCTAGAAGAAAAAGATGCACTTTTTGTTAACAACTCTGAAAGTTGTTTATGTTTTGTCAACTCATATGCCTAAAAATTGGAAAAAGAAACACTTGATCATCAGAGAAGGCGTCTCAAGTGAGAAAATGATGATTATATATGCCAGGGACATATTCTGAATGGAATGGCAGATTCTTTGTTTCATGTGTACATGGTAGAGGACACCTCAAGCAAGAAATTTCTTGTTGGTAAATTTCAATTCTTATAAGATGGTAGATAATAGATCTATTATGGAAGAATATAATGAGCTTTTGCATATAGTAGGTTAATGTAAACAACATGGCATACATATGGATGAGTCTACTTCTATGTTATAGCGTAATTGATAACCTTCCAGTACTTTGGAAGGATTTTAAAGACACTTTAAAAACACCAATAAGATGAATTGACTTTGGTTCAATTGGGTAGCCCTATTCGGATTAAGGAATCTCTTAGGTTTTAAGAGATTGACAAATCAATGGTCAATCGTTAATGAATATGGTTGAAAGTGGTGATCATTCAAGAAAGTCTAAAGATTTCAAGGATAATAAAAGAAAGTTAACCATGATAATCAACTAGCTAATAAGAAACCGAAAGGGGCTTGTTGGAAGAGTGGGAAAATGAGACATTTCAAGAAAGACTGTTGAGTGAAGAACTTGGGTGAAACAAGATACATGATGAAACTAGTCCAAGTGGGTCAAAGGACCCGAATGGGAAACCATGTTTGTTTCCTACCCTTTAATTTAATTCGGTTGTTAATGATGCTTCCATGACTTCTGAATCATTCTATGTACAAGATGATTTGGTGGCGTGGTAGGTAGGATCGGGTGATACAAGCCACGTGTGTAAAGATCTAAGATGGTTCAATGGATTCAAACCACTTGAAGATGGATTTGCGCTTAGAATGGGAAACATGGCAACCAAGCCTGTTAAAGGAATAAGAAATGTTAGACTTGTATTTACTCATGGGAATGTATCAAGACTAGATTGTGTGTTATATGTACCAGGGATTCGAAAGAACCTTTTTCTGGTATTGTGTTAAACAATTATGGTTTCAAGCAAGTCATCGAGTAAGATAAGTATATCTTATCCAAACATGGTACCTTTGTTAGATTTGGTATGTTTAAACTTAGTATTAATATTCCATTTTCATGTGATTCTATTTGTATGGCATATTCATCTTCTAGTAAAGTTGAAAATGATTCAAGTTTCTGGCATGCTATATTAGGTCATGTTACTTATTAAAGAATGAAAGATATGTTTGAAATGAGCTTAAAACCTGCATTTGACATACAAAACCGGAACTAATGTCATACTTGTAAGTTGACTAAATATACTAGGAAACCATTTAAAGATGTTAGACAAAATGACAGTGCACGTCCTTTAGGTTTACCTAAAAGTACAGTGCACGTCCTTAATGTTTAAAAGTTGCAGTGCAAATCCTTTACCTTTAATTTTGTTGCATTGCAAGTCCTTTATGACTAACTGAGTTAACTTTAACCGTTAAATCCCTCACGTGCCTCCCACGTGAGGGGTATATCTGTCCATTCCTTTCATTATTCCCCTTTAAAACCCTTTCTTCTTCCTCTTATCTGCGTTGTCTTTTTTTTTTGAGAACCTTAATCCACACCTGCAATCACACCCCCCCCCCTCATCACCCTTGTCTCTCCTCCGGCGACATGTTCTCCGACAACCACACATCCACACCCTAATCGGACGGTACACGGCGATACACGACAACCACACGGCGGAGGGGGGGGGGGGTTGCTCATAACAGAGACATCTTCATGTACAGGTAAAATTGCCTCAAATTTCATCAAAGTTTTCGGTTTTTTGTTGTTAATTGAATTGATTTGAGTCATATCTCAAACGGGTGTTTATTGTTTTTCCCAATTTTAATTTGGGTTTTTGATAATTTTGTTGAACAAATCTGGAAACAGAGGAACAGAGGAAACTCTGTTTCTTGATTTGTTTCTAAATTTTAACCAAAAGTTGCTGATTTTTATAAAAAAATTTTTGCCGATTTTGGACAATTTGCAACATGGGTTTGTTGGTTTTTTTCATTTCTAATCTGCGGTTTGAATAAAGTTTCGATTTTTATCAAAACAATGATTAAATCTGGTCCATCTGGATGATATTTTTTACATGGGTATGCTCTGTTTTCATTTCTTGATATGCGTTCTTGATGAATTTGCAAAGGTGACACACCATTCTGCAGTGAAGATTGTAGATCAGAACAGATTTACATCGATGAAACCAAACAAAAAACCAAGAATCTTTCTGCTTCAATGAGAGCTATCAGATTTACATCGATGAAACCAAACAAAAAACCAAAAAACCATCAGGCCGCCGACCAATGGTGGCGGCAGTGGTGCTATTCTGGTAAAGCCCCTCTCAACTCCCTCTTTGCTTTTAAAAAAATCTTTCAAGGCTCAGGTTTAATGGACATGAGGTTTGATTTTTCTTTTTCGATACTGATAATGAGATGAAGCTAATGTTGATAAGGAGTCGATGATGATGATGTTGAAGTGTCGGCTCAGTTTCGGGTTTTCGAGCAATCGGTTCACGACACGTGTCCAAGCTAGTCAACACGGGATTATATTTTGGTTCGGGTGCAGGCTCGGTCAACAAAGTCAAACCAGTCAACACGTTAGGTTGACTGGTCAACGCTGGTCAACTGGGGTCACCTATGTAGAAGAAAGGGGTCACCTATGAAGAAGAAAGGGGTCACATAGGAAGAAGAAAGGGGTCACCTATAAAGGGAAATGACAGATCTACCCTTCAAGGGGGAGGCACATGGGGGATTTAACGGTTAAAGTTAACTCAGTTAGCCATAAAGGACTTGCAATGCAACAAAATTAAAGGTAAAGGATTTGCATTGCAACTTTTAAACATTAAGGACGTGCACTGTACTTTTAGGTAAACCTAAAGGACGTGCACTGTCATTTTGTCAAGATGTTAAAAGGGATTCAAAGGTAATAGAACTGATTCATTATGATTTATATGATTTCATAGTACTCCTTCACTTGAAAAGTAAAAGTATGTTATTACTTTTGTTGATGATGCATTTAGATTCTGTTATGTCTATTTGTTGCATTTAAAGGTAGAAGCTCTTGATGAATTTATAAACAAGCGGTGGAGCTTCATAGAAGTGATTTGATTAAAAACCTCGTACAAATAGATGTGGAGAGTATTATGATACAATATATTTTCAGTAGTCAACTGGTATAATACATCAAACCACACTCCTTATACACCACGACAAAATGGTGAAGCTGAAAGGAAGAATAGGACACTAAAAGAAATGGTTGATTCCATGTTGTCCTACTCTGGTTTAAGTGAAGGACTTCAGGGTGATGTTATGTTAACAGCCCATTATTTACTTAATAAAGTTCCTAATAAAAAGACTAAAGTAACCCCATATGAACTCTGGTACAAAAAGGCACCAAACTTAAGTCATCTTAAAGTTTGAGGTTGTAGAGCCATTATAAGGCTTACAGAACAAAAAAAAATGAGAAACATAGGTAGAATAAAAGATTTTGGTAGTAACTCTGCTAATACCGAAAATGTACCTGCTACTAGTACTGAACCCAGAAAAATTACTAGGGTAAGAAAAGCTAAGTCTTTTGTAAATGAATTTCAAATGTACCTAGTTGAAGGATCAAGAGATGTGATTGAACATCAATATCAATATTGTGTCAATCTTGAGGAAGATCCAAAGAATTTTAGTGAAGCACTGGCTTTAAAGGATGCTTCTTTCTTGAAAGAAGATATCCATGGAAACTCCTAGATTTACCCCTGGATGTAAACCATTAGGGTGAAAATTGATCTTCAAAAGGAAAATGATCTTCAAGAGGAAAATGAAGGTGGATGGTAGTATCGATAAGTTTAAAGCAAGGTTGGTCATTCAAGGCTTTAGATAAAAGGAAGGTATTGATTTTATTTATACTATGCTCGTGTTGAAAGAATCTTCACCATTAGATTGTTATTAACACTTGCTGCTATACATAATCTTGTAATTAAACAAATGGATGTGAAAATGCATTCTTAAATGGTGAATTGGATTAAGACATGTGTATGAAACAGCCTGAAGGCTTTGTTATGCCTAGTTGATGTGCGTAAAATGCAACATATAAATTACATCAAACAAGGCATAAAATCGACCCTTTTTCGGTAATAATGTTGGAAAAAAACATGTTTATGTGTTTACTTTTAATATACATGATCAAAAGAGCTTAAACGAATAAAAGGAACAAATTAACAACAGAAACCAACACAAATACAAAAAGAAGGATTGACACGACCTGCCGAACCCCCATCCACATCCAAAACAACAAAATAACAAAAACAGAAGCTTAGGCACGGGGCCGTGCCCCGTGAAGAATCCCAACAGAAAAAGACAACTGCAAAAGGCAAACCAACATGGTGTCATGCTAACCCAACACGGGCAATGGTCAACTCTAGGATATGTAGAATCTGTGATAGTACAGCAAGTACACTAACCATGGGGTCGTGCTATGACACCAAGGGGCGTGTTGGTACAAGACCTGACATCTGCAGTTAATGAAGGAAGAGAAAGAGAAGACCACGGAGCCATGTCAGGAGGGCACGAGGTCATGCCTGCCCTCTGTTTTCAGCTATAAATACAGGTGCTTGGTTCAAGAGAAATGCATCCCTTGGCAAACGACTTCTCTCACATTTGCCATCAGTCCACCACCACCACTACAACACCAACACCCACCACCATCATCCATCTTTCATCTTTTAGAGTGTGTAGTAGTCTCGGGATCCAAGATCGATTGTAAGAGTTCTTGTCAAACAAAGGTCATGCTTGGCTAATCTCTTACATCACTTGGTGAAGACAAATCTTTTATGTGTTACTTTTGATTTCTAATCTTTGGAAACTTTTTAATTGGGTATGTATTAATGACTTTAATAACTAGTTTTTTTTATATTGAAAGTGAACTTTGGTTAAACATTTCTTCATGTTTTGTCGATTCACTCATTCATGTCGTTACAGTCTATATAAAGCACGTTAACTACCTGGAAGGGGGTTAGAAGAGTGTTTGGGTAAAGTTCTTGCCTCGTTCAGTGTATAGATCCTGCGAGGACTTGGTTCAAGCTTATTAGGACTTCCTTTGAGACAGAGAGCATCAAATCGAGGGAAGTAAGAACGGGTTGAACCCCTTATAAATAAACTACTATTAAAACTTTATCCGGCCTTGCAGAACTGTATCCCTGCTGACTCAGACCAATATGGCCGAGGGTAACGTCGCCTTCACAAGAGGGGCCTACCACTTTTTGCATTAATAACTTATTTAATTATCTTTCAATAATGTGACCTTGCGGGACTGTATCCCTTCTCACTTAGAACAATATGGTTGAGGGTAGCATCGCCTTAACAAGAGGGGCATGCCATTATAACTAAGATAATCTCTTAAAAAGCCCAAATTGCAGAATCATAAAAGGATACATAAAAGAGGAGTTGGAACCAAGTGATTCCTTCTTGTCTATTTGTTTTTCCTTTCATTTACGTTATTATTTCTAGATTATCTTTTTTTAAAACTTTCAAAACTTTAATCAAAATTTGGTTAGATTAAACGTTAACGATAAGCCGGTATTAAAAGCTTTTGTGTCCTTGGACAACCTCGGTATCTTACCATCACTATACTACGTCTACGATGGGTGCTCTTTCCCTAACATGTGTAGAGTGGTAGTATTGTATCGTGTTTTATTAATTTAAAGCTTGATCCACGAGAGCACGAGTAAAAAGTGCTTAAAATAAAATCTAAAGTTTATACCCACGCTCGACGAAGTCAAGTTTTTGGCGCCGTTTCCGGGGACACAAAGATTTTAAGGAAGCTTAAAATTAACGGCCTAATCAAGTTTTATCTTTTTCCTTTTAATTTTTAGGATTTCACTTTGTTTTTGCATTTTCTGCATTTTCCTGCAGCTGCAGCACGGAGCTATGCTTGCTAAACACGAGGTCGTGCCCTTAACAGCAGCTGGCAAAACTGTTTTAGTCAGACACTAGCTGTGACACGGGGCCGTGTTAGCTCAACACCGGGACGTGTCTCCCTGTGGATGACATGTTGATCTTTGGTACTGATAAAGACCAAACAATTCTTTTCATCTAAGTTTGCCATGAAAGATATGGGGGAGGCATAAGTGATTATTGGTATTAGAGTTAAACGTGGGAACAATGACAATTCAATAATTGGAGAAATTTAATTTTCAAGATTGTTCACTAGTTGGAATACCCATAGATCCTACTATTAAGCTTTTGCCTCGTAAAGGTGATCCTATTACTCAACTAGGATATTCTAAGGCAATGGAATGTTTGATATATGCTATGATTAGAACAAGGCCTGATATAGCCTAAGCTGTGGGAAAACTGAGTAGATATACTAGTAATCCAAGCACACGTCACTAGCAAGTTGTGAACAAATTGTTCAAGTATCTGAAAGGAACCATGAACTACGATTTGTGTTATTCATTATTTCCTTCAATCCTAGAAGGGTATTATGATGCAAGTTGGATAACGAACATGGACGATCATTCTTCTACAAGTGGATGGGCATTCCTACTTGGTGGAGGTGTTATCTCCTAGGCTTTAAAGAAGCATACTTGCATCACAAGTTCAACCATGGGGAATTTGTAGCTTTAGCAATAGCTGGTAAAGAAGCTGAATGGCCAAGAAATTTGATCTTTTAGATTTCTTTGTGGTTAAAACCGATATCACCCATTACTATCAAATGTGATAATGCAGCTACTTTGGTTAAGGAATACATGCAAGTGTAAAATAGAAAGTCTAGACACTTAGGTGTTAATCACTATATGATTAGAGAATTAATCATGAGTGGAGTGATATTAGTTGATTTTGTAAGATTTGAGTATAATATGGTTGATCATCTAAGTAAAGAATTACGAAGAAATCACGTGAATAAATCGTCCATAGGAATGGGCTTAAAATCCATATAAAATATCTTATGTCAAGACACCCAATTCCCATCCAATACAATGTTAGATGCTGAATTCAATGTGGAAAGCTTCTTATAATGATATCGGAAGACATCATCAAAATCATCCCAAGGTAAGGTAGGTTAAATTTTAACTTCTTAGTACTCCTATGACAGATTGCATTTGCAGGTGCAAGAATTAATTGTCACACCCCAACCGATGGCAGAAACATCGGGGCGCGGCACCGAGCGAAACAGATTGTTCAAAGAAATTCCATAACGACTAAATTACCAAATAGTTTAAATATTGTGTCCCATACCATAACCCATAAGATGATCTAGTTATTACAGAAAGAGATATTCTTCAAACAAATAAACATGTTCCGACAACTCAGATTTTCAAATAAAATAAATTGTCTTTGTTTCTAGACTCTTTCCTAGCCTCCATTGCATAGCAAGCCAAGCATTTTAACATCTTAAGCACCTGTCACATACGTTAAAGTAAAAGTCAATACACATAGTGTAAAGGTGAGCATACAAGTTTGATAGATATAATAGAGTTAGAAATCGTTTACGCATAACCAACATGTACACAGTGTGAAATGAAGCACGTAAGTTATCGACATGATCCTATCAAAACCGATGACTACGGGTTGACTGCACAAGGCAGTTCGTAATACACACTCACCACTGTGAGCCATGTAATTAATTGTCCTTAACAACCCCTGAGTGAACAGGTGCTGAGTCCAAACTATAGTACTATCGTTGCTAAGGCAGGTAGACAGCAATCCATGTGTAAACATAACAAATAAGCAATCATTGAGTCACGTATACATGCAGTAGCAGTTAGCGTTAAAAGTATTGCGTAGTGTGATCGATGTGATTTAGCATAAGTAACGTATGTAACACCCAAAAGTGCGTAAAGCAAAAAGGGTTCGAGTATACTCACATCGATGATGGATTGAAGGGAGCGCTAGAGTGAGATTAGCCTGATCAGAAAGATAACACAAAAGATATGCGGTGCGAAAAAAATGGTGTGATGTGTCAATGGATCAGACGGTAATCCGATCGGGTTGCAATCCGATCGGGTGGCTGGTCGATCGGATGACAATCCGTTTGGGCGGTCACCCGATCGGGTGGTCACTCGATTGGTTTATCATCTCGTTTGGGATTGATGTGTTTGTGTATGATGGTTTGCCTTTTGAAGTTTTCGTTGTAGCATTTTAAAAATAGAGAAGTATCTCTACCCTTCAGGTCGGTCGATCGGACGGTTGTCCGATCGGACAACAATCTGATTGGTGAGGCTTCTCAGTTTGAGAACAAATTCACAGCAGGACGGTCACTCGATCGGATGACTATCCGATCGGGTGGCAATCCATTTGTATTGAACCTGTTGAAAATTGTCCAAGTCCCAAAACATCACATGATCGGATGGTCACTCGATCGGATGGCAATCCGATCGGGTGGTAATCTGTTTCAACGTTCAGAACCTTTAAATAGTTTGAAAACGGTTT
Organism: Helianthus tuberosus; assembly: GCA_030545235.1. Taxonomy (NCBI): domain Eukaryota; kingdom Viridiplantae; phylum Streptophyta; class Magnoliopsida; order Asterales; family Asteraceae; genus Helianthus; species Helianthus tuberosus. The sequence goes on from CM060448.1 coordinate 150,270,345, forward strand.
AAGTGTGGGGCCTAAGTGCAACCCGATTGGGTGGCAATCCGATCGGGTGGCAATCCGATCGGACGGCAATTCGTCCCGACTATCCGTTCGTCTTGACACTTGACTCATTTGAATTCTTGTAGCGTTGAGCGAGATATTTTGATAACATGCTTGAACGACAGAACCCTCAACCCGGCCCAAGTGACCCGACCGAACAGGAATCACCCTAGTCCGACCGGTTCTCGGTTCGAGTCGGTAGTTCATGTTCAAACCTGAAGTCAATACCTCTTGGATAGAATTCGGATCTGGAACCGATACATCACCAAGAATGGGTAGAAGATCAGAACTAGCTCCGATTCCATCGGGTTTGAGTGCATTGAGTGTAAAAGAGTTGAAAGAAAGTTAGAAAACCATCTTTCAATCCTTTTCACCGTGAATATGTTTAGATCTATGAAAGATCTTTGATAAATATTGTGGAAATCCTTCAGATCTAAGTTGTTCTTGGTGGAATGAAGCCAAACTTTGAAGTTCATAAGAACTCTATGATGACATCACCCTAGAACACCTCAAATCCGGTGATTTCACGGTTAAAAGTTAAGACTCAAAATATAGAAAGGTGTAGGAGTGTGTGTAGATCAAGAAAGTACAAGATTTAGGTTGAAAACTTACAAGAATCGGAAGAAATCACAAGAAATGAAGGCTGGAGCGAGTTGGGTCGAGTGAGAGCTGTCAACATTAAGTGATGTGACATAGGAGGGTATTTATAGGGTTTCCATAAAAGGAAAGTGGAGGAAAGTGGCTGGTCGATCGGGTGGCAACTCGATCGGGTGGCAGCCCGATCGGGTGGCAACTCGATCGGTTGGCCACTCGATTGGAGTTATTGGTGCGACGAGTTTTGCGTTTTCGATTCGCGTGTTAAGCGTTGCGATACGATTCGAGAGAGCGATGCGATAGAATTACTAATCAAATTACTCTTAATCCCAACTACTATATCTAACATACAATTATCATAATTAACTTGCGTTTAGCGTTTTCGATTCGATGCGATAGATTTGCGGTTGCGATTAACACCTCAACATAAACATAACATGCACAGGTAACACATAAATAGCACACACACACACACGTAAAACAATATCCAATACACATAATTCGAGTTGCGAATGCAATAGCGATAAGCGATAAATCGATTAAACATGCGATTGATATGCGATTAAACTCCGATTATAACAAGTACTCCACATAATACAACTGATGCGATAACATAAATAGATTATCTACAAGTCAAAGAAGTCAAACAGGAGTTGAGCAAGGAGTGGCAGATCGCAATTAGCAATCTTTTCTTCCTTTGACTTCAATCTTGACTTTGACTTTGACTTTTGAAACACGGGGTGTTACATTAATAAACTACCTATAAGAGTTTGAAGTTTAGCCACTTCAAGAAGCTTGGACTTGTATTTGATATAATATTTGAAGGATTATGACACATGCTAGTAAAATATTATGTCAAGTAAGTACATATGAATTTGTGAACTTATGTGTATATTAACTTTATGTATTCAAATGGATAACAAAGGTTTAATCCATATTAAAATCCTGATATTTGAATATTTGGATCTTGTAATATACTAAGATGATAATTCACTCTGTAGGAAATTTTTATTTATGAATAAGTCTGTGGTTATTTAAGAAGTGTTTTAAGTTAATCACGGGCAGCACTAAAATGGGGGATGAATGCTTGTAATTTTAGTATTACCAATATATTTTACCGGTATTAGATTAACTTGTCGACATGTGATCGTATGTTGGTTTTTGCCGTTGATTTGTTCCCTTTGTATATTTAAGCTATTTTAATCCTGAAAATCAAAAGTATACAAAGAAACTCACTTTTTTCCAACATTAGTACATAAAAGTGTTGATTTTACACCTTATTTGATATAATTTATATGTTCCATTTTGTGCATATCAGTGGTCAAGGTTTAGGTAGTAATTCGGGAGGGGGTAGTGGTAGTGATTTAAGTAAGATAGAGAGTCTCCAAACCCAGTTAGTTGCTAAGGATGCGATTACCCAAAAAAACGTTAGAAGAACACGATATTCTTCTAAAAAACCAACATTTAGCGTTCTTAGATCTATAGGAGACATCGCTAGGAGGTTAGATGAGAGAGCCCCGTGCCAATTTTCAGGAAACACTCAAACAAACCCGGCCGCCCAGCTGAAAGCAGTTTTCAATTGTAGTGATATGGTTTCAGGAGAGTAGATAGATCACTGGTTCAGGTAGAAGAAGAGGAACCAGTTGACGGAGAGTTAGAATTGGAATCCCCGTAGGTAGAGAAATCCATAGGTAGAGAGCCTATAGGGGTTAGACCGTCTCTAGAGATTGATCATTCCCGTGTCCCATATCCTGTAAGCCTAAAGCATCAAATTATGCCAAGGAATATGGATACTTTTTAGACATGATTAATCAACTTAAGATCAATCTCCCATTTATCGAGGCCCTCCAGCATATGCCCAAATATGCAAAATTACTTAAAGTTCTTCTAAAACGAAAGGACAAATTAGGGGAGCTCTTGAATTTTGCTCTAAACAGAGAATGCTCAGTAGTGGTGATAAATAAGCTACAGGAGAGACTATCAGATCTGGAAGATTTCACAATCCTCCGTTGACGGGTGGTCCATAGGACAACCCTTAAGTGCCTTAAAAAGATTAAAATCCCATGCTTTACACGTTTAATTGTTTGAACTTGGTAACTACTAGTTGTTTGGACGTGCAGGTGCAAATGGAGCATAAAAGGGAAAGAATTTGGAGCATCAATAAAAAATAAAATTTTGGAATTGAAGAATTAAGAGGATAGCATGATAGAGAATGAAATTACGAGAACGTAGGCGAAAACGGTGAAGAAAACGGAGTTGAAACGAAAAAGTTATGCTGAAAACAAGTTTTCAGCATTTCTTGCCGTAAGACAGGAGCTCCTGGCCGTAAGACTTGATTGACAGCCGTAACCTACGGCTGGGAGCCGTAGGTTACGGCTCCGACTGATCTCAAAATGTAACCTACTCATTTATTAGCCATTGGAAGAGGATTTATGGAGTCTTATCATTTCCAATCGGTTATCAATCATTGTGGACGAATTTGTGAGCTATCTTGGAGACTTTTTGGCAACAAAAACACTTCTCAATCATTAGGTTTATGGTTTTTGATCTTGATGAACATTGAAACTTTTGTTAAGATGTTGTTTGAAGCTATGCGTGGCTAAACCCTTTATGATCATCCTAGGTTGAAGGTTTGTTTAAGACGGTTGTGTTTTGATTCCATATTTCTAGAATGATAAACTTTATCTATGTCTTGTTTATCATGGTGTGTGATTGCTTAGTTGTAAATTGTTAATTCTTATGATTTTTTCTAGTTTGAAACCATACGTTCTTGGTGCCGTTGGCAATCGAGATATCATGGGTAAAATTAGGATTGGCTAAGGGTTGATTGGTCATCGGGTAACAACCTCACGTTCTCGGAATCTGAGTACTTCGTTCCCTTTTATCACAATAAGTAATTACACATGAACTATGTCTATGTAGTTCTTTCTAGTGGATGATAACACAATTGTTAAAACAAACCGGAAACTTAGGATGGTCATTCGTCTCCAAATTGTTTACAAACTAAATTTTCATTTCTCAAATTAATTAGTATTCTTAGTTTTTAAAACCAATCCAAACAATCCAACTCTTTGAATTTACTTTTTATTGCCATTAGTTTAATCTTAGTTAACTTAGATACACTTCTAAATAACACACATTCCACAAACTCCCTGTGTTCGATACCCTATTACCGCTATCTATATAGTTGTTTTTGGGATTAAATTTGCGTGACCACGACAATCACGTCAAATTTTGGCGCCGTTGCCGGGGAGTAGTGCGCAACGTGTGTTATTTTCTTTCTTTTTAAGTTTGTTATTTTTCTGGTTTACGCTGGGTGTGTTAGTGTGCAGGTATTGACAGGTGCATGCGTACTAGGAGCTCTCACAAGCTATCACCTTTGGCATTTGGTCCGGAAATGAGTTACCAAGAGGAGTACGATTACGGTGATTATTATGATGAATATTCCCAACTTTCATATGAAGGCCCTCAGATGTACGATCAAGACTATTATCATGCTCAGTATACATTTGATCAGTATAGTTATGAATGTGTAACTCAACAACCTACTTTGCACTATCAGTCACATAAATCTGAAAGTCTTGACAAGATGATGAGAAAGAGACACATGGTTCATGTTGAAAAAGAATTAACAAAACCTCATTTGTCAATGGAAGAACGAGTAGAACTTTTGGAATGGAAATATGATTTGTTACCAAAAGAGGTGAAAGAGATGAGGCCAGGGACGTCGATATTGGAAAAACGTCAAGCAAAACAACACTGGATATATGTGCAGATTGAACAAATGACACCTATGGGTGATGTAGAAGAAAAGGTTGTGAGTCCTCCCGAACTTGAAACTGAATTATTAGGGCCAAATGAGGAATATACAATTGAAATTATTGTGGAGGAACCACCTATGGAGAGCAAAGTTGAGGGCCTTTTACTTGATGAACCAATCAAAGTTGATTACAACTCTCCGGCTGTGGTGGTTATGGAAACCAAGAGTGTTAAGGATGCATGTTTAGAAACTAGGAAGGTGGCACTTCATGATGTGGGAGATTTCATTCATAAGTTATGTTTATGGGAGAGTTTGGATTTGTTGGGCACATAAAACGAAGTAGTGAAGTGGAGAGTAAACTACCGAGCATTTGTTGGAAATTCGGTAGGAAAATGTGGATTTAAAGAATTTTGCAAAGAAAGATGGGACGTGACAAAGCACACACACAATAGAAGAATCAAACACCGTGCTTACATCAGCAACGAAAAAGGTAAATGTGCATTGAGACCACCTTGAGACATATCAGGTACGGTCGGGCTGAAGACCTAAACTTTAGCGCTGCTTGGGAGGCAACCCAAGATGTTTTTAGATAAGTGTGGGGAAGATGTGCGGATATTTGTGTAAAGGTGGTGAAAGGAAATTGGATCATTTACAATATCTGTTGTGCCAAACTTTACCAGGTCAATGTACTTTTTCCTTAGACTTGTCATGTTCTTTAGCTTTGAAATATTGTTAGTTTATTAGTTTGCTTTTGTTTATAAAAATTAAAAAAAAATCCAAAAAGAAATTTGGGGTTTGAGAGTTTAAGCAAAGGCTGATGTTGTGGGTTAAAAGCGATCCTTCCCTCAAAACCATACATTGGGACAATGTATCCCAAGTGTGGGGATGGGGGAAATTTTTGAGAGTTTTAAAAATTTTGTAAACCCAAGCGGAAATTGTTAAAATTTGAAAACTTGATATTGTTCCACTTGACACATCGACACCGATTCCTAGTCTTTTCTTGGTGAGGATTTGAGCCACACATGATTGTTATTGATATTTCATTGTTTGAGTGGTGGTGTGTTTATTGTGTTAATAGAACTTGTGTACGAATTCTTGTTAAATCCTAGAGTTAGCATGCTTTTGAAAATGATAGGGGACTTTTAGGTAGCCTCGTCTAGATGTGTGAGAGTGTGGGATTGGTGGGTTGGACCTCATACTTTATATATATGAGCTTGGTATTGTAAGGGGTGGGGGTTTGGTCTTTAGAAAGCCATGTTTGAGCCTTATACCATTCGGTTGTGACCCAAGCCTACTTCCTATATAAATTTTACCTTTTGAGATGACCCGGTTTAGGAGATTTAGTATGTAGTATTGATGTTCTTCTATATAATGTTGAGTTTGATGTGTTATGAAAAAAAAATGAAAAAAAAAGAAGAATATGAGAAAAATACAAAAAGAAGGATTTAGTTGCAATAGTAGTTGAAAATGTTGATGAAGTTGTGTATATAGTTGATGTTTGATTTGTTTAGTAGTAGAAATAAAAACCGGGTCGAATCAATGAGCTACTTTCACATTCCCACTATTTCCTACATTTACACATAGCCCCGTTACAACCCGAATGTCCTTTTGATTCATAAGCATGCTAAATATTTGATAGAAGGAAACTTGATTTTTATACAAGCTTATTGTCGCACACACACACACATACGCATTGAGTGGTTTAGCATTATGTGCTAATATTTCTTGCTACCGAGAGTCTTTGTGAGGGGTGTGTCTTGTGGTATGATTGAAAGTTAGTAGAAGGACGACACATTTTAGGTTGGTTTGCATGATTGATCGCTTGTGTTTGTGAATAGTTTTGAATGAGTTGCTTGGGACAAGCAATGGGTAAGTGTGGGGATGTGACGGGTGGTCCATAGGACAACCCTTAAGTGCCTTAAAAAGATTAAAATCCCATGCTTTACACGTTTAATTGTTTGAACTTGGTAACTACTAGTTGTTTGGACGTGCAGGTGCAAATGGAGCATAAAAGGGAAAGAATTTGGAGCATCAATAAAAAATAAAATTTTGGAATTGAAGAATTAAGAGGATAGCATGATAGAGAATTAAATTACGAGAACGTAGGCGAAAACGGTGAAGAAAACGGAGTTGAAACGAAAAAGTTATGCTGAAAACAAGTTTTCAGCATTTCTTGCCGTAAGACAGGAGCTCCTGGCCGTAAGACTTGATTGACAGCCGTAACCTACGGCTGGGAGCCGTAGGTTACGGCTCCGACTGATCTCAAAATGTAACCTACTCATTTATTAGCCATTGGAAGAGGATTTATGGAGTCTTATCATTTCCAATCGGTTATCAATCATTGTGGACGAATTTGTGAGCTATCTTGGAGACTTTTTGGCAACAAAAACACTTCTCAATCATTAGGTTTATGGTTTTTGATCTTGATGAACATTGAAACTTTTGTTAAGATGTTGTTTTAAGCTATGCGTGGCTAAACCCTTTATGATCATCCTAGGTTGAAGGTTTGTTTAAGACGGTTGTGTTTTGATTCCATATTTCTAGAATGATAAACTTTATCTATGTCTTGTTTATCATGGTGTGTGATTGCTTAGTTGTAAATTGTTAATTCTTATGATTTTTTCTAGTTTGAAACCATACGTTCTTGGTGCCGTTGGCAATCGAGATATCATGGGTAAAATTAGGATTGGGTAAGGGTTGATTGGTCATCGGGTAACAACCTCACGTTCTCGGAATCTGAGTACTTCGTTCCCTTTTATCACAATAAGTAATTACACATGAACTATGTCTATGCAGTTCTTTCTAGTGGATGATAACACAATTGTTAAAACAAACCGGAAACTTAGGATGGTCATTCGTCTCCAAATTGTTTACAAACTAAATTTTCATTTCTCAAATTAATTAGTATTCTTAGTTTTTAAAACCAATCCAAACAATCCAACTCTTTGAATTTACTTTTTATTGCCATTAGTTTAATCTTAGTTAACTTAGATATACTTCTAAATAACACACATTTCTCAAATTGATTCCATTCTAGAAATATGGAATCAAAACACAACCATCTTAAACAAACCTTCAACCTAGGATGATCATAAAAGGTTTAGCCACGCATAGCTTCAAACAACATCTTAACAAAAGTTTCAATGTTCATCAAGATCAAAAACAATAAAACCTAATGATTGAGAAGTGTTCTTGTTGCCAAAAAGTCTCCAAGATAGCTCACAAATTCGTCCCCAATGATTGATAACCGAAAACAAGTGAAAAGCCACCATAAAACCACTTCAAAACCGTAATTAATATGGAGGTTACATGATGGCTTCAGTCGGAGCCGTAAGCTACGGCTCCTTGCCGTTGCTTACGGCAGTCAATGATCCCTGGAAGTCAACACCGAGCCGTAAGCTACGGCTAGGTGCCGTACCTTACGGCTGTCATCAAACCTTACGGCCGTAACGTCCTGTTTTACGGCAGCCTTTTTTTTGTTGATTATGAGGGCCGTAACCTACGGCTGGGAGCCGTAGGTTACGGTGCTGAGCATGATAATTCTCTTTTTTTTCTTTATCAAAACTTGATTTCCTCGACACTTTGATTCTTCAACCTCTAGCATCCATTCGTGCCTCCTAAAACCTTCATCTTGAACACTTTAACACCTGCATCATCAATATCTTGTGATTACCTAATTCACGCAAATAACCGGATAAAATATGGATGTTTATTCTATTTAAAGCACTTAAGGGTTGTCCTACGGACCACCCGTCACATCCCCACACTTACCCGTTGCTTGTCCCAAGCAACCCATTCAAAACTATTCAACAAACACAAGTGATCAATCATGCAAACCAAGCTAAAATATGCCATCCTTTTACTAACCTTCGACCATACCATAAGACACACCCCTCGCTAAACTCTCGGTGACAAGAATTACTAGTATGTAATGCAAAACCACTCAATGCGTGTGTGTGTGTGTGCGACAATAAGCTTGTATAAGAATCAAGTTTCCTCCTAACAAATATCTAGCATGCTTATGAATCAAGGGAACTTACGGGTTGTAACGGGGCTAGGTGCAAAGGTAGGAAAATGGTGGAACATATATATAAGAGCTAATTTGATTTGACCCGGTTTTTATTTTCACTACTAAGCAAAACAACCATCAACTATATACAAAATTCATCAACTTTTAAACTACCAACGCAACTACATTCTTCTTTTTGTATTTTTCTCATGTTTTTTTTTTCACAATAAACTTCAAGCATAAGTACAAGAACATCAACACTACAAACTAAATTCCTAAACCGGGTCATCTCAAAGGGTAAAATTTTATAGGAAGTAGGCTTGGGTCACAACCGAATGGTTTAAGGCTCAATCTTGGCTTTCTAAGGACCAAACCCCCACCCCTCACAATACCAAGCTCATATATGTAAAGTATGAGGTCCAACCCACCAATTCCCACACTCTCACACATCTAGACGAGGCTACCTACAAGTCCCCTATCATTTCCAAAAGCATGCTAACTCTAGGATTTAACAAGTATTCACACACAAGTTCTATTAACACACAACACACACCGCCACTCAAACAAAGAATTATCAATAACAAACATATGTGGCTCAAATTCTCACCACGAAGAGACTAGGAATGGGTGTCGGTGTGTCAAATGGCATAATATCAAGTTTTCAAATTCTGACAATTTTTCGCTTGGGTTTACAAAATTTTTAAAATTCTCAAAAATTTCCCCCATCCCCACACTTGGGATACATTGTCCCAATGTATGGCTTTGAGGGAAAGATCACTTTGAACCACAACATTAGCCTTTGCTAATATTCTCAAATCCCAAGTTTCTTTTTTTTTTATTATTATTAAAGACACCACCAACTTTCACAACCCAACAAACACATCAACATCAAAACACCACCCTACCTCCCAACCATAAACATAACAAACGACATAAACAAATATACACAAATGTACAAAGGAGCAAGATACGACCTGGCTAGTAATATTTTGGATGAGGAGGCCCGAAGATGGATGTCATCATATCCTACCACTCGCCAAAGCCAAATGCTCCACCGCTACTGCTGCTTCCTTGATCACCACTCGGATTCGCCTGTTGATAACTCATAGCATGTGGATCCACCCACTGAGAATGATGCAATGGTGGGGTGGAATACGACACACTACCGTCATACGGTGGCAATGTAGTGTAGTCCACAACTGGCGGATCCACTTCAATTGGCTGGCCCGAATGCCACTGGTCATGTATGCGTCTCTGACGATCATCTAAATAGCGGTTGTTTACTTCTTCTTCATGAGCATACATATGAGCACGGTTCCAATGCTCACTCCTATCATAATTCCGCTTCAAAGCCCTTTCTATACTTGCCCCCATGAAAGTTTGTTGATCAAAAAGCACTTGGTTTGGTTCACTCCATCCTCCAAAAGTGGGAGGCCGCCTTTGTTCAATAATTTGACCCATATCTCCCGTGTGGGCCCAATAAGGATCGTAAGCTTGCTGTGCATAATCAAATGCACCCCCCACATAACCAGCTTGCACACCGACCCCTTGAACTGGAGCATCAACCATAAAGGCATCTTCGCGGTAATCCTCATCTCCACTTACCTCTTCATCTCCACTTACCTCCGGCTCCTCAGCCTCACCCGGTCGTAACGGCCTAGCGTCCACCTTCAACGCTCTCCACCTTCTCCCATCTGTTTTCAAACTATGATACCTCTCCGTTTCTGTGTAAGTCCAATCTGACCCAAGACTCTTAAGGTCGAGTGGTCTAAACCTCTTGTAAGAACCTTTCTCATCACCTTTAATTGCCCCATATTTTTTTAACAATGCCGTAATCAACCGGCAATGAGGTATAATCTTTCTTTCTCCACTAATTTTGCTCAACTAGATATTATGCAACACAAGAAATCGGAAAGGGACCTTGGGAGATCCATGCATCAGCATATATAGAATCGGTACTTCTTGATGCCGCACTTCCATCTGGTCACCCCGCCTTGGAACCACATTATATATGCACAATGTCAACAACAATTTCGCTTCCATTCTCAAATTGCTCTTATATAACTTCCCATGTGTTGTGCCCGGAAGGAAAACGTAGTCAAGCATATTTTGCCATTGCGGATGCTTGTTGGGCTCGTGGTAGAGATCTTTGAGACTCGGGTTAATGTACTCATTTGCGGGTATGTCGTCAAACTTTGCTATTTTGCGCAAAGAGTCATAACACATTTCTACTTTCACCCCATTACACCGTCCAACGAGCCTCATCTTACTTGGGGACATCAACACTACAAACTAAATTCCTAAACCGGGTCATCTCAAAGGGTAAAATTTTATAGGAAGTAGGCTTGGGTCTCAGATCTGGAAGATTTCACAATCCTCCGTCTTTTAAGAAATGATACTCAGAGTCGTGCATTGGCGAACCTAGGTGCTAGCATGAATTTGATGTCGTATTTTATCTGTGAGAAGCTAGGCTTAGGATAACTGTCCCCAACACGCATGATGCTATCTCTAGCCGAACGTTCTGTTAAGTACCAGCGGGGAATAATGGAAAACTTGCTCGTAAAAGTTGATAAATTTGTCTTCCCCATGGATTTCATAATCCTAGACATGGAGGCGGACGGCAATGTGCTTATCCTTCCTGGACGTCCGTTCTTGCATATCGCAAAGGCCATCATTGACATCGTTGAAGGTAAAATCACTCTTCGTGTAAGAGACAAGCACGTTATATTTGATGTCTCCAAGTCGATTAGGAACTCTATTGGTCTGAGAGAGTCGGTTTTCTCTGTTGGTTCTTGTGAAGTTAAGATCGGGATGGTTGAAGTTGAAGGGTTTGAGTTGTCATGGGAGGAGTTTGCGGGAGAACTAGAAGGTTTACCTGGATACGAAAAAGTAGGAGAGTTGAATCCGAAGATGACTTAGCAGTTTTAGAAGCCCTACTAGAAGGTGAACCGGAGGAGGTGATTGAACCAGCACCACACGAAGAGACTAAGTGTGTGGATCATCCTGTGGAAGTTGTAGAGAGGGAGGGGATATTATTGTCACGTCACTCGACGCTGGCCACATCAAAGCAGGTCGAATGAAGCCTCGCGCCACGCGAGAGAAGAAGAAGAACCCGTCGCGTCGCGCGACGGGGTGTTATTCCAGCCCAGGTTTGTGTTTTGATCAGTTTCTCACGCTTGGAACAGTTACGATACGCGTTTCCCAGTATTTTGAGTCGGTATTTTTGTACTTTGAGTCTAAGTTAGTGCTTTTGAGTTGGTTTTTATTTAGAGTCGGTATTACACCGGGTTTTACTTTGTTTTTTATTATGCAGGTTTGAATTGTACAACCCGTACTCAATCTCTATTCGGGTGATTTTGGAACTGTTCATCGTATGTAAAGGCAATCTCGTGTGTACAGGTTGTCAGAGCCGATCGCGAATGGAATGCTATACGATCGAGCTGGATTGGACTAGATTTTTTAGAGCTTTTGCATTACTTAAGCAGCTGAGTCCTTTCTGATTTGCCCTTTTATTTTGTATTCCGATTTTATTTTATTTTGAGTCGTTTCTATTCCTACATTAAGGACCATGTACAGTTTAAATGTGGGGATGCGAAACTGTCATTTAGTATGTATATTGAGTCTTTTGAGTAAAAATAATAAAAAAATTGAAAATCCAAAAAAGAAATCGAAAAAAATTACAAAGTTTGAAAAAATGTTCCTGAAATTGAAGTTTGCATATAATAAAAATATGGATAAATGATAAAGTCTGGTGTCTAGTTTTCAAATGTTATATATATTAGAAGATGATTGGTTGAAAACGTGTCTGACTTGGGATTTGTGGGTAGGTCCAGTCGGTAGATAGGTTTCCTTTGAGCCAATACACTTAATTATGTTAGGATACCTTGTAGGTTCTTATCTAGGAGATATATGGAAACCGAAACTGCCAAAAATAGTATAAGAAATGCCGTTAAAAGTTAAAACCATTATAATTTTAATCAAGTAGAAGAAAATGCGATCCATTAATAAATGAGCTAGACAGAAATAACGAGGCCCATTGAATTTCCCTTGGAGATGACGACTCTGATAGAAAATACCTTTTGGTTAAGTTAGAAAAAATGAAAAAAATACCGAAGCTCATGTTGTCGCTCTCGGGGATGGTGACTCTGGTTTAGATAGCCTATAGGTTAGGTATAAATAAGTCTAGTGCTCGTTGTCCATCTAAAAAAAGGAAGAGGACAAATTTTTATGTTAAACTATGTGTGATGAATTGTGCGTAGATTACGCCACATTTTTCATAATCATATATACCTCGAGAACCGCGAGAATCAATGTGAACACAACAAAAAAAAAACCTAAAAAAAACTAAGAAACACACACAAAAATTTTGTTTTAAAACATTTTTATATTAAATCGCTATTTTTAGTAGCCAAAAATTTTTTGTTTTGTAATGAAATCCAGTGCTTTTTTATAAAAAATATTAATTTTGTTTTGTGTGTGTTTTTAGCTATTTTTTTGTTGTGTTTACATTGGTTCTCGTAATAAAGGGTGGTTCCTAACGGATCCTTCTCCTATATATATATACATATATATATATAGGGTATGGATATGGTAAAAAGTCTCTAAAATGTAAGAAGGGTAAGAAGTGTTTTAAACCATTGGATATTTGATCTAATGGTTGAGATCAATAGGGTATAAAATGTAAATTGTGTTTTAATTAGAAGGACCTTATGTAAAAATTAAAGGGCAATAGTGACTTTTCCAACATTTCAAATATGGTAACCGTTTGAAAACCACCCATCAATCTCCTAAAGATCAGCGAATTATATGGTAACCGTCATCAATCTCCAAAAAATCAGTGAATTTCTTCATACTTTATCATAAATAGCTCTATAATCAGATTCATGGCGTAGTGTTTTATCAAATACAAAACATTCCCAGATTTAAAACACCATGACTATGATTCAAGTCATGGTGTTTTATCTGGAGACATTGTTCATGGCGTGGTGTTTTAAAACATCCATGGTTCAAGTCATGGTGTTTTATCTGGAGACATTGTTCATGGCGTGGTGTTTTATCAATACAAAAACATTCCCAGATTTTTAAAACACCATGACTATGATTCAAGTCATGGTGTTTTATTTGTAGACATTGTTCATGCTGTGGTGTTTTAAACATCTATGATTCAAGTTATGGTGTTTTATCAGGAGACATTGTTCATGGCGTGGTGTTTTATCAAAACAAAAACATTCCCAGATTTTAAAACACCATGACTATGATTCAAGTCATGGTGTTTTATCTGTAGACATTGTTCATGGTGTGGTGTTTTAAACACACAGAACTAATAACAGCTGCAGATCCACAAGACGGATCTAATACAACAAAACCTGAGATCCACACTGGATCATCAACAATAATAGCAGTCGGCAACTACAGAAATAACAACCGCAACTACTGGAACAAACTCGAACAGATCTTGAATAACTTGGAGAGGGTTGCGATTAAGATGATAAAGATATGATACGTAGGTTAAAATCGAATTGGATCTTGCAAAAAAATAGGACAACAGTTTTTTTTTTCCAGTTATCTTAAAAGTCAATTAATTGATAAGAAATGTAAATTACTAATATACCCTTTTGAATTAATTAAGATAGAGGACACTTGTCATCACCAAATTATTTCTCACACTTCTTACAAAAGTATGACTTTGTACAGGATCCTTTACCTATATATATATATATATATATATATATAAGTATCCGCTAAAATGAGAACCACCTCGAGTTGTAAGAACCGCGAGAACTTTTTGATCCGGGGCGAGGTGGACCAAATTTTTTTTTCAGATCCGTAGATACATGTATAAAAACAACATTTGTAAAAAAAATTAAAAAAACATGTCGTGGGTGTAGTTTTGAGCACCACAAGTTTGTGTTTACGGGACCCGTAAATTTTCCGGCCAGATTTACGGGTCCCGTAAACACAAACTTGTGGCGCTCAAAACTACACACACGACATTTTTTTTTTGAATTTTTTTTACAAATGTTGTTTTTATACATGCATCTACGTTTATGAAAAAAAAATTGGTCCACCGCGCCCCCTACGGTGTAGTTCTCACGGTTCTTATAACTCGAGTTGGTTCTCATTTTAGCATTCCCATATATATATATATATATATATATAGGGGCCGCTAGAATGAGAACCACCCCGAGTTATGAGAACCGCAAGAACCACACCGTACGGGGCGAGGTGGACCAATTTGTTTTCGAAAACGTAGATTAGTGTATCACAAACACATTCGTAAAAAAAATGCCGTGTAGGTAGTTTTTTACACCACAAAAACGTGGTTCGTGTAAAAAACTACCTACACGGCATTTTTTAAAATTTTTTTTTTTTTACGAATGTGTTTGTGATACACTAATCTACGTTTTCGAAAAAAAAATTGGTCCACCTCGCCCGGAATCAAGTGGTTCTCGCGGTTCTCATAACTCGGGGTGGTATATATATATATATAGGGGACCGCTAAAATGAGAACCACCTCCAGTTGTAAGAACCGCGAGAACCACTTTCTAGCCATTAGATCAAGATGATGGATGGATGAGATTAAAAGTATTAAAAAATAATATTAAGTATTTTTTGTCTTATTATTTCTTTAATATTTTAATCCAAAAGGGTACTTAAGTAAAATTATTCTTTTTGTCTTTTAATATATATTATATTTAATTGCTTTTTTGTCCTATTCTTTGATTACTTTTTATTAAAAAACAGATTTTTATATTAAACAATATTTTAAATTCAGATTTTAATGATTAAAAAACAGATTTTTATATTACGTTTTTTACGCCCCGTATTTTTACGATCGTTTTTTTACGGAACGTTTTACGCCCTGTTTTTTTACGCCCCGTTTTTTACAAGCGTTTTTTACGAGCGTTTTTTTACAGAACGTAAAAAGTTTTTACGTTAACGTTTTTTACGTTTTTACGTTTTACGCGCCGGTTTTTTACGTTTTACGCGCCGGTTTTTTACGTTAACGTTTTTTTTTACGTTTTACGCGCCGGTTTTTTACGTTTTACGTAAAACTTTTTACGTTTTACTAAAAAAATTTACGTTTTACATTTTACCAAAACCTTTTTACGTTTTACGAAAAACTTTTTACGTTTTACGTTTTTACGTTAAACTTTTTACGTTTTACTTAAAACTTTTTACGTTTTACATTTTACAAAATTATTTTTACCCAACACGAACACACCCAGAAAACGCAAACTTTTTACGTTTTACGTTTTTATGTTAAAAAGTTTACGGTTTAACGTTTTACGTAAAACTTTTTACGTTTTACGTTTTACGTAAAAAAGTTTACGGTTTACTTTAAAAAGTTTACGGTTTAAGTTTTTTTTCTTTTACCAAAACTTTTTTACACAAACACGAACGCACACAGAAAATCGTTACTCGGTAGGTGTCTCAGATAGTTTGCTAACATCATCGACGCCTAAAAAAAAAACCCAACAAACAAAAATTAAAAAGAACGAGTGGATTCTGGAAAAAAAAAGAACTTTTGGCTCAGATTTTTCCGAACATCAGAGGCTGCAAAGTGGGGTTGCGGGTTCAAAAACCTACACTCCACCATCCTTGCCGCGCCATCGTCCGTTTTTTTTGCATCATCACCGCCGATTCAAGAAGCCACCAGATTCAACCGGTTTAAACATTCAAAAGGAACATGAACATCATTCAAAACCCAGAAGGAACATGAACATCATTCAAACCCAGATTCAACAGAAATAAAAAAGGTCCAAAAAACAGAACATCATTCAAACCCAGATTCAACATGAACACCCATTCAAACCCATATTCAACATGAACATCATTCAAACCCAGATTCAACATGAACATCATTCAAAAACAGAATATCATTCAAACCCAGATTCAACAGGATCAAAAAAGGTCCCAATAACATCATTCAAACCCAGATTCAACAGAATCAAACCAAGAAAGTCAAACCCCAAAGATTCAAACCCATATTCAACATAATCAAACCTGCAGCAAAAACACAAAGATTCAAACCCATATTCGAACACCCACCACCAGATTCAACAAAATTAAAACCCAGATTCGAACAACCACCGGCGGACCTGTTTCTCATTGTGGGTGGCGGAGACGGCGGAGGACCTGTTTCTCATTGTGGGTGGCGAAGACGGCGGAGAGGAAGGGAGGCCGGAGATGTTGAGCCGATGAATTTATCCCCAAAACACCAAGGGTTCCGGTAAAAGCAGCCACCGGTCAACCGACTCCCACCACCGGTCAAACATGACCGCTTTTTTTAGGTCGGAGGAGATATGGGAAGACCACCACCACAGCGCCGCTTCTTACGTCTGTGGTGGTTCCCTCATCATCTCCACCTTGAACTGCCTCTAAATGTTGCCACTGCACAACTCCCACCAACCACCTCCCACCACCGTCTTCCCCACCGACCAACCACCTCCCACCATCGATGAACCACCTCTTTTCATATCTGATTGTTTTTTAAGATGATGGTGGTGAATAAGTTTTATAGAGAGAGATGAGGAGACCAAGTTTGAAAGGATGAGAGATGCACCTTCAAGAGGTTCTGTAACTTCTCGAGAGAGAGAGAGAGAGAGACAATGAAAGATGTTTGTGAATATCAATAATAAATAGATGAGAGAGAGGATGAGTGATGCAGCTTTAAAAGAAAAGACAGAGGAGAGAGGAAATGATTTGACATTTGGTAGTAAAAGACCAAAATACCCTTTTTAGTGGCTGAATCTGATTGGCTGAGAGTGGTTCTCGCGGTTCTTACAACTGGAGGTGGTTCTTATTTTAGCGGCCCCCTATGTGTGTGTATATATATATATATATATACCGCTAAAATGAGAACCACCTCCAGTTGTAAGAACCGTGAGAACTTTTTGATCCGGGGCGAGTTGGACCAAATTTTTTTTTCCATAAACGTAGATGCTTGTATTATAAACACATTTGTAAAAAAAAATTCAAAAAAAAAAAATGTCGTGTGTGTAGTTTTGAACACCACAAGTTTATGTTTACGGGTACCATAAATTTTAAATAAAATTTACGGGTCCCGTGAACGCAAACTTTGGGTGCTCAAAACTACACACCCGATATTATTTTTTTAAAAATGTGTTTATAATACATGTATCTACGTTTATGAAAAAAAAATTTAGTCCATCTCGCCCCGTATGGTGTAGTTCTCACGGTTCTTACAACTATAGGTGGTTCTCATTTTAGCGGTCTCCTATATATATAGGGTCAGGATTTAGAGAGAACGGTGAAAAGTGTGAGAACGGTGAGAACAATTTTGGTGGTGACATTGGCATTGATGTTAAATTACACTAAGGGGTAATATTGTCAAAAAACCTCACTCACATGAACTGGGTGTTCAAATAAAACGCCATAAAAACACCCAATTTAGAAAAACGTCAAAACTCAAAAGCTATTTTTAAGCTATAATTTACAACAGCTCAAAAAAACCATTTTGTTGAACGCCATAAAACTCTCAAAAGCTATTTTTTGAGCTATAATTTACAACAGCTCAAAAAACCCATTTTTTTGAGCCAGCTCCTAGTTAAAACACCATAACAAAAAAACTATATTTTCAGGGTTCAAAGTGTAACTTATAGTGTGAACAAGTGTAAACAAGTGTGAACACAAGTATTTAACTAGTTTTATCATACAAAACGCCATAACAAATACAAAACACCATAACAAATACAAAACGCCATAACAAAAAAAACTATATTTTCATGGTCTAAAGTGTAACTTATAGTGTAAACAAGTGTGAACACAAGTATTTAATTAGTTTCCATACAAAACGCCATAACAAATACAAGCTATATTTTCAGGGTCTAAAGTGTAACTTATAGTGTGAACAAGTGTGAACACAAGTATTTAATTAGTTTCATCATACAAAACGCCATAACAAATACAAAACGGCATAACAAAAAAAACTATATTTTCAGGGTCTAAAGTGTAACTTATAGTGTGAACAAGTGTGAACACAAGTATTAGAAGAAAAACGCGATGAAAATACCTAGTCTAAAACGCCATAAAACACCAGTTCAGAAAAACGCCATAAAACCTAGTTAATTTTTTTTCGAAAAGTATATCAATAGTATACTCATTGGAAAGATAAAAAAACGCTGAGTTTTATGGTATAATTTTTTTTGAAAAATAATCACGTATAAAAAAGTTATTGTCGCTTAATATGATGGGGGAAAATGGCATGTGATTAGCATGTGCACCTTTGATTGGATCTTCCTATTTTACCCTTCCTGGTAGTTCCAAGACCCCTATTATTTACAAAAATGCCACTGCATCAATCTCAGCCACAAACCACTAAGATATTGTGGCTGAGAATCGTTCTCACCGTTCTCACACTTTGAGGCGTTCTCTCCTGATCCTGTTCCTATATATATATATATATATATATATGGTCAGGATTTAGAGAAAACGGTAGAAAGTGTGAGAACGGTGAGAACGCTTATTGATCTTCCGATCAAAACAATCTATGGACTAGATTGGCGCGGTGACATTTTAGTAAATAACACCAATTTTATTACGTGGACGCGCTTCATTAAGGGTAAAAAGGTAAAAAACAATTTCTCACATAAAACGCCATTTGAAAAATAAAACGCCAAATAAATACAAAACGCCAATTTTATCACTGCGTACTTTTTTCTGTGTTTTTGTTTAAGCTCTCTGGCTACAAAAACGCCAAAAAATATGAAACGTTATTATATAACGCCAAAGCTTACATCCAGATAAATGTTAATTACATTTTTTGTTATAAAAATAACATCCCGCCTAAACTACGCGTCAAAAAAATTCTATAAATAGAAACGTCTCACCACCTTTCGTTTATCACACCAAAAAAACACAGTGTTTGCTAAAAAAAATTACAACTCAATGTAAAACGCCAAAAAATACAACGACGAGAAACATCTTTTCTTTGATCCTCAGTAATGTTTTGCATGAAGCTTTATTTAATGATTTGTTACGTGAGTGTAGTAAGATTTTACTGCATGAGATAGACAAAAATGAAAAAAGAGGGACCGATGACACCCATATGTCATACTGTCATCTTTGTTTCTGAAGAAGGTTTGGATGATAAGAAGAGACCTATACCAGTGTAAATGCTACTTTGGCCTCGATGATTATAATGAAGACGACAGGCAGATAGCACCCACCCACACGGGGTCGATCTATGTCTCCAACATCCACAAAGACACTTCAACACATGAACAAAGAAAATAAACAACGCCAAATCCAAAACACCATTTATTTGTCACATTCCTTGTAGTTTCAAAAGAAAAAAAGAGACTGATGACATTGAAGATTTAAAATCATAAATTGCTTCTACTTTGTTTTTTTTTAAATTTTCTTTATCTATTGTTTGTTTTGTAATGTCAGTTAATAAACAACAAAAGAATATTAATGCTATAATGAAAAATATAATAAAACGCCAAAATTAGCAAATGCGTGTAAAACGCCATAATGCCATAAAAACGCCCCCAAAAAACTACCAAACTATAATAAAATTAATTTGAACAATTAATATTATAAAAAAAAGCGTGAAACAATGTGCAAAGAATATAAAACAAAAGAAGTCCAATAGTTATCTAACCTCCATTGGAAAACAAAACGCCATAATTACAGCCGTCAAAGATTTGACGTGTTACACCATTAAAACAGTTGAGTCCGAAAACAAAACACGGTAAAATTCAAAAAAATAGTAAAATGAAACGACGGAAAACATAATTACTAACATTTATTATATTTATTTATCCTTTTCAAAATGCCATAATTACCTGTCATACGCAGGAAAAAAAAGTCAATATAAAAGAAGACTATGAGAACCCAAGCTCAAACACGCCAAAAAATTTGACTAAAACGCCACATATTTTCCAAAACGCCAAAAATTTTAAAAATGGCTAAGGTTATTACATGGAGGTTTGAAAGGAAAGAGAAACGATTCATCATAAAGTTCCCTGATAGAAGAAGGGTAAAGGTAAGGACAATCAAAGCCATGCTTGGAATGAATGAAAATGTTCAGAAGGATATCCTGACCTTTGGGGTTCCAATAGACAACGATTGTGAAAGAACGAGAACTGTAATAAAAAGACTGAAGAGAAAATTTCTGGCAGAAGATGATGAAGATGATGATGATATTGAAGATACTCATATACCAAAACTTAGCAGTTGGGTATTGCATGAGGAAGAAGGAACACTTAAAGTGACTTATAAAAACGGGGTGCAATATTCAAGGCCAATGGAAGAAATGTTGAAGACAGGGTTGCTATCTATCATTGAACAACTTTGTGATTTAACACCTTCAAACGATCCAAAATCCAAGGATGCAGTGATATTCAAGAATAGGCTGCAGCAAAGAAGAGACGAGCTAATGGCGTTATACGCAAAAATGAAATTTGATGATGAAGAATCTGAAGAAAGTGATGAACAAAGCGATGGGTACATCTCTGATGTAATCCCACCTACGGAAGACTATTAGTTTATTTTGATTTTCGTGTTATTGTAGTTTTATAAAATATTAATCTATGGTAATCAATTATTAACAAAAAGATACAAAACGCCAAAAATTACATGGAAAAAGCCATAACGCCAAAAAATTAACTATGTGACACAAAAAGAATTAATTCAATGAGAAGAAATCTGAGAAAAAACAGAAAAACGCCAAATAATTAATAATTCTACATAACGCCAAAATTATCTTGCACGCAAAAAATAAAGCAGCATGTCAAACGCGAAAATCGTGAAAGGCGAAGAATACTAAAAAGACAAAAAAAAACCCTCAGACCCTGATCATGCCCCGCGCCACGTGTTCGGCCAGGATGCGTTCTCACCGTTCTCACACTTTTTGCCGTTTTCTCCTAATCCCGTATATATATATATATATATATATATATATATATATATATATATATATATATATATAACATTACCGTGTGTCAGTTGTATGCCTACACCCCGTGCTTAAGTCTTGGCCATTTGCAATTGAATGAGTCGGGACGTCCAGGAAAAGGTCGTATTAACACCCAAGTGTTTAATTTATCAAGCAAAACGGATTAAAACGGGTTATTTTCATTTCGATGACGTCATTCGCCCTTTTGCAATACCCGACCACGTGTCTATGTCATATCCCGAGCCTTTATAAAATAAAACAGGCTAAGAGTATTTACCTGTGCTAGTCTTTAATAATATCAATATATTCAGCACAACCATAATTCAAAACAACTCAGCTTAGGCACAATTTTCTAGGGGCTTGTAATCTGGAATGAACGCAAATATTATTCGTTAGAATGTTACCGGGCCATTTACAATCTTTGACTTTGACCGGTTAACTTAAGGATACGCTCGGTTCTCTAGATTAAGCGTTGACCAGATATAATGTGGTTTATACCCGTCTGAGTTCTAGGTCTCGTGTAATATGGGTCTATTAACCAAACTTTCTAATTTGAGATGATTTTGAAAGGTTTTGACCCGCTTCGAATAGTTCATATATTTTATTTTATATAAATTAGTTGTACGCGTATATACGGTATCGGGTGGTCGAATAGGTCTATGACGAGTCCATTATGCCAAAATATATTTCATAATGTTATAAAATCAGTTTCAAAGTCAGATTACATGTCTTATTGGTTTTAAAAACCATTTTTATGCCATAAGGGCATTTTTGGCATTTTAAAGTATATAATGTTGACTCGTCAATAAACTCATCAAATGACATACCCAGAAGGTATAACCTCAGAGGGTTATTCCCTATAATATTATGGTCACATAATAAGCCTTAATCGGGTTCTAAGCTTGACCAAACGGGTCAGAATCGATACTTAAAGCAGAAGTCGAACTGTTTGACCTTCGACTAGAAAATGAGCTCTAAAATGGAAATGACGAGTTAGACATGATAAAACATGTCCAAATATGTTATATAAACTGTTATGATGTTAAAATTTTGGGTTTTGATACTTAGAACTTCATTTATCGTAAATTGCAAAAATCTGCGTTTTGACTTTTATTTATACATGTTTGACTCGTCATTTCACCTACTTAACGTGATTATCAGAGGGTGTAATCGCAAGGGATTAACATCTTCATTATTACGATCACATTGTAAAGTTCATTTTGAACTTCGACTCAACTAAAATGGTCAGAACCAGAAGTCAAAGCAAAAGTCAATTTGCTTGACTTTCGGCTAATAACTAGCCAAATAATTGAAAAGAATTAGGGAGAAGAGTTACTAGTGTTTAAGGGAAGCTTAGAACTCAGAATGAAGGCTTCTTATGATCAAAGGCAAGCTCCAAGAAGTTTTAGAGTGAAAGAAAAGAAAGGTTTGATGACTTTGTGAAACTAAGGGGCTCTCTATACTAATCATTAAGTCATAAGGTTGTGCCAAATGTTGGTAGGTGTACTTATGAAGTGATTAGTGGCAAGACACATGACAAGAGATGGTTAAGCGTGGTAAATATTCAAAGTAAGGTGTCAAAAGGATAAGAAGGCTGCTGGCCCACTTAATTCTGCTATCAGCGTATTTCTTAAAGACTGTAAGGGACCTATCGCGCAGAAAGATTTAAATACCCCTTGCTGACCGTAAGGGGTTATGGTTACGGTTCGTAAGGACCTTTGAAAAAGCCAAAACTTTACTTTATGGCAGATTTAGTACCTCAACTTCGAATTTATATTATTTTCTTGATCGTTGACCCTTTTTAACATTATAATTTCTCTTATTTACATATCTGAACTATACGAATAAATATTAGACACATGTCACGCTAGGATTCGGTCTAAAATATCATGGTGTTAAAAATCGAATGTTTCCCATGAAACGCGGGTATCACACTAGTTTTAGTTAAATTAAGATTGTTTTTTACTTTGTAGTAAACCTGGTTATATATATTTTATTTGTCATACCAAATAATTTTCTTCTAAATGTTTTTAGGACATAAGTACCACCACTTTCACTCTAAATTGACTAGTAGGAAAAGTCACCGAGCATAATACCGTCCTTCCACTTGTCACGCACACTCAATTCACTCCAATTCTGTCTCCCTCTCACACACACCACACCACAAATCAAACATTACTGTTCACTAAAAACTAGGACCAGTTAACCTTCTTTTCACCATACAACTTTACAAAAACTTCAACTACAAGAACATAACTCCACCCTCAATTCTTTTGTTCCCTTTTCTTCTCGTTTGTTTTCATGTTTTTCTCCTCCCTTCATTCTCTTCTAACCCTTTTCGTCGTCCTGCATGGCTAGTTCCGATGATCAACACACCAATTTTAAGCATTTTTGTAGAATATGTAAGAAGGGTTTCATGTGCGGAAGAGCTTTAGGTGGGCATATGAGAGCTCATGGTATCGGTGATGATGCCGGAAATCTTGATGATGAAGATCCCATGAGTGATTGGGAGGATAAGCAAGGGAACAGGAGAATGTATGCATTGAGAACAAACCCTAATAGGTTAAAAAGTTGTAAGGTTTGTGAGAATTGTGGGAAAGAATTCTTGTCTTGGAAAGCGTTTCTAGAGCATCGTAAATGCAGCTCAGATGATGGCGAGTCTCTCGTGTCGTCACCGGAGTTGGAGGGTGATGAGGATGATGGGTATGATGATGAGAACAATGGTGACCCGAGAGAATGTGGTGGGTGGTCAAAAAGAAAGAGATCTTTTAGGGCTAAAGTTGGTAGCTTTAATTCTAATTGTCCATCAAGTGATGATGAAGATTTAGCCCTAGCTAAATGCCTAATGGAGTTATCGAATTCCGCGGGTGTTTATGCCGCAGAAACCGATATCGATGACCCTTGCGTGTCTCCAAGTCTAGAGGATCAACCGCGGAACCCTATGTTTTCCACCGCGGCGTATATGTCACCTTTCACTAGATCATCTTCACCTTTGGATAAAGCCAAAGGTGTAGCCACTACCCCTAAAGGCATGTTTGAATGTAAAGCATGTAAAAAAGTGTTCAATTCACATCAAGCATTGGGTGGTCATAGGGCAAGTCATAAAAAGGTAAAAGGTTGTTTTGCAGCAAGAAATGATCAATCTGATGATAACATAGGTGATCATGATGATACCATGCACGAAGAATATATACCATTGCCGAAACCAATCTCGACCTATCAGTATAGTGAGGGTCCGAGCACAACACTCCTGGTCTCGGGCCCAGCACCGTTGGTCGGAGTGGCAAGACCGAAAGCCAAAGTACACAAATGCACGATTTGTAATCGGATTTTTGCATCCGGTCAAGCGCTTGGTGGCCACAAGAGGTGTCATTGGCTTACATCTAACATGTCTGATACTTCTTCTCTAGCCAAATTTAACTTCCATGAACATATCGAGCAACTCCACCAGCGTGCATTGGCGTTACCATCACGAATACTCGACAAAGCTAAAGCACTAGAACTCAACTTCCCCGCTCCGGAGCACAACATTTCCGGATTAAGAAGAGATCGCCAATATAATCCCTTAGGCTTTCAGGTTTCGACCGATATTAATCTACATTCTTGGAATGTAGAAAATCATTCGAATGTTACAGATGCAAATGGAAAGTACCATAACAAAACAAGTGATCAGCAAGAACATGAACATAAGAACACAAGCAACAACCATGGAAAAGAAGCTGAAGGAGGAGCAACAATGGAGGATGATGAAGCTGACAGTAAGTTGAAATTGGCAAAACTGAGTGAGTTAAAAGACATGAGTAACGTTAGTGGGAATTCATCTTCATGGTTGCAAGTTGGGATTGCTTCAAAAACTCATGATGTGGGTTCACCGCAGGATCCATAGATTTTTTTTCACTCTTTAAAGGAAAACAAGTATATATATAACCCAAGGACTGTAATTTATATATCCATTTAACATGGTTTTGTAAGGTTCTGTTGCATACACCTTCAATTCTTTTTGGAGGAAATCAATGTCTATATAATGTATACTTAATATTTTCTTTATTGTGGTCATTTTTTTATTAATATTACTTCTACAATTTTGTCAAAATAAATATGAGATGTTTTACATCTTTTTATCAAGATTTTGTTAAACTGTACATTCTAAAATAGGCATTAATAATTAGCTGGCAAAACTTATTTATGAGACATATTTTCTTTTAATATTTATGAGTTTATGACATATTTTCTTTTAAGAGTTGTAGCTGGAATCTAGAAGAAAAAAACGATCGCAGAGTGAGCGTCGACTTGTATTCTACACGACTTCCCTAACCTACCATGTCTTGCATAGCAATTCGGGTTACAAAACATTCTTGTTCATTGGCAATTTGTTGTCATCGAGTGAGTTTTAAAATCTGAATTCTATTCTTTGCGCATTAAAATTTTATTTTATTCATTCAGAGTAATCTTTAAATGGTTTAGTTCTTTCCTTTCAAAAAGAAATGGTTTAGTTCTTATTTAAAAATTCCGGGGTGCTCGATTAAGGAAAATTCATGGAAATAGACAAGCTGACCAAAAAAAATATTTAACAAAATAAGCATTGATTTTTACATTTGTTAAAGTAGACAATTCTAAACAATCATTCAAAGTAATAACTAAAGATGATACCTCCATAGTCTACCCTCCCAGTCCGATAAACCGGCACCTTCATAGCTGACGTCTGACCTCCTTCATAGCCCACGCTCTAATAATTCGACAAATTCATAGATCACACTCAGATAAGTTGGCATCCCCATAGCCTATACTCCGAGATAATCTGGCACCTTCATATCATAGCCCACACTCACTTATGTCGGCACCTCTATAGCCCTCACTCTGATAATCGGACACCTTTATAATTGACACATGTAAAAGTCGGTGCTTATTTAACAAATGTAAAAGTTAATATCTATTTGTGAAAGATAATCGAACACCTTCATAATCGGACACCTCAAATACGTTTTTTTTAATGAAGTTTTCTTTTCAAAAGAAAAAACCTATTTGTTAATTTCGATGGACCACCTTTCTATTTTGTTGATTTATGCTTCACTGCTTTAAACGTTGACTAAAGGAGAGCTGAACTATTTATACAAGTCATTTATGATCTTCTAGGCAAAGGGTTGTACAATTGGCGTCTAAGGTTAGTCTTGTATGGGGTGTGAGTGGTTTGGGTTGGGGGTATTGCTCGACACGTGGCAGATGTGGGCTTCACAATCCACACCTAAAAAAGTGGGATGTGAAAGGGGCGTGGCCAGGCCAGGCCAGGTCGACGTTGAGGTGCCATGTGTCATTTTTTTAAGTTGACAATTATATAAAAAACATAATTTATATTAATTTAAAAAAAATTACATAAAAGACAACCCTAAAAAAACCCTACTTATTAAACCCTAAAAAATAAAAAAAGGACACCCCTAAATAATAATAAAAAACTATTTATTAAATCCTAAAAAAAAACTACTTATTAAATCCTAAAAAATAAAAAAAACTAGCCAACCAAAGCCCGCCATGTCATCCAGCATCCCCCCGGCCCGCGGCCCACGCTAGGCACAATCTCCACACCAAACGGGCAACGCCATGCCCAACGCTTAGCCGGGGTGGTGTAGCTAGCGTTAAACCCCATCCACCGACCCAATCCGCACCCCACACCCCATAGTCTAACATCCTGGTCTGGGTGAGAGTACATGAATTCGAGTAATGAACGAGGCAGGTGATCAGTGGGGAGGAGTGTTCATTATTCAAAACAAACTTAAGAAACCCGAAATTCAATTTGAACTGAATTTCGGGTTTAGAATATTTGAATCGCCTTTTTATCCTAACAGAATTATAAATTCAGTTTTCGAGTGTTGATCGAACCGGTCCAACTATTTGAATTTAGTTTATATTAACTTTTTTAAATAAATATATACATTATAGAGTTTTTTTCTTGAGTAAACTGCCATTTTGGTCCCTGAGGTTTGGCTAGTTTTGCCACTTTAGTCCAAATCTCAAACTTATTACATCTGGGTCCCTGTGGTTTGGTTTTTGTTGCCATTTTAGTCCAAAATCCAAAAATCCCCCTTTTGACTGTTAAAAGCTATCTATTTTGTCCTTTAGTGCAGGGGCATTTTGGTCATTTTTTAAATTTCATTTTTTTTCAATAAAACCCAAATCAAAATAATCATCTTTCTCTTCTCTCAAACTCTATAGCAGCACCGCCACCTCCTCCCTCTCTCTCTCTTCTCTCTCTCTATAGCACCACCACCCAAATCAAGAACATCATCAAAACATCATCAAATATCATATTTGCAATACAACCCAGATCAAGAACATCATTAAAACCCAGATTCCAACACCACCCACAAACAAAATCAAATCTTGATCAAAACCCAATAACCGTATCCAAATTACAAACAAGCCCACTAAATCAAATCAAAATCAGATCAACTATCAATACCGATTTCAAAACAAAAGAAAAAAAAATGAAAAGTTCACATGCCGCCACCTGACCACCGTCACAACCTGCTGAGCACCACCACCACCGTTAACTGCCTGAGCTTGACTAACCTGCGCCGCCATCTCAAAACCCTAACATATTTTCCCTTTTTTCCAAATTTTTCACCGTTAACTGCCCCCATCTACCACCACCACCACCCCCATCTACCACCACCGCCCCCATCTACCACTACCGCCGCCGTGAGCGGAGGCGTCGCTGCCACTGTTGCTGTAAACTGGGTGTCGGCCATCCTCCTTTCTCCGATTCTCTCTCTCTGTTTCAGGTGTGTTTGTGGAGAGATAAAAGGGTGGTTGAGGGAGGAGATAAGTGGTCGTGGTGTGTGTGACCGGAATAATGTCACCGGTTCTCATCACGGTGGTGGTGGTGGTGTTCGACAGAGAGGAGAGAGAGAGAGAAGAGAGAGATGGGTGTTTGGAGAGAGAAAGAGAGAGATGGGTGTCGTTTTCCGATGTCGGTTCTCATCACGGTGGTGGTGGTGTTGGCGACAGTGGGAAGGTGGTGGTGGGGATGATGCGGTGGTGGTGTGGTGGTAGTTCAGAGAAGAGAGAGAGAGAGAGCTGGTCGATGATGAAGATGAACTCAGATCTGTGGTGTGTGTATATTAATATATATATATATATTAATTTTTGAATTAAGAAAATGTTAAATGAAAAGCAAAATGACCAAAATGCCCCTGAACTAAAAGACAAAATAGGAGGTTGCAATAGTCAAAAAATAGGGTTTTTAAATTTTGGACCAAAATGGCATCAAAATGCAAACCACAAGGATCCAGATGTAATAAGTTTGAGATTTGGACTAAAGTGGCAAAACTGGCCAAACCACAGGGACCAAAATGGCAGTTTACTCTTTTTTCTTTTTTGTTGGGCTATCAAATATCTATGTGGCCATCTTGACTTGGGATTGTAATAATTTCATTTGGACACGAAGTCTAAAGCAGGTTCTGGGAATTAAACGAACATTTCTAAAATAACCGAACTTTAGTGTTGATCACTTGTGTCGCAACCCCCGACCCCTGCCTCGGTAGGCGGGCGGCCGCGACCTACTTAGAGATGGTGGTATCGGTGTTTATCATTATTTGGAAGCGGAAATTTCATCAGTACCGTAGTTAGGAAATATTTTATCAGAATAAAACACCACATTTTATAATCTATTATATATAATAAATGAAAAAAATATGGGACACATGTCACTTGATTAGGGCCTCTTGGTTTTGGTTTTGGCGAGAAACGGGATGGGTCTTTTTTCACATATCGGTTCGGGTCCGTGTGTATTTGGATTGATAATTCAGATCCATATATAATATCTTGTAAAAAATGCCTTCCTTTTTCTGCTATGTCACACCAACCTTTTATTACCCTCTTCTTGAGATCTACCTCCGCCTCCATAATCATTCCTCTTTCATCCTTTTTTTCAAGATCCCCCTCCATCAGTGACTTTAATCATTTATCAAGAACGATATTACAAGTGAAGATCCAATACAATACAAGTATAAATCTAAATATTCGATTGCTAATCTAAACCTCTTTCGATTCTGAACCTTTTTTTGCATATTTATAATAGATGTGTTTGATGTGTTTTGTCACACCCCGACCACGTAAAACAACGAAACGTGGCGGAAACGTCGGGGAGTGTTGTAACAGAATTAATGTTTCACAACCATGGAAATTTAAGTTTCGTTTTATTCATCAAGCAAGCGAGTTACATTGTCTTTAAACAAGAAATGAAGAGTACATAAC
Source organism: Helianthus tuberosus (assembly GCA_030545235.1). Classification (NCBI taxonomy): domain Eukaryota; kingdom Viridiplantae; phylum Streptophyta; class Magnoliopsida; order Asterales; family Asteraceae; genus Helianthus; species Helianthus tuberosus. Next base: position 150,299,919 of record CM060448.1, read on the forward strand.
ATAAATTAACTAGTTCTTGTCTCGTTTTAAGTCACTAAGGCACAAGTCCGCCTAAGTATGTCTCGATAAGTCCTATGCATCAGCTCCTGAAAACACATGTGAAAATAGGTACGTCAGCATAAAAATGCCTGTGAGATACATAGGTTTTGTGAAAATAGGTTTCATGACTTGTAAGTTTAGAAAAAGTTGTTTAATAAAGTTTAGTCATGAACCTTGTAAATTGATTTGTTTTGTAAATCATTTGAAAAACAATAAGTTCAGATGATATGTATAAATACGAGAATAATGTATGGTTAAATGAATAACCAAGTAAAATGAGTTTGTATAAGATAAGTTGCTTTGTAAAACAATGTCTTGTGAAAAGTATGTTATTTGTATAAAATGTTATATGTCTTATGTTGAAATGATGCATAAAATGTAAAGTAGAACAATGTACTAACTATGCACACAATGGGCATACATAGCATGAAATGTAATGTGAAGCGATGTACTAAGTACGCACACAATGGGCATACATAGCATGAAATGTAATGTAAATCATGTACTATAAATGTACTAATGAACATAGCAAGTATATGATGTGAAAACATGGAAAGCATGAAAGTAACAAGTAGGCACATGTGTTCCACCCCAAAACGTTTGGAAAACAGTAAAAGAGGGGTCTATGTACTCACTTGAGATTGCTCAAAAGTCCTAAGATAACCTCCAAGCAATGCTAGAGATCACGGAATCAAACGGCACATAATATAGGTAACTATGTTAATAAACGGGACCTATATCGGAGGATCGGAAAGAATGAGGGCTCATAAACCAAATGAGTATGGGAACACATGTAGTATGGTTTAACAAAGCCTACATACTAAATGAAACCTAGCCTAAGTGCTTACGAACCATTACGACCCGTTTAGGTAGCTTATGCTACTTTAACGCGTCGTTCGCGTGAAACGCGTTCGGACCGCTTAACTAGTCCTATGACAAGTAACATATGCCTTAACATGTCTAATATTGTTGTCAAATCAGTTTAGATGTCAAAAGTTATGTTACATATGTTTAAAATGAATTTTGGCATCAAAGGGGTATTTTGGTAATTTACCTACGGCATATAAACTACCTATCATACAACTACTTAAACGAAGCGACCATAAGGTATAACCTCAGAAGGTTATTCCCTATATACTATGGTCAACTAATGTATTTGGTCGGATCCTAATGATCGACCAAATGGGTCGGGTTCGAAGGTATAAGCGATTTATTAGATCGCTTACCCTTACGACCCTAGACAACGTGGTAATCAGTAGGCATAGTCACAGGGGACTATAACCAGCATGATTACGCTCACGTTGCGAAGTTCAAATGAACTTCGCATTGACCATAAACTGGTCAATGCAGAAAGTCAAACAAAGTTTGACTTTCGGACTCGAAAAGCAATAAAAGAACGAAGGAACACTTACAAAGGGTCCCCGAATGCTAATCTTGATTCAAGTAGCTCAGGTATGAAACAAAGGTTTCAACTTAGAGCTTCTCAAATCAGATTCTTGTGGGTTTTGCAATGAAGGGGGTTGGGTTTTTATAGATTTTGGTTCACCGTTAGGATCGTTTCTTGGATAACGTGCCTTGATCTCACCCGTACACTTGTCGGAATGTTGTGGTAGCTCATTTTGCTCCCACCACAAGAGTTTGACACTTGGCGTTGGCCTTTAGGGTGTTTGAAGGGCTGTTAACAGGCTGTTAATACACCGAATCTGGTCTGGGATTTACGAGCGGACCTATCGATGTCCGTAAAAACGGACCTAACTTTTACCCAATTTTAACCATTTTTTAAGCCGAGTTTTAACTTGAAACTTTGTAGGGTTTGTTAATTGTATGTTCCGCACGTAATACTCAAAAATTAGACAATTTCAACCGTAGGAACCACTTCAAATCGAAAAAGTATGAGAGAAAGTGAGTAGAAATCAGAGAATTCGGTAGAATCAAGCTGTAGTAGTATGAACTCCTCGTCCTGAGCTCTGATACCACTTGTTGGACCGTGTTCCGACCCTAAACAGTCAACGTAAGGATGTTCATCTTCACTTATGAAGGCGGAATCAACATAGATGAAGTTACACATCTTTTCACATTCAAATCCTTTACTTTTATTGCTTTCTGATATCGTTTTGACAGAATTTCGTTACAGCAACAATGATCTAGGTCCGCTCCAAGTTACATCAACAAATGAATACATCAGGTATATATAGTGTGGAGAGGTTCGCTTATACGGACTGACAAATAAGCGGACCTACTACATTGACATAAAAGCGGACCTACTGATGTACACATAAGCGGACCTCTATGAGCGGACCTATGCCTAAAGACCATATAAGCGGACCTATCAATATAGGTTCATATATACGGACCTATCTGACATATAAACGGACCTATCAACATAGGTTCACATATGCGGACCTATCTTAACCTAAGACTTGAAATAGACGTAGTCAACAGACATTTCATGTATCAACACACCTTGGGTTTACGCGGGCCGCCTGGCCTGTCTGATCAGTAACCAACTTTCAGAAATGACAGTTTTGGTCCCTGTTGTGGTTTAAGGCCATTTCCGACATGTTTAAGGCCCGTTAAGCCAACTTTAAGGTCCTAAAATGTTGCCTAAACATTGTGGACATGAAACATGCTCAAAAATACGTCGGATGTCAGTTCGTTTGGTCGTACGATCGCGATGTTCGCTTAATTACGACGGAATGCGCATAAGTGCGAAAAACGATCCAAATTGCGCAACGAATGGATTTTTCTCATGCCAAATACTAAAATAAAATATTTTAGTGCTTACATAAATTTTTGGATGTCCGGATGTATTCAGAACGTAAGTTATGCGCGAAAGTGCAAACTTGTGCACTTTTGACGCTTTTAGTCCCTGAATGAGCCAAAAGTTTATTTTAGCACACCGAACCCCTCAAAGCCTATTTATAAGCTATATAAAGGATATTTAAGGTGTGTTTAACTTATGGTCATGTTCCAGAATGTTCGTTACAGTTCAAATTGGCATACTTTCGCAGTTTGTCAAGTTTAGCCCCTGTAGGCGAATTAACTTGTTTTTACCATACCTTATGTAAAGGTTATTTAAGGTATGTTAAGCCTATTTCACTATTCCGGAGTGTTCATTGCATTAAACTGGTTATATTTACGCATCAGTGCGCGTATAACCTTCCAGAAAGTGATTTAAAGCTTGAAATTGAACAAAATTTGATATGTGCAAATGATACACATATTTTTATAAATCCCAAGTATGAAATACAATATTTCATTGGTTTGGTATTTGTTTGATGGCTGAAGTGACACAGGTGTCACAGTCTCCCCTACTTTAGGAAATTTCGTCCCGAAATTTATTTGTAGGAGCATGTCTGTGACTTTGTGTTAAATAACCATCAAGGATAAGGCATATCCTGATATTCCTCTTTAACCGACATTTTCAGAAATGGAAATGAAGGAAGAATCAGGGATATTCATTTCCCTTCGATGGACAATTTTCAGAAACGACAATGAATGGAATGAGTCATTTTCCACAATTTCTTCAGAAACGAAAAATGAACAGAATGAGTCATTTTCCACAATTTCTTCAGAAACGAAAATGAACGGAATGAGTCGTTTTCACAATTTCTTTAGAAACGAAAATGAACGGAATGAGTCATTTTCCACAACTTCTTCAGAAACGAAAATGAACGGAATGAGTCATTTTCCACAATTTCTTCAGAAACGAAAATGAACGGAATGAGTCATTTTCCACAACTTCTTCAGAAACGAAAATGAACGGAATGAGTCATTTTCCACAACTTCTTCAGAAACGAAAATGAACGGAATGAGTCGTTTCCACTTCTTCAGAAACGAAAATGAACGGAATGAGTCATTTTCACAATTTCTTCAGAAACGAAAATGAACGGAATGAGTCATTTTCCACAACTTCTTCAGAAACGAAAATGAACGGAATGAGTCATTTCCACAACTTCTTCAGAAACGAAAATGAACGGAATGAGTCATTTTCCACAACTTCTTCAGAAACGAAAATGAACGGAATGAGTCATTTTCCACAATTTCTTCAGAAACGAAAATGAACGGAATGAGTCATTTTCCACAATTTCTTCAGAAACGAAAATGAACCGCGTCAACTCTAGACACATGACAAAACTCGTTGTGGTTTCTGTGCACTGAATTCCATAATTATGTATGCATCCATAATTACGCAATTCCCTGCACAGTCCGCACAATTTGTTTTGTAATGTGAAAGGGAAGAAAAATTAAACCTGTGATGAGTGTGACTAGACTATCATAGGGTCCTTTTAATTAGATCGACAAATGACCCCTTTTAAATTGGACCACCAAGTAGTCTAATTATGGAATAGTACAATATAATCCAAGGGTCTTTACTATTACGTAAAAGCCCATTGAGGATTTAATATAGTACCTTTGGGTATCCTACTATGAATCCCTTATACGAATGATATGGAAGATTCTACGAGGATTTGGATAACGAAAACTTGGATTACACCAAAAACATAAAAAGGAACACATAAGCACATAATCACATAGTTGTTTAACTTGATTATTAATTTGTTATTAACTTGTTATTGATTGAAAATCGATATGGAAACCAGTCGATGTACTTCAATGTCCTCTAGGATCTATCTGAAAAGATAGGAAGATCTCCCAAAAATTCGATTTTGTTCTCAAAGAAACGTAATATTCGAATTAAGGAACATAAAAATTTTAGGATTTACGGAAATACCCTTAGGTACCCTATTAAGGATTTATAGTGGTACTTTGGGTATTCGTCCAGTGTTGTAACTTGCGCCTTGTACTTCGTTTTCTTGGGAGAAACGGGTACTTAGGAATTTCGTGGAAAACGCAAGAGATCATAAAATAGAAAAACTATTTGGGGGTAGTTTGCTTTTCAAGGAATACGATTCCTTAATTGTCGGTATTGTAAGGGATGTGTTGTTTATACATACATCCTCATAAATACATTGAAATGTAAATAAAAGATTTATTTATAAACAATGATAACAACTGTTTCATGGATCTTGACAACAAAAGAAAATAATACATAAGACATGATTATTTCTAAAGGGTGTTGTCTTCTAGTCGGTCAGATGCTCATCCCTGCGCTGGATTAGCATTAGCAAGCTTTGGGCAATTTCTTCGGAAATGACCCATCTCACCACAATTGTAGCAAGAACCTGGTGGAAAGCGAGCTTGAGCAGGATTGTTGTCAGCTTGATTTGGTGCAACTGTAGCTCGGCAAACTTTTGCTGTATGACCTTTACGTCCACAAATTTGGCATTCGCGGCACTTCACACTAGCATGATGATGAAGGTTACATTGGTTGCACAAGGGTGAAGTTCCATTGTATGGCTTCCTAGCAGGGGGTTGAGCCGGTTGGTTGGGGATGGCTTGATCATTGTGAGTAACCATGGCGAAGTTTTGAGAAGCCTTTCGCTTCTTTGACTCCTTAGGGGATCCAGTCTGTACATCCATGGTCTTTGATTCCTCAATGGGTTTCTTGTCACTTTTTCGAAAAAGGTTACCTTTCCTGATTTGAGATTCAGTCAAGGTTGCAGATAGCTCAATGGCTTGCCTAACCGTAGTGGGGTTACTACCAGTAACAATGTCCTGAACTGAGTCAGGGAGACCATCAATGTATTTTTCAATTGCCTTATCCAAAGGTGTAACCATGGTAGAACACAACAGGCTCAGCTCCTCATATCGATCAGTGTATGCTCGATGTTCACCGCTGTCTTGCTCAAGATTGTCGAATTCCCTTTCCAAGGCCCTGATCTCGTGACGAGGATATAATTCCTTCATCATCAGTGCTCTAAGTTCTTCACACGTTTGAGCCAGTGCCACTTCGGCGCCCCTATCTCTCATCACACCGTTCCACCATGTCAGAGCTCGTTTCTCAAAGACACTAGATGCGAAATCTACCTTTCGCTCGTTTGGACATTGAACATGTCTGAAGGTGCTCTCTAAACTCTCGAACCATTGCAGAAGTGCAGTCGCTCCTTGAGACCCATAAAACTTTGATGGCTTAGCCGAGTTGAACGTCTTGAAGTTGCAGGGGGCATTATTGTTGTTGAGAGCTTGGTGACATTGAGCAACGATGTTCGGGATTGCAGTAGTCATTTGCTGTGTAATGACAGCTGCCAGCTCTTCAATAGATACCTGATTTTCGCGTCATGGAGGCATTCTAAAAAGGGGAAAATAAGAGAGAAAACAAATGAAATGGCATTGGGTAAGAATAGGATGTTACAATTTCCGTCCAAAATCATGGGTGATGGTCATTTGTTTGAACCATGAAGCAAACAAACAACACAAAGGCTGAGTCAAAGCAAATAGATCCTCATAATGTATCGCGAAGACATGCTCGCCTATAAGTGGACACTCACCCCAAGAGTTCCTAGGTAAGAGTGACTGGTCCGATTATGTGGATTTGTACGAACACTCTAGCCTTAGACAGAAAACCCAGGGTACAGTCATTCACTCTTCCAGTTTGCACGTGTTCACACTATTTAGGACCCAAAACTTTGACGAGAGTTTTGAAAATTCAAAGGGTTCAAAACCATATAATAAATCATCCTAGAACAGATGATTAGTTTTCAAAGTGGTTTTGAAATTTATGTTCTTGTTGTGGTCGTCGCCTAAGGATAGGTGATGGTATTGTTTTATGACTAAACGCAAGTAAACTCGCGTTAGGGTCCTAGGAAGGTTATAGACTAGGTCAAAGCATTACTAATAACCTAATTCCCTATAACCATGGGCTCTGATACCATCTTTTCAGTCACACCCCGGCCACATAAAACAACGAAACATGGCGGAAACGTCGCGGAGTGTTGTAACAGAATTAATGTTTCACAACCATGGACATTTAAGTTTCGTTTTATTCATCAAGCAAGCGAGTTACATTGTCTTTAAACAAGAAATAAAGAGTACATAACATAAATTAACTAGTTCTTGTCTCGTTTTAAGTCACTAAGGCACAGGTCCGCCTAAGTATGTCTCGATAAGTCCTATGCATTAGCTCCTGAAAACACATGTGAAAATAGGTACGTCAGCATAAAAATGCCTGTGAGATACATAGGTTTTGTGAAAATAGGTTTCATGACTTATAAGTCTAGAAAGAGTTGTTTAATAAAGTTTAGTCATGAACCTTGTAAATTGATTTGTTTTGTAAATCATTTGAAAAACAATAAGTTCAAATGATATGTATAAATAAGAGAATAATGTATGGTTAAATGAATAACCAAGTAAAATGAGTTTGTATAAGATAAGTTGCTTTGTAAAACAATGTCTTGTGAAAAGTATGTTATTTGTATAAAATGTTATATGTCTTATGTTGAAATGATGCAAATAACGCTACGATATGTAATACCATACAAGCACTTATATATAGGAAGTACCAGCGGCGTATCCACCATACTTGTATCGTATTACGCACGCCTCGTTACTTAAATCACTTACCCAAACCAAACCACCGAAGTAAAATGTTTAATGTCGAAATGTTTATGTCTATTGTAAATCACGAATTGTGTATATGAATGTCAAAATGTAAGTATGTGATGAATAACAATTGTACTAAGTATGCAACAAAGGACATACATAGCATGTAATGTAAAACAATGTACTCAGTATGCACACAATGGACATACATAGCATAAAATGTAATGTAAAACAATGTACTAAGTACGCACACAATGGGCATACATAGCATGAAATGTAATGTGAAACAATGTACTAAGTACGCACACAATGGGCATACATAGCATGAAATGTAATGTAATACAATGTACTAAGTACACACACAATGGGCATACATAGCATAAAATGTAAAGTAGAACAATGTACTAACTATGCATGATGCGTGCGAAGTGTTATATATATTAGGTGTATATTTTAAGCCCTTTTTAACACTTATTTTAGCCAAGTTTTAAATTTATAAAACACGATATTTCACTAACACTAAACACACATATGGGCAAGTGCACCCATCGTTGAGTGTAGTATAGCGTTGGTAAGATACCGAGGTCGTCCAAGGACACAAGAGCTTTTAGTACCGGTTTATCCTCAACGTCTAACCAAAATAAAAGTTTAGAAAAAATGTTTTAAACTAAGAAAATTAAAAGCTAACTAAAATGCTGAAAATAAAAATAAAAGAAAAAAACAGATAGACAAGATGAATCACTTGGTTCCGACTCGTATCTAGTATAACCTTTGATTATTTCCGCACTTTTGCGCATAATTAAGAGATTATCTTAGTTATTGTAGTAGGCCCCTGTTTTGAAGGTGACGTTACCCTCACCCCAGTAGTTTGAGTCAGCAGGGATACAATCCTAAAAGGGTGGATTATTGGAAGATAATGAATTAAGTTATTAATGCAGTATTGTGGTAGGCCCCGCTTTTGGCGGTGACGTTACCCTCGGCTAAGTAGTCTGAGTCAGCAGGGATACAGTCCTAAATAGCCGGGTTATAGTATTAATAGTAGTTAACTTATGAGGGGATCAAAGAGTTTGGACCCCCGCCATCCAATACCGTGAAGTATTGAAGGATGTCCTACTAAATTTGACCCAGGTCCATTGTAGGACCTCTAAACGCTGAACAATGGCAAGACCTTTACCAAACCGTTCCCTTAACCCCCTACCAGGTAGCCAACATACCTCCATATAGACCGTGGAGATATGAATGGTGAAAATCCTTTATTTTATATAGACAGTAAAATAATGCCAAGACACCACGGACAAACGATAAGGAAAGATCACCTTCAACACAAGTAACTAGTTATTAAAGTCATTAATACAAAACCAAATAAAAAGTGCAAAATATTAGAAATAAAAAGTATTATACTAGACACTTTGTCTTCACCAAGTGATGTAAGAGACTTAGGCAAACATGGCCTTGATTGTCAAGAACTCTTACGATCAATCTTGGATCCCGAGACGACTCACACACTCTACGATGGACAATGGATGATGGTGGTGGATGATGGTGTTGTGATGGTGGTGGGTGGTGGATGAAGTGTGAGAGAGGTGGTGTGCCAAGGGATGGTTTGAGCTTGAGCCAAGCACTCCTATTTATAGCCTGTACAGAAGCCTGGACACGGCCTCGTGTCCGCTGGACACGGCCCCGTGTCCACCCTTTTCTCTTTCTTCATTAATACAGTTTGTCTTTATTAGCTCCACACGCCCCCGTGTCCGCTGGGCACGCCCCCGTGCTTGTCTGACAATCTCTCTCTTCATTAATTGTAATTCGCAATTACAATTAATGCGCCTGCTGTACTTTCGCCACGCCCCCGTGTTCACTGGACACGGCCCCGTGGTGGGCAATAGAACCTTCTATAGGTTTGTCTTTTGTGCCAGGGCTGACCATTCTGGACACGGCCCCGTGCTGAGCTGGGCACGCCCCGTGTCGAGCTGGGCACGCCCCGTGTCGGGCTGGGCACGCCCCGTGTCGGGCTGGGCACAGCCCCATGCTCAGCTTTCTTCTTGTTTTTGCTTTGGGAGTTGTTGTCGAGGGGTCGGGCATGCCACGTTTCTTCCTTTTCTTTGTATTTATGTTGGTTTTGGCTGTATTTTTGTTCCTTTTGTTCGTTTAAGCTCATTTGACCCTGTAAATTCAAAAGGAAGACAAAAACATACTTTTTCCAACATTAGTACTAAAAAAGGGTTAGTTTTATGCCTTATTTGATGTAATTTATATGTTGCATTTCACACACATCAATGCACACAATGGGCATACATAGCATGAAATGTAATGTGAAGCGATGTACTAAGTACGCACACAATGGGCATACATAGCATGAAATGTAATGTAAATCATGTACTATAAATGCACTAATGAACATAGCAAGTATATGATGTGAAAACATGGAAAGCATGAAAGTAACAAGTAGGCACATGTGTTCCACCCTAAAACGTTTGGAAAACAGTAAAAGAGGGGTCTATGTACTCACTTGAGATTGCTCAGAAGTCCTAAGATAACCACCAAGCAATGCTAGAGATCACGGAATCAAACGGCACCTAATATAGGTAACTATGTTAATAAACGGGACCTATATCGGAGGATCGGATAGAATGAGGGCTCGTAAACCAAATGAGTATGGGAACTCATGTAGTATGGTTTAACAAAGCCTACATACTAAATGAAACCTAGCCTAAGTGCTTACGACCCATTACGACCCGTTTAGGTAGCTTATGATACTTTAACGCGTCGTTCGCGTGAAACGCGTTCGGACCGCTTAACTAGTCCTATGACAAGTAACATATGCCTTAACATGTCTAATATTGTTGTCAAATCAGTTTAGATGTCAATAGTTATGTTACATATGTTTAAAATGAATTTTGGCATCAAAGGGGTATTTTGGTAATTTACCTACGGCATATAAACTACCTATCATACAACTACTTAAACGAAGCGACCATAAGGTATAACCTCGGAAGGTTATTCCCTATATACTATGGTCACCTAATGTGTTTGGTCGGATCCTAATGATCGACCAAATGGGTCGGGTTCGAAGGTATAAGCGATTTATTAGATCGCTTACCCTTACGACCCTAGACAACGTGGTAATCAGTAGGCATAGTCACAGGGGACTATAACCATCGTGATTATGCTCACGTTGTGAAGTTCAAACGAACTTCGCATTGACCATAAACTGGTCAATGCAGAAAGTCAAACAAAGTTTGACTTTCGGACTCGAAAAGCAATAAAAGAACGAAGGAACACTTACAAAGGGTCCCCGAATACTAATCTTGATTCAAGTAGCTCAGGTATGAAACAAAGGTTTCAACTTAGAGCTTCTCAAATCAGATTCTTGTGGGTTTTGCAATGAAGGGGGTTGGGTATTTATAGATTTCGGTTCACCGTTAGGATCGTTTCTTGGATAACGTGCCTTGATCTCACCCGTACACTTGTCGGAATGTTGTGGTAGCTCATTTTGCTCCCACCACAAGAGTTTGACACTTGGCATTGGCCTTTGGGGTGTTTAAAGGGCTGTTAACAGGCTGTTAATACACTGAATCTGGTCTGGGATCCTGACGCGGGCCGCGTAAGGATGCACCTTGGGTTTACGCGGGCCGCCTGGCCTGTCTGATCAGTAACCAACTTTCAGAAATGACAGTTTTGGTCCCTGTTGTGGTTTAAGGCCATTTCCGACATGTTTAAGGCCCGTTAAGGCAACTTTAAGGCCCTAAAATGTTGCCTAAACATTGTGGACATGAAACATGCTCAAAAATACGTCGGATGTCAGTTTGTTTGGTCGTACGATCGCGATGTTCGCTTAATTACGACGGAATGCGCATAAGTGCGAAAAACGATCCAAATTGCGCAACGAATGGATTTTTCTCATGCCAAACACTAAAATAAAATATTTTAGTGCTTACATAAATTTTTGGATGTCCGGATGTATTCAGAACGTAAGTTATGCGCGAAAGTGCAAACTTGTGCACTTTTTTACGCTTTTAGTCCCTGAATGAGCCAAAAGTTTATTTTAGCACACCGAACCCCTCAAAGCCTTTTTATAAGCTATATAAAGGATATTTAAGGTGTGTTTAACTTATGGTCATGTTCCAGAATGTTTGTTACAGTTCAAATTTGCATACTTTCGCAGTTTGTCAAGTTTAGCCCCTGTAGGCGAATTAACTTGTTTTTACCATACCAAAGCCTTAAAAACTTATTTCTAAGTTATGTAAAGGTTATTTAAGGTATGTTAAGCCTATTTCACTATTCCGGAGTGTTCGTTGCATTAAACTGGTTATATTTACGCATCAGTGCGCGTATAACCTTCCAGAAAGTGATTTAAAGCTTGAAATCGAACAAAATTTGATATGTGCAAATGATACACATATTTTTATAAATCCCAAGTATGAAATACAATATTTCATTGGTTTGGTATTTGTTTGATGGCTAAAGTGGCACAGGTGTCACATGTTTGATGTTAGGCTATACAGACCGATCAATACTTCGATTTTTTCAAAAAAAGGTATGTTTTACGGTTTCGATTTTATAATTTATGATTTATTAGGTATTCGATTTTATTTATTCAGGTTCATGTGTTCGATGTGTTTGATGTTCGGCTATACAGATTCATTCGGCTATATTTTCATGTGTTTTATAATTTATGATTTATTAGGTATTCGATTTTATTTAGTCAGGTTCATTCCGATTTAAGGTTTTGCGATGTTGAAGTTAGGGTTTCTTATTTTCGCTGGATTGTCTTTATGATTTAGGGTTTCTAATTGTTGATTGTTTTTTTTTGGTTTGTAATGTTTTCCTTTTTCCGATGTTCTGTTTCAGTAACTCCTCTGCAGTCTTATTAAAAAGCTGAGTAGCCTGCTCATGATTTAAGATTAGTGAAACAGAATCACTGTTGTCCTTGACTTCAATTTTGATCATAAACTTAGGAACAAGTTGAACAATAGTTTTGTAACATTAGTAATTAGAGCACTCATAAACATCATATTTCTTAAACTCATCATAGTCATCGGGTGCGATATATTCTTCAACCCCGTGAGAAGCCTCATGTGAACATGTAGGACACGTTATATAGTAACTCCTTTGCAGTCTTATTTACATGTTCTTCGTTATGGAGACGAGTACATCTAAGACATTTATTATTTTTACTTATATATATGCAGATTTAAATCCCAAGCCTTTTGTCTTCAATATGTCTTTTTATAAAGTCCTTACGTCTTTTACTTCGAATATGTTGGTAAGCTTATTATACTAACACATCGTTTTTGGCTGTTTGTTTCTTTCTGTTCATTTTGAGGTGCATGTCAATCCTTGGGACTCTTTTGAAGTGTCAATCAGCAATGATGTGAAGTCTAATTGTTATTTCTTAAGTGATGGGTAGGACGATATTAGTGCTTACTCATGTCAATCCTTTTGTATGTTTATTGTTTTCTGTTTTTATATTCCAACTTATTTGTTTATTACGTTATAAACAATAAACAATTAATTTTAAATGTACCATAATTATAATTGAAAACTAAACTGTAACTATACTGGGAAAATTGTTTGGATCTATATAATGGTAAATTAACAACCCAGTAACCGATTACGTTGACTTTTTTACATGATTTTGAAATTCAAATTTCAAAAAAAAAAAAAAGATTTACATTTTCATTTTGTGCGCAGGATATTAGTGGATAATGGCAGCTCCGTCAACATAATTCAGCTGGAAACGTTGAAGAGGATGAATGTATCCCCGATGGATATTACTTCGAAGTCCACCGTGCTCGTTGGTTTCAGTGGAGAAGCTAGGAATATCGTAGGAGAGATAAAGTTGCCCGTGTTTGTTGAAGGGGTCAACTCAATGCAGCGCTTTTGTGTCATGGACTCCTTATCCTGCTATAATATTGTATTAGGTAGGCCTTGGATCCATGATATGAAAGCTGTGCCGTCAACTTATCATTAATGTATCAAGATCCCTACCCCTTGGGGAGTAGTCAAGGTGGAAAGTGATCAACATGAAGCGAAGGAGTGTTATTCTTCTTCGATGAAATCCTCAACAAAGCCTAGTGCAGCATAGCAATTAAAGATGCGAGGCCAAGATATCATGGAGGGTTCGGAACAGGATGTGAAGAAAGTTATCCTGGATGAGGATAATCCGGATATCTCGGTGCTCGTAGGAAGCAATATCCCTCAACAAGACGATACAAGATCACAAACGGATCGTAAACATGTTACAGAGAGTAATTGACCGTGTGCGAGATGAGAGAGAGACTGAAGAATGATCCAGAACCCTAATCTCCATCTTATATATAAGTTTCTTCACATGTTACACTTTCTACCCCTGCACACTTCTACTCAAGCTCAACAAGTTCACAAAATATACACTTTCACCCTTTAAGTATCAAACTTCACATATGCGTCAATAATCAGAGAGCAACAGACTTTATACTTGAGCCCAACCACAAGCCCAAACATCTAAATAGGTTATCAACATAACAGGCCCAATAACAATATGTAACAAACAATAAATAACCCATTATAGTATATGAATTAAACCCTTGTCTCAACATTCCCCTATCATTCATATAATATACATGTCAACCATTCACAACTTGTTACACATAAGATCATGCATTTCACTACTAAGACATTTAGTCAAAATATAAGCAATTTGACAATCAGAATCAATCTTAACAGGATCAATTACACCACAAGCAATTTTTTTTCTTAAAAAATGCAAATCTTTCAAAGTGTTTAGTCCTCTCATGAAACATTGGGTTCAAAGAAATTGATATAGCACTTTTACTATCACAATAAACTTTAACAGGCAAATTTAATCAACACCAAGTTCACTAAGTACATATTATTTCACAAGAAGTAGAGCACATAGCTCTATACTCTGCTTCAGCGGTTGACCTAGCAACAACACTTTGTTTTCCTACCAAAGATATTGAACTGCATAGCTAATATCTAGTCTAGTCAAAGACAAGTGTATCAATTTTCCTACCAACTTTTGATACCTGGAAACATTATTCAACTTAACTTGATCTTTGTTAGTTTTAGCAAAAACTACATGACTAAGCTCAATAGGTGTATTGACCGGTTTACACCCTAAATATCCAAATTCATTTAACAATTCAAGACAATTTTTTTGTTGATTAAGACAAACACTTTTATCATTGTATAAAATCTCAATTCCTAAAAAATATTTTAGAATACCAAGATCTTTTATTTTAAATCTATCACTTTACAATTTTTTAATTCTATTTATTTCAGCAATATTATTTCCTATGATAACTATATCATCTACATACACTAACAACATAACAATTGTCTCAGATTTTTTCAACACAAATAAAGAATGATCGCATACACTTTGTACAAATTGAATTTCAGATAAAACCTCTATAAGTTTTTCATTCCATTTTCTAGGTGCTTGTTTAAGACCATATAAAGATTTGACTAACTTGCACACCTTAGTTTCATTTTTTGAATAATAACTGTGAGGTAAAGACATATAAACATCTTCAGGTATAGACCCATACAAAAACGCATTATTCACATCAAGTTGAAATAATGACCAACCTTGTTCAACAGCAAGACTAATAACACACTTAACAGTAACCATTCTAACCACCGGTGAAAAGTTTTCACCGAAATCAACCCCTTCCCTTTGATTATAAAGCTTAGCTACCAATCTAGCTTTATATCGTTTAATTTCACCATCTGACTTGTATTTTATTTTATAGATCCATCTACAACCTATTGGTTTTCTATCTGGAGGTAAGTCAGCAAGAACCTAAGTATTGTTTCGAAACAAGGCTTCCGTCTCTAAGTTCATAGCTTCAACCCACAAAGGGTCCTCAGCAGCCTCATCATAAGATTAGGTTCAACAGTTTTCTTTAAACTACTAACAAACCACATATAATCAACAGACAAACAAGAATAATTCACAATCTTCTCTATTCCATATTTAACTTTCCTACTTAAAACATACTCATCAAACCATTTAGGGACAGATGTACTTCTAGAAGACTTCCTAAGATTTATAACATTTCCCTCAGATGGGTTAGTCTCAACACCTAATCCCTTTGTGTCCTCAGCCCTATCAACTTCCTCTCCAATACTACTATCAACTCTAGACTCTAAGCAAGGAGCAGGCTCAGTTTGTCTAGGAGTGGCAGATGTAGAAGGAGTTGATTGCTGATCATCACAAGAAGTATCATGAGATCTAGCAACACCCTCTTCATCCTTGGGAATAGAAGGAACTTCAAGTGCATTTATTTTATAAAAATAAAAAAAAATTAATGTGATTTAAAGTTTTGTCAAATATTACTTGATCATCACACCGTTTTGACTTAAATGGATAAACATCCTCATAAAATTTTACATCCCTTGAAAATAAAACCTTTTTTCCATCCAGATTCCACAATTTTTATCCCTTTTTTACATTAGAGTAGCCTATTAAAACACACTTATCAGCATGATAAGCAAATTTACCAGTTTCATTTAGAACAGTACTAAAACACAAGCACCCATAATTCCTCAAATGAGATATTGAGGGTTTAAAGCCAAACATGACTTCATAGGGACTCTTACCAACTAAGACAGACGAGGGTAACCTGTTAATTAAGTAAACCACAGTTAAAACACAGTCTAACCAAAATCTAAGTGGCAAACCACCTTGAAACATTAAGGCTCTGGCTATATTTACAAGGTGTCTGTGTTTACACTCTACAACACCATTCTGTTGTGGAGTTTAAGCACATGATGTTTGATGTATCATACCTTTTTCTTTACAAAACAGATTCGTTTGACTATTGACAAATTCAGTTTCATTATCACTCCTAAACATCTTTATTTTACTTTTAAACTGAGTGAGAACAATTCGTAAAAATCATTTAAGTTTTCAAACACTTATATTTTAGACTTTAAAAAATAACACCAAACTGACCTTGAGTAATCATCCACACTAGTTAAAAAATATTTATAGCCTTCATAACTAGTTATCTTATAAGGTCCACACAGATCTAAGTGAATTACATCACCAACACATTTAGACTTATGTTCACTTAATGGAAATGGTACCTTAACTTGTTTTGATTTATGGAAAATTTCACATGGACCATGTGCTATTGAATTAATACCCAGATTTTCTTTTAAAATAGCCAGAACCTGATCAGATGGGCTTCCTAATCTATTATGCCACATACTTGATTTTAATGAACTATTAAAACACAAATTAGCGAAAGTACCATGTTTACCAATTAAATACAGAAAATTATCCTGACTACCAATCACCAGGATTTTCTTTGTGTTCAAACCTGTAGCATGCAATTATTATCATTAAACAAAACAGTTATCTGATTATCTTTTGCTAACTTATGAACAACAGCAAATTGACAATGTAATCAGGAACAACAAAGACGTCCTTCAACACAACATTGTTAATCAGTTTTAATTTTCCTATTTCAAGAACCTTAACACTAGTACCATTTGGATGACTGACTTTTAAACCACATTTAGACACATCCACACAATTGAACTTATCTTTGGCTGTTTTAATCATATGTTGATTAGCATCTGAATCAACTATCCAATTATACTCATGTTCAAGACAAACAGTACTAGAATAACTAACAAATTTATTAACAACACTACACATACTAGAAGACTCACCTCCCATGTTTGGCCTGGACTGATCTCCTCCTGTTTTATCACTCACCAAACTTAACAACTTAGATATCTATTCAGAGGTAAAAGGCAAAGCAATACTAGTAGAATTTGAAGTCCCAACAGAAGCAGTAGACTTATTATTATGAAAACCAATGTTATTATCTTTCTTAACAAACTGTCCTCCTGGTCTTCTCTTTATACCAGGAGGATAACCAATCAATTCAAAACACCTGTCAAATGTATGTCTTAAGATATTGCAGCGAGTCCACTTCAAGTTAGGATTAGGACCTCTAGTATGTTTCCTTCTAGGATCAAAAGACTGACTAGGTTTAGACACAAAAGAAATATTTTGACTTTTAGCTCCTCCACTAGACATCCTGTGAGACTCTTCACTAGATACAATAGAAAAGGCAACCTTGACAGATGAAAATGATTCCTTTGTCAAAAACTTTGTTCTCACTGGCAGATAGACATCATCAAGCCCCATGAGAAGCTGCATTACTTTTATTAACATAGAAAAACATAGTCCTTAGCAGCTTTACAAGAACAAGTGGGCAGTTTGAGCATAGCATCAAACTGCTTCTACGTAGTAGCTAACCGATTATAATAATCAGCAACTGTACTTCCATTTTGTGAGATACAAGTAATTTTTTTATACATGTCATAGACAACAGAACCATCAACCTTATCATAGGTTTCCCTAAGATCATCTTACACTTCTAGGGAAAATTTAGAAAAAAACATGACCTAAAAATAGTTCTTCAGACACAGAGTTTAATAACCATGTTAAGACCACAAAATTACATCTATCCCACTAACTAGCTAATACACTATCATCAGTGGATCTTTCACACTTACCATCTATGAAACCAAATTTATTTTTGGCTTCTAAAGCCGATTTCATAGCATTGGACCAAACAGAATAGTTTTCAGCACCTTTGAGCTTTAGACTAACAATAGTTAAGGCACTAGAATCACTAGGATGAAGATATAATGGATCATGTGACACCTCGCAAAATCAAGTCCAATATAATAAAGACACGTGTCACGGACTTTAAATGTGTAATGAATTGATCTGGAGGGACTAAAATTGTCAAACAATGCAAATATATAAGTAAAAGGATCCAAAGTGTCAACATGCCAATCTTGTGCCTCTGATTGACCTCACATGACGTTCGTATTCTTTAATGAATAAATTGTCGAACATAGAAAGTCGTTTGTGCTTAACTTGAGAATTTTACAAAGCATAGGGGTTAAAAGTGTCATCACGTTAAATGTTACCTCTGAGTGTCCTTTTAACGATCCCAAAAGCATTGTAATAATTATATTTCTACTCTCACGAATATCGGATAGTAATCTCATAGAGTTTTGGATGAAAACAAAACTTTTCGGGTAATCTCGCATCTAACCGGGAGCTTAACGAAGTTAATTTATGACCCAAGGCACTTGTTAGTTAACTATGGGGGTCAATAGTGCAATAAAAGAAAGTTATTTAAACTTAAAATGGACCAGGGACTGAAATTGCAAAGCTGGGAAACTTTTTACCGGATTAACAAGTTTACGCGTGCCGCGTAGACTCCCTCTAAGATCTACGCGGGCCGCAACAACAGTGCCAGCGACAGAAACATGCACAGCTGCATGTTGCAGCCTGTTCCACCGCCATTGCATGGCTGTTTTTGATACTAGGGACTGTGCAACTGGTTTTTACTGCCCTAGGGACACATGGGATCATCTGGTAACATCCTAGGGACAAATGTAATTATCCTAAAGCATCTAATTTCCTATATAAGAGCCTTGTTTGTTCTTGTGTTCATTCACACTTTGAAATTTTACTCTCAAACACTTCTCTGGAGCCTCCTGGACTTCTAAGAAGCTCTCTTAGTCTAAATCTTCGTGCTAAAGACTCTTGTAAGTGTACTTAGCCTTTGTAATTAAGTTTTCATTAGTGTAATGACCGAAAGTCAAAGTTAGCGTAATTCTACTTTGACTTAGTGATTAATCACTAACGGTCCAGCCATTATTCGAATTGAAAGTGGCTATGTGTTAGTAATTATGTAGGTGTTAAACCCTTAAAAGGGCACCTCCTAATTATCTCATTTACTTGGTCAATTGTCGGGTCAAAGTTATGAACAAAAAGTTAAACGGGTCAGTTTTTACAAAATAATTTATAACTGATAATGCAGAGGTTATGGAACATATTTTAACACTTAAATAACTTGGTAAATAATATAAGAACATGTTTAGGCATGTTCAACCCGACAATTCTGAGTTTAGGCTCGGTTCGCAACCGAAAGTCGCAAAAGTAGACTTTTGCTTTGACTTTCAGTTCTGACCCGATTTAGCTTAGTTTAGTTATGCCTTAGGGTTCCTTTGGGACCACATTGCATGTTAGTATAACCCTCTGAGATTATACTATATGGTTCCATAGAAATCTGATTCATTTGCATGTTCCCGTTAAATGCTTAAAAATGGACCATTATGCCCTTTTATCATTAAAACGAGATTTTTGAAAATGTGAGAGGACAAAAACCTTTATTACTGATATATTAGTATGTCCTAAAAATTTGGCATCCATTTCTGCTCTGAAATAAGTGTTATCCACGATATCGTAAAACAAAAGCTTTTTATTAATTAAATGGCATTTTTGGCATAAATCATATTTAAATCCAAATTTTGGCACCAAACTTTCTACCCACTATTATAATATAATATTTAGGGATTTTAGGAACTTTTTGTCAAATTTTATACTGACCATAACATAGAGTTCTTGCATTGACTCGGTAATTGACGATAAAGCCCTTTTCATTAATAAAATGAGTTTTATGCATCATTTGCATGTCAAACCTTTTTCTAATGATTTTATACAATAAATAATTTATTTTAAACAGCTGAGACTGATCAAAATCCTAGATTTCCTTAAACAACCCGAATATCGTCAAATACCGATTTTTATGCGATTTAGGTGCATAGTATGGTTTAAACCATATTTAGCACCTAAGATTTGTTATCTAGTGATGTTATGAATAAATTTTTATACTTTAACAGTAAGTTTAAGTTTTGAACTCAGATTTCCAAATTTGACCCTTAAAGCATATGTGAAATGACCAAAATGCCCATTCGGTGCATAGTTTGGCCATAAATGATAAATTTCACATATGTATGATATCTTACTGATATAACTTGTTAAAATAAATATTTTTACTGATTGTTTTAGACCAGAACATCAGATTACTATTTAACCTCTTTTATAAACTTTAAAATGACCAAAATACCCTTACGGGGCCTAAGTTGGTTTTAAATTCGTTTTGGGCATAATGGAAGATATCCTACTGATATCATAATATATTTAAAGCATATTAACTTGTGGAAATTGTACATGACTCCTTTGGTTACCCGTTATGCATTTTCGCGCTCGGTACGGTTTATAGAACTAGTTTGCATAAATTTAGCGAAACGGGTCAAACCTTATCATTTTTACTTCAAAATCCAGAATGTGTTTAGTTTACCCATTTTATACAAGTCTTCATACTTGTTGGGTCTAAATCACATTCTAATCCGGTCTTCACTTAATCTTGCATTTTGAACTGTAAACCTTTCATTAAAACTAACCGGTCTAAGTTTAAACTTAAGTAAGACCCGTTAGGAATCTGATAGGTTATTGAAACCTTCGTTCCAGATTAGGAGCCCAGCAAAAGCTACTTGTACTTGCTGATTTGATATACGGCTGAGAATAAAATTATACTTTAGCTCTGGTAAATACTTTTAACTTATTTTCCCTTATACGGGCTTGGGATACGGTATTTAATAATACCGCTTGGTCGGGTATTGAATCCTTAATCGATTAGTGGTTAAATCATTCAGATAACCTGTTTTAATCTGTTTTGTTTGATCTAAGCCTTTGGGGGGTTAATGACCGTGTCATGGATATCCTTGGCTCATTCATTGAAATGGCCACGACTTAAGCACAGGGTGTAGGCATACACCTGACAGTGTGTATGTAAAAAGATATACCCGCCTGTTGAGGATAACTCGTCGTGGGTTTATATTATGTGGTGTGTCTATTAGTCTTGTTCCGGCTTCTATCCCGGGTCCTGAACGTACGACAAACATATAAATCTGTATACAAGATTATTTTTAATAATTGTCCCAAGTTATAAAAGAATATATGTGCCTTGTGCATTTAATCAATTTTCTTAAATGTTTTCAAAAAGAGTCAGTTAATTGTATTTACCAGTGTAAACTCACGTATTTTTCAAAAAGACTAAGTACTAAGCGTAATGGGCTGGAATACTGAGTATTAAATAAAGAGTCTTGCAAGCTTTTGATACTTAAAATCTGTTGAACAATATTTCTTTCTGTTTTAGATCCGCCT
Organism: Helianthus tuberosus; assembly: GCA_030545235.1. NCBI lineage: Eukaryota > Viridiplantae > Streptophyta > Magnoliopsida > Asterales > Asteraceae > Helianthus > Helianthus tuberosus. Next base: position 150,321,457 of record CM060448.1, read on the forward strand.
GTGGATCCATCTACAATCCGTTGTATAATATTTTATTGTACTTTCAACTCGGTTTGTATAATTACTTTTAGACTTTCGCTGTGCATTAAACTGTGATTAATTGACTATGATGATATCAACTACGTCACGATACTCCCCACCGGTAATACGTGGAAATATCGGGGTGTGACAGGTTGGTATCAGAGAAAACATTGAGTGAATTAAACACTAGCCTTTTGTGTTTAATCTCAATGATACAGTTGCACATTCCTTGACTTCCGAGTCTAGGCAAAGGACTTAGGATTAATCCTAATCTTATTTATTTTGTCTTTTGGTGTTTCCTATTGTTTTGACAGGATCAAGCATAAAATGCCGCCACGTGTAAGAGGAAGAGGTGGAAGAGGAAAGGCCCCCAGTGCTGATGAGAAATGATCACGAAGCTAGGCCATCTCACAGGCGCACACCATCCGCTCCAATCGGATCAAGTCCTCATGAAGATTGGAGGACCTAACTTGAGCCTACGAGACGTTCTGTCTCGCTTAGCTCCTCACCATCTTATCATGATTCATTCGGGCTGCATCAGAATGACGAGTCCGACCACTCTCACCATTCGTACATACCCTGCAGCGATCGGGTTCGCACCGTGCCTTCCAAGACCGAACCCCCTATTTCCAAATTCGGTTCAATCCGATGAACCAGGTTCAAAAACCTGAGGGCCAGCTGATCACTATCCTGAGATGTAGGATATGGAGATGGATGAAGACCCAGATCCTGAGATGCTACCAACTAGGACCCCGACGCACCCCATTGAGATTTCTAGTGGATCATCATTTCATGGTTCGCCTTATAGGGGCCAAGACAGTTTTGCTGAAAGATGGGCCACATACAGGTGGGAGTACACTCCCTCTCACAACCCACCACCACAACAGCAGCAGGATCCCTCAGAGGATTTGCATTTCCAAGCGGTCACACCACCGCCACCACCACAGCCAGAATAACTGCCTCCAGAACCGCCGAGGCGAAGAAGATTAGGTGCATGGATGTCCGTGCGTGGGGGTTTCCACTTCAGCACCCCCCAACACTCAAGAAACAGCCACTACCTGCCGTTGTACGAAGACCCGCAAATGGGTGGGCCTTCAAACCCAGTTTCTGAAGTCGACTCTGCGCCAGTCGCACCACCACTACCGCACATGGGTTATGATAACAAAATTCCTTCTTACGCCGGTGAAACGGCGTATAACCCGTTTGAGCAGCCAGCTTACTCGGGTTACAACTACTACAATGCCCCTAATGTTGACACGTACCTCGAGGTGGTGAACTACAATGCTCTTCACCCCGAAGGACCCTTTCAAGCTCCGTACCCAACTGGGTACCCAGCATATGGGTATCAATACCCGCCACCTCCTCAACCTCAGCCTCAGCAGCAGTCCAAGCCGCCATAGATCCAACCACCGCAGCAGCAGGAAATCCTTCAGCGGTTGCACGAGGTGGAGCAACAAGTAGAAGAGGAACGTAGGAGCCGCAGTGGGTTACTGAAGGGTTTGGCAAACCTAATAAAAGGGAAAAAGAAGAGGGATTATTAAAATCCCTATTTATTTTGTTTTGTAATTTTAAATTTCAATTGAAGTCCCTGCGTGGACATTTATTTATGTATTCGGTCCCTGCGAGGACTTGTATTTCTCTTTCACTCCCTATGTGGACAATTTATTTATTTAAAAGTCCCGTTAAGGGCATCTATGTACTTCTTTTCAATTTATGGAATGCTTTATTTTAAAATTTCATTTGTCATTATATAAATATGAATATATTATATGAAATAAATCAAATATCATTCCAATTTAATGTTGATCCGCCATTTAAACAAAATCTTAAAGGTAAAACCTAGCCCGTATGTCAATTTAAGACAGGGCCATGATGGTAGTCCCTTTTTAAGAAAAATAAATCCTTGTTAACATCTGAAAACATGTTAGCACTCCTGACATTAGTGATACGATAAAATCACACGTGTCATCCTTATATTGGATTTTCCAATTCCTTATTCATATCTGATAATTTAAAACATCCATTAGTGATGAAGTGCCTACGGGCCATAATCATTGTCTAGTAAGACAAATGGCAATTGTAGTCTATGACTCCCTGTCAAGAAAGGTAATGAACTATGTTCAAACCTAAATGCCTTGATTCTATAAAATCATGGCTTATAAATTAAAACTGTCCTTGTGGCTAGGCCTTTTGTATGCCACCCTAATATCCATAATAGATTAAAACTGAGATAAATTATAACAAAAATTTAAACAAATTAAATTACCAAATTAACCGATATGGTTTATAGTTACCATGGTTAATGAATCGTCAAAAATGACAATTCCATAATAAGACTTCTGAATAAATTGTTGTCATCATTCATCCAAGGGAGAGAAATGATACCACCAGAATTAATGTAGCTGGTGCAGAATTGCAAGCATTGATAGATAATGCTGTCACTCGAGCCATGGACAGAAAGTTTAATGAATCAAGTGGTACTCGCACCAGGACTCAGTCTGTACCTCATACGAAATCACCCTCCAAGACTCATACATCTCACAAGAACGATTCTCACCATTCATCAAATCAGAGGAGTGTCCCATCTAGACAGATTGTGCTTAATCAGGAGCCTCGTGTTAAAACCTGTTCTTACAAATACTTTGTCTCTTGCAAGCCAAGGGACTTCACAGGAGAAAAGGGCGCCATTGATTGTATGACATGGCTCGACGAGATGGATATTATGGTTGATATTTGTAGATGTGCTGAACAGGATATTGTGAAGTATGTGTCACAATCGTTTAAAGGTGAAGCTTTAGCTTGGTGGAGGTCGTTAATCCAAGCTACTTGGAAGATCCCATTGTATAACTTGTCTTGGGATCAGTTTATTGCTCTAATCAAAGAAAATTTTGGTCCTCAGCATGAAGTTGAGAAAATCAAGACTGACTTCTTAACCTTGGTCATGAAGAACTTAGACTGTCAGGCATATGTTACAAGCTTCAAAACCATGTCCCGATTTGTTCCTTACTTGCTCACCCCGGAACCGAAGCGCATAGCACATTTTATTGGAGGTCTAGCCCCAGAAATCAAGGGAAATGCGAAAGCATCCAGACCTACCACATACAGGTCAGTGGTAGATCTGTCTCTATCTCTCATACTTGATGCTGTCAGGAGCAAGTATGTCAAAGCTTCTGAAGAAGGAAAAAAGGAAACGGGAGGATGAGAGTTCTCATCACTCCGACAAGAAAAGAAAGAGGAACTGAGATCACAGGAAGAGTTCTGGGTTTAAAAAGGATAACCAACAAACAGGTGAGAAGCCCAAGTGTAAAACCTGCAAGAAGCGCCATTTAGGGAAGTGCAGGTTCGAATCAAAATCTCAATCTCAGCCTAGAGTTTGTGGGATCTGCAAATCAAACGAGCATAGAACGTTAGATTGCAAGAAAATGAAAGATGCAACTTGTAACAATTGTAACGAGAAGGGGCATATCAAGTCCAACTGCCCAAAATTTGCAAAGAAGCCTGAGGAGGCTAAAAAGACCAACGCTCTTGTCTTCCAGATGAATGCTCAGGAGGCCATTTAGAATGACAATGTTATAACAGGTACATTCCTTATCAATGATGTTTATGCTAGAGTATTGTTTGATTCAGGTGTAGACAAGTCTTTTGTAGACAATGAATTTTGTAAGTTGTTAAATCTGCCTGTTAAAACTCTAAGCATAAAATATGAAGTTAAATTGGCCGATGGTACCTTAGAGACTGCTTCAGCAATCTTAGATGGATGTTTTATATCCATTAGGCATCACTCTTTTCCACTGTCTTTGCTTTCGTTGAAATTAGCAGTATTCGATATAGTGATAGGCATGGATTGGTTGTCTCGTAACCAAGCCCAAATTGTATGTGATAAGAAGCAAGTGGTTATCAAGACTCCTCATGGTGAGCCTTTGACAATTCAAGGAGATACGCAGTACGGATTGCCTAAACAAGTATTTATGCTTAAGGCATCAAAGTGTTTGAAGAAAGGTTGTGTCATTTAGATGGCACAAGTGACTGTTGATGAGCCAAAGCGCAAGATCGAAGACATCCCTGTTATTTCTGAATATCCAGACGTATTCCCTGAAAAACTACCTGGTCTACCTCCAGATAGGAAAGTGGAGTTCAGAATCGATATTATTCCTGGAGCAGCACTAGTTGCAAGAGCACCTTACCGGTTGGCATCGACTGAGATGAAAGATTTTAGGACTCAGTTGGATGATTTGTTAGAGAAGGGATTTATTCGACCTAGTTCGTCCCCTTGGGGAGCACCGATTCTGTTTGTGAAGAAAAAGGATGGATCAATGCGTCAATGCATTGATTATCGCGAGCTGAATAAAGTAACAATCAAGAACAGATATCCATTGCCCAGGATCGACGATTTATTCGATCAGCTTCAAGGAGCAAGTTACTTTTCAAAGATCGATCTACGATCAGGTTATCACTAGTTGAAGGTCAGAAACGAAGACGTACACAAGACCGCATTCAGAACACGCTATGGTCACTATGGGTTCTTAGTGATGCCTTTCGGGCTCACTAATTGTGACAACTGGCTCAAACCGGTAATTTCCGTACACTTTAGTTAGTGCTTAATGACTGCAATTATGTGCTTAATTGTCAGCCATGTCTAATTACATACTAAACAAGTGAATTCATGCATGTTGTATACTACAAAATATTTCTTTATGCATAAACGAGAGCGTTGCGTCAGAAATACTAGTAAACTCACCGGTAAGACACACTGTGTCAACGGAACTGCAGAAAGCAGTCAGACAATAAAATTGGAGCCTAGGTGTAGGTCCGACAACAAGAATGCATTAAAACCCAAGAGTACATGCAAGGGTTAATATATATGCAATACGAAAGCAAAAATAAGCACTAAAAAGCACACGAAACGCACTTTAAGTGCAGAATTTATATAATTCAGCAATAAATCAGCATTTAAACATATGAATATTTTGCAGAAATGTCGTTTTATTATCCAGAATGTTTCCCTAAGTGTTGGGAATTGAATGAGTACAAGAAGGGTACTTAAAAGACACTAAAAAGTGTAATTTAGCACTTTAACGAATCGGTATCTAACCGAACAACCGGACAATACCCGGAACACCAAAATAATGCTAGAAGCATTGTTTTTATTTTTCTAAGCTAGTTAGGGTCCCCGAACACCCTAACACACTACACATTATATGATATACCACAAGGCACTAACTAGACCTTTGATTTCCAACTAATAACTAACTAGTAGTTAGAAATGTTTCACTTAGCCCCCCCCCCCCCATATGTTGGACGGTTGGGAGACCATATCCCCACATGGGATCTTTAGTTCATATTTTATTAGATTTTCCATGTCCTTTTGAAACATAATACCCAAGGGTTAGAGCCTTGAAATGGATATAAGTAAACACCACAAGTTCATAACCATCATTCACTTTCTTCACACTTTCTCCCTCCTTCTTCCCCACCTTCGGCCGAGAGCAACAACCCCACCACCACCATCATTCACCCATCATCATCTAGCTTCAAGCATACTCATGGGTGATAGAAGGTGCATAGTGAAGCTAGGAGCTTTCGGAAGACGAAGAACCTCAATCATTTGCTTTTATCCACTCGATTTGTGCCTAGATTCTTCCCTAGCCTCGAGCTAGTGGTATGTTGCTTAAATCACTCTCTTGAACTATATTGAAGTGGTTAAAACGATTCGTAACGATTAAAACTCGTTAACATACAAGATAACACACAAAAGTCTACTTAGAACACTAAAAATGGTGGTTAAAAGCACATATGTTGTGTAAATCATGTAGTATTTGACTTGTGTGATTATTTAGACCCGATCTATGTTGTGGTAGCTCGGATCATCATTTAACCCGGTTTAGTCATGATCTTGGATTATGACATAAAGCTTGTTTAAAAGTAACAAAGGTTAAATGATGAAACTCTACCACACACATCATGAACTTGTGTAAAAGCGATTTAACTTGTGAAATAGTGTTTAAAACTAGTAGATCTACGTATCTACAAGCGGTATTTTCAAAGGACCAAGTGTCCAAGAAATCATATTTTCTAAAGTCGGATCTTACATGAAAAATAATGATTTTAGCAAACACACGAGTGTGTAAACACTTGTGTAATACAAAGTTTCGACAAAATAACTATTTTTGTAAATGTTGATCGGAAGTTGTAAAGATATAACTTCTTTAAAAGCGAGACTTTCAAGAAACAAAGTTGATCTATACAAAGATCCCCTAAAAATAATGGAAGGATACTATCTATTTGGGAAAAACCACAAGTTCATGTATTTCTGCGATTATATCTATTTTAACTAGTTGCATATTGTTTATTGTCGAATGAGGAGATTGTTGACGATTTAAAAGAAAATAAACACATGTTTTGAAAACATGGGAAACCTCCATTTTTAGGGGAAACTCTGTCAAATTTTTTATAAAATTTGACATTTAGGAAAATATAAGTTTTTGAGAAACTTATTCCCTAAAAATGTGTTTAAAAGCATTACCAAGGTTTCCCTAATTTTTAGTGATAAGAAATGAGGATTTCTTCACGAATAAAAATGGATATAAGTATGTATATTTTTGAGAGAAAAATATATATTATTTGATCACCAACTTATGTGCTAAGTGTATATAGTATGTGTTATACGTACTAGTGTATTAAGACATAAAAATACACTAAATACTCGTGAGGAGTATAAACATAAAAATACACATACAAAATACAAGATATATAATTCGGGTGCAAAGTGCAAAACACAAAAGACTTATATTTATTTTAGAGAAAATAATATAAGTAAGATATGTAGTTAAAAATATAAGAATATTTTTAACACAGGAAAATATACACAAAAGAGAGTGACTGTACTTGTGCGACGCAAGTCTAGTGACTAACGTTAAGAAAACACGTATAGGTTACGACGTTAATTAAGCAAATCCGGTGGAGTTTACGACGCTAGGAACGCAAAGTTGTGAGTTCATGCTCCCCCTTTTCTCTTTAACTGTTTTCAGTTTTTATAACTTCGGGGGTGAAATACATGTACAAATGTACAATATTTATAATTGGTATGATATAAATACAAGAAGCATACTTGGTGAGAACGAGAACCAAGTGTGACGAAATATAAGAATACTAGAAGTACACTTGGTGAGAACGAGAACCAAGTGTGACGAAATAATAGAATATGAGAAACGCGCTTGGTGAGAACGAGAACCAAGTAGGATGCGTTATGAGAAACAGTGTCACGAATAGGGTACAGAAGCACCATTAATCAACAATATACCTAGACCGCAGAACAAAAGGTTAGATCTAACGGGTGCCTGGCAGCCACACTCTCGGTCGGGGCGAGAATCGAGTAGTGCTTTTGTGTCTCAGAATATACCAATTAAATGCCTTAGGTTTGGTGACTTCCTATGTCGTGCCACATGTTAATGGCTTTGCAACCCATTAACAATCTGATAATTACAGAAATACTGTATTTACATAAAATTCATACCATACTAAAATTGATATATAACTTGAAGTACGTGGGGTACTCAAGAGGATTGATATATAACTTGAAGTACGTGGGGTACTCAAGAGGATTGATATATAACTTGAAGTACGTGGGGTACTCAAGAAAAACTTGATTTATTCACAACTATGTTTTTATACAAAGTATACAAACGTGAAATACAAAACTGCATGAATTCACACCAACTTTATGTTGACGTTTTTCCAAAACTCACATGTATTTCAGGTAACTAGGATGGATGTGCGCGTGGTCTTACTCATGCTCGTGGATGTCGCTTTGTCTATCTTTAAATAAAGTCGTGACTTTTAAGACAATGTGTTATCTAGTGTTGTAAACACTTGACATATGTTTTTGGTAATGTAATATTCGAAGTTATTTTTGAGCATGTAGTATGTTTACTCTTCGTATGCAATGAGAACCTTTCATGATCACACCTCGTGCTTCCGCCGCAGAAAGGGGTGTGACAGATTGGTATCAGAGCTGCGATTGTAGTGAACCAGGATTCCTTCTCGAGTCTAGTCGACAATCTCTAGGATCCATTCACGAAAACAATTTTCAAAGAGTTTTCATTGCATAAAACGTCCCGCGACATCCACTGCCTGAAACTGTCTACATGAGTCTAGAAAAGACACTACGAGACTTAGAGTGCACTTGAGTAGCACTTGTCGTTGACTAGAAACTACTTGCAATTATGTGTGATAATTAGCATGTACTAGAAGTAGAATGTCACAAGTATATGTGACTTTACCTGAAAGCAATGGCCCATCTGAAGGAAGAAATACGAGGATGAAAACGAACTGTGCGGACTGTGCAAGGAGTTACGTAATTATGGATGCATACATAATTATGGAATTCAGTGCACAGAAATCACAGCAAGTCTTGTCACGTGTGGATTCCCTCAGTACAAGCCTACTAAGTACTCTGCTAGAGTAATAAATGTTTGACGTCACTTATGTGGTATATATATACCTGTGAATATATATATATATATACTACTACTGCCTAGTAGGACGATATTAAACAAATGCCTAACCCTGCTGTGTTATGTTCTGTCAGAACATGGCACCCAGGAAAGCTGTGAATGCTCGCAATGACGATCAACCTCCTCCTCCCCTACTGCCCAGAACTGCTGATGAGCTGAACGCCCTGCTGGAGGAAAGGATCTCCGCTGCTATCGCCCAGTACGAGGCGAACCGAACTCAAGACAGTGGAGGACCAAGCAACGCTAGGCGTAATGGGAATGGAGATTCGTTGAGAGGCAATGCAGTTCAAGGCTGCACTTTCAAGCAGTTCCTCGACTGCAAGACGATGAACTATGATGGCACAGGAGGTGCAGTAGCATTTGTGCGCTGGACGAAGAAGACTGAAGCTACTTTCCGCATGAGAAAGTGTACCGCGGATCAGCAAGTCACTTTCGCTACTGGGTTATTCGTCGATGAAGCTCTGACTTGGTGGAACCTGCAAGCCCAAACTTTGGGTGATGATGCCGCTTATGGCCTAACTTGGGAGGAACTGAAGGAAAGAATGAGAGAGAAGTACTGCTCTCGTGCGGAACTCCAAAGGCTGGAAACGGAGTTCTGGCACTTGACCATGGAAGGTGCTGACATCAATGGATATACTCGAAGGTTCCACGATCTGTCTAGAGTGCTTCCCTACATGGTGACTCCTGAATTTAAGCGTGTGGAACGCTACATTTGGGGACTTGCCTCAGAGTTTCGTGGCATGGTGACGTCGGCCAAACCACAAACAATCACCGAGGCTGTAACTCTGGCTGTCAGCCTTACTGAAGACTGTGTTCGGATGAAGAAGCTATCACTGAACCCAACAGAAAATGCCGAGACGCATGCTGAGTCGTCTGGCGACAAGAAAAGGAAATATGCAAACTTGAATCAAGCAACTCGTAACAACAAAGGTTCCAACAAGAAGCGTGACCCTAACCCGCCTCAAAGGGCGAAACCTCTTGCAGCCATAAACGACGCACCAGCAAGGGGATACCGGGGCATCTTGCCCAAATGCCATCGGTGTAAACACCATCATGAAGGAGCTTGTCGCATTCCAAGATGTGACAAATGTGGAAAGTTGGGTCACCGCACTGAAGACTGCTGGAGTAAGAGGAACGGGAATGGAAATCGTAATGGGACTGATGATAGGAACAACGGTGGAAACGGGAATGGTGCTGGTAACAAGAATGGTAACGGGAAAGGGCAAGGATGCTTCAAGTGTGGAAGCAATGATCATTTCATGAAGAACTGCCCAGAGAGAAACAACGCTCCGGCTCGAGCATTTGTGATTGGAGCAAGAGACGCACGCGAGGACCCTAACGTGGTCACCGGTACGTTTCTCATTAACAATCACTTTGCATCCATATTATTCGACACTGGCGCCGATTATAGCTTCATGTCTGTGGAATTTAAACGCATACTTGGAATAGAATCTAGTAGATTAGAAATTCCTTATTCCATAGAACTAGCCAATGGTAAACTTGTTGAATCGGGCGAAGTTGTCAGAGGCTGCACATTAGAACTTGGCGAACGAAATTTTAGCATCGACCTCTTACCTATTCAATTGGGTAGCTTCGATGTAGTAGTCGGAATGGACTGGTTGTCCAAGAACAAAGCTAAAGCTATTTGTCATGAGAAAATCATTCGCATCCCTTTAGCGAATGGTGAAACTCTCATCGTACATGGAGAAAGACGAAACGCGCCTCTACGAATCATCAGTTGCATGAAGGCACAAAAATGCTTAAGGAAAGGATGTGTTGCCTTCCTAGCACATGTCATAGACAAGAAAGCTGTGGAGCCAAAACTCGAAGACATTCCTGTGGTGAAGGAATTTCCTGATGTGTTCCCTGAAGATCTGCCAGGACTACCTCCGCAACGACAAGTCGAATTCCACATAGACTTGGTTCCAGGAGCCGCTCCTGTAGCCAAGGCTCCATATCGACTTGCGCCATCCGAAATGCAAGAATTATCTACACAGCTTCAGGAGTTGTTAGATAAAGGATTCATAAGGCCAAGCTTCTCACCCTGGGGAGCTCCAGTATTATTCGTGAAGAAGAAGGATGGATCATTGCGGATGTGTATCGATTACAGGGAACTGAACAAGCTCACGATCAAGAATCGGTATCCGCTACCGAGGATTGATGACTTGTTTGATCAACTGCAAGGATCAAGCTACTATTCCAAGATCGACCTTCGATCTGGATACCATCAGCTGAGAATTCAAGATGAAAGCGTGCCAAAGACTGCATTCAAAACACGCTATGGGCACTACGAATTTCTTGTGATGCCGTTCGGATTGACGAACGCGCCAGCGGTCTTTATGGATCTGATGAACCGCGTATGTAAACCATATCTCGATAAATTCGTGATCGTATTTATCGATGATATCCTGATTTACTCACGAACGAAAGAAGAGCACGAGCAACATCTCAGAACCATCTTGGAGCTACTGAAGAAAGAGAAACTTTATGCAAAGTTCTCAAAATGCGAATTCTGGATTCGCGAAGTACAATTTCTTGGTCACGTGGTGAATGAGAAGGGCATTCATGTAGACCCGTCCAAGATTGAAGCAATAAAGAATTGGGAAGCTCCCAAGACCCCAACTGAAGTTCGACAATTTTTGGGCTTAGCGGGCTACTATCGGCGATTCATTGAGAGTTTCTCGAAGATAGCTCAACCGCTAACGACCCTTACTCAGAAAGACAAGAAGTACGACTGGGGTTACAAACAAGAAGAAGCCTTCCGGTTACTTAAGAACAAGCTCTGCGATGCACCAATACTATCATTACCCGAAGGCACTGAAGACTTCGTGGTATACTGCGACGCCTCACGACAAGGCTTGGGTTGCGTGCTCATGCAACGCCAAAAAGTCATCGCTTATGCTTCAAGACAACTGAAGGTTCACGAGAGAAACTATACCACTCACGACCTGGAGCTGGGTGCAGTGGTATTCGCCTTGAAGATTTGGCGACATTACTTATATGGTACTCGATATAAAATCTTCACAGATCACAAAAGCTTACAACACGTATTTGATCAGAAGGAATTAAATATGCGCCAGCGCCGTTGGGTTGAGCTGCTGAATGATTATGACTGTGAAATTAAGTACCATCCTGGAAAGGCAAACGTTGTAGCAGACACGTTGAGCCGAAAAGAAAGGATTAAGACCCTAAGGGTTCGAGCATTGGAAATGACGATTCGAACGAACCTCACTGCACGCATTCGAGATGCACAACAAGAAGCTCTTAAAGAAGAGAATCGTAAAGCTGAATACCTCCGGGGTGCATTGAAGTACATGGCACCAAATGAAGAGGGAGCCTTATACTTTAAAAAGCGCATTTGGGTTCCGCTCTATGGTGGCCTACGAGAAGTCATCCTTAATGAAGCCCACAAATCGAGATATTCGATCCACCCAGGATCGGACAAAATGTATCAAGACTTGAAGGAATATTATTGGTGGCCGAGACTCAAAAGCGACGTTGCTGTCTATGTTGGAAAATGCCTAACCTGTGCTAAGGTTAAGGCAGAATATCAGAAACCGTCCGGCCTACTACAACAACCAGAGATTCCCGTGTGGAAGTGGGAACAAATCTCGATGGACTTCATAACGAAATTACCCAGGACCCCGAGAGGGCACGATATGATATGGGTAATAGTTGATCGATTGACGAAGTCTGCGCATTTCCTACCAATCCGAGAGAAGGATAGCACTGGAAAGCTGGCAGAGATATACTTAAGAGAAATTGTGGCAAGTCATGGAGTGCCAATCTCAATCATTTCAGACAGAGATGGACGCTTTGTCTCAAGAATCTGGCAATCATTTCAGGAAGCCTTTGGATCTCAGTTAGATCTGAGCACGACATTCCATCCGCAAACAGACGGCCAGAGCGAACGGACAATACAAACGTTAGAAGATATGCTTCGCGCATGTGTCATGGATCTAGGCGGCAGCTGGGATACTCATCTACCTTTAGTTGAGTTTTCCTACAATAACAGCTATCATACGAGCATAAAAGCTGCGCCGTTCGAAGCTCTGTATGGCCGCAAATGCCGATCGCCCTTATGTTGGGCAGATGCCGGAGATAAACGTATGGTTGGTCCTGAACTTGTACAAGAGACAACCGACAAGATTGCGCAGATCTGAGAGCGCATTAAGGCGGCTCGAGAGCGACAAAAGAGCTACGCTGATCCGAATAGAAAATCGGTAGAATTCAAGGTGGGAGACAAAGTGTTGTTAAAAGTCTCACCATGGAAGGGCGTAGTCAGATTTGGAAAGCGTGGAAAGCTGAATCCATGATATATCGGACCATTCAGAATACTGAAGAGAATTGGTACCGTGGCATACAAGTTGGAGTTACCGGAAGAACTTAACGGAGTACATGATACGTTTCATGTATCCAACCTGAAGAAGAGTCCAACACAAGAAAACGTGATCATCCCGATGGATGAAATACATATTGATGAAGCCCTCCGATTTACAGAGCAACCCGTTGAGGTTACTGACTGGAAAGTCAACAAGACCAGGAGGAGCAGTGTGAAGCTTGTCAAAGTACGTTGGAGCTCTAAGCACGGACCCGAGTACACATGGGAACGTGAAGACCAGTTCAAGAAAAAGTATCCCCACCTATTCAAGAAGACTCCAGCGAGAGTGAGTTCAGTCTGAATTTCGGGACGAAATTCTTTTAACGGGGGGAGACTGTGACAACTGGCTCAAACCGGTAATTTCCGTACACTTTAGTTAGTGCTTAATGACTGCAATTATGTGCTTAATTGTCAGCCATGTCTAATTACATACTAAACAAGTGAATTCATGCATGTTGTATACTACAAAATATTGCTTTATGCATAAACGAGAGCGTTGCGTCAGAAATACTAGTAAACTCACCGGTAAGACACACTGTGTCAACGGAACTGCAGAAAGCAGTCAGACAATAAAATTGGAGCCTAGGTGTAGGTCCGACAATAAGAATGCATTAAAACCCAAGAGTACATGCAAGGGTTAATATATATGCAATACGAAAGCAAAAATAAGCACTAAAAAACACCCGAAACGCACTTTAAGTGCAGAATTTATATAATTCAGCAATAAATCAACATTTAAACATATGAATATTTTGCAGAAATGTCGTTTTATTATCCAGAATGTTTCCCTAAGTGTTGGGAATTGAATGAGTACAAGAAGGGTACTTAAAAGACACTAAAAAGTGTAATTTAGCACTTTAACGAATCGGTATCTAACCGAACAACCGGACAATACCCGGAACACCAAAATAATGCTAGAAGCATTGTTTTTTTTTCTAAGCTAGTTAGGGTCCCCGAACACCCTAACACACTACACATTATATGATATACCACAAGGCACTAACTAGACCTTTGATTTCCAACTAATAACTAACTAGTAGTTAGAAATGTTTCACTTAGCCCCCCCCCCCCATATGTTGGACGGTTGGGAGACCATATCCCCACATGGGATCTTTAGTTCATATTTTATTAGATTTGCCATGTCCTTTTGAAACATAATACCCAAGGGTTAGAGCCTTGAAATGGATATAAGTAAACACCACAAGTTCATAACCATCATTCACTTTCTTCACACTTCACCACACTTTCTCCCTCCTTCTTCCCCACCTTCGGCCGAGAGCAACAACCCCACCACCACCATCATTCACCCATCATCATCTAGCTTCAAGCATACTCAAGGGTGATAGAAGGTGCATAGTGAAGCTAGGAGCTTTCCGAAGACGAAGAACCTCAATCATTTGCTTTTATCCACTCGATTTGTGCCTCGATTCTTCCCTAGCCTCGAGCTAGTGGTATGTTGCCTAAATTACTCTCTTGAACTATATTGAAGTGGTTAAAACGATTCGTAACGGTTAAAACTCGTTAACATACAAGATGACACACAAAAGTCTACTTAGAACACTAAAAATGGTGGTTAAAAGCACATATGTTGTGTAAATCATGTAGTATTTGACTTGTGTGATTATTTAGACCCGATCTATGTTGTGGTAGCTCGGATCATCATTTAACCCGGTTTAGTCATGATCTTGGATTATGACATAAATCTTGTTTAAAAGTAACAAAGGTTAAATGATGAAACTCTACCACACACATCATGAACTTGTGTAAAAGCGATTTAACTTGTGAAATAGTGTTTAAAACTAGTAGATCTACGTATCTACAAGCGGTATTTTCAAAGGACCAAGTGTCCAAGAAATCATATTTTCTAAAGCCGGATCTTACATGAAAAAGAATGATTTTAGCAAACACACGAGTGTGTAAACACTTGTGTAATACAAAGTTTCGACAAAATAACTATTTTTGTAAATGTTGACCGGAAGTTGTAAAGATATAACTTCTTTAAAAGCGAGACTTTCAAGAAACAAAGTTGATCTATACAAAGATCCCCTAAAAATAATGGAAGGATACTATCTATTTAGGAAAAACCACAAGTTCATGTATTTCTGCGATTATATCTATTTTAACTAGTTGCATATTGTTTATTGTTGAATGAGGAGATTGTTGACGATTTAAAAGAAAATAAACACATGTTTTGAAAACATGGGAAACCTCCATTTTTAGGGGAAACTCTGTCAAAATTTTTATAAAATTTGACATTTAGGAAAATATAAGTTTTTGAGAAACTTATTCCCTAAAAATGTGTTTAAAAGCATTACCAAGGTTTCCCTAATTTTTGGTGATAAGAAATGAGGATTTCTTCAAGAATAAAAATGGATATAAGTATGTATATTTTTGAGAGAAAAATATATATTATTTGATCACCAACTTATGTGCTAAGTGTATATAGTATGTGTTATACGTACTAGTGTATTAAGACATAAAAATACGCTAAATACTCGTGAGGAGTATAAACATAAAAATACACATACAAAATACAAGATATATAATTCGGGTGCAAAGTGCAAAACACAAAAGACTTATATTTATTTTAGAGAAAATAATATAAGTAAGATATGTAGTTAAAAATATAAGAATATTTTTAACACAGGAAAATATACACAAAAGAGAGTGACTGTACTTGTGCGACGCAAGTCTAGTGACTAACGTTAAGAAAACACGTATAGGTTACGACGTTAATTAAGCAAATCCGGTGGAGTTTACGACGCTAGGAACGCAAAGTTGTGAGTTCATGCTCCCCCTTTTCTCTTTAACTGTTTTCAGTTTTTATAACTTCGGGGGTGAAATACATGTACAAATGTACAATATTTATAATTGGTATGATATAAATACAAGAAGCATACTTGGTGAGAACGAGAACCAAGTGTGACGAAATATAAGAATACAAGAAGTACACTTGGTGAGAACGAGAACCAAGTGTGACGAAATAATAGAATATGAGAAACGCGCTTGGTGAGAACGAGAACCAAGTAGGATGCGTTATGAGAAACAGTGTCACGAATAGGGTACAGAAGCACCATTAATCAACAATATACCTAGACCGCAGAACAAAAGGTTAGATCTAACGGGTGCCTGGCAGCCACACTCTCGGTCGGGGCGAGAATCGAGTAGTGATTTTGTGTCTCAGAATATACCAATTAAATGCCTTAGGTTTGGTGACTTCCTATGTCGTGCCACATGTTAATGGCTTTGCAACCCATTAACAATCTGATAATTACAGAAATACTGTATTTACATAAAATTCATACCATACTAAAATTGATATATAACTTGAAGTACGTGGGGTACTCAAGAGGATTGATATATAACTTGAAGTACGTGGGGTACTCAAGAGGATTGATATATAACTTGAAGTACGTGGGGTACTCAAGAAAAACTTGATTTATTCACAACTATGTTTTTATACAAAGTATACAAACGTGAAATACAAAACTGCATGAATTCACACCAACTTTATGTTGACGTTTTTCCAAAACTCACATGTATTTCAGGTAACTAGGATGGATGTGCGCGTGGTCTTACTCATGCTCGTGGATGTCGCTTTGTCTATCTTTAAATAAAGTCGTGACTTTTAAGACAATGTGTTATCTAGTGTTGTAAACACTTGACATATGTTTTTGGTAATGTAATATTCGAAGTTATTTTTGAGCATGTAGTATGTTTACTCTTCGTATGCAATGAGAACCTTTCATGATCACACCTCGTGCTTCCGCCGCAGAAAGGGGTGTGACACTAATGCACCTACAGCATTCATGGATCTCATGAATCGCGTTTGCAAGCCGTATCTAGACAAGTTTGTCATTTTTTTATCGATGACATACTCATTTATTCAAAGAATCAAGCTGATCATGAAAGACATCTCCGGAGTATCCTTAAACTTTTGCAGCAAGAGAAACTCTACGCCAAATTTTCCAAATGTGAGTTTTGGCTTCGTGAAGTCCAATTTCTTAGACATGTGGTAAGCGAGCGTGGTATCCAGGTGGATCTCGCTAAGATTGAAGCGATTATGAATTGGCAAGCGCCTAAAACTCCTACAAAAATTCACAGCTTCTTGGGTCTAGCAGGATACTACAGGCGTTTCATTGAAAACTTTTCAAGGATTGCTGCACCTCTAACTTCGTTGACTCGTAAGAATATAAAGTTTGATTGGGGTCCCAAGCAACAAGAATCTTTTGAGATTCTTAAACAAAAATTGAGCAATGCTCCCGTATTGACATTGCCAGAAGGGATTGAAAATTTTGTTGTGTACTGCGAGGGCATCACACACTGGCATGGGCTGTGTGCTCATGCATAAAGGCAAGGTTATTGCCTATGCTTCACGATAATTAAAAGTGCACGAAAAGAATTATACCACCCATGATTTAGAATTGGGTGCCATTGTATTTGCACTAAATCTTTGGAGGCATTATCTTTATGGAACTAAGTGTGTGATTTATTCTGATCATAAAAGCCTTCAACACTTGTTCAATCAGAAGGATCTTAACATGAGGCAGCGTCGTTGGATGGAGACATTAAATGACTATGATTGCGAAATTCAGTTAGTGCAGTATGTCTATCGCCTCCGTCATCTCAAGATCATAGCTGAAACAGTTTATTTCTAGTGCTTATATTGTAATAGTTAGAAATATCTAGAAAAAGGCAAGGTGGCATTTATGTAAATAATGAGATCTCTCATTATATCCCTTGGCCTATAAATAGGAGCCTTAGGGTTTCATTTAGGAACTTTTGCCATTTGCTACATATGAGGAGATAGGAGCTAGAGAGAGAAAGTAGAGAGAGAAAGGCAAAAGGTGATTCGAGGTGCTTGTATCTTTCATACGTTTTATAGAATCACAGATTGAGTACGTTTGTGTGTTCGGTCACGTTCGTGTACGGATTCCGCACGTTACACGAGTCGGTTCGCAATCGAAACGGAGTCAAAACCGGGACCTACAAGTGGTATCAGAGCAGGTGCTCGGTTGCGAAGATCAAACGCACATATTCGTACAAGATTTGATCAGATTCAGAGTCAAAATCATACAGATTTGTCAAATTTTTCATATTTTTCTTGTTCTTCACGTTTTTATCTGATTTTTGTCAAATTAAACAGGTTTCTACGGTCGAAAATTGCTGATTTTTGGATATGTTGTGCGAAAGTACCTGATCTACAAGCCTACAAATTTTCAGATCCTATTTCCTAACGGTTTGGGAGAAATCTAAGATTTTCTGTTCGAAAAAGTTGTGAAATGTTTGCTGTTGATGTTAAAGTTCATATGAATGCCAACCGATCGGACAGCTGACCGATCGGCTAGCTAACCGTTCCATTGCACTACTTTTCATTAAATTGTTTGACTTTGTTGACTTTCCAGCCGATCGGCTAGCATCCTAGCCGAACGGTCAGCATCCCAGCCGTGTCATCTCACTCGTTTCATTCTTGAAAGTCAACAAGATTCTGTCAAATATTTCAATCTCCATTTATTACATCACGTGAATTGTTATAATCACAGTATTGCATGTGAAGAATCTGTTTGCATGTGATAAAAAGGAATCGGCACTAGTGAATTGAGGTCCAATGAGATGCTAGTTGATTTGTTAATTGACGGCTAGCCTAACCGATCGGCTAGCTAACCGTTCCAAAGATTTCTTTACAATTCATTTAATCGTTGACTTTGACTTGCCAGCCGATCGGCTAGCATCCCAGCCGAACGAACAAAAAACCGTATCCTTGCATTTCATTAAAAGGCGTTTGACTTTGTTGACTGCTGACCGATCGGATAGCAGTCTGATCGAACGTCTGTCCGTTCCAAAAACACCTGACTTTATAAATTGTTTTACTTTGTTGACTGCTGATCGATCGAACAGCTGTTCGATCGAACACCTGTCCGTTCCACTGCCATACATTTAAGCCTTTGACTTTGTTTGACCTAACCGATCGGACAACTCACTATATTCAAGTCATATCGTCAACCGATCGGACATAATTAATTTTTGTCATTTTGTGTCAACCGATCGAACAGAGGGTCGAACGGACAACCAACCGATTCAAGAATCCCAGCCGATCGGACAGCAATCCCAGCCGATCGACCAAGAGATTTGTCGTGTAGTGTCAGCCAATCGAACAGAGGGTCGATCGAACAGCTTTCCTGTCCGATCGAACAACACCCTGACCGATCGAACACCTTTCCCGTTCGATCGAACAGCAACTCCAACCGATCGGACAGCATTGATTATTTTCATTGTTGATTTTTTCGGATACCCGTTCGATCAAGTTGTTTGATATTTTTAAACTGATCGTTTGTTTGTTTGTTTTCAGGAGATTCAAGATTTACAAAGTGTGAAGTTCAAGAAATTGTTTCAAGATGTCGAGCAGCGGTGAAGAATTTTACAACTCGTTTTATAACGCGTTCACTTCCGAATCGATAGAGAGAAGATCCGAGATGAGAGAATATTCAAAGGAAATCTCAGAGAATTTGAAATTTGAAAACATGTATGGAAGCCAACAGAAACCACCGAAGCTTATGAAAGTTGAAGATTATAACTGGTGGAAAAACCGATTTGAGGGTTGGGTAAAAGCTTTCGCTCCTGAAAGTTGGTTAAAACTAAAAAATGAATATAAAGCACCAACAAAAGAAGGAGTAGAGTTATTAAATGAAGAAGAGTTTACAGAAAAAGATATAAAAAATGTTGTGGCTGAATATAAAATGATAACATTGATCAAACAATCAGTAAGAGAAGATATTATTTCATTACTCGAACAAGAAAAAATTTCAAGGAGTTTGTGGGAAGCGTTAGAGAGAAAATGTGTAGGAAGTAATGAAATTGTAAGAAACAAAAAGAAATTGTTGCGTAAAGAGTTTGATTTATTCAGTTGCATGAAAAATGAACCTGTTTGTAAAATGATCGAGAGATTTGGACATCTGAAAATGGAGCTGGCCAGATACAAAATTACATATACTGAAGAGGAGCTGGTGGATAAATTGTTTGATTCATTGCCAAATGATCAAGATTGGCAATACTTCGCTCTAATGTTGAAAAATACAATCAAGTCTGAAGAGTTAACTGTGGATTTGCTGACTGAAAGACTTGAAAGCCATGAGTTGGAGATAAAGAGATCTAAAGTCAACAATCCAGCTCATCAGCAGAATGTGGAACTTTACTACAGAGGAAATGTACCACAGGCTGGATCTCCAAGAACAGCAGTTCAAATTCAGTGAACAATGAAAGTCTTCACAGTGGTTTTCACGGTGGATCTTCTTCAACAACTTCAAGCCAAACTGATTCAAAGAATTTATTCCAGTGTAATATCGCAGTGGATCTGAAGAATGGGCAGAATTTCAGTGAAGGGTCAGCGAAACAACAGATGGTTTTCTTGGCATCTGTACTTGAATCGTATGAAAGCCTCGTTGCAGGGAAGATTGGCAACACCAACTTGACGAAAGAAGATTACGATCAAATAGACCCCGAGGAGATGGAACTGATTGATATAAGATGGTGCATGGCAAGTGCGGTTCGTCGGGCACAACGGTTCATGGAGATCACGGGGAGGAAGTCAATTGGTGGACCATCTACCAAAGTAGGATTTGACAAGTCTAAGGTGACATGTTTTAAATGCAAACAGAAAGGTCACTTTAAGCGCGAGTGCAGAAATGCGTATGCTGATGATTCTGAAAACCCATTCAAAGAAGATTATTACAAGAAAGCGATTTATCATCAGAACAAATCAGAACCACCAAGATTGAAGCAACCTGAAGAAAAATCAAGGGCTCTTGCAGTTATACATGACGATGAAGGTTACGACTGGAGTCAAGTTTGCCCTGAAGAAGATGCAGTTGGATATGAATTTGTCGCCAATGTTGATCATGATAGTTGGTGGAGAAGAGACAGTGCAAGATGGGAGATTAGAAAGTTGGATGAACCATTTAAGGAAGCACAAAGAGCCAAGATATGGAATGCAGAACTAGAGTGTTAGATAGACCCACAGGGTAATCCAGTAGTTGATCCGTCAAAAGTGGATTTTGATGCAGTAACAAATTTGTTTCCAAATGAGGGCACTTTTAACACAAGAAGGCTTTCTGATAAAAGTTACTTGCCGGATTTAATGAACAAGATAAAAGAAGTTTTTGAAGCAAGTCTACCAAAGGTAGTGGAAATGAAAAAAGAGGAAGGAAGAAGAGTTGAAAAAGCTGGTTGAAGAAGTGAAGATTACTGCAAAGCTTGCTGCTGAGGAGGAGCAGAAGATTGAAGAAGAACGGAAAGAAGAAGAAGAAGAAGAAGAGAACAAAAAGGAAGATCAGACAGACGAACTGGTGCTGAAAGAGACAGAGGTAAATGAATCTTCTGATCTATCGAGTGTTGAAATTGTTGACAAAAATGAGAACAAATGCAGGAATTGCATAGAAATGTGCAAAGCCTGTATTGAAAAAGATGAAACAATCAAAACAAAAGATATTGAAACAAGCAAACTTGAAAATGTTTTCAAAATAAAATGTATAGAAATGATTGAAAAAGAAGAAATTTTGAAACTAAAGGTTGAAAAGCTAACACAGAAATGTCATGGTCTTGAAGAAGAAAATAAGATTTTGAAAGAAATGTGTACAGCTAAATGTGTTGGTTGTGTTGAAAAAGAAAATAAGTTTCAAGATTTTCAAAGAGAGTATGATGTTTTAAAGTGGTCGAGTCAAAGAGTACAAGAGGCTTATGATACTTTGAAGAGCCAAGTTAAATGTTTTGATCAAAGATTGTCTGAAACTTTGGTAATTAAAGAAATGTATGGGAGAAAGTTTAAAGAAAAGCAACTTGAATTAAACAAGTGTGTTGATGAAATTGCTAATTTCAAACAAGTTCTGGCTGAAAAAGAAAAGATTGTTACCAAACTTCAAAGTTATCATAACTCTTCGTACATTCTCGAACGCATTTTCAACATCACACCAGATGACAAAGATACTGACAAGAACAAAAAGGGTATTGGTTCATAATTTCATCAGGTACCACCACCATTGAGAAACAATTATACTTTTTATGATGAGGAAAAGGTGGCAAAAGGTCTGAACATAGTTGACCAATTACCTGAAAGTATCGATGTGACTTACGCCAAATCTGATGAGGCTAATGATTCAGAGGTGGTAAGTAAGGTTGTTGAAAGCGTTTTGAAAGATGAGTCAACCAAAGGTAAGTCCGAATCACATGATGAAAATGAGGAAAATTTTCATGATGGTTATATCAAACATTCAAAATCTAAGAAAGTTGTGAATGATGATTCAAAAGGATTGGTTTACACCATGATTGGATCGGACAAATTATTCTTAGATATTGTATTCCCGATTCAGAATGTGATTTCAGAGAAAATTGATAAAGTTTTTAAGATGGTTGAAATTGAAAAGTCAGAAATTTCAAAGTTTGCTGGTAAAGGTCGTAAAACTTTTTATAACAAACCTGGTTTTAAAAAGAAAAACATGAAGGCTGGGTTGGGTTATAAGAAGAAACAAAGTTGGAAAAGAAATGAAACTCCAAATTCTCAGGCAAATATGAGTTTTGTTCAAGGAAAAAGTTTTGAAGAAGAGGAAAAACTCAAATTTAGACAACAGTCTAATGAAGAGTTTTGTGCTCAGAAGAAAAAGCAACAACCACAGGTTAAAGATGTTTCAAAAAGAACATGTTTTAAGTGTGATCAAGTAGGATATCTTGCACGAAAGTGTCCAAATCTGAAACCTGTGGACGTTGACAAAAAGAAGCCTGAAAATGTTGAGAAACAAAAATCTGAGGGTGTGAAACAAAGGTCAGCCAGATTTGATTCAAAACAAACTTGGAGGTATAACACAAACAAGTTTGCTTCGAATCAAACTTGGAAACCAAAACAGACTAGGTCTGATTCAAAACAAACACAGATTTTTCACACACCCAGAGTCAGAACAACTCAAAGTTGGAAAACAACTGTTGATATGACAAAACCACAAGAGTTTTGGAAACCAAAAGTTGTTGATCAAAAACAAAATGTTCAAAAAGATTCACATTTTTACAAAATAGGTACTCCGAAAGGTCAAAAATGGAGTGCTAAGAAACAAGTAATTTTAGTAAAAGATGAAAAAGTTGAAGTTAAAATTGAAAAAGCTTTTGATGAGAAAGATTTTCCATCATTGAATGAAACTTATTGTGTTGAAATGCCTAAGGTCCAACAGACCTGGGCTAAATTGTTCAAGTAATTGAAGTAGTTTGAATGTGCAGGTGCTCAACAAAACCGAAGATTGTGAGAATGGAAATTGATGAGCAGCCTGGCACAGGAAGAAGAGGCTGCTGAACCCTGTGTTTGTTGAAACAGGGAGTTTATTTGTTTTTCTGTACGTAAATAAACAAATATTTTCAAAAACCCTAAAAATAAAAAATTTAAAATCCAAAATTATGTTGCTTGAATACGCCGAAACCCTCACGGCTGAACAAACATGATTACTTTCACAAGATTGAAAAACGGTTTCCAAACTGTCGAAAATCAATGGGTTGTAAATCATGGGGTACTTTATATTAGTTTTTTCTACAAAACAGAGTATAGTTAGCAGAAAATGGATGGCGATACAAAGCTATCAGTATTGGTTGTCAAATTTTCTTTAAATGGTTTTGCATTTTAGGGGGAGTAAGAATTGTCAGAAAATCCAAAAACATTAGAAAATTTGAAAAAGCCAAAAACATGATAAAATTCAAAAATTGAGTTTTTGTGTAAAAAGAGGAAATGATAGTACATCAGTAGACAGTTACAGTATGCTAAAGAAATGTATTGATTATATAGCGTTAAACAGTCTCACTGATGATATGCCGGTAGATTTTTATACATTTAGTAAACTTTTTCGGGATATAAACATAAATTCAAACTTGCTTATTTCGTGGGGAACACTACTTGGATATATAGGTAACCCCTGAAATCTCGTTTAAAGGACCCCTCTTTCTGAGATACTAGGTCTTTATGCTTAGTGATATCTGGGGTATTATCCCGGGACTTTTGATTTTGCAGAAGGAATGGCCTAGTCCCCGAAGAATACTTTCTGCATTGCTTGAAATATAGCACCGCCCTCAGCAAATTGATGAAACAATAAAATTGATAGTCATTGCTGTTGTAATACAAAAGATCCTCTAAAGGGGACACACCAAAAGTCGAGTCGTCATCTCTCTGCTGAACGGAAGTTCTGACCTGAGCTCTCACGGTTTCGTACTATAATTTATTCCCCTTACAGATATCATCTAGGTATACTCACCTGTAAGACTGAATATTGGGATCTGGATACGGGAGTATATTCAAGAGGTGGGACACAAGAATGAGTTTAAGTTCTTAATACATCTAATCCGTATCCTGAATCAGTTGAACTTTGTGTGAAAATTTAAGTGGATCAGTATATCGACAATCTAAGTGAATTGTTTAATTCTTAATGTGTAAATAAGCTCAACGGTACTTGTGACTTGTCAAAAATTGATATGATCCTCTAACGCAAACTCAAAAAAAAATTGTGTGTACATATGTTTGTACATATTTCTTTGTTGTTTTATATTTCAGAAAAATACAAAAAGATTTTGATTTCTACTTTATTTTCGACAACCGATGTCTGGGAAGCTGAGTTTCAAAATCTAAGTATGCTGATTGTGTTTCTGAAAATAAACAAGTTCATTAATTTGAAACTTGAAGTTTTTTTTTTAAAACAAAATAAAAAAAATAGTTTGTGATATCTCCAAGGTCATTAAATTGGACTTGGATGATAAACCGTGAAGGATTTGGATGCTTATATTGTTAAAATCTATTGAATAGAGCCAGTTTCCAATCCTGTTCGCTTAATACTGCCAAATCTTTAAAGATTGTTGATAGGGGGAGTGTTTTAGAAAGTTCAAAAGAGACAGATTACGATTTTTGGACAATTTCAAAACATTGTTACTTATAAAAGTATGAGTGTTGCAGATGTTATACCATACTACGATCCCGATAGCCGAGTCTAAGGGGGAGTCTGAAGACGAGCTCAACGCAAAGGGAAGCGTGCATTCAAGGACCCATGAACTATTCTGGAGGAGCTTGTAACCGGAAAGCCAGGTGTCGATCCCAAAGCGCGGAAGCTTGACGAAAGGGGGAGCCTGAAGAGTAAATTGAAAGAAAGAAGCTGAAGCTGAAGACAGATCCACGGGTATTCTGTTCAAGTTAGAGAGAAAAAGACCAGACGCTACGAGTTTGACTAAATGTTTGAGATTGACTGCGGCAATATCCAAGGGGGAGTCTGTTAGTGCAGTATGTCTATCGCCTCCGTCATCTCAAGATCGTAGCTGAAATATTTTATTTCTAGTGCTTATATTGTAATAGTTAGAAATATCTAGAAAAAGGCAAGGTGGCATTTATGTAAATAATGAGATCTCTCATTATATCCCTTGGCCTATAAATAGGAGCCTTAGGGTTTCATTTAGGAACTTTTGCCATTTGCTACATTTGAGGAGATAGGAGCTAGAGAGAGAAAGTAGAGAGAGAAAGGCAAAAGGTGATTCGAGGTGCTTGTATCTTTCATACGTTTTATAGAATCATAAATTGAGTACGTTTGTGTGTTCGGTCACGTTCGTGTACGGATTCCGCACGTTACACGAGTCGGTTCGCAATCGAAACGGAGTCAAAACCGGGACCTACAAATTCGCTACCATCCAGGCAAGGCGAATGTTGTAGCTGACGCTCTAAGCAGGAAGGAAAGAGTTAAACCAATAAGGATCAACGCCAAGAGCATTGAATTAAAGAACAGCTTGAATGAAAAGTTGTTAGCCGCTCAGAAGGAAGCTGTTTTGGAAGCTAACTTCCTGAATGAGAAGTTAGGTGTGACTGCCGATCAATTATCATATGGCAAGGATGGAATCCTAAGATTAAATGGTCGAATCTTGGTTCCAATTTATGGAGGACTTAGAGACGTGATCCTTCAAGAAGCTCATAGCTCGAAATATTCCATACATCCAGGCAGTGATAAAATGTATCAGGATCTGAAGGCAAATTAATGGTGGATAGGTTTGAAGAAATCTGTAGCCGAGCATCAAAAGCTATCAGGGTTGCTACAACAGCCTGAACTTCCCACATGGAAATGGGAAATGGTAACTATTGATTTTATCACTAAGTTACCAAGGACAAAGCGTGGGAACGATACGATATGGGTTATAGTCGACAGGTTGACCAAGTCGGCTTACTTCTTGCCGATTAAAGAAACGCACAGCTCCGATAAGCTAGCTCAGCTGTACGTGGATGAGATTGTATCTCTCCATGAAGTGCCAGTGTCTATTATCTCTGATAGGGATACAAGATACACATCGCATTTTTGGAAAAGCTTTCAGCAATCTTTAGGCACTCAATTAAATTTCAGCACTGCTTATCATCCTCAGACGGATGGGCAAAGCGAGCGTACAATTCAAATTCTTGAGGATATGCTATGAGCTTGTGTTATAGACTTGGGTGGAAGTTGGGATGACCATCTTCCTTTAGTTGAGTTTTCATACAATAATAGTTATCATTCGAGTATTCAAGCCGCGCCTTTTGAGGCTTGGTATGGAAGAAAGTGTAGAAGGCCAGTTTGTTGGGCGGAAGTTGGAGAAACCCAACTAACAGGACCTGATATAGTCCTGGAGACGACGGACAAGATTGTTCAGATCTGTGATCGTATGAAAACAACAAGGGATAGAGAGAAAAGCTATGCAGATATGAGGCGTAAACCTCTAAAGTTTGAAGTCGGTGATAAAGTGCTACTTAAGGTGTCACCCTAGAAAGGGGTGATGCGTTTTGGTAAAAAGGGCAAGCTGAGCCCAAGATACATAGGACCATTCGATATCATCGAATGTGTCGAAACTGTAGCTTACAAGCTAAATCTGCCAGAAGAGCTCAGTGGGATTCATAATGTATTCCACATTTGCAACTTGAAGAAATGTCTAGCCGATGAGTCGCTAGCAATATCACATAAGGACGTGCAGATAGATGAGAGCTTGAAGTTCGTTGAAAAACCTTTGTCGATCGAAAATCAACAGGTTAAGAAGCTTCGAAGAAAGCATGTGCCAATCGTCAAAGTAAAATGGGATGCCCGTAGAGGCCCAGAATACACGTAGGAAGTTGAATCCACAATGAAACAAAAGTACCCTCATTTATTTAAGTAAATCTCGAGGTCGAGATTTCTTTTAAGGGGGTGAGGATGTGACACCTCGCAAAATCATGTCCAATATAATAAAGACACGTGTCATGGACTTTAAATGTGTAATGAATTGATATGGAGGGACAAAAATTATCAAACAATGCAAATATATAAGTAAAAGGATCCAAAGTGTCAACATGCCAATCTTGTACCTCTGATTGACCTTACACGACGTTCATATTCTTTAATGAATAAATTGTTGGACATAGAAAGTCGTTTGTGCTTAACTTGAGAATTTTATGAAGCGTAGGGGTTAAAAGTGTCAACACGTTAAATGTTACCTCTGAGTGACCTTTTAACAATCCCAAAAGCATTGTAATAATTGTATTTTTACTCTCACGAATATCGGATAGTGATCTCATAGAGTTTTGGATGAAAACAAGACTTTTCGGGTAATCTCGCATCTAACCGGGAGCTTAACGACCCAAGGCACTTGTTAGTTAACTATGGGGGTCAATAGTGCAATAAAAGAAAGTTATTTAAACTTAAAATGGACCAAGGACTGAAATTGCAAAGCTGGGAAACTTTTTACCGGATTAACAGGTTTACGCGAGCCGCGTAGACTCCCTTTAAGGTCTACGCGGGCCGCGACAACAGTGCCAGCGACAGAAACATGCACAGCTGCATGTTTCAGCTTGTTCCACCGCCATTGCATGGCTGTTTTCGATACCAGGGACTATGCAACTGGTTTTTACTGCCCTAGGGCCACATGGGATCATTTGGTAACATCCTAGGGACAAATGCAATGATCTTAGAGCATCTAATTTCCTATATAAGAGCCTTGTTTTTTCTTGTGTTCATTCACACTTTGAAATTTTACTCTCAAACAATTCTCTGGAGCCTCCTGGACTTCTAAGAAGCTCTCTTAGTCTAAATCTTCGTGCTAAGGACTATTGTAAGTGTACTTAGCCTCTGTAATTAAGTTTTCTGTAGGATCGGTTTTGTGACCGTTCGATTGCGTAACGAACGTTTCACGTGCGGAATCCGTGAACGAACGTGACCGAACACACGATAACGTACTACTAACGTAATTCCATTGCTAAATTTGACGTGTACGGTACAAGAATCACAAATATACAACTTTCTCTCTCTACTTTCTCTCTCTAGAAAGTCTTCTCCTCCAAGCCTCCTCCTAAACTCTTTCAAGAACTAACTAAACTAGTGACATAATCCCCTATTTATATGGTCAAGGCTATTTAATGAAAGTTCTCATTAATTACAAGTTTGCCACCTTGCCATTTCTAACTAAATATAACATTTATGCGCTTGATTTCTTCCGGCTTTTCACTACGACTCGGATTGACGAAGGCGATAGACAATAAATGCATCAACAATCTCCCCCTTGGATATTGCCGTAGTCAATCTCGTAGTGAAACTCATAGCGGCTTGTCTTTCTCTCTCTCTCTAAGACTCGAACAAAGCTGTAGTCGACAGACAACTGCACTAACAAACTCCCCCTTGGATGTTGACGGAATCTTTAGTGAGAGTCTTCAAATACTCTTGCTCGAACAGAATCCCGGTGGATCCGTCTTCAGCTTCCATTGCTCTCTGTCTTCAGACTCTTCAGGCTCCCCCTTTCATCAAGCTTCCGTGCTTTTGGGATCGACGCCTTGCTTTCCGTAGCCAAAGAATCAAAACCTACACATCTCAACCTTCTCGTAAGAAAAAAAATTTTGACTCTAAAAGAATTCATTCAACATTTTCAAACATATAACACACAATATTGTGATTCAAATTAATGAATCATCTAAACATTTGAGGATTATCCTCCAACTTCTCATCATCTTAACCAAACCAATTGTTCTTCTTGTTTAGCCTTTGAGATTTTGAATATCAACTTTTCAATATCAGTTTGTCGAAAATCTTTTTGAATTTTTCAAAAAACATAAATGCAATAACAGAAATTAAATGCAGAAATCACATATGTACAAACACTATTTTTGTGAGTTTGCGAAAGAGGATCATATCAGTTTTTGAGACACATCATAAGCATCGTTAAGCTTTTAATCGTTTTAAGTTCTAAACGATTCACGTTGATTGACGATATAATTGTCCTCTTAAGCTCAATCTAAAAACTTTCGACATGCTTACCGATACGTTAAGGTATATTAAGATAGCACTAAATTCTTATGGACCTCACGATCTCAGCATATCCCCTCATCATGCAATACACTAACTCAAGTAATGCCTTTAAACTTTCATCAACTGTGATATGTGCGAAAATAAAGCAGAATGTTTAAACATTAACAATCAGGTCGATACTTCCGTATACGCAGAGAAAGTCCAATGTTTAAACAAAATAAGAAAAATAAAACAAGTTGAAGTTGTTTAGGCTTTAACCACCAGGTCGATACTCCCGTATACGCAGAGGTGATCCAAAGCTTAAACGAAACACCAAAGAAAATAAAGCAGAACGTTTAGGCAACAACATCCAGGTCGATACTCACGTATACGCAGAGGATGTCCGATGCTTAAACAAAATAAAGAAATAAGACAAGTTTAAATCTTTGCAAAATGAAATGCACAATCACAGCGACTTTTTAGCAAAGTTGTGAAAGTTCACAAACTTAACCAGTTTTATGTCTTTCGACAATCAGCGATTACTGAGTAGGCACACAGTCAAGAAGGACAAAACTAAGTACTATGCTTTCGACCATGTTTCCCACTAGAACTAGGCTTTTTCATTTAAGTTTGTATCGTTATCACAAATCTACTAGTCTAGCTGAGCCTACCGTCACATCTTTAGTGAGATCGTTTATCACATTATATCTTTCCATTTCTTTAGCATGCTGTGACAGTCTAACTGATCTACTATCATTTCCTCTTTTATGCAACAAAACTCATTTTTAAATTTTTCAATGTTTTTGACATTTTTCAAATTTTCAAATGTTTTTGGATTTTCTAAAAATTTACTCCCCCTAAAATGCAAACACATTTTAGGAAATTTGAAAACAAACTGTACAAACTTGACAACTTGATGAGAATCACTTCAATTCTCCATCCATCTGGCATAAACAATCAGAACTCCCCCTCACAACAAACTATTTTCCCATAGTGATTTCAAAACACTTAAGTTTGTTTTAATCAAAATGGTTTTTTCCGGAAAATTAGTTTTGTGTGTCTTTTCACAAATTCGGGGATCTTTCATCACTTTGTTTTCTTCGTACACATGACAGATTTTACAATTTCAGTTTTAGATCTCAACCATCACTTGTAGAAAATCAAGTACAACTTAATGTCCCTGATTTACTACTTGTAAGACGAAATATCACTTTCGTGAATTTCTCAAGAAATGTGCCGATTCCTGTTCCACGCTTACCAACCTGGGAACTCCGGCAAGTCAGGTTTTTCATTTAAACAGTTTCACCCAAGCCTGACTGTCCTTGGGTGATTTTGAATTCTTGTTTATCAATGGAGGAAAATTCGTATCATCCATTATTAAACCTGAATTCTCAGATTTTATCTCAACCATTGGCTCTTCTGGCTTTGATGCACCAGAATCATTGCCTGAATGTGGCTTGTCTGACTTTGATGAGCCAGATTCATCGCCGACATGTGGCTCCTTTGTTTCCGAAGAAACAGATTCATTGCCACAAAATGTTACCTTCTTCTTTATCTCCTCTTTTTTCCTCAAATTTGCATCTGATGAATTCATCTTGCTTGGCTTTGCAGACGAGGGAGTTGATTCATCAGCACTCTTATTCGATCTGTCGGGTGAACCCGAGGACAAAATCCTTTCAAGATATTCTCTAGCTTTCTTCCTCTTTTTCCTCAGTCTGTCTTTTTGCCCCTGAGAAAGCTTCACTTTCTTTTCTTGAACTTTAGGTTCTTGAACCTTCTGTTCTTTGGGCTTGACATTGACTGGTTTCTTCACCTGCTTCTGAGATTCAACCCTCGATCTTCTCATTGATCTCATTGAGCAA
Organism: Helianthus tuberosus; assembly: GCA_030545235.1. Classification (NCBI taxonomy): domain Eukaryota; kingdom Viridiplantae; phylum Streptophyta; class Magnoliopsida; order Asterales; family Asteraceae; genus Helianthus; species Helianthus tuberosus. The sequence goes on from CM060448.1 coordinate 150,352,502, forward strand.
TCTCTAGCAATATGGCCATTGATGTTGCAGTTAAAGCATCTCCTTGACTCAAACCTCCAACTCTGGCAGTTAACAGCAATGTGTCCTTGATAGCCGCATCTGTAACACACTCTGTTATCGTACCAATCACCATTTTCAATCCAAACATTCAGATCATAGCACTGTTTGGCTTGGTGATAATCCTTGCTCCTCTTGTTTGCTGGATTTGACTTTTGAGCACTGTGGTACGACCTGCACCACTTATTACCAACTTTTTGTGAGTTTTGATTTTCAAATTTTTGTAATTTTTCATTGCGATTGGATGATCGAACTGATGAGCTTTTATTGTTGTTTTGAAAATTTTTCAAATTTTTAACATTTTGCTTTTGTTCTACATTCTTCTTAATAGGTTTTTGCTTTGAGCATTCACCTATTTCAGTCGAATGTAAAACGGTTTCTTTAAATTTTTCTTTTAATTTCAAAAATATTTTTCTTTTCTCAATTTCATCATCAGTTTTCTCATCACAATCTTCAACTTTGACTTTGTCAAAGTTTGTGACATTGTCACTTATTGGAATTGAATTGATCGGTTCTGGACACACATATTGTGCAGAAATCACAAAACCTTTCAATTTATTTTCAAGCTCGTTGATTTTCTTTCGAGCTTGCTCACCTTCTTTTTCAAGTTCAATAATCTTCTGAAGATGAGAATTTATCATTTTTTGCTTTTCGATGTTGTTTTTGCTAAACACATCTCTCCCATCTTCAAGAATTTTTATTTGACTTAGAAATTCTTTTTCCATTTTTACTTTTTCATTTTCTAAATTTTGTTTTTGATTTTTCAAAACATTTTCTGATTTTTTAAGATTTTCGTTTTCTAATGACAAACTCTCTAAATTCCTCAAGAGTTTGGCATTTTCAGATTTCAGATTTTCACAGTTCAATCTCAACTCCAGAATCTGTTCATCATCAGCTTTCTTCTCAACCTTCAAAGCTGAAATTTCTTCAACTAGCTTCTTTACCACCTGATCATTTTCTTCAGATTTCATTTTTCTAGTCTTTTGGAACTCAAGTTCTTGAGTTTCAATCTTCTCAATGAACGTGCTCAAATTCATGTCTGAATGTCTATCCTTCAAATCTAACAAATACGTTCCCCACACATCACGCGGTAAAACATTTGCCACTTTGTCAATCCACTCCTTATTAGACTTGGTTATCCCTAATTTTCCCATTTCCAAAACTAGAAGACAATATCGATCAAACAATTCTTTTATAGACTCTCCCTTGATACCCGTAAAACTAGCAAATTTCTTCTGTGCAATATTTGCTGGACTTTGAACACGATACGACTCACAATCCATGTTTTGGTATCAAAAGATTCACAATTACGAATTTTCAATCAATAATGAAATTCGGACAAACAAACGATTATTCGATTGAATATCAAAGATTTAGCGACAACGGATCGAGTGGAGATTTGCTCGTGCGAGTATCCGATACTTGACAAACCACGTTTCACCTTGCAAAGCAAACAAATAGAACTCGTGTGAACTGAGAACTGACTTAGATAGTGTAAACAGCAACTTTCCAAATCCGAGTGAAAACAAGACTTGCAAACTTACACCTCGTGCGGATTGATTACACAAATTACAAAAACAATCTAAATCCCTAAGTCACTAAAACACCACTTTCAGATTGGGCCTCACATGTAAATCCGACAACTATGATTGGGCCGTTCTATTCATGACTCTCTCATTGGACCAACATTAAAGTGGACTGACACTTCAAGACTTGATCAAATAATGTGATTTGGCCTTCACTTTTTCGTATATTGGGTCACTTTTTAATGATGATTAACACCAGCCGACAATAGTGATTCACAACTTCTGATTGGAACTCACAACTATCCACTAAAGCCGACAACAATTCGATTTAAAATCAGTATGTCATGTGTATTCAGATATCAATTCACAATTACCAAACAGTTGGCTTTTAATAACCGACAAAATCTCGTGAGCTTTTAATGATCAACAACCACTTGTTACAATTCACATGTGCCGACAACTCACATGTCAAAACATCATATAATGTTCCAACAAATCACACTTGCCGTAAATGTCAGCTGATTGGGCCAAACAATCCACGAAACCGACAATTTTATGATGTAATTTCTAATTGGGCCGCTGTTCACTAAGCCGACAACATCAGATATACAATATTCAATTCTATCCTTAGTGGGTCGGTGCACAGATGATTCACATGTAAATCATTTCAGCTGACAATTATTCAGAATTCACGTGAAGACAATGACATAAAAGCGAACCATAAACTGACTTATCAGCGAACCAGAAGATGTCTTATCAGCGAACCTGTATGAGCGGACCTCAACTATTTTGTCACTAAAAGCGGACCAGATAATGTCCGGATGAGCGGACCAGGTATTGTCCGAATGAGCGGACCAGATATTGTCCGGATGAGCGAACCAGCTAGATGTGTTGTTCAAGCGAACCGGACGAGCGAACCAGCAACCAAAACTGACATTTTGAGCGAACCAGAATTACTTGTACGTTGGAGCGGACCAGAAACGCGAACCAGCAATATTGACAGCGAAATCGGACTGAAAATCTTCGATTTCTCCTAAACTACTTGGAATTTCGATCTGAAACTTGGTAGGATTTTAGATCAGGTCTATGCGCACAACATATCCAAAAATCAGACGAAACGGACCATGAAAACCCGTTCAATTTGACAAATTTCAGTAAAAAACGTGAAAATATGAAAAATATGAAGAAGTAGATGAAATCGGATCTGAATCGGCTGAAATCTGGTACGAAAACGATGTGTTTGATCAAGCAATCGAGCTCCTAGCTCTGATACCAATTGTAGGATCAGTTTTGTGACCGTTCGATTGCGTAACGAACGTTTCACGTGCGGAATCCGTGAACGAACGTGACCGAACACACGATAACGTACTACTAACGTAATTCCATTGCTAAATTTGACGTGTACGGTACAAGAATCACAAATATACAACTTTCTCTCTCTACTTTCTCTCTCTAGAAAGTCTTCTCCTCCAAGTCTCCTCCTAAACTCTTTCAAGAACTAACTAAACTAGTGACATAATCCCCTATTTATATGGTCAAGGCTATTTAATGAAAGTTCTCATTAATTACAAGTTTGCCACCTTGCCATTTCTAACTAAATATAACATTTATGCGCTTGATTTCTTCCGGCTTTTCACTACGACTCGGATTGACGAAGGCGATAGACAATAAATGCATCAACAATCTCCCCCTTGGATATTGCCGTAGTCAATCTCGTAGTGAAACTCATAGCGGCTTGTCTTTCTCTCTCTCTCTAAGACTCGAACAAAGCTGTAGTCGACAGACAACTGCACTAACATTTTCATTAGTGTAATGAACGAAAGTCAAAGTTAGCGTAATTCTGCTTTGACTTAGTGATTAATTACTAAGGGTCCAGCCAATATTCAAATTGAAAGTGGTTATGTGTTGGTAATTATGTAGGTGTTAAACCCTTAAAAGGGCACCTCCTAATTATCTCATTTACTTGGTCAATTGTCGGGTCAAAGTTATGAACAAAAAGTCAAACGGGTCAGTTTTTACAAAATAATTTATAACTGATAATGTAGAGGTTATGGAACATGTTTTAACACTTAAATAACTTGGTAAATAATATAAGAACATGTTTAGGCATGTTAAACCCGACAATTCTGAGTTTAGGCTCGGTTCGCAACCGAAAGTCGCAAAAGTAGACTTTTGCTTTGACTTTCAGTTCTGACCCAATTTAGCTTAGTTTAGTTATGCCTTAGGGTTCCTTTGGGACCACATTGCATGTTAGTATAACCCTCTGAGAATATACTATATGGTACCATAGAAATCTGATTCATTTGCATGTTCCCGTTAAATGCTTAAAAATGGACCATTACGCCCTTTTATCATTAAAACGAGATTTTTGAAAATGTGAGAGGACAAAAACCTTTATTACTGATATATTAGTATGTCCTAAATTTTGGCATTTTTGGCATAAATCATATTTAAACCCAAATTTTGGCACTAAACTTTCTACCCGCTGTTATAATATAACATTGAGGGATTTTTGGAAAGTTTTGTCAAATTTTATACTGACCATAACATAGAGTTCTTGCATGGACTCGGTAATTGACGATAAAGCCATTTTCATTAATAAAATGAGTTTTATGCATCATTTGCGTGTCAAACCTTTTTCTACTGATTTTATACAATAAATAAATTATTTTAAACAGCTGAGACTGATCAAAATCCCAGATTTCCTTAAACAACCCGAATTGTCAAATACCGACTTTTATGCGATTTAGGCGCATAGTATGGTTTTAAACCATATTTAGAACCTAAGATTTCTTACCTACTGATGTTATGAATAAATTTTTATACTTTAACAGTAAGTTTAAGTTTTGAACTCATATTTCCAAATTTGACCCTTAAAGCATATGTGAAATGACCAAAATGCCCCTTCGGTGCATAGTTTGGCCATAAATGATAAATTTCACATATGTATGATATATTACTGATATAACTTGTTAAAATAAATATATTTAATGATTGTTTTAGACCAGAACCTTAGATTACTATTTAACCTCTTTTATAAACTTTAAAATGACCAAAATACCCTTACGGGCCTAAGTTGGTTTTAAATTCGTTTTGGGCATAATGGAAGATATCCTACTGATATCATAATATATTTAAAGCATATTAACTTATGGAACTTGTACATGACTCCTTTGGTTACCCGTTATGCATTTTCGCGCTCGGTACGGTTTATGTAACTAGTTTACATAAATTTATCGAAACGGGTCAAACCTTATCATTTTTACTTCAAAATCCAGAATGTAGTTTACCCATTTTATACAAGTGTTCATACTTGATGGGTCTAAATCACATTCTAATCCGGTCTTCGCTTAATCTTGCGTTTTGAACCGTAAACCTTTCATTAAAACTAACCGGTCTAAGTTTAAACTTAAGTAAGACCCGTTTGGAATCTGATAGGTTATTGAAACCTTCGTTCCAGATTAGGAGCCCAGTAAAAGCTACTTATACTTGCTGATTTGATATACGGCTGAGAATAAAATTATACTTTAGCTCTGGTAAATACTTTTAACTTATTTTCCCTTATACGGGCTTGGGATACGGTATTTAATAATACCGCTTGGTCGGGTATTGAATCTTTAATCGATTAGTGGTTAAATCATTGAGATAACCCGTTTTAATCTGTTTTGTTTGATCTAACCCTTTGGGGGTTAATGACCGTGTCCTGGATATCCTTGGCTCATTCATTGAAATGGCCACGACTTAAGAACATGGTGTAGGCATACACCTGACAGTGCGTATGTAAAAAGATATACCCGCCTGTTGAGGATAACTCGACGTGGGTTTATATTATGTGGTGTGTCTATTAGTCATTTTCGGGCATCTATCCCGGGTCCTGAACTGATGTGCGTTAGGTGTGATAAGTTTTTATGTATATTTTTAGCCCTTTTTACACTTTAGTCAAGTTTTAAATTTATAAAACATGATATTTTACTAACACTAAACACACATATGGGAAAGTGCACCCATCGTGAGCGTAGTATAGCGTTGGTAAGATACCGTGGTCGTCCAAGGACACAAGAGCTTTTAGTACCGGTTTATCCTCAACATCTAATCAAATCAAAATTTTAGAAAAAGGTTTAAACATGAAAATAAAAACTAAAAATGCTGAAAATAAAAATAAAAATAAAAACAAATAGACAAGATGAATCACTTGGATCCGACTCGCCTTTAGTGTAACCTTTGATTATTTCCGCACTTTTGCACTTTTTAAGAGATTATCTTAGTTATAGTAGTAGGCCCCTCTTTTGAAGGTGACATTACCCTCAACCCAGTAGTTTGAGTCAGCAAGGATACAATCCTAAAGTGTTGGATTATTGAAAGATAATTAATTAAGTTATTAATGCGTAATGTGGAAGGCCCCTCTTTTGAAGGTGACGTTACCCTCGGCTAAGTAGTTTAAGTCAGCAAGGATACAATCCTAAGTAGTCGGGTTAATGTTTTAATAGTAGTTTACATATGAGGGGATCAAGAAATTCGAACCCCCACCATCCAATACCAGTGGGTATTGAAGGAGGTCCTACTAAGCTTGACCCAGGTCCTTGCAGGATCTATACACTGAACAAGGCAAGACGCTTACCAAACCATTCCCTTAACCCCCGACCAGGTAGCCAACATATCTCCATATAGACCGTGGAGATATGAATGGTGTAAATCTTTTATTTTATATAGACAGTAAAATAACGCCAAGACACCGCGAACAAATGATAAGGAAGTTTCACCTTCAACATAAGAAACTAGTTATTAAAGTCATTAACACATAACCAAATAAAAATGCGAAAAGATTAAAAATAAAAAGTATTACACTAAATGCTTGTCTTCACCAAGTGTTGTAAGAGACTTAGGCAAACATGGCCTTTGATTGTCAAGAACTCTTACTATCAATCTTAGATCCCGAGACTACTACACACACTCTATGATGGATGATGGACGATGGTGGTGGATGTGGGTTGTGAAGGTGGTGGTGGGTGGGTGAAGTGTGAGAGAGGTGGTTTGCTAAGGAATGCTTTTGAAGTGAACCAAGCACCTCTATTTATAGCCTGCACAGAAGCCCGGACACGACCCCGTGTCCATTGGGCACGGCCCCGTGTCCATCCATCTTCTCTTTCTTCATTAAATGCAGTTTGTCTGCATTAGTTGACGACGCCCCCGTGTCTGCTAGGCACGGACCCGTGTGCAGAAGCGTATCTGTACTATCAAGATTTGTTTGGATTCTACGAATCTTAGCATTGACCACGGCCCCGTGTCCGCTGGGCACGCCCCCGTGTTGGGAAATAGAAGCTTCTACAGGTTTGTCTTTTCTGCAGGCACTTGGGCATGCCCCCGTGTTCATTGAGCACGGGGCGTGTTCAGCCTTCAGATCTCTTGTTTTTGCTTGGGAAGATGCTGTCGAGGGGTCGGGCATGCCACATTTATTCCTTTTCTTGTATTATTGTTTGATTTGGCTGCATTTTTTCTTCTTTTGTTCATTTAAGCTCTTTTAACCCTGAAAATACAAAAGGAAGACAAAAGCACACTTTTTCCAATATTAGTACTAAAAAAGGGTTAGTTTTATGCCTCATTTGATGTAATTTATATGTTGCATTTTACAAACATCAAATACCCCCACACTTGAATCGTTGCTTGTCCTCAAGCAAAACTCCTTATAATGTGGCTTACACTCCCAAATGGGATGGGTAGAAGAGAAGGTTTTGGGCTTGTCTTGAGTGTCGGGATTCCAAGATTTTTATTAGGTTTTATTTTTATGTTATTTACAATCCTATTCGTTATGATTTATTTAGAACATTACATAAGATAAATTACTTATTTGGGCATAACATGCCTCTTTAAAATTCCATTTATATATAAGTTCACATACCTCACGGGAGATCACTCAGCACTCGGCCGAAGATGTGAAACACTCGGGACCGGCATGGAACATACTTCTACCATATGCTTGCCAAGCAATCAATCATCCTCCTTTTTAACTATACACCTTTGTAAATATCAAGAGGACTTTGGGGAAGGGTTAGGCTTGGGTTAAAGGTAGGTGGTTTTGGGTTAGTGGTTAGTAGAAAAGGGCGAAAAGCGTAAAAAGCGTCGGTTTTCATAAAAATTTTTTATTTTGTGACTTTTTATTCTAATGAAGCATTTTTCAAACAAGGTTCTTTTTTGATGAACTTGTTTCTTTATTGTTTGACTTCATCATTTTTTTTTTGATAAGGAACGTCACATGAAAAACCGAGCTTTTTACTAAAATAAAGGGTTTAAAATGAAAAAGGGTTTTGGTGGGTAAAGGGTGTTTGTTTTCTTGGTTTAGAAATGAAAAGGTTTAGGCTCAAAGGGTTTAACTAGGGGGATTTTGGGTAGGTGGTAAAAAAATGGTGTTGAAAGAAAAAGGGTTAATCCTAATGCCTACATCATTTACTTACTTGGGTTTAAGTTGGTAAGGACTGGGAATGTATCGTCATGGCAAGTTCTAGATTCATAAGAAACCAAGCGGCTATTCACACAAGAAACGAAAAATGAGCATTTAGTTTTAAAGATGTGTATTTGTATGCTCAATAAAGGCTCAAAACTCACTTTTTGTGGGAATGGGTTTTTTATGTGATCAAGTATATATAATCAAATTTTAACTAGATTTGTCATGTCGTTTCATAATTTTCTTATGTTGGTTCTTTTCATCACGACGCTATCGGTTGTAAATTTGTAAAAATATAACCTTTTTAAAACTTGTTATTCCCAAATTAAACCAAGACAAGTAAAAAAACGGAAAAGTTTTTGAAAAAAAAATTTGGGGTGATTAGCGGTTCCAATAGAGTTTTGTGCAAGGCTCGTAATTAGGGCTTGCAAAATTCAAGGTTTTAGCATCCCCCCCCCCCCACACTTAAATTACACATTGTCCTCAATGTGTCTGAAAAATAAGTTTTTAGGTTGATTGAATGTGTAAAATGTGTGCTAAAAACAAAACTTTATGTTACTCGGCATCTAGACAAGGCCCCATGCTCGCTGAGCACGGCCCCATGGTCAGATTGCCAGTAACGGGAACTTACAGAAGGTGGACACGGGGGCGTGTTTGGTGAACACGACCCCGTGCTGAACAAAAATCTGTATAATTTTGACAAACAACAGGTCTGGGCGTTGGGCACGGGGGCGTGTCGGCTGAGCACGACCCCGTGTGGACAAACTGCAAAAATGTAAAACAGGTTTCTACCTTCGGTTTTGATGTCCCGGCTTTAGTAGCACTAATGTTTAGTGCCTTAAGCCTCGTAGGTACCTGTTTTACTAATAAATACCACACCAAACAATAACAAACATCCTAAATTACCAACGTTTAATCATCCATACCACAAGTTAAAAAGAAAAGAAATGCAGAAAATAAAAAGTGTTAAAGGAAGTAAATTGTTCAACAAGTGCCACGCAGGCCAGAAATTGTACATGAGATAAGGGGGTTAACCTGTGAGACCTCCAACCGTGGGGTGCTACCTCCAACTCCCTCCGCTCAATCCATGTCCTCGTCTTCATCATCATCACCTCCTCCGTGGCCCGCCATATACCCCCGGATGTTTCCAATGTCATCCTGCATGTCGGAGATGTATCTCTCTATTACTCCGACCCGTGCGTATGTGTTGCTGGCCATGTTGTAGGTGTTCCTGGTGCACATAAGGTTTTTCTACAATAAATCATGTAAGCTTTGAAAGTTAGGAAAACCGCCTCCTTGAGAGGAGGATTGACCCGGATCACCCTGGTGCTGGTAGTGGTACTGAGGAGGAAGACGAATGTGTGGAGCGTGTAAGACGAGTGCTTCTTGCGGGTTTCATGCATGCCCTTGAACCCTTTGAAAACTGACCGTCCCGTCATCTGCTTCATAAATCAAGTTCATGGAGCGGCATATGACCATGTCTACTTTCCCCGACCATGGGCTCTTTTGGAAAGACTTCGGCATCCTATCAACAAAGTGTTTGAAAAGGCGGTAAATCCACCCTCTGAAGAAGATAAGAGTTGGGGGAGTAGCAAGTTGGTTCCAGTGCATGTTACGTAGTAGCAAGTATGGAACATCAAGGTTGGTACGGGTGTGAATGCAATGAAGGACTAGCAGATCTCATAACCCTACAACGCTGCTGCTGACGTGCCTCTGGCTAAGAGAGTAGGTGAGGACCTTGTGGATGTAGCGGTAAAGAGGGTCTCTCAATTGTGTACTCTTAGTTCGGCTCGGGTTATAGTGACCCTCTCTGATTTGAGCCCAAGCAGCTTGGAATTGATTTTCTTGAAGCTCGCGGAGACCGCCGGTGTTCTCTTCATCCCCAGCATCCTCTTCCGAGTACAACCCCACCAGAGCCCCAAATTGAGCGAATGAGATCCTGTACGTGGTCCCTCCACAACGGAACTCTACCCCTTCATTATCAAACGGTTCAGCTCTTGTCTTGAAGACGAACGTGCTGTCAAATTCCATGTTGTATTCATGCACGAAGCGAAGTCGAGTGCAAAAGGCAGCTCGTAGTGGGCCGGTGACAAGGTTGTTGAAGCGGTCTATCTGGTTCACTGTTTCTAGAAGATCCATGCATACTTGTCGTGGATACTCGTCGGGCCTAGTTCTTAGCACATCGTATCTTGCTTGAGTATCCAACTCATTTGCATTAAATCTGGTAAATTTCTTGGCCATCTGAAAGAAAACACCAAACAATTAGTAAGAAACAGTGAAATTCTCAGGGAAAACTGAAAACAGTCGGCTGAAAACGTCCCTGTGTTCAGCGGACACCCCCCGAGTTTGCCTGGATTTGGCTAGACACGCCCCCGTGCTCGCTGAGCACGACCCCGTGTCCAGACGTCTGTTTCCCAAAAATCCCATTTTTCAACCCGGTCCCGAAAACTTGAAAATTTTTGGTCCAGTAGGGGCGGTTTTCCCCGAAAATGAAACCCCAAGTGCCGTTTTTTTCAAAAAAAACCGTTTACCCCTTCAATTTTATCTTTTTTTGGTTCAAAAACAAGGGTTTGGAGTTTTTGTGAGAAATCAGCGAATCTACAAACAATACAAGTTGATTTACTTCCTATAACATGTATCTAAACTAATGCTAACAGATTTATGCAAAAATTTGAGGTTCGATCCGGTTCAAGTTGAAGAACCCTAGATTTTTTCCAAATCTTGATGTTAAACTACATGCAAGTACTTAATCTAACTAATTATAAGGATAGAATCATACCTTGACGTTGTTAGAAGAAAGGGAAACGTCGAAATCTGCAGAAAAAATCGTCAGAACCAGAGAGTTTTTGGGGGAAACGGAGCGTGTGGAATGAAGAAAGTGAAGGAAAAAGGGGGTTTTATCCCGACAGTTGCGCGGACAAGGCCCCGTGGGCGGGAAATTTTAAATATATATTTTTTTATAAGTGCTCGTGTGAGTGCCCTGTTTCCCAAAACTTTGGTCTTAGAAATCTTACCGATTTAGATGTTTTCCTGATTGTTCGTAACTTACCAGGTATGATGTTGATGCTTGAACCTTTGTTTCATTCTTCGACCGTTTGAAGCGAGATTTCTTCCTCTTCATCCTCAATAAATCCTTGATAGAGCTTCAGCCGTTGGCCATTGACTTTGAATGGAATTCCATTCCGAGATTTAATTTCGATTGCACCGTGTGGGAAAATATGGATGATGGAAAAAGGTCCTGACCACCTAGACTTTAATTTACCAGGAAACAATTGAAGTCGTGAATTAAACAATAGAACTTGATCTCCTACCCGAAATTCATTACGTTTAATGTGTTTATCATGCAAAATTTTCATTCTTTCCTTATAAATTTCGGAGTTAGAATATGCAAAATTCCTTAATTCGTCTAATTCATTTAATTGGAAAAATCAATTTTTACCGACAAATTCTAAATCCAAGTTTACATTTTTAATTGCCCAGTAGGCCTTGTGTGCTATTTCTACCGGAAAATGATAGTTTTTTCCATAGACGAGCTTATATGGGGTTGTACCTATTGTTGTTTTATAAGCAGTTTGAAAAGCCCATAAAGCATCGTCTAACTTATCGGCCCATTCTTTTTTATTTAACCCTACGGTTTTTTCAAGTATTCATTTTAAACCTCTATTAATCACTTAGGCTTGTCCGTTGGTTTGAGGGTGATATGCCGTTGAAACCCGGTGATAGACCCCATATCTTGTTAAAAAAAAAATTCAAGTTGATGGTTACAAAAATGGGTACCTCTATCACTAATTAATGCTTTTGGTGTTCCAAAACGAGAGAATAATCTTTTCAAAAATCTTACCACGACTCTTCCATCATTTTTTGGAAGTGCCTTGGTCTCGGCCCATTTAGACAAGTAATCTACCGCTACAAGTATATATTTGTTTCCTTTCGACGGTAGGAAGGGTCCCATAAAGTCGAGTCCCCACACATAAAAAATTTCACAAACAAGAATTCCATTTTGTGGCATTTCATTTCTGGAAGAAATATTACCTGATATTTGGCAAGCGTCACATGTCTTGACAAAACTTTGGGCATCTTTATAAATGGTTGGCCAATAAAATCCTGAATCAAATACTTTTCGTGCGGTACTAGCGGCACCATGATGTCCTCCGTATGGACCTTCATGACAGGTGCATTGACTAGCATTTCTTTTAGTGTTAGAAATGCCTGATTGCAATCCTTGTCAAAGATAAAAGGGGCATCTTTTTCAAGTAAGTTTGTTAGAGGCCTTGAGATTTTAGAAAAGTCCTTGATAAATCGTCTATAAAATCCGGCATGCACTAGGAAACTTCTGATAGCTCTAACGGATGATGGGGTGGTAATCGAGAAATAGTGTCTATTTTTGCTCGATCAACCTCCATTCCCTCACTTGAGATTTTGTGACCAAGTACTATTCCCTCCGTTACCATGAAATGGCATTTTTTCCAATTAAGGGGGAGGTTAGTTTCCTCCCATCGGGATAGCATTCGTTCAAGGTTATCGAGGTATTGGTCGTATGAATCTCCAAAGATAGAAAAGTCGTCCATGAAGACTTCCATTGTCTTTTCTATCATATCATGGAAGATGGCCACCATGCAATGTTGAAAGGTTGCGGGGGCATTACATAGACCAAATGGCATGCGGCGATAAGCAAAAGTTCCATAGGGACATGTAAATGTTGTCTTTTCTTGGTCTTCGGGTGCTATCTGGATTTGAAAGTAACCTGAAAAACCATCTAAGAAACAATAAAATTTGTGACCGAATAATCTTTCTAACATTTGATCAATGAAGGGTAAAGGAAAGTGATCTTTCCTTGTTGCTTCATTTAATCGACGATAATCTATACATACCCTCCATCCTGTGACGGTTCTCGTTGGTATTAATTCATTTTTTCATTAGTTATTACCGCCATACCTCCTTTCTTTGGAACTACTTGGACGGGACTTACCCAAGGACTATCGGAAATTGGGTAAATAAGTCCGACGTCAAGTAATTTGATGACTTCGTTTTTAACCACTTCTTCGACATTTGGATTTACCCTACATGGTGGTTGTATTACCGATTTATAGTCATCATTCATTAAAATTTTGTGCGTGCACATGGAAGGACTTATTCCTTTAATATCTACAAGCTTCCAAGCGATTGCATTTTTGTGTTTTTCAAAAGTGTAATTAATTTATCTTTTTCTAAAATAGTTAATTTTGATGAAATAATTACAGGTGAGTTACCATCTTTGTCTAGAAAAACATATTCCAAACCTTTTGGGAGTTCTTTGAGCTCAAGAGATGGGTCTTTAGGAGACTCCTTATTTGGTTGCTCATTTTTGTCAAGAATCACAAAGGTTTGTTCTATGGCGACCTCTTCTTCAACAAAGTGGTCATTTTCTTCTCTTGTGTCGGGTGGTTCATCTTCATCTTCAATTAGGGGGCATTATTGTCGAATGGATATTTCATTGAACGCTCAAGATCGACATTCTTTTTAAATTCCCCTAATTGAATAGATAGATTGTTGTACTTCTGTTTTTTCAAAGCTTCGTGGGTTTTTACAAAAGGTCGTCCCAACACTAGAGGAGCGTCATCAAGGATGACAAAGTCGGTTGGGATTACCATTTAGTTGGTTTGGACCAAGACATCCTCAACTACCCCTATTGATTTTATTACTTTCCGATTAGATAGAAAAATGGGTATTTGAAGTGGAGAAAAATCACTAATACTTAATTTTTCGAAAATGTAGTTTGGCATTATATTAACACAAAGATCTTTATCAATTGTGACATTACTAATAAAGGAGTTCTGAAAAAACATGGAACCGGTGTAATGTTAATTTCAAATGGGTCTTCTTTTATTAGCGAAGTTTGATCAATCGTTAACTTAATGCTTACCGTTTCGACAATTTTAGTGTTAGTGTTTAACTCTTTTAAAATCTTAGCATGAGTGGGTACTAAACAATGATGTTCGAAAAAGGTGACCAGAGATTAATTTTTTTTAAATTAGACTCTTCTTGAATTTTAACATTATCAGACTCACCTTTCTCGTTGTTTAACTCATGTGCCGGTTTTTCACTTACTTGTTCTTCCATTTTTACATTTTCAACTATCTCTTCTTTATTACAAGTTAATCCTTCCCTTGCGCGGGACTCCTCTTCCCTTGCGCTAGATTCTTTTATGCAACGTTCGATAGTTTTAATGTGTTCTATTATCTTATCGGCTATGTGGGTGATAGAGTAAGGATCAGGATCCTCAAAGCTTGAATCCGGATGTTTGATCCTTTGTTCCTCATAATACTCATAGGAGGTAGGTGGTTCACATCATTGTTCTTCATTGTAAGTATATGATGGATAAGGGTCATAATTTTGTTCTTCATAATACTCATATGAGGTGGGTTATTCACGCCATGGTTCCTCATAATTAGCATATGAAGGTGGAGGCTCATATCTTGGTTCCTCAAAGTATGAGTATGAAGGCTCATACCTTGGTTCATCAAAATATGAGTATGAGGGAGAAGGTTCATACCTTGGGTCTTCATAGGATGTGTATGAAGTTGATGGCTCGTACCTGGGCTCCTCATAGTAGGTGTATGAGGTGGATCGTTGAAATAAGTCACAATATTGTACCGAGTGAGGGTTACCACAAATGGTGCAATAGTCTTCCCTATAATCATCCTCCTCATAGGTGTAGTTGTAATCTCCTGAGTATTGATCCATAAGAATCACTCAGCAGACCACAACAGAGTCTCGGGACCAGAAAACAAAAATAAAAACGGAAACAGAGGCTGGACACGACTCGTGCTCAGGTTCTGTATCTGGGCTTTTTAAAAAAAGTAACTGGTTTTGTGCAGCACGGGGGCGTGTTCAGTGAGCACGACCCCGTGTTCAGACTCTGTATCTGGGTGTTTTACAAAAAATGTGCACCACGGCCCCGTGTTCAGGCTACTGTAAATGCAATAACTAACTAAAATGCAGAAAATGTGCGCGCGTTTTAAAAAGGTTTTGAAAAACTGATTGGGTCGTCGATTTTAAGCTTTCTTAAAATCCTTGTGTCCCCTGGAACGAATCGGTAAGGTGGCATACAAGCTCGAGTTACCTGCTGAGCTGGGTAACGTTCATGATGTGTTCCATGTTTCACAGCTGAAGAAGTGTTTATCAGATGAAACACTTGTAGTACCATTTCAAGAGCTCAAAATTGATGCACGTTGCAGTTTGTCGAAGAACCTATTGAAATCATGGACTGGGAAGTTAAAGTCCACAAGCATAGCCGAATTTCGATTGTGAGAGTTCGTTGGAACTCAAGGCGTGGACCGGAGTTCACATGGGAATGCGAGGATCAGATGAAGCTCAAGTACCCACATCTATTCCCAGCTGACAAGTCTAAATCTGATGCAACTAATGAATTTCGGGACGAAATTCCCCTTCAAGTTGGGGATGATGTGGCACCTGGGGAAAATCCACAGTCATCCTGATTTAACATTTCGCCGCTTTCGGAGTACATCTCAAATTTCGGGACGAACTTCCTTTCAAGTTGGGGATGATGTGACAACCCGAGTTTTCAGGGTCTTTCCTCGTGTGTGTTTTCATAATTCGTTTGCATTGTAGTTTGTGCACGTTTGATATGCGGATAATGTGTTGCATTACGGGTTGATTAGTTAATATAAATTTAATATGAATTTTGTACTGTTTAATTAATAATTTTGTATTGTTTAATTAATTGAAACCACCTTGAGGAAACTTTAGTGTTTCGCCACAATGCAACTCGACGAAACCTTGGTGTTTCGCCATCACCAAGTTTCGTCAGGAGTATATTTCGCCAAAATGGGCTTCGACCCAAGTATAACCCAATTAAATCAGCCGTTACGTTATATATTGCACACACCACAATTCACGAAACCCTAGACTCTCCTCCCGTCCCTTGCACGTGACGGCAATCACCATCCTCTCGAAGTTCTTGCTGTCCCATCTCACATCTGGTTAGTTGAGATAACCCGACTCGATCTACTTGTTATGCTGTTTGTGTAAATATCTGTTATCACGGTCGGTTTCAATTGTTGATTGATGATTGTTTTGATGAATGTGATCTACTGTGAACGTAGGGTTTATTAGAAACCGTAATCGTATGTGGTGATTAAGTAAGGTTTAGATACTTCGCTAGTTAATCGAATAGATCAAAACATACATGATAAGGAATTGATGGTTTGTATTCATTCATGATTTACTGCATGATTCGATGATTTTGTTTACTGAATTTATATTGTGTTAGATATTGTATATGATTGAGTTTATGATTTGATGGATGCTGAATTGCTTATGATTGATCAAAGAGAAGTTAGGGAACTGTATAGCTATGGATAAATCGGAATTGTAACTGTTAGGGTGATTGATGTTCACGATGATATGTGAGGAAGAAGGTCCTCGACGAAAGTTGATGTTGTTTAGTCATTAAAAGATCCAACGGAAGTTGTTGTGTTTCGTCAATTAGGATCCGACGAAAGTTGATGTGGTTTTGTCAATAAGGACTCGACGAAAGATGTAGTCCTTCGTCGACAGGATCATCAGACAGAACGGATGTTTAGGCCAAGTTTGATTATGAATAACTATGTAATGAAAGAATGTTATTACCTGTTAAGAATATAAATATTGATTGAGGAAAACATGGTTTGGTTGTTGTGAATGGTACCCTTGACTGTTAAATACTGTTGAAACGTACATGTGAATGGTGGAAACTTTATGAGTGAATAACTACCATGTTGCTTGTGTGCACTATGATCCTAACTTATACGTGAACCATGCGACTGTAAACTAATTTCGTATACATGAATACCATAGGCTGTGACTGTTTAAGTGTGAACACGTATCTAGTCTTACCGAGCAAACCAAGGTGAGTTCACTTCTCTCAAAACAAGCATGCGTCCGTTGGGGACAATCAAACTGACAGAACTTGTAAACGGATTTTCGTAAACCCATATCCTTGTAGGGGATATGAGGCGGTTTTCAAATACCCACATCCTTGTAGGGGATGTGAGGCGGATTTCACATACGCATATCCTTGCAGGGGATATGCAACGGTTTTCAGTAAATGTTATGGTTGGATAATACACTCACTTCTATCACTTAAGTCCCATCATTCTACCGGGTTGTCGCTTGTAGGGCAACGAGGTTATTAGTTGATAGCGCTATTAGTTTGGCACCCTCACGACGTACCTGGATAGGACGGGCGTGAACTAATAACTTTAAATCATGACCAATGTTTGATAGAGCATTGGGGGAAGGCAAAAAGGGCCGTCTGCGGTATCGACTTATTATCAACATAACACAGCTTAACAAATCATAAAACACTACTTGGTATCAAACGGAATAAGCAAACTGTGAACTCACCAGCCTGTCTGATACACTTCTTTCTGCATGCTTGCAGGTCCTTAGGTTCATGGATTGGAACTTGCTATCTGAGAGTGCTGGAGTGGTCATGGGTTGTAGCTCTTGGATACAAGTTTAATGACTATCTTACAACTGTTTTGAAACACTTGAATTAATTACTTATCTTTTGCTTCCGCTGAACGTATTTGTTTTGGATTATGTTTGAATTTACTTTATGAAATAAAAGGAATCTTTTATTAAATACAATGTTATGGTTCAATGTGATTGGTGGCTAGATCCTGGTACGTCATATGCCTCGCCAGGGTTTCCGCTTGGGTATTTTTGGGGGTGTGACAGTTTGGTAAACCCATATCCTTGTAGGGGATATGAGGCGGTTTTCAAATACCCACATCCTTGCAGGGGATGTGAGGCGGATTTCACATACGCATATCCTTGCAGGGGATATCCAACGGTTTTCAGTAAATGTTATGGTTGGATAATACACCCACTTCTATCACATAAGTCCCATCATTCTACCGGTTGTCGCTTGTAGGGCAACGGGGTTATTAGTTGATAGCGCTATTAGGTTTGGCACCCTCACGACGTACCTGGATAGGACGGGCGTGAACTAATAACTTTAAATCATGACCAATGTTTGATAGAGCATTGGGGGAAGGCAAAAAGGGCCGTCTGTGGTATCGACTTATTATCAACATAACACAGCTTAACAAATCATAAAACACTACTTGGTATCAAACGGAATAAGCAAAATGTGAACTCACCAGCCTGTCTGATACACTTCTTTCTGCATGCTTGCAGGTCCTTAGGTTCATGGATTGGAACTTGCTATCTGAGAGTGCTGGAGTGGTCATGGGTTGTAGCTCTTGGATACAAGTTTAATGACTATCTTACAACTGTTTTGAAATACTTGAAATAATTACTTATCTTTTGCTTCAGCTGAACGTTTTTGTTTTGGATTATGTTTGAATTTACTTTATAAAATAAAAGGAATCTTTTATTAAATACAATGTTATGGTTCAATGTGATTGGTGGCTAGATCCTGGTACGTCATATGCCTCGCCAGGGTTTCCGCTTGGGGTATTTTTTGGGGTGTGAGAGTTTGGTATCAAAGCCACTGGTTATAGTGAACTAGGTTTTAAAATGTTTTCATAAAACCAGACTATAACCAAACAGTAACGAAAAGACCATGACACTCAGCTCCAGATTGCAAGGTTCGTCCTCTGTTTACTTTATGCATTACTTTTTTCACACGACTTGCATGAGACTACATACTAGATACTACGATGTGATTACCTGTGCTGCATGTCTTAGTAAAGCTTGATAGTGCAACACTACTCTTCGACTTTTGTGATCATTAATCCTGTGATGCCTTTCGTTTTGCTATTTGAATATGGGGGAAACTTTTAGCGCAAGTTAAGAGGCACTGAGATAAGCATGCAAATTGCCTTATTATTATGGGTGCACACATAATAATAAAGTGAGGTGCATGTGAGTCCCAGTGAGGCTTAACGAGTGTGAGAAGGGTTCTGCCCTGTTGTTTGGTGTAAACTTTGTAGTTTGTAGATGTCAACGTGAGATTTGACTCCTACTCTATCTCGATTCCTAAATTTGTTCCCTCCTCTTAGATAGAATCATGAGCGGACAAGGCCATGGACGTGGTCACATTGCGAAGACCCAAGCTAAGCTGACAAATTTGATTAACACCCTGTTGGTGCATATTCGGTGACAACAGCTTAATAGTTTGATTATTTAGTCTTTGGATATTTTGTATTGGGCTTAGCTTATTGGTTAGTGAGTTTATTATTGTAATGGGCTTGGAAAATGGCCTAGTCCATGTAGGAAGCCCAGTTCACAGACATGTGGTATATAAACATGTTTTGTGATTAGGGTTTTAGTTGTTAGAGAATTTTAGAGAGAGAAAGTAGAGAGAGAGAAAGTATTTTCGAATTTAGGTTTGTAGCAAGATCACAGAGATAGGCTGTGAGGTTGTGAGGTCTTGAATTGATTGTAAACTGCAAGTTGGATAATCAATAGAAGACCCGTTTGATTGTGAATTATGTTTTCTACTCGTTTCTGTAACAAATCTGATCTAGAGGATTCCGCACTCTAGGTTAGATAAACAATTCTGTGAAAGATCCATACGAATAGGGGACCTACAATTGGTATCAGAGCATTAGGCTCTTGAAGGCTCGGTTCAGAATTGGTTGCTGCAGAAACAGGAAGTTGGTTAAAATTTTCGAAATTTTTTAAACCTGAAATTAGGGTTTCGAAATTTTTGAGTTCTGATAAGTTTTCTGCGAATTTGTTTGTGTTTGATCAGTTTGTTTGTTGAGTTTTGCTGATTTGCAGGTTTTTGGGACGATTTATGTTGGATTTTGACGAGTATTTGGCTGGAATTCGAAGACTGTTCTTCGTGTTCATCATATTGTTTTCGAAAATTTACTGATATTTTGCCTTGTGATTTTGCAGGAAAGTGTTGGTGAAATCTGGAAAATCTTGAGAATTTCGAAAAGATTAAATTTCCTGATTAACTGATCTGCGAAATTAATAACCAGCGAAATTAACTGATCCAGCATTTTTACCAGCGAATTTGCGACCTGATTACTCGGTGACCGGCGAAGTTAAATCCAAAGGCGACTTTGGTAACCGTGAAATTTTCCACAGCGAAAATATTACGGTTTTCAGCGACTTACCAGTCGTCGTAATAGCGAACTGGTTACCCGGCGAAATTATTTTGAGCGAAATTAACAGACTTGTCAGCGATTTTGACCTGCGAACTTGTGAACTTGATCAGCGAAATAACCTGCAAACTAGGCTAGCGAAATTAAGATTGACTAGCTAGCGAATTTAGCAGAAAATTTAAAAGGGTGGAATATTTTCTGGCAAGCGTTGATAAAATTTCACAGTTTTGCAAATAGAAATTGATCCGTAGCTCGTTAGACAGAACCGTTTGGACCGTTGAATTCGTTAGACAGAACCGTTTGGACTTTGGAAATTACCGAATTTGGTTTTCGACATTATATATCATTGGATTTGTCTTTTCGATACGATTCTAACGGTGTAATTTGGTAACCACTGTCTTCGAAAAATTTTTGTACGGTTTTACCAGTCTGATTAAGTTAAAATGTCGAACATGTCTAAATTGAACGAACTCTTAAGAATGGAACATGAGGTAGGCACAACGAACAAACCACCTAAGATGATGAAGGTGGAGAACTACTTGACATGGAAGGATCGGTTTCAATCCTTTATTGAGTATCAGGACACTCGTATGTGGATATGTATAGACGATGGGTATGCGAACCCAACTCATGACTTTGAGGGAAGACAACGTGTAACTGCTTATGTTGATATGGATGCTGAACATAAGAAAATGTATGAGGCTGAAAAGAGAGCCTTGGCAGCCATTAAAATGTCTTTACCTGATGGCATCAAGCATACCTTTAAGAAGTACACTACTTCAAAGGAAATGTGGGATGCGCTAGAGAAGAGATATGAAGGAAATCCTGATGTCAAGAAGAACAAAGTTGATTTACTGAAGAAGCAGTTTGCAGTGTTTAAGTACATGAAAAACGAGTCTCTTGAGGACGTCATCACTCGATACTATCATTTGATGTCAGAGTTGGACAATTATGACATAGATTGCTATACTGACATAGAGAAAAATGACAAGCTGCTGGATGCTCTACCTGCTAAATGGGATATCTACACTCTCATGATAAAAGGAGAAGCAGATTATGACACAAAGGAGCTAGAAGAAGTGGTTGGAAAGCTAAGAGCTTATGAGCTCAGCATGAAGAAGAAGGACACTGGATATGATCAGGTTCAAGATCCAGGGATCTACAATGGGCTTACATCTTCTTCATCTCATGATGCTTCTAGCGACTCAGCCACTGCTTTTCTCTAGCATGAAAATGAGCAGGTCACAGTAAATGATGATGGTGATGTGTGTTTTGTAGCTGATTCAGGTGGATCAACAGGAGCTAAGAGAACATCTGGTTCTAAGCAGAGTAGTGGTGTTAAGTCGATGCCAATGAGTGTGAAGTCTGCTGAAGAGCATCTTGCTCTACTTGCTTCATTTGTTGCTTCATATGAAAACTACATTCAGGGGAAGATATCTGATCCTGCCACTTTGGATGAAGATTATGATCAGATTGACCCTGATGATCTTGAAGATATGGATTTGCAGTGGCAAATGGCCATGATTACTAGAAGAGTGAAGAGATTTATGAACCGAACAGGCAGGAAGTTTATAGGAAAGACGGTTGGTTTCGACAAGACCAAAGTGAGGTGCTTTAACTGTCAAAGTTATAGGCATTTTGCTAGGGAATGTCAAAAACAAAAGCAAGAGACTTCGAGTCAGAATTCAAACAATAGGAATGCATCAAACAACTCTAACTCGAGAGCGCTGATCTCTACTGCTAGAGAAGGTTCATATGACTGGAGTATTCACTTGGAAAAAGATGACAATGTCACACAGGCATTCATGGCAGAGATAACTCCACTTGATGATGGTAAAGCTACTGTGGGAGATGCTGAAGCAAAAATGGATGATGAGGCTGAGGTGAAGGCAGAGAGTAAAGCTGAAGAAAAGAAGGCTGATCAGACAAAAGATGCTGAAGAGGAAAAGCAAAAGTCTGACCATCAAAAGGAAGCTGAAGAGAAGGAAGCTTAATACAACAGAGTGAAAGCTCAGCTTGCGGCCCTCATGGCCAACCTTGATAAACAAACAGGAGAGGTAAAAACTAATTCTGTGTGTTTAAAATGTCGTGAACTACAGGGTGAGGTTGACAGGTTGTCAACACAAAACCAAAGTCTGGTGGGCGAGATGTCTACCATAAAAGAAGCAAACTTTTTTGCTAAAAGAAACGAATCGTCATACTTGAAGAAAATAAAAGGTTATGAAACTAAAATTGAAGCTGTAACCTGTAAACTAAATGAAAAACTTCAAGTCATAAACTTAGCTCATGACATGATGGCTGAGAAAACAAAAGAGATTTCTGATAAATGCAAAGAGTTGTCAGATGCACAACTAAAAATTGTTGAACTTGAAAAGAAATTAGGTCAATTCAGGGACTCTACTTTTGTTATGAAACACATGATGGGTGGCTTGAAGAAAAGTAATGACAAAACCAGTGTGGGATTTCATGGTTTCAATGAAGTTCCACCTCCTGTTAGTCATGACTATTCTTTCTTGCCTAATGAAGATGAGCTCATGGACTTTGGGTCAACATTGCCAAGTAGTTCCACGTCACGTCAAGGAAATGTGTTTGAGAATGCTGATGCTAAGAAGGATAATAACAGCAAACCTGTTTTGAAAAAGAACACATCACATCCTAAAAATAACAATCCAACTTTTGTTAAAAAGGTTAATTTTGTTCAAGGAAGTGACATGAAAAACGAAACAGCTGTTATTGAAAATGAATCTAATATAGAGTTTGCTAAAAACAAGAACATAGAAAATTTTGAAACTAAGCAAACTGAACCAAATCCTTCTAAGGCATCATCAGAAGAAAAACCCGAATCTAGTTCTAAGGCTTCAGAAAAGAAGTCTTCGAAAAAGAAATCGTGCTTCAAATGTCACACCAAGGGACATGTAGCTAGCTGCTGTCCAAACAAAAAGAGTGAAGCACAAGTGAGTGAGGAGAAGAGAGAGAAGTCACCAGAGAAGAGTGGTGATAATGAGGAGAAAGTTGCAAATTCTCCAAAGAAATCTGCTCCTAAGCAACCAGAAAATGTTGTTGTTGGTATAGATAAGGCTGAAAAAGGAACTCCACAAGTTCCTCGTTTTCAAAGAAATCAACCAAGATTTCAGCCTAGATCTCCACCAGGCAGATTTGAGAGACCTAGAAGCAGTTCACCTAGAATGAACAATTATAATGCTAATAATTTCAGAAGTCAAGGTCAATATCAAAATCGATACCAAAATAATGGTGGTCGAACTTTTTATAACAATGGCTTTAGAAATTACAACAATAATGCTTCTTGGAATCAAAATTCAAGATACCCAAATCAAAATTTCCAAAGGTCAAATAGTCCAAATATGTATAGGAACCCTCAGGACCAAAGACCTAGTGGAAATCAAAATCAAATTCCATCAACAGGTCTGAGATCCAAGACTCCAGTTAGGAGTAATGGATATTGGATGGATGTTCCAGTGGTTGGTGAATTTGGACGACCCAAGACCATTAAGGCTTGGGTCCCCCAATCTAACTAATTTCTTAGTTGGTGTGTGCAGGAGCTGCTAAGGAGGATTATCAACTTATGTTGATAATGGCTGCTCTAGGCATATGAAGGGGGGTGTGAGATTGTTGATATATATATATTTAATTGATTTAAATTGAAGTTCAAAGTGCTGATTCGACACACTAGATAACCTGGCAGATCTTTATACTAAAGTATTTGACAGGGCTCGCTTTGAACATTTAGTCGAACTCAACGGGATGAGGAATCCTGAATAACTGGTTTTTCATAAGAATTTTTGTAAATAGTTTACTGTTTTTCTTAAAAATCAAAAATAAAAAAAAATTAAAAAATATAAAAAAAATTGAAAACCAAAAATGAGTTCTCACTGTGTGAAAAAGAAGAAATGATAGTACATCAGCAAGTTAGACTGTCACACTGAAACTGAAATTAAAATGATTAAGTGTGATAGCAGCTTCATTATATGATGTACCAGTAGGCAAAAAGCATGAAATAATCAACTTACCAATGTGATATAAACCTAAATACAACTGTGTATGAGTGGGGAACACATCAGTGGTGTATGGTTTAATGACCTTAAATCTTGCGTTGATAGATTGCCAAAATCTGAAGTTTTGGGTCTTTATACTGTTATTTCATCTGGGGATATCTTGACTGTCTTTCTATTCAGAACTAAAATTGTACATGACCCCAGGAAAGAAAATCACTTGGAATTAGCTCATTTCTATTTGAATGTCTGTATGTGTCCCGATACACACAATTTTGATCTGATTCTGAAATCTTCTCTGAAAAAATCGTGTACCTCCTCTGCTGCATCCAGATATATGCTGACCTGGAGGTGCTAGGCAACGACAGCTTCTGCTGCATCCAGATACATGCTGACCTAGCTGTACGTTGTCGCGCTATAGATCTAATACACCCGAAAGAGGCCCTCTAGTGCCCAAATGAAACCCAAGAAACCTATATCAAACTGAGAAAACTCATTTGATCTGTATATTATACCATCTCTCCTAAAGATCTATTCTGTTCTCTTCTCAACCTATTCCCAGTTAAGATTTCAGAAATCTGGATTGGACTTGTGAAATATGTGGTAGGGAAGATACTTGCATGATAGAGTGTGTTGTTTATATTTCCTGGATTTGATTAGTATTTATTTGGGTGTTTATTGTTAAGCAATCAAAACATGATAAAACAGATTATATGCAGACCTAGGCATTGTCAGGATATCTTAAAGGATGACATCAGTATACTCACCTACTACGATGAATCTTTGTGCATACCTTGATCGCGGGGGTATATCCTGAAGTGGGACACACTAATATATCAGAATAATATTACCTTAACGTATCATACGGTAATGGTACTTGAAATGTTCATGCATTTTGTTTAAGTGGACAAACATACTGGTAATCGTCTTGAACTGATTTTCATGAAAAATTAAATAAAGAATTATGTAATAGTGTGGAAAACAGTTTGACTTTGTTGATATGATCTTCTTACCAGTGATTCTCACAAAAATAGAGTGTTTATTGCTTTTGTATTTACTTGCTTTCAGAAAAATATAAAAATCCAAAAATAGTGTCTTTTTCTGTTTAAAATTCTTAACGTACGAAAATCTGTTATTCTTGGAGGAATTGTTACTGATAGGGGGAGACGGTGTTAGAAAGTGAGTTCAACATTTTAAGTCATGCGGGTTATAGGGTGTGATTAAAAGGTTTTTGCTTGTTGGTGAAGGAATTGAGAATGTTTAATCTATGATACAATCTCTTGAATAATAATAATTATTTAACTGTGTTGAAAAATTCTTATGGTTTCTCGAGATGTTTGTTTTATAGTATACAGATTGAAGCAGTGTGTTGCTGAGTTGCTGTGAAGATGAGAGTTTGATTGGATGCATGGTAGAACCTCCTTTCTATATTGCAGACAAAGTTGAAGAGTTTGAAGATTGCTATTCAAATGCTGAACTGGAGTTTACTCAAACGCTAAAGTTTTTGAAGATTTGGTGATTGGATGCATCAGCTTAGGGGGAGTCTGTTGCTGACAGAAGCTATTGAAGCTGAAGCTATCCAAAGACCAAAGACAGTGCAAGATTACATGAAGATTGCAAGATGACTGAAGACAAAGTTATTTTGTGAAGCTATTGTCAAGGGGGAGTTTGTTGGTGCATGTTTGTGACAACAGCTTAGATTTGGTCTTTGGATATCTTGTAATTAGTTAAACGATAAACAGTTAGCGGGTTTAGCTTTGTAATAGTTAGTTGTAATGTTCGGGCTAACTAAACCCAATGAATTGGGTGATGGGGGGCGAATTGGGCCTGTTCAATTCGCAGTCCATGATGTTTAACCTTGGCCCAAGTAGCAAACCTTGTGTTATATAAACAAGGTTAGGCTTTAGGGTTTAGGTTAATCAGTTAATCAGCCAAAACAGTTTTAGAGAGAGAATTCGTGAGAGCTTCAGGGTTTGGACGAATTTGAGAGTGGTTAGGGTTTGATTGATTGTAAAACGTTTGTTTGGATAATCAATAGAAACCCGAGTTTGAAAGTGATTTGTTGTGTCAGTTTTCTACTTGTTTCTGTGATATTCTGATCAAGAGGATTCCGCACTCTTGATTGGAAAGACAATTCTGTGAAAGATCCATACTGCTTTCTTAAAATATCAAAAATACCAAAAAGATTTTTTTTAAAAAAAAGGACTTCCAGTTTGAATTGACATATTGTTGTTTTTGCAAATTAAGATAAAATATTGGTTTATCTTTAATTGTGAAAAGACTAATGATTTTTCGAGATACTAGCTTGTGTTGCTAAACAGATTGATGCAGTTATCAAAATGAAGTGCATAATACAAGTAAAGTGCAGATTGAGAGTGAAGTAAAGATTTGTGAAGATGCATGGTAGGATCCTTCTACTACATTGCAGAAAGAGAAAGAGAGATATGGAAGAGTTGGAGCTTACTTGCTTAACCAAGGATTGCTAGCTAACTGATCTACAATGAATGAAAGTTTTGGAGATTGGAAGCATTAGCTAAGGGGGAGTCTGTTGATGTCAGAAGCTATTGAAGCTGAAGCTATCCAAAGACCAAAAGAACACAAGATGTTTGAAGACAAAGTTACACTATGAAGCTATTGTCAAGGGGGAGTCTGTTGGTGCATATTCGGTGACAACAGCTTAATAGTTTGATTATTTAGTCTTTGGATATTTTGTATTGGGCTTAGCTTATTGGTTAGTGAGTTTATTATTGTAATGGGCTTGGAAAATGGCCTAGTCCATGTAGGAAGCCCAGTTCACAGACATGTGGTATATAAACATGTTTTGTGATTAGGGTTTTAGTTGTTAGAGAATTTTAGAGAGAGAAAGTAGAGAGAGAGAAAGTATTTTCGAATTTAGGTTTGTAGCAAGATCACAGAGATAGGCTGTGAGGTTGTGAGGTCTTGAATTGATTGTAAACTGCAAGTTGGATAATCAATAGAAGACCCATTTGATTGTGAATTCTGTTTTCTACTCGTTTCTGTAACAAATCTGATCTAGAGGATTCCGCACTCTAGGTTAGATAAACAATTATGTGAAAGATCCATACGAATAGGGGACCTACACACCCGTGTGGCTGAGGCATTAGCAGCCTACCAAGCTGGTACGATATGTGCCAATTGCCTCTTTATTCTTGTGTAGTGTGCAAAACTCTTACCCGTGAGCTGTGTTTATTTTTGGCTTTAGGTCAGCAAGCTAATCCGAATCAAAACAACCCGCATGCGTGTACGTTCAAGACGTTCAAGGACTGTAAGCCACAGACCTTCAGTGGGACTGAAGGGGCTGTGGGAATCCAGCATTGGTTTGAGAAAGCCGAATCAGTGTTTGCAATGTGTAACTGTCCTGTCGGGGACAGAGTGAAGTATGCATCAGGCACACTCCAGGATGGTGCCTTGACATGGTGGAATGCCCAGGTCCAGATGCTGGGTATCGACA
This sequence comes from Helianthus tuberosus, assembly GCA_030545235.1. Lineage (NCBI taxonomy): Eukaryota > Viridiplantae > Streptophyta > Magnoliopsida > Asterales > Asteraceae > Helianthus > Helianthus tuberosus. The sequence continues at coordinate 150,380,074 of CM060448.1, forward strand.
TGGCGAATGCCACTATTTGGGACGATTTTAAGGAATTGATGAGGGAGGAGTATTGTCCTCGTGATGAGATTCAGAAGCTTGAGAACGAATACTATGATCTGAAGATGGTGGGGTCTGAGATTTAGGCTTACACGAAACGGTCCCATGAGTTAGCTATTATGTGCCGGAACTTATCACGACCCCCACACAGAAGAATCGAGCTATACATCAAGGGATTGGCCCCACTGGTGAAGAGTTATGTCACTGTTGCGAATCTTAACAATCTACGACAGATCATCCGTTTGGCACACAAGATTACTGATCAGGAGGTGGAGCATGGTTCTCTGCCACCCTGTATCTCTGCTACTACCACTGTCACTGCTACTACTGCCGCCCCCACCACTGACAACTTGCGTAAGTGGAACGATGCAGATAAGGCAGCAAACTCGAATCAATCGCTGAAGAAGCCTGATAACAGCAGCAGCCGCAGCTTTAGTCAGTCGTCTTCGGTTAATCAGAATCAGAACCACAGCCAGACTTCTGGTTACGTAGGGAAACAACCGAAGTGCAATAAGTGTGGTTACCATCACTATGGTCAGTGTAGTCGAGCATGTCAAAGGTGTGACAAGCTGGGTCACATGGCGAAGGATTGTAGAGCTCCACACCCCAAGCCGCAACAGCAACAACCCCAGCAACAACAACAGAGACATCAACCCCAGCATAATCCGGGCAATAATAGGGGATGCTATCAGTGCGGTAGTGAAGGGCATTTCAAGAAAGATTTCCCACAATTGAACCAGAATTCCAACAACAACAATGGGGGTAATCGCCAGAACAACAATGGAGGAAACAACAATGGGAATAACGGTGGGAATGGTGCTCGCGGGAGAGCATTTACGATTGGAGCAGGCGATGCAAGGAATGAAGGCAACGTCATGACCGGTACGTTCTCTGTTAATGGTATTATTGCTTCTGTGTTATTTGACTCTTGTGCCGACTGGAGTTATGTGTCTATGGGGTTCAGTCGTTAGCTAGGGTTGACTCCTGGGTCTCTCGTGAATAAGCATGTAGTGGAATTAGCTGATGGTAAGTCGATAGAAGCCACACATGTGTTCTTAGGGTGTAAACTCGATCTTCTAGGTCAAGTGTTTGACATTGGCCTTCTTCCCATCACTCTCGGTAGTTTTGATATCGTCAATGGTATGGACTGGTTGTCCAAACACGGGGCAGACATACTTTGCAAGGAGAAGATCGTGCGTGTACCTCTCCCTAGCAGGGAAACACTATCCGTCCAGGGTCATCAAAGCGGTGCCACCGTCAACATCATTTCGTCCATGAAAGCCCAAAAATGTTTACGTAAGGACTACCCTGCTATACTTGCGCTTGTTACTAATACTCAGCCTGAAGAGAAGAAAATCGATGATACACCAGTCGTACGGGAGTTTCCTGACGTTTTTCCCGAGGAACTTCCAGGTTTACCACCACATCGTCAGGTGGAATTCCAAATTGATCTCACACCAGGAGCAGCTTCGATTGCTCATGCGCCATATCATCTTGCACCTGGGGAGTTGCAAGAGTTATCAAATCAGCTTCAGGAACTGTTGGATAAGGGCTTTATTCGACCCATTTCTTCACCTTGGGGAGCCCCGGTGTTGTTCGTAAAGAAGAAGGACGGATCCTTTCGCATGTGTGTTGATTATCGCGAGCTCAACAAGGTAACAGTCAAGAATCGTTACCCTTTACCTCGCATTGACGACCTGTTCGACCAGTTGCAAGGGTCGAGCTACTACTCGAAGATTGATTTAAGATCGGGCTATCATCATATGAGAGTCCGAGAGGAGGATGTCCCAAAAATAGCTTTTCGCACGCGTTATGGCCATTAAAAGTTTTTAGTCATGCCATTCGGGTTAACTAATGCACCAGCGGTATTTATGGATCTCATGAACCGCGTATGTAAACCTTACCTTGACGATTTTGTTATCGTGTTTATCGATGACATTCTGATCTATTCTAAGAGCAAGGAGGACCACAAACGGCATCTGCGTCTTATTTTGGAGCTCCTGAGGAAGGAGCAGCTCTACGCGAAGTTTTCTAAGTGTGACTTCTGGATTCGAGAAGTACACTTCCTCGGCCACATCGTTAACAAAATGGGGATACACGTGGATCCTGCCAAGATCGACTCAATCAGGAATTGGGCAGCACCAAAGAATCCTTCCCAGGTGCGACAATTTCTTGGTCTCGTTGGTTACTATCGAAGATTCATTGAGGGTTTTTCAAAGATCGCTCAACCTCTCACTGCTCTGACACAGAAGGGTGTAGTGTATACTTGGGGAACGAAACAGGAAGACGCCTTCCAGCTTCTAAAGCAAAAGCTTTGCAGTGCACCGATTTTGTCTTTACCTGAGGGTACCGAAATTTTTGTAGTGTATTGTGACGCCTCCATTCAAGGTCTCGGTTGTGTGTTGATGCAACGCGAGAAAGTTATAACCTACACCTCTCGACAGTTGAAGACCCATGAAAAGAATTACACGACTCACGACTTGGTGTTGGGGGCCGTGGTCTTTTCGCTCAAAATCTGGAGGCATTACTTGTACGGTACTAAATGTACTATTTATACTGACCACAAGAGCCTTCAGCATATATTCGACCAGAAGGAATTGAACATGCGACATCGTCGTTGGGTAGAACTCTTAAACGACTACGATTGTGCAATTTAGTATCATCCGGGTAAGGCCAACATTGTAGCTGATGCCCATAGTCGGAAGGAAACGAAACCAAAGCAGGTTCGCGCTTTGCAGCTCACCATTCACTCAAACCTCCCAAATCAGATCCGTTTTGCATAAACTGAAGCATTGAAAGAGGAAAACATCAAAGCAGAATACTTAAGGGGCATGGAAAAATGACTTGTAGAGAGATCGGATGGTATTCTCTACTTCATGGAGTGTATATGGATTCCTTTGTTTGGTAACCTTAGGGAGCTTGTGATGGACGAAGCGCACAAGTACCGATACTCTGTTCATCCGGGTTCGGATAAAATGTATCAGGATCTCAAGGTATTGTACTGGTGGCCGAAGATGAAGGCCCACATCGCGACTTATGTGAGTAAATGTCTAACTTATTCAAGGGTCAAGGTAGAGTATCAGAAACCCTCAGGCCTACTTCAGCAGCCAGAGATACCCATGTGGAAGTGGGAACAGATTGCCATGGACTTTGTCACCGGGCTACCTAAAACTCAAAGCGGAAATGATACCATCTGGGTGATCGTTAACCGTCTCACGAAATCTGCACACTTCCTCGCAATCAAAGAAACTGACAAGTTCTCACAGCTCGCCGGTATTTATCTAAAGGAAGTGGTTTCTAGGCATGGGGCGCCAACCTCCATTATCTCTAATCGTGATCCGCGTTTCATATCCGATTTGTGGCAAGCGATGCACAAATCATTTGGCTCACGTCTTGACATGAGCACTGCCTATCACCCTCAAACGGATGGTCAGAGTGAGCGGACCATCCAGAGATTGGAAGACATGATGCGAGCATGTGTTATCGATTTTGGTAAAGGTTGGGAGAGACACTTACCCTTGGTGGAGTTTTCTTACAATAACAGTTACCATACCAGCATTCAGGCAGCTCCGTTCGAGGCTTTATACGGGCGGAAATGTCGATCTCCTCTCTGCTGGGCTGAAGTGGGTGACAGCCAAGTTACAGGCCCGGAGCTTGTGCTCGAAACTTCTGAGAAGATAGTGCAAATCAAAAATCGTATGGAGGTGGTGCGTGATCGTCAGAAAAGCTACGCCGACAACAGTAGAAAACCGTTAGAGTTCGCATTTAATGATCGCGTGATGTTAAAGGTCTCACCCTGGAAGGGTGTAGTACATTTTGGGAAACGCGGCAAGCTTAATCCGCGTTATGTCAGACCATTCAAAATCCTGGAACGAATCGGTAAGGTGGCATACAAGCTCGAGTTACCTGCTGAGCCGGGTAACGTTCATGATGTGTTCCATGTTTCAAGTTGAAGAAGTGTTTATCAGATGAAACACTTGTAGTATCATTTCTAGAGCTTAAAATTGACGACAAGTTGCAGTTTATCGAAGAACCTATTGAAATCATGGACCGGGAAGTTAAAGTCCGCAAGCATAGCCAAATTCCGATTGTGAGAGTTTGTTGGAACTCAAGGCGTGGACCGGAGTTCACATGGGAACGCGAGGATCAGATGAAGCTCAAGTACCCTCATCTATTCCCAGCTGACAAGTCTAAATCTGATGCAACTAATGAATTTCGGGACGAATTCCCCTTCAAGTTGGGGATGATGTGTGATGTGTTCAAAATGCAACATATAAATTTCATCAATTGTGGCATAAAACTAACCCTTTTTTAGTACTAATGTTGGAAAAAGTGTGGTTTTGTCTTCCTTTTGTATTTTCATGATTAAATGAGCTCAAATTAACAAAAGAAGCAAAAAGACACCAAAATCTAACATAAATACAAGAAAAGGAACAAGACGTGACATGCCCGACCCCACGACAGCATCTTCCAAAGCAAAACAAGGCAACAGAGGACTGAACACGCCCCGTGCTCAGCCAGCACGGGGGCGTGCCCAAGTGTCAGCAGAAAAGACAAAGTGGTAGAAGCTTCTATTGCCCACCACGGGGCCGTGCTCAGCGGACACGGGGCCGTGGTCAACTATAAGATTCGCACAATCCAGGCAAATCTTCATAGTACAAAGATTCTTCTGCACACGGGGTCGTGCTCCGCGGACACGGGGGCATGGTCAACTAATAAGACAAGCTGCAACAAATGAAGACAGAGAAGGATGTGGACACGGGGCCGTGCCTACTGGACACGGGGCCGTGCCCGAGCTTCTGTTCAGCCTATAAATAGGAGTGCTTGGCTTAAGCTCAAACCATCCCTTGGCACACCACCTCTCTCACACTTCACCCACCACCCACCACCACCATAACACCATCATCCACCACCATCATCCATTGTCCATCGTAGAGTGTGTGAGTCATCTCGGGATCCAAGATTGATCGTTAGAGTACTTGACAATCAAGGCCATGTTTGCCTAAGTCTCTTACATCACTTGGTGAAGACAAAGTGTCTAGTGTAATACTTTTTATTTCTAATCTTTTGCACTTTTTACTTGGTTTTGTATTAATGACTTTAATAACTAGTTGCTTATGTTGAAGGTGATCTTTCCTTATCGTTTGTCCGTGGTGTCTTGGCATTATTTTACTGTCTATATAAAATAAAAGATTTTCACCATTCATATCTCCATGGTCTATATGGAGGTATGTTGGCTACCTGGTCGGGGGTTAAGGGAACGGTTTGGTAAAGGTCTTGCCATTGTTCAGCGTTTAGAGGTCCTGCAATGGACCTGGGTCAAATTTAGTAGGACCTCCTTCAATACTTAACGGTATTGGATGGCGTGGGTCCAAACTCTTTGATCCCCTCATAAGTTAACTACTATTAATACTATAACCCGGCTACTTAGGACTGTATCCCTGCTGACTCAGACTACTTAGTCGAGGGTAACGTCACCTCCAAAAGAGGGGCCTACCATAATTTGCATTAATAACTTAATTAATTATCTTCCAATAATCCACCCTTTTAGGATTGTATCCTTGCTGACTCAAACTACTGGGGTGAGGGTAACGTCACCTTCAAAAGAGGGGCCTACTACAATAACTAAGATAATCTCTTAAAATAGTGTAAAAGTGCGGAAATAATCAAAGGTTATACTAGATACGAGTCGGAACCAAGTGATTCATCTTGTCTATCTGTTTTTCTTTTTAATTTCTTTTCAGCATTTTTAGTTAGTTTTTATTTTTCTTCGTTTAAAACATTTTTCTAAACTTTTTATTTTGATTAGACGTTGAGGATAAACCGGTACTAAAAGCTCTTGTGTCCTTGGACGACCTCGGTATCTTACCAACACTATACTACGCTCACGATGGGTGCACTTGCCCATATGTGTGTTTAGTGTTAGTAAAATATCGTGTTTTATAAATTTAAAACTTGACTAAAATTAAGTGTTAAAGGGGCTTAAAATATATACACCTAATATATATAACACTTCACACGAATCAAGTTTTTGGCGCCGCTGCCAGGGACACAAGGATTTTAAGAAAGTTAGGAATCAACGGCCTAATCGTTTTTCTTATTTTTCATTTTTTTAGGATTTTTCTTAATTTTTCAGCTTCTGCAGAACTCAGCACGGGCCGTGCCCGCTGAACACGCCCCATGCCCAATCATTGGAACTGGCAATCCTGTTTTAAGTCAGACAGTAAGCTGAACACGGGGCCGTGCCCACTCAACACGCCCCCGTGCCCAAGTTTCAGTTACTGAAAACAGAACCGTAAGATCCCGACGGTTGGTAATTTCTGACACAAACATGAGTGATACTGATACTTTTTACTTTCGGCACTCTTATGGTACTATGTGGTGTCAATTATGTGGTGGTAACCATAAAGAATTAGAATGCTTTTTTCTAACTTATAAACCCCACTATATAGACCCATCGTTCCCTAGTATCCTTAAGAGGGGCGAAAGTAAAAATAATCCCTATCTCTTCCTCGAATGTGCCCAACCGGATATTCTAGGAGAAATGCTTCTCGATGAATTATTTCAACTAGAAGATCTAATTATTAATTGGTTGAGAGAACTTAGGAAAGATTACAATAATCTTTTCCAAGACGATAGCCAAGAAGAAGGGTTGGAACCGCATTCAAACAACTTCATTGTTTCCAACGATACTTCTAACTTTAATGAGGACTTGAGCGATAGTCGTCCCTGTGTCGATTGTGTCGTGAAGGACTCCCCATCAACTTCGTTTGATGCATACATAGACCTGAGCGATTCGACATACACCTTCTTTAACCAGAGCCCGGAAAAGGGTTGGACTTGTCCACCTACATATAGCATAGGAATTACCCTCACCGACAACCTCTTGCGTTCTCGTCTTAGTCTAGAACAATTAAGGTATCTTAGGCACTTTGGGGTTGTTCCATCTAGTAAGGAACCACCCGATCTGGGAAAGTTCCTTGAAAATAGACACACTTCATAAAACAGCCTTCCGACACGGGGCCGTGCCCAGGTCAACACGCCCCCGTGTCCACCAAAAGATTCCCTTCTGACTTTTGTCAGAATACGGACAAAACGTGTCAGGATCTTGCCTGCGCACGGGGTCGTGTCCAGCCGACACGGGGCCGTGTCCATCACGCTGTCGTTTTCTATAAATGCAGCCAAGAACCCTGCACATTTGGACCATCCCGGGACAGAGATTTGAAAGGATTTTCTGACTTACCATCCTAGGTATGTTCTAAAAGAAGGTTCTTACAAGCATCTTGTCCTTTCCACTTTTATCTATTGCCTTCTTCTTCATCTTTCTTGCAACAACACCTCCATGGAAGCTTGATTCCAAGCTCCATTGTGATGATTGTTGAGTTTTTATTCAAGGAATCTTGTTAAAAATAAGTTACACAACATTGTTTTAAGTTATTTTTGTTCAAAAACACTTCATAAGTTGAGAAAATAATTTAAAACTCCAAGATTCCTTGTTCTAAAAATCTGCAGAAAGTTGAACACGGGGCCGTGTTCAGTGAGCACGGGGCCGTGTCCGTGGTACTGTTTCATTAAAACAAACTATTTGGTATGTTTTCTTATAGAATGTCTAGCCAAAACAGTGGAACCTCTTCTGCACACTCAAGGAACAGTCGACGGGAAAGGAGGCCATCGATTGAAGAAACTCTCGTGAGATACGTAATGGCGCTACGTGAAGCCCTTGACGAGATGACTTCGGTGGAGGAGGTCCTCATTGACCGTATAAACTATCTCTCGGTGGGGTTGGAAAACAGTTTCCAGGAAATAAACCTCTTGTACCAGAGGTTAAACATCCTGGTAACACCTCCCATGGAACCAATCCTCCCTCAAGAGGATTGGAACCTAGCACTTGGGATCCAAAATCCTACCAGTTGGGACGACATTCCGGCGGAACCTCCTCTTGAAGAACTCCAAGAAATCCCGGTGGAAGTTGCACCTCCTCAACCCAATGCTCATGAGCCCGCTTTTCTTCTCCCTAGGGAGATCGAAGAGTGGCTCGCCGACGTGTGAGGAACCCATAACCGGAGGAAGAAGTTGTCAAGCCACTTTTAACCGAAAGATCTATCTTTTTCGGAAGTTTTGCAAGTAGAATAAATAGTAGGCTAGAACTTCTTGGATTTAGATTTCTTGTGTTTTGTTGACCTAACTATCTAATATTTTAATTTTTAGGACTAGTATGTAATTATCTCTATGATTAATGAACGATGATTTTAGTTAATTTGGTGTTTGGATGGTGTTGAAATGAATAAAACACACTTGAGATGACAAAGGATACAAGGGGAACTTGAACCAGCATCCCATGCAGGAAAACAGAACCATCCGACAAATTTCTTCGTTTACAGTAAGCTCGGCACGGGCCGTGTCCGCCCAACACGGCCCCGTGCTGCACAGTCTGCAGAAAAAGACCCAGTTCAGGTAACTGGACACGGGCCGTGTTCACCCATCACGCCCCCGTGTCCAGGCTTCTGTTTCTTTTGTTTTAATTTTGTTACTGGCACTTGAACACGGGGCCGTGCCCGGACACCACGGGCCGTGTTCAGCGCCCAGTAACACAAAAATTTTGCTTTTTACACCTTTTTACATATTCAATCAACCTAAAAACTTATTTTTGGGACACATTGAGGACAATGTGTAATTTAAGTGTGGGGGGGGATGCTAAAACCTTAAATCTTGCAAGTCCTAAATACAAGCCTTACACAAAACTCTATTTAACTCGGGAAATTCAAGTTCTAAAAAGGTTATATTTTTACGAATTTACAACCGATAGCGTCGTGATAAAAAGAACCAACATAAGAAAATTATGAAAAGGCATGACAAACTTAGTTAAAATTTGATTATATATACTTGATCACATAAAAACCCATTCCCACAAAAGTGAGTTTTGAGCCTTTATTGAGCAAACACTTACATATCATTTGACTAAATGCTCATTTTATTTTCTTGTGTGAATAGCCGCTTGGTTCTTACGACTCTAGAACTTTCCATGACGATACATTCCCGGTCCTTACCAACTTAAACCCGAGTAAGTAAATGATGGAGGCATTAGGACTAACCTTTTTTTTCTACACCATTATTTTTCTTTTCTTTTTTTTTACCACCTACCCAAAATCCCCCTAGTAAGCCCCTTTGAGCCTAAACCTTTTCATTTCATAACCCAAACCAAACACCCTTTTACCCACCAAAACCTTTTTATTTTTAACCCTTTATTTTAGTAACAAGTTCGGTTTTTCGTATGACTGTTCAAAAAAAAATGTGTGTTGATGATGAAGCAAAAGAAAATAAACAAACAAGTTCATCAAAAATAACTTTGTTTGAATAATAGCTTCATCATAAATAAAAGTTACAAAAATAGAAAGTCTTACGAAAACCGACACTTGTTACGCTTTAGCCCTTTTTCTACTAACCATTAACCCAACCACCTACCTTTAACCCAAGCCTAACCCTTCACCCACAAAGTCCTCTTGATATTTACAAAGGTACATAAGTTAAAAAGGAGGAGGATTGATTGCTTGGCAAGCTTATGGTAGGAGTAAGTTCCATGCCGCTCTCGAGTGATCCACAAAAATACATTTTCGGCCGAGTGTTGAGTGATCCCCGTGAGGTATGTGAACTAGTATATAAATAGAATTTTACAAAGGCATGTTATTCCCTAATAAATAATTTATCTTATGAAAAGTTTTAAATAAATCATGACGAATAGGATTGTAAATAAATAAAAATAAAACCAAATAAAGAATCTTGTAAATCCCGACACTCTACGACAAGCCCAAAACCTTCTTTTCTACCCATTCCATTTGGGAGTGTAATAGCCACATATTAAAGAGTTTTTCTTGAGGACAAGCAAAGATTCCAGTGTGGGGGTATTTGATGTGTTCAAAATGCAACATGTAAATTTCATCAATTGTGGCATAAAACTAACCCTTTTTTAGTACTAATGTTGGAAAAAGTGTGCTTTTATCTTCCTTTTGTATTTTCAGGATTAAATGAGCTCAAATTAACAAAAGAAGCAAAAAGATACCAAAATCTAACATAAATACAAGAAAAGGAACAAGACGTGACATGCCCGACCCCACGACAGCATCTTCCTAAGCAAAACAAGGCAACAGAGGACTGAACACGCCCCGTGCTCAACCAGCACGGGGGCGTGCCCAAGTGTCAGCAGAAAAGACAAAGTGGTAGAAGCTTCTATTGCCCACCACGGGGCCGTGCTCAGCGGACACGGGGCCGTGGTCAACTATAAGATTCGCACAATCCAGGCAAATCTTCATAGTACAAAGATTCTTCTGCACACGGGGTCGTGCTCAGCGGACACGGTGGCGTGGTCAACTAATAAGACAAGCTGCAATAAATGAAGACAGAGAAGGATGTGGACACGGGGCTGTGCCCACTGGACACGGGGTCGTGCCCGAGCTTCTGTTCAGCCTATAAATAGGAGTGCTTGGCTTAAGCTCAAACCATCCCTTGGCACACCACCTCTCTCACACTTCACCCACCACCCACCACCACCATAACACCATCATCCACCACCATCATCCATTGTCCATCGTAGAGTGTGTGACTCGTCTCAGGATCCAAGATTGATCGTAAGAGTTCTTGACAATCAAGGCCATGTTTGCCTAAGTCTCTTACATCACTTGGTGAAGACAAAGTGTCTAGTGTAATACTTTTTATTTCTAATCTTTTGCACTTTTTACTTGGTTTTGTATTAATGACTTTAATAACTAGTTGCTTATGTTGAAGGTGGTCTTTCCTTATCGTTTGTCCGTGGTGTCTTGGCATTATTTTACTGTCTATATAAAATAAAAGATTTTCACCATTCATATCTCCACGGTCTATATGGAGGTATGTTGGCTACCTGGTCGGGGGTTAAGGGAACGGTTTGGTAAAGGTCTTGCCATTGTTCAGTGTTTAGAGGTCCTGCAATGGACCTGGGTCAAATTTAGTAGGACCTCCTTCAATACTTAACGGTATTGGATGGCGGGGGTCCAAACTCTTTGATCCCCTCATAAGTTAACAACTATTAATACTATAACCCGGCTACTTAGGACTGTATCCCTGCTGACTCAGACTACTTAGTCGAGGGTAACGTCACCTCCAAAAGAGGGGCCTACCATAATTTGCATTAATAACTTAATTAATTATCTTCCAATAATCCACCCTTTTAGGATTGTATCCTTGCTGACTCAAACTACTGGGGTGAGGGTAACGTCACCTTCAAAAGAGGGGACTACTACAATAACTAAGATAATCTCTTAAAATAGTGCAAAAGTGCGGAAATAATCAAAGGTTACACTAGATACGAGTCGGAACCAAGTGATTCATCTTGTCTATCTGTTTTTCTTTTTATTTTCTTTTCAGCATTTTTAGTTAGTTTTTATTTTTCTTAGTTTAAAACATTTTTCTAAACTTTTTATTTTGATTTGACGTTGAGGATAAACTGGTGTTAAAAGCTCTTGTGTCCTTGGACGACCTCGGTATCTTGCCAACACTATACTACGCTCACGATGGGTGCACTTGCCCATATGTGTGTTTAGTGTTAGTAAAATATCGTGTTTTATAAATTTAAAACTTGGCTAAAAATAAGTGTTAAAGGGGCTTAAAATATACACCTAATATATATAACACTTCACACGCATCAATGTGGCACCTGGGGAAAATCCACAGTCATCCTGATCTGACATTTCGCCGCTTTTGGAGTACATCTCAAATTTCGGGACGAAATTCCTTTCAAGTTGGGGATGATGTGACAACCCGAGTTTTCAGGGTCTTTCCTCGTGTGTTTTTCATAATTCGTTTGCATTGTAGTTTGTGCACGTTTTATATGCGGATAATGTGTTGCATTATGGGTTGACTAGTTAATATAAATTTAATATGAATTTTTTACTGTTTAATTAATAATTTTGTATTGTTTAATTAATTGAAACCACCTTGAGGAAACTCTAGTGTTTCGCCACAATGCAACTCGACGAAACCTTGGTGTTTCGCCATCACCATGTTTCGTCGGGAGTATGTTTCGCCAAAATGGGCTTCGGCCCAAGTATTGCCCAATTAAATCAGCCGTTACGTTATATATTGCACACACCACAATTCACGAAACCCTAGACTCGCATCCCCTCCCTTGCACACGACGGCAATCACCATCCTCTCGAAGTTCTTGCTGTCCCATCTCACATCCGGTTAGTTGAGATAACCCGACTCGATCTACTTGTTTTGCTATTTCTGTAAATATCTGTTATCACGGTCGGTTTCAATTATAGATTGATGATTGTTTTGATGAACGTGATCTACTGTGAACGTAGGGTTTATTAGAAACCGTAATCGTATGTGGTGATTAAGTAAGGTTTAGATACTTCGCTAGTTAATCGAATAGATCAGAACATACATGATAAGGAATTGATGGTTTGCATTCATTCATGACTTACTGCACGATTCGATGATCTTGTTTACTGAATTTATATTGTGTTAGATATTGTATATGATTGAGTTTATGATATGATGGATGCTGAATTGCTTATGTTTGATCCAAGAGAAGTTAGGGAACTGTATAGCTATGGATAAATCAGAATTGTAACTGTTAGGGTGATTGATGTTCACGATGATCTGTGAGGAAGAAGGTCCTCGACGAAAGTTGATGTTGTTTAGTCATTAAAAGATCCGACGAAAGTTGATGTGGTTTCGTCAATAAGGACTCGACGAAAGATGTAGTCTTTCATCGACAGGATCATCAGACAGAACGGATGTTTAGGCCGAGTTTGATTGTGAATAACTATGTAATGAAAGAATGTTATTACCTGTTAAGAATATAAATATTGATTGAGGAAAATATGGTTTGGTTGTTGTGAATGGTACCCTTGACTGTTAAGTACTGTTGTGAAACGTACATGTGAATGGTGGAAACTTTATGAGTGAATAACTACCATGTTGCTTGTGTGCACTATGATCCTCACTTATACGTGAACCATGCGACTGTAAACTGATTTCGTATACGTGAATACCATAGGCTTTGACTGTTTAAGTGTGAACAAGTAGCTAGTCACACCGAGCAAACCAAGGTGAGTTCACTTCTCTCAAAACAAGCATGCGTCCGGTGGGGACAATCAAACTGACAAAACTTGTAAACGGATTTTAGTAAACCCATATCCTTGTAGGGGATATGAGGCGGTTTTCAAATACCCACATCCATGCAGGGGATGTGAGGCGGATTTCACATATGCATATCCTTGCAGGGGATATGCAACGGTTTTCAGTAAACGTTATGGTTGGATAATACACTCACTTCTATCACTTAAGTCCCATCATTCTATCGGGTTGTCGCTTGTAGGGCAACGGGGTTATTAGTTGATATCGCTATTAGGTTTAGCACCCTCACGACGTACCTGAATAGGACGGGCGTGAACTAATAACTTTAAGTCATGACCAATGTTTAATAGAGCATTGGGGAAGGGCAAAAAGGGCCGTCTGCGGTATCGAGTTATTATCAACATAACACAGCTTAACAAATCATAAAACACTACTTGGTATTAAACGGAATAAGCAAACTGTGAACTCACCAGTCTGTCTGATACACTTCTTTCTGCATGCTTGCAGGTCCTCAGGTTCATGGATTGGAACTTGCTATCTGGGAGTCCTGGAGTGGTCATGGGTCGTAGCTCTTGGATACAAGTTTAATGACTATCTTACAACTGTTTTGAAATACTTGAATTAATTACTTATCTTTTGCTTCCGTTGAACGTATTTGTTTTGGATTATGTTTGAATTTACTTTATGAAATAAAAGGAATCTTTTATTAAATACAATGTTATGGTTCAATGTGATTGGTGGCTAGATCCTGGTACGTCACACGCCTCGCGGGGGTTTCCGCTTGGAGTATTTTTGGGCGTGTGACACCGTGGAGATATGAATGGTGTAAATCTTTTATTTTATATAGACAATAAAATAACGCCAAGACACCACGGACAAATGATAAGGAAGTTTCACCTTCAACATAAGAAACTAGTTATTAAAGTCATTAATGCATAACCAAATAAAAAGTGCGAAAAGATTAAAAATAAAAAGTATTACACTAAATGCTTGTCTTCACCAAGTGATGTAAGAGACTTAGGCAAACATGGCCTTTGATTGTCAAGAACTCTTACTATCAATCTTGGATCCCGAGACTACTACACACACTCTATGATGGATGATGGATGATGGTGGTGGATGTGGGTTGTGATGGTGGTGGTGGGTGGGTGAAGTGTGAGAGAGGTGGTTTGCCAAGGGATGCTTTTGAAGTGAACCAAGCACCTCTATTTATAGCCTGCACAGAAGCCCGGACAAGGCCCCGTGTCCATTGGGCACGGCCCCGTGTCCATCCATCTTCTCTTTCTTCATTAAATGCAGTTTGTCTGCATTAGTTGACCACGCCCCCGTGTCTGCTGGGGACGGCCCCGTGTGCAGAAGTGTATCTGTACTATTAAAAGTTGCTTGGATTCTGCGAATCTTAGCATTGACAACGGCCCCGTGTCCGTTGGGCATGCCCCGTGTTGGGAAATAGAAGCTTCTACAGCTTTGTCTTTTCTGCAGACACTTGGGCACGCCCCCGTGTTCATTGAGCACGGGGCGTGTTTAGCCTTCTGATCTCTTGTTTTTGCTTGGGAAGATGCTGTCGAGGGGTCGGGCATGCCACGTTTATTCTTTTTCTTGTATTATTGTTAGATTTTGTTGCATTTTTGCTTCTTTTGTTCATTTAAGCTCTTTTAACCCTGAAAATACAAATGGAAGACAAAAGCACACTTTTTCCAACGTTAGTACTAAAAAGGGGTTAGTTTTATGCCTCATTTGATGTAATTTATATGTTGCATTTTACACACATCAAATATACAACAAACATATAAATCTATATACAAGATTATTTTTAATAATTGTCCCAAGTTATAAAAGAATATTTGTGCCTTGTGCATTTAAATCAATTTTCTTAAATGTTTTCAAAAAAAGTCAGTTAATTGTATTTACCAGTGTAAACTGACGTATTTTTCAAAAAGACTAAGTGTAGGTACTAAGCGTAATGGGCTGGAACTCCTGAGTATTAAATAAAGAGTCTTGCAAGCTTTTGATACTTAAAATCTGTTGAACAATATTTCTTTCTGTTTTAGATCCGCCTGTGGATCCATCTATAATCCGTTGTATAATATTTTATTATACTTTCAACTCGGTTTGTATAATTACTTTTAGACTTCCGCTGTGCATTAAACAGTGATTAATTGACTATGATGATATCAACTACGTCACGATACTCCCCACCGGACCCACCGGTAATACGTGGAAATATCGGGGTGTGACAGATCACCTATATCTAGGTTACTAATAAGTGTTTGTGAAGTACTACCAGTATTACGCTTCTTAACCAGAAAAAAGAAATAACAAACAAATACAAGCAATCAATAACAACCAGAAACAACAACAGAATGTCACAGCTAATAAGCAAACAATCACCACAAAATGCAATACTGTGTCAAGGACCAGATTCTAGGTTCATCACTCTATTGATGCCTGGACAAGCCTTTACACAGTTGCAACCCAAGAACAAGACTCAAACAAAAAAAATCAAGAATAACAATAACAATCACATAATAATACTCAATAGATAGACACACAAATAAACCAGTCCTCACTACCCCGGAATTAACTAGATCAATAACAAATACTCAACAAATAGACACGCAAATAAACCGGTCCTCACTACCCCGTCATCAACTAGATCAACAGCAGAAAATTACAAGAGACAAAAGCAGAACAATCTTACAGAAGTGTTTAACTCCCTCTAAGCAGATCTGATTAATAACCTTCTAGGGTTATAAAATCAGATTGAAAGCAAATAATCTCACAAGAAACCTAATTAGTTTGCTTTGTAACTTTATAGAGTTACAAAGACTAACGCAGGTCTTCAAAGTCCAAGATCCACAACTGGCAGATTTGCAAACCCTAGAACTCAAGAAGAGAAAAACCTAGACAACAAATCAACAAACATATCAAATATCACAGAAGAAGAGATAGATCAAGCGCTAAACAGCTCTGATACCATGTAAAATTATATACAACATTAGTAAACAAACAAGAACACCAGATGTAGTGACAAAACGACAGCGGAAAAATTTTATTATGTTACCAACCCAAAATCACCCAACCAAACCCTAGATCTTACAAAAAGTAAGATGTAAATCAAACAGATTACAAAATACGATCAACTGATGAAATATCAGTTGATCAATCAGAAAACAACACAACAATACAAGATCCTACTGGATTAAGAAGACGATACAAGATCATAAACGAATCATAAACAGATCTAAACAATTAAAACCAGAGAGCAATTGACTGTGTGCAAGATGATAGAGAGATTGAAGAATGATCAAGAACCCTAATCTCCACCTTTTATATCAGTATCTTCACATGTTACACTTTGCACCCCTGCACACTTCTACTCAAGCCCAACAAGTTCATAGAATATACACTTTCACCCTTTAAGTATCAAACTTCATATGTGCGCTAATAATAAGAGAGCAACAGGCTTTATACTTCAGCCCAACCATAAGCCCAAACATCTAAACAGGTTATCAACATAACAGGCCCAATAACAATATGTAACAGACAATAAATAACCCATTATAGTATATGAATTAAACACTTACTCTCAACATCTATCTCGTCTTGATACTTCATGCATGCATTCCACATGACCATATGTTAATACTAATCAAGTATGTATCATGTTGGGTATATTGTGTCAAGAAAACTAAGTGATAATATAATTTTTCAGTAATTTTGGACCGATGTAATTGTATTTATATATGATTTGTACAATTATCATGTTATGGGTTTGCATTCTCATTGTTGGAATTTTGCAATGGTGTCTACAATGATTCTTCAAAACTGTGCAATGTTCAAAAACAAAATATAAAATAAATGTTTTGTATCGAAATATAATTGAAAATGGTTTACTCTTTAGAAAAACACAATATATATAAAATTATTATCTTGACAATTAACAGCTTTTGATCACTTGTAAAATATATCATATATATTGTATAAGTAAGTTGCTTTGGTAGTCAAGATTTCAAAATTTTCCATCTCGGTTGCTTTTTTACTTGACGTTTCCTTCGACCAAAGTTTTCTTCATTTATATCTCGTTAATTTGGGACAACTTACCCTTTAAAGAATTCGAGTTTTTATCTTCGAGTAAAGTTGGTGATGTTACTTGTTTCCCTTTATTTCTATATCAGACAGATAAACATCGCAGTTCTTTCGGGACTTGCTCGTTATCCTCATTGTTTAGGCCAATGTGACAATAAGCACCGGAAGCACTAGAACTGTAGTCATTGGACTCATGTCTTTTTTCAATTTTGAAGGTTGAGTTACTTGAATCATTTCATGCACCGTCAACCACTTCAGAAAATACCTTACAACATACTAAGTCGTCATATGGGCAAACAATGTGCCTTTATATTCCGAACGATATATGTCGCTAACCGTCTTCAATAGATCAAGTTCATGCATACGACTTAAACTATAAAAGATTCTCTTTTTTATTAACAAATAGTTATCATCATTAAAAGATTTAACCTCAAGGTAACATTACAATCATAAGATTGTTGCATACATTATAACTCTGCAAATATACCAAAAGCTTAATGCTTTAACAACCCTAAAGGCCCCTTTGAGAAGAAAACAAAAAGAAATATTGTTGACAAAAATATAAGCAGCGTATAATGGGATTATTGAAGTGAATGTTGAAGTGTGGTTGCCCTTTACGTTCCAGCCATTTAAATAGATATGGCTCCCTCTTAAACCCTAAACGCTACTTTTCCTAGAACAACATCCAGCCCATTAAGACATAAAAAAGGATACGGCCCAAACTGCAACAAACAAAAAATATATATTAAATTAGAAATGAATTGCTTAAATAGTTTTAGCATCCCATCCTAATTCAATTCCCAAACAAATCTAATACTTGGAGTTTTTTACATGGATATTTGTGTTGCGTTATATTCAGCCTTTTTGTAAACAAATCTGTTAGTTGTTCCTCAGTCTCAATTTTAAGGATTTTAAAAACACTAGCAACAACTTTTTCCCTTAGAAAAAACAAAGATCAATCTTGAAATGTTCGGTCCTATCATAAGAGACTGGACTAGAAACTATTTGTATAACTGCACTTTTATCGCAAAACATTTTAAGTGAATGTGACAGTTTTAGTTTAGGATCTTTCAGAATTTTCAAAACCCATATAATCTCACATCTAGCCATATTCATTATTCATGGCACAAAACTCAGCCTCAGCAGAGGATCGAGAAACAGTGTTTTGTTTCTTGCTTTTCCAAGAAACAAGGCAATTGCCTAAGTCCACATTTACGCACATCCTGGTAGAAAAATATTTACCCTAGTCAAAGTCAACATACCATTTCAATTCGAAGCTATCACTTTTACTAAAAAGAATTCCTTTTTCCGGGGGAGCTCTTCAAATACCTCAATAGCCTCAAAGCAATTTTCAAATAAGAGCTTAAAGGTTTATGCGTAAATTGACTTAAACAATGCACATTGTAAGATATATCAGGTATGGTCAAGGTTAGATAAATTAATTTGCCCATCGGTTGGAAATGATAAAAATTCCTAAGCCCACGTGGAAGTTGAAGAGTAATCATAGCTAGACTTAGACTCACAATTATTTTATCCAGTTAAGTTTTACATTTATCAACCCATAAATCAACCCTTCTCCCAAAGAACCCTTTTCGTTGTGAGCAAGATGGTGCTCCCAACCCTCGCTAACTAATGCCATGATGCTACACCAAAGAAGCACATGGTATCTGTTAGGGCATTCATCGCCTACAATGATAGCAACTTATAGATCCCTTATCAGACTTAAACTCCATGATACCCCTTTCAACTATTCACTCCCTCGTAAATCAACCCCATTTAAAGCCTTCATATCCCACCTCAAATCTTCTTTACTTACCACTTCATCCGGTTTATTATCGAAACAGGGAGGTGTTGGATAGACAATGCTCCTAATCTCGAATGCCCTACCCTGGGTTACTTTCTTGAACCTCGCAACCTTATGATCGAAACACAACTTGGCCACTGCCTCGTGTGTCAAATTTATGGTTGGGAAGATTTATTTTTCACAGGCCATTTGAGTCAATCAAAGCTCTCACACCACTTGATGCAAGCGGATGCACATTCAGATGGCTCAACAAACAAACGATTTTATCCAAATTATTCAAACAGAAGGATTTGATGATAAAGCTTAAAGCTTACTAGTTTTTAATTAAATAAATAAATTAACTAAACAAAATCAACTCCACCACCTTATCTTATAGTAGCTAGAGATAAACTAAAACTACATTATCACAAACTAATAGGCAATGTATTAAACAAACAAACAAAGAAATTAAGCAAATCGTCTTGCTTCTCTGTGACAACTCGTATTTCAGAACCTATCTTTGTACTTAGTGTAACATGTTTGAACATTATGTGATTATATGAACTTAGATGATTAATGAAATGTTATGTTTGATATTGTGTTATGTGAATGTATGTAACTCGGATCGCACAACTCTAACTCGATCGCACAAGCCCATTCGGGCCACATTCTTGTACTCGAACCAATGGGCAGCCCATGATGGGTTCGGCCCACTCCCGTGTGTCGCATAACCTCATGAGGAGAGTGTATACTCCTCATTAGTTGCAAACCTCTTCACACACAAACCCTACGACCTCTTTCTCTCCTCTCGAAGCCGATGCCAAACAACATCCCATCCCCATCGAAGCTTTTGATTCGGATCACCCCCATCCATCTCTAATCGGTTAGTGTTTCATGATATGTGTTTTTATTCGGTTGATGATGTATTGTTATGTTGATATGAATGATATGTGATTGATCATGGGTGAATGAAATCGGTCATATGTGTGTTTGGATCCGAATGGTTTGGTTGTGTTAGTATGAATTGGATTTGTTGATGATGAATGAAAACCGAATGCTTGATAACCGGCTGTGATATGTTTACTTTAGGATGATTTATTGTGTTGTCATAATAGGATGTATGCTAGTGATCAAGAATATGAATCATGTTAATATGTTTAAGTGTTATGATTATTGTTCATGTTTTGATTATGTTTAGGGTTCATAAGAATTGATGTTAAAACCCTTGTTTGATCGATTATTGTTTGGTTTGGAAACTGTTAGTAATGTTAATTGATAAAGTTCATAAATGGAAACCATGTAACTGATTGCCATGATTTCGGATCTTAAATAACTAATCGCACAAGACTCCTTGGTCGCACAAGATCAGATCGTACAAGATCTGATCTGATCGCACAAGGCAGTCGCATAAGATAGACTGATGTACAACTAGTTAGAACACAGTGTACAGCACCACATAGCATGATCGCACAAGACCTTGTGGATCGCACAAGTCAGTGCCGGTCGCACAAGGCTTGGGCCACACACGAATCATTTGGACTTTTACACTGTTGGGCCACAAAGCCCAATCCTAATCGCACAAGGACTGGTCAGTCGCACAAGACCATCCGGACCGCACAAGACCAATGTTATTTCTTTGGGTCGTTTACATGCTGGACTGCTTTTGTTATTTTGGGGCCGGGTATCTTTGGGCTTCAATGGGTGAATCGCACAAGGCTGTTAGACTTGTGCGAGCCCAATCTTTGAATCGTACCAGTATGGGTATGTTATGTACTTGACTGTTAATGTGTTGCCATGATCAATACGTGCTTGTAACCTGTTAGCTTATGTGCAAACATACGTGCACTACTTGAACCTAGACTTGACTTGTATGGTAACCATGTTAGGACGTGGTTGACCACTAGGAGCTCAATCGACCTTTACTTATCTGCTGAGCTAACCTAAGGTGAGTTCACACTTTCTACAAAGCATGGGATTCCCAGGGGTTGGGAATGGGTTAAGGAGTATGGATTCCTCGTCCTCGTTGGGTAGGACAGTTTGGGTTAAGGAATGTAATTCCTCGTCCTCTTGGACAGTTTAAATTTCACTAGACCAAAACTCTATCACGAAGTCCCTCCTTTTATATCGACTTAATCGTCGGGCCAATGGCGAGCGGGTCATTAGTTAGATAGCGCTATTTAGATCTGACAAGCCTCACACCGTGCCGCAGAGGACGGGCGTGAACTAATGGATCTGGGCACGTCAATGATGATAGACATTGACGCTAAGGGCACATAAACATGACTAAAGTCAGTGGTCGATATGGTAACGAGCCTAGTAGTATAAACATGGGGTAGCCCCCACGGCTGGATTGCTAGAGTAAACGGGATTAAACAAAACACATTTTCAACTATGGGGTAACCCCCACGGCTAGGATGCCAGTTAAAGGAAACTACGTTTTTGGAATAACTTAAACCAACACCCAACTGTGAACTCGCTCAACTTTGTTGTTGACTCGCTACTACATGCTTTGCAGGTCACTAGGTTTAGCAGGAGCTTGCATGGGGAAGAGTCGTTATGGAGCATGGACATTAAGTGTTCATGATAAACTTTGACATTATTAACTTATGCTTTGGTTTTTAGACATTATGCTTCCGCTTGCAACTTAAACTATGTTTTGTTTGGACACCAATTGTATTGTCTTGGACTTTATAACTACTTATATGCTTGTTCAATATGATTGGTGGCTTGATCCTGGTCATGTCACGCCTCCAAGCGGTGATACTCCGCGTGTAGATTTTGGGGGGTGTGACATTCTCATCTCAATACTCCACCCGTAGCCATCCGGCCCAAATTTCTTTCCTCACGAGCCCAATGCTTCTCTCGTAAGCCCGACCATGCCAACAAATTAATACTCGAATCAAAAGACCCACTAAACAAGGGTGACAAAATTGAGTCCATGGATGCTCTTGCATAAAATATGAATAATGTCGATTTAGTTGGTCATGTTTAAACCACATTAAAATATGTACTTGATAAATTTTCTTCGTGCGTGACTTTATATGATCAAATATTAATAGTAAAAGTGATATATATTATTTCTTGGACATACGGATATAACACACGATTGTGTAGTCTTCTTGCTAAGAGGGTAAAGATCACCTCAAGTTCTTTCTACCAATATGAAAGGAATCACCACAATGTTTTTTAGTTTCAAAGATGTGACCGTCTCTTTATTTTCTCACTAATCCAAATATGATCACTTTACACGTCTCACTAACTTCGGTAGTGACAGTGGTGAAGCGTGACAATGAAGACGCGGGGGGGGGGGGGTCAAAAACGTATATACCCAAAAATTTCTATACGAAAACTACATATATAACACTACTGAGTGAAAAGTTCGCCCCCCCCCCCCCCCCGGGCCACTCTTAAGCTACGCCCCTAGGTAGTGATACAACATAAATATATACAAGGTTTTCTGATACAATTTATAACTCAAAACACCCTTTTACCCTTTGGTCTTGATGTATCTTTGATCTCTGAAATT
This sequence comes from Helianthus tuberosus, assembly GCA_030545235.1. Classification (NCBI taxonomy): domain Eukaryota; kingdom Viridiplantae; phylum Streptophyta; class Magnoliopsida; order Asterales; family Asteraceae; genus Helianthus; species Helianthus tuberosus. The sequence continues at coordinate 150,402,630 of CM060448.1, forward strand.
GATTAAGTCTTTGAATTTTCAAATAGATGGTCAAAGAGTTGTAAAAAGGTTGTTTAAATAGGCAAGAAGTGAGAGTGGGAAGTTAGCAAGGATATTGAATGGCGATGACACGCTTGAATCCTACATCGACTATGGATCCTCGGGTCCATTTTTCCTCTATCAAATCAATCTCTTATACTAAAGCAAAATAATGTTGACTTTTTGACCTTATGTGGCAATGCTCTTAGGCCAAATAATTGGGGTTTGAGCGGCAAAATGCTTTATATGGAAACCCACTCAATTCTCAATCAATCAGTTAGAAATCTTCTCCAATACGTAGTCTCTTCAATCAATCCTTAAAACCCTAATTTCAATCTCATATATCTTGCCTGTTCCATCGCTCCATCTCTTGTTGATGTATATTATGTTTTTTATCTGTTAATCGACGACCAAGTCTTGATGATTGTCAAAAGAAGGATGATGGCGTTAACCGGTGTTTCTTTGAATTCCAGTCGCATAAGAACTTAAGAAATCCCTGGATCTCAAGCATAAGAACTCTCTGCAGGTATGTTTTCTTCGATGTTTATGTAATCCGGTATTTGTCATTTTCCGCCTAAAATTGTTTACGTACATGGCAACCTAAGGTCCGGTCCATATCCATTCGTTTCTTAGACGAGTCACAATTCACGTTTGCAAACCCTAGCGCCCCCAATCTTCACTTGGCGAATTTCTCTGTTTCAGGGATTGAAGGTAGGGCTCAAAAGTTTCAGATTAGAAGGTAAACATCTTGAAACTCCAAACACCTTTTTTGGATTTCTGAAATTTAGTTGTTTGTTTTTTATTCATCTGTGGCGATCTCATCTATGGCTTTTAATCGTGTAATCTTAATGTAATCTTAATCTGGTACGTTAGTAGTCTTTTCGGTCTATAACCTCAAACTCAATATGGATGTCTATCATGTCTTTTCCTCAATCGTTAATCTGGTATGTTAGATATATTTTTCAGACTTGTGCAGTTGTGCCCATGTTATCTAGGATAATGTTCCGAAAGTAGTATTTTTTTACTATTTTCTTTTTCAATTTTGATTTCCTGTTGTTATTCTGAATTAACCAGTTTCTGTTTAGATATATTCTTCAGACTTGTGCAGTTGTGCCCATGTTATCGAATCATATATGAGGACCTTTATCATGCACACCAAGTGTTTGAGGATATGTTAAGGAGAGGATATTATCCGGATGTTGTGACTTGCACAAAACTAATAAAGGGTTAGTGTATGAGAGGTAATATAAGCGAGGTATAGAAATTAATTTTCTATTTCTCTGATTTAGTTTTGGAAATATGTACCATTTCAAATACTTATCGAAAAAGTATTTCTAAAATAAGAGATTTTGATAGTGCATATGGTGTTTAACAAAAGTGGGTAAGGATGGAGCATCAAGGGGAATGAGATTGAGATACATGTTAATGAGAACGAGTTTTGTGAAATGCTATTTAGACACCTATGAGTTATGGTATTTTACATTTTACATTTTTATAGCATATTAGTTTACTAATTTTTCTTGCTCATGGAAAAAGAAATAAAACTAGATTCATTGGTTGAAAAACGAGATGGCCCTGATTGATGAAATCATTAATAAGCCATTTGTTTGCATCAACATATTGCCTTCATAAGTTGCGAAGCTTCTAATTTTGATAAATTATTTGAGCAATATGTCGTTTTTATGTTGGTAGTTAAGGTCTTAATCTTAGAAAATGTTCATTTATAGTACCATTATTATTGTTTTTCAGCTATTTGCTGCTGAGGATAAGAGAACCTAAAACATTTGCATTGATCTTTGCTTCTTGAAAGATGGTAAGATTTTTATCTCCTATAATATAAATGCTGACCTGGAAAAAAATGCATCATTTGTCTCTTTTGTTTTGTAAGTTATTCTCCAGGTTGTGTTTTTTCAGTGATTTTACTCAAAATATATCCGAGATCACTGAATTTGTAGGGTGGGCTTTGAAAGAAATGCATTATGGCTATTCACATAGTGACAAATTATAGCGATGGTTATATTCCATTACAGGTTCGTGGTTAATATATCTAAAATTGTCAAGGAATTCTTGATTTATGGTATTTACTTAAATAACCTCTTAGAAGATCGGTGGGGAGGGGTAAGTCTACCCATTTCTAGAAGGACATATGGCTTGGCAGTTTTCCTCTCAAACATATTTTTTTTCTAATCTTTATGTATTGGATGTTGCCAAAGAGTTGTATAATATACATGATCAATTTCCCTTGCTGCCTTTTGAAAATTATGTTTGATTTTGAACCAAATTTGTACAATTTGATGGTTTCTAATAGAAAAAGATGAAAATCAAGGTCATTTCCAGCACCCCGCAGGGAGTGGTGGCTGCTGAAGTAAAGAAAAAAACTCGAACACAATGGGTTGTTTTGGATGAGTAAGTACACATCTATACATATTAATAAAGCAAAACAACCTATGGCTTGAAGCCTCTTTTAACAAATTAAGAACCTAAATCTATTAATCAGTAGCTATTCTTGCAGGACCTAGTAATGATGATGAAACACTTATTACATAGATTGGCTTTTTGTGATGGTGCGTCCATAAGCAAATGATGCATATGGCTAATGGTGAGTATTGACCATGAAAAACCTTTGTGATGCTATTAGGACTGATTAAGTAATACAAAATCTTAAAACACTTTAAATACTTGAATTTTTTTGTGTAGATGGTGTTGCCCCAAGGGCAAAAATGAACCAGCAACACTCCATACGATTTAGAGTTGCACCAAAGATGCCGCAGATGCAGTATGTGTCTTTTACAGGCTACTCACACCGTTTTTCTAACTTCAGGTTTTGTATGGACTTACATGTCCTGACTTTGAATTATTAGGCATCTGAGGAGGAGAGGCTATGGGTGGAGTTTGAGAGGGAAGGCAGAAAGCTTCCTTCTAAGCTCAACTTTTTCAGATATGAAGCCACGTGCATCGGGTTGAAATTTGTGGTTCATATATTATTATAAAAGTTGAACTATATTAATGTCTACTTTATAAATATTTTTTTAGAAACAAGTTGTAAGGATGAAACGAGATAAAGCTAAAAGAGGACGATTTTGAGGTATAGTATACAATTCAGTTTTCATAGTTGATATATTTTTGTGTCAAACAATAATCAAGATGATGATTGAGGAGACAAAACGCAACATCCATGGTGCATTATGTGTTGCTAGAAATCTTATTCGTAATAAGTCAATTGTGTTACGTGGCGGGTCTACAAAAAAATCATGCTCAATTGAAGTTGAAGCTGCCACAGATAAATATCCAGGTGTAGAATAAGTACGATATATAATCCTCAACACATGCTTCAAACTTTTCGCATTTTACAGGTTCCGTTTCTACATGTTCATATGAAAACGGGTCAATTGGTCTAATTGTGTGAACGGGTCAAACTACAGTGTATTAAAATGCTTACGATAAATCTTTTTTAAAAGGCTTATGTTATTATTTCACTAATTTGGTACTGGCCCAGGGTAAACCCGGCATGTTTGCCCTGCTGCTCATAATGTTTAACTGTTTCAACTTCTAACCAATCACCCATCTCTCTCCTATTTTTCCACCTATATCAACTACAAAACCATACTTTTTGTAGCACTTGGACTATATTGTTTTTTGTTGTTTGAATATTGACGCTTCCTTTGTTCTGGTTATTTACAATTTATATTATGTGTGTCTATTGGTATGTGGATCGAGAAGATATGAATGTGGGTCCTATTTTTCTAATCATTTACTGAATATGTTGTTATTTGTGTCCATAGTATGCCATCAGGGCTTCTATAGATGCCTTGGACTCTGTACCCATGGTTCTTGAAGAGAATAGTGGTCTCCAACCCATGGAAACACTATCTGAAGTGAAAGCACAACAAATTAAGGTATTTATGACAGTGGTTGGTAGCATGGTGTTGTAGATGGGCAAATGGGCGCTTTGGGTAATGACAACGCATATAAAGTTTTGAGTGTGGATCAAATTAGTTGATTTTTAAATACGTATAAAATATTTTGGAAACTTCATGTTGTAAGTTTTTATAGGATAGAAGATTAAGAGACCATCCATGAAAAGAACGCTGCAAGATGATCAAACACTGGCGCCCCCTTAGGACTACATAATCCAAATAAATCAAGGGAGATGAATTGTCTTCAAATAACCACTATAGCTAAAATAGGCGAAGAAGGCAAGTATGTTCATATTTATAGACCTTATCTTTTGAAATCATAGTAACTAATCCTAATATCTCTTAGGACTTAGGATATAAAGAATCTAGTAACCATATAATATTGTAGACTGAAGCTTAAATGATTTTCTTTCTACAGTTGGCCTACAAAAGATATTGACACTATTGCAATCTACCGTTGGCTACACAAGTTGACCAGTAGCCATGGGTCAAAACAACAAAGCAACGGCTAGCGGCTTTATATTTAGTTTATTGCTATCTTACAAGACAACTAATTTCCTGTAACGAAAAAAGTTACGCGCCAGGAATTAAAAAGTTTGTTTGATGTCACACACTATAACGTGTGTTGGCGATGTTTCGACCTTCGTAGCTCGCGCCGCAACTTGTGCGGGTAAAACCGTGCAAAATTCGGAACATGTTTATAAAAAAGTTCAACCTTAGCTCAGTTTCTATAACTCTATATACGTTCCTCCAATTTAATAGGTTTTGTTTTGAAATATGTACAGCCGCGTCAACGGAACGTGATCTCCAAACCCGATGCATCTAAATTCGATGTAAAGGTATTTGATTTTAAAAGATTTAAAATCTTTCCACATATGTATGTTGGGTGCTAAACCATTGTAAATGATTGCAGCATCGCAGGGGCGGACATAAGGGTGGCCCAAGGTGGGCGGGCGCACCCCCGGGAAAAAAAAAATTAGTGCTAAGTTCCGTCGAAAATCCCGTCCGCACCCCTTGAAATTTTTCGTTCGCACCTCTTGGAATTTTCCGTCTGCACCCCTTATGTAAAAAGTGTTATCAATTTATATTTTAAATTTTTTTAGTAAACTTTTATTTTATTTTTTAAATACTACCTAAATTATATAACTTTTAATACCTAAATAACTAAATAACTAAACCCAAATACCCAATACCACTAGCACACTACTAAGTCTTAGCCTAATAAACAAACCCAACAAATCAACAATATTTCAAACTAAAATAAAATAAACAAGCCCAAAACCCTTACATATTCTCTCCGCTCTCTGTATCGTCCTTGCACGCACGTCAGGGATCAGAACATCAGTGACAACTGTGAACAGTCAGCAGCCGTATACCACCGTAATCAGCCAGCCAGCATACCACCGCCGATGGAACAAAGGTAAGTTTCTTTGTTATTTTTGATGATTTTTGGCTGATTTTTTTTATGATTTTTGGTTGATTTTTTTTGATGATTTTTTGGTTGATTTTTGGTGGGACGGAACCGGTAGCCCACCGGAAGTGATTTTTTGATGACAGGAGACATGTGCTTCGTTTTGATGATTTTGTTAGTGATGATATTTTTTTTGTGGTGGGTTATATACTTATATTTTGTTAGTGATGATATTTTTCCTTTTTTTTATAGCCGCATACACCACAACAATCAGACCTCGTAGTGTAAAAATACCCCTTAACTCTGTTTCCGTAGTGTAAAAATACCCCGCAACTTTGTCTCCGTTATACAAAGGATACCCCTGGTCTAAAAAATAAAAAATTGGAATACCCCTAAATTTTTGGGCTAGTTCCGTCGCTGTGTTATATAGAGAAATAGTTGCTTAAGAAAGTAGGTTTAGTTGATGTTTTGGATAGATTTCAACAAATGAAAACCCGTAATGCGACGTTTTAATTATGTTTGTAACAAGGTTTGACATGTTTTGATGATTATATAAATTTAGTTTGATGTTCTTTTGTTTTACATGACCCGACCCGACCCGACTCGAACCGACCCGATACGAACCAATGTTTTTACTTATAGACCTTGGGGCCTAAAATTTTTAAAAATGTTCCGCACCCCCTTTGAAAAAATCATGGGTCCGCCACTGCAGCATCGTCATCATCATACTCAGCAAATCCCACCAATAGCAAGGCTAAGGTAGAATCTTAGGAGGATACGAGGTAGACAACCCTACCACTACTCCATAGAAACAGAGAGGCTGCTTCCAGTGAGACTCCCGGCTCGAAAATGATTGCAGCATGTTATTGTGCAAATGACTTGTGAAGAACAAAAGCTCGTTCACATTACCAAAGAGTTGAAAACAAGAACTTATAGGATTAAACTACGTAACTCTACTTACAAGCATAAAATATGTTTAGCTTTTTCATGTTTGTTTTTTATATACGAGCAAATCTTTAATTCTTTAGACGTTGTTTGTTTTGGATAATTTATTAATCTGTTTAGGAATAGTTGCAATTTGCAAAAAATGATTTTGATTATATAATCATTTGAGTTCATTTACTTATAAATCAACGAAAACCAAGAATTTATCAAAAACTAAAAGCTTCAAACTAAGGATGGCAAAAAACTTGAACCCAACAGGTATACCCGAAACATGTAACATATGGGACAGGTATACCTCTAAGCAGCGTATATAAAGGTCTGAAAATGTCTTTTATACCCTTGTGTTGAGGCTATACGAAGCCAAATACAAGGGTAGTTGTGTCATTTTTGTCTCATACGCTGCATAGGGACCTCTAAGGAGCGTATATAAAGCTCCATTTTTGTATTTTTTTTTATTGTGTATTCCTTTGTTTATTTATAAAAAAAAGAAAATTATTTATAAAAAAACAATATTATTGGTAAATAATACAAATATAAATTATAAAAAAAAATAATATAAATATTATGAATTATAAAAATAAAAAAGAAAATTATTTATAAAAAACAATATCATTGGTAAATAATACAAATATGTTGTTTTGTTATCGTTTAAATTAAATTATTGTATTCCTTTGTTTATTTATAAAAAAAAGAAAATTATTTATAAAAAACAATATTATTCGTAAATAATACAAATATATTATATTGTTATCGTTTAAATTAAATTATCTTATCGTATTGCATCGTATCGTATTGCATCATATTGTATCGTATAGTGTATAGTATATAGTATATAAGTCTCGTATAGAGGCCTATACGGGTGTTATTGTATAGTATAGTATTGTATCGTATCGTATAGTGTAGTATAAGTCTCGTACAGGTTTCCTATAGGTCTTGTATATGCATATAGGATTAGACGGGACCTAAACCACACCTATATGATACGATATCACACTTATAGGATTATACGAGGTTAATACGTGACCTAAACCACAACTATTGTCACGGCCCCCGACCTGGTTTGACCCGTTTCAGGAGCCGCGGGACAGAAATCCCGTGGTTTTTATTTAACAGCGGAAGTTTCTTCAGGATCTTTTAAAAACTGAAATATTTCCCGATTATTTTATTTCACAACTCGGGATAGAACCCGGTAATTTACAATCTTGAGATTTCACAAAGAAATCTTTTATTTTACAAAACATGTTTCTTTATTTTATACTGAGCCACTTCCTTAAGCTTGTAGTGCTTCGCGGCACTTTTCCTGGATCACAACAGATCACCTGAAACATGTTTGAAAAAGGTTTTGTCAGTGGGAAATACTGAGTGAATCATTCTTTTTACTAAAACGACTCATTTGTTATAATTCACAGTATTAATAGCGATTACAATGTTTTTATATCAACCAACTACCCTCGGTACTTGTCACTCGACTTGTTTCTGTGACTGTGGTCATATCACCCATTGGCTAACTCGTTGTCCAATGGTGAAGATTATCAAGTAATGTATACAAAGCCCCACATACCGGCTGTAATATGGAGATTACAAAGACTTAATCCCTGTAATTATAACCTTGAAAATAAATTGAGGTATTGTAAAATAGTTGATAAAAAGAGAATGACTCACATTGCAGATTTAATTGGGCAGAGCCTAGCCTACTGATTAGCCTTTTAACCTAAATTTAATAACAGGCACACAATTCGGTTAGTAACTTAATACAGCCTTTACGATAACTCACGAGATTAAACCCTCACAACGAATGACAAAGTGCAATACTTAAACATCCATCGAATTAACGACGAATGACAAAGCATAACCCTAATGTGGGCAGCACTTAAACATCCATTGGATATTTTAACCGATCGGACAATGAATCGTAGCAGCGATTGAGTTATTACCCTGTATTGTGGTGTCGATTAGTGATCCGTGTGTGTTAATTGTGGTAAACAGAACGTAACTCAGTGCCTAAAATGAATTTCTTCGTCGAACGAACGACCGAATGCAAGTGCCAGGCCCTTCTATTTATACCCAAAATTTGCACCTCCCGCTAGTCGCGGAAGAATCCGCGGTACTTGCCGCGTATCGCCTGGGATATCAAAGTAGGGTAGGTCTGCTTCGTCACCTATCTAGCCCTGATGAGTCGATAACTTCGTAAAATTTGAATTTGACAGCGTTTTATAAGGATAATCGTTAATAGGGTTTTACCCCCTTGAGTTTTAGGGGCCCTGATCCTAATTCTGATTGTTCTGAAAATTTTAGGGTTTATGCAGAATCACTTGGGTGTCTCAATTAGGGTTTCCTTTTGGACAAATTAATTTAATAAATATGACTTTTGATGAGAGTTGTTACATTCTCCCTACCTTAATAAAAATCTCGTCCTCGAGATTTACTGGAATAAGTAAGGATACTTTCTCTTCATTTCTGATTCCAGCTCCCAAGTGTATTCTGGTCCTCTCTTTGAATCCCATTTTACTTTAACTAGCACTAATCGTTTGTGCTTGAGAAACTTCACTTTTCTGTCTTCTATTTGAAGAGGTTTCTCAACAAATTTTAACTTTTCGTTTACCTTTATTTCTTGAAGAGGTACTACCAAAGATTCGTCTGATAGACACTTCTTGAGGTTGGATACATGAAATACATCATGTACTCCAGCTAATTCTTCTGGTAGTTGTAAACGATAAGCAACTGGTCCTATACGTTGAATCACTGGAAATGGTCCTACATATCTGGGACTTAGCTTTCCTTTCTTACCAAATCTAACAACTCCTTTCCAAGGAGAAACTTTCAATAGTACTTTGTCTCCAACTTGAAACTCCAACGGCTTTCGTCTATTATCTGCATAACTTTTATGGCGATCTCTAGCCGTCTTCAATCTTTCCTTGATTTGAGTAATCTTATCAGTAGTCTCTTGCACTATTTCAGGACCTGATAATTGACTTTCTCCTATTTTTGCCCAACAAATCGGAGTTCTGCACTTTCTTCCATATAGTGCCTCAAATGGGGCAGTTTCAATACTCGAATGATAACTATTGTTATAGGAGAATTCAATTAAAGGTAAGTGATCATCCCAGTTTCCACCAAAATCTATTACAAATGCTCGGAGCATGTCTTCCAGAGTTTGGATTGTCCTTTCACTTTTCCCGTCTGTTTGGGGATGATATGCAGTGCTTATGTTTAGTCGAGTTCCCATTGCTTTCTGGAAACTTGTCCAGAAATGAGAAGTAAAATGACTATCCCTATCCGAAACAATGGAGAGAGGAACTCCATGTAAGGATACAACTTTGCCAATCTTTCTGTTTTGGTCAAAAATTACCGAAGCAATTAAGTGATCAAATTAGTTGAGTGAGGTAGTGTGCTAGAAATATGTGTGAAAAATGTGTTAACCAAATTAGTTGTGAAAACAGTTTCAGGATACGGCTCAGGATATAGAGCTGTATCTACAATCAAACAATGAGCGAAAATGTAAAGGTTGACACGTGATGTACGAGGAAAGCCCTTGATCACTCTAGATCTCCGGCATAAAACCTCGGGAGCTAACAATCGTCGGCTGCCTTGTTCTTCTTATTGCTTGAATAACATGATACAGTGCAGGATATGATTCGGATCGACTATGTGTTACAATGTAATTCGAATACAAGTGTTGTGTGTTTAGTGATTGCTAGAAGCTAGAGAGTAAAGTGTGCGAGTGAAAGTGAGTGGAAAAAGTTGTGTCTACCTATGATCCGATCAATCCCTTTTATAGTAAAAGAAACCAACAAACTATCCTATTATTCCGGGATACTTTGGAATATTCCATTCTGAACGTTGGGGGCTGCTTCTACTCGTTTTCCACGTGCTTATTGACTACAAAACCGGGTCTTCAGCTCATATAACCGTTACAATGTCAACAACATTGACCAACATCCGATATTCTCGCGGAATATGCCTTTTTGACCGTTACAAGACCCATCCTTCCACCATCAACGTCCATTTTTCAACCACCTTGAGCGAATCTTCAGGTAGATCAAGTCTTTTAACGTTGGTACCTTGCAACCAACGTTTTACAAGCCAATCGTTAGTAATAGTCAGGATACTGCCTCAGGATATTATCAATATCCTGACCCGGTATCCTGATACGATATCATGATCGGTATCCTGATCCGGTATCCTGATCATATACAACTAATAAAAAATCAAGATACAAAGTCAGGATATGGGCTCAGAATTTCACCCATAACAATTGTCCCCAAAAATATAACTGTTGGATATTCTGATTCCAACGGATATATTTTTTAGTCATTCCAACAGGTCTGGTAAGGATATATGTTTTAAATATTCCTGCATAGGTTTGGTTACTTCAGAATACTATCATGTAATGAAATTAGAATTACTCCCTTTTACGCAGATTCCATCAAGGACCCTGCTATTTTTGATCCAGAGGAGCTTGACAGCTTTTCTAAGCCTGCCTTGGTTAAAAAGGAGCCATATGTTGCCATCAGCTCTAAGCCCTCTGCTGCTGCTGCCGAAGGTTTCTCTTATGGTGACCTTGGCTTCATGGAATCCATCGAGCCCATAATCTCCTTCCCTAATAAGGTAAGTATCCAGATCCTGTATCCCGTACACATATACTGAACCTGTATCCTGGTTAGTTTGTCTTTAGTGATACTTATATTTTGTAGGGTCTAAATTATCTGGTCGTCCTGCACTTAGAACAATTTTAATTTCCTACAAGTAGAATAGTTTGACAGTTGAAGGTGGAGGGATCCTGTGTTTTCAGGACGAAGCCTTCAACTGTTTATGTAAATATGCTTTAAAAACTTAATTGTGTTCTCGGTGAATGGGTCTCTTTTTGAGATGAGACCAAGAATACAATTTTTTGGACCAATAACAATAAACTAACCTTCTCGACCTTATCTCCGTGTTATATGTTATTTTGAAAAATTTGTTCTGAATATCCTGGTCAGGATATTGGTATGATACTTAATTGCTTTGTCCCCTTTGTTCAAAATGTTTAACAAAAACTTAGTTAAATACAAATTTTCATAAAAACTTAACTTACTCAGATAAGGCCTTCAAACTTAAGAAAAGTAAGAATCCATACCAGAAACACCTAGGCAATAATCCTCATTCTTAAACCTTTGAATCATTTGCAATGTCCCTAGTGGGATATAATGTTGGCATAGGTTTCCTTCTCGCTCCAGCATAAATGTCCCCAGTAGGATATAGTATCAGCATACGTCACGTTCCATCACGGATGTCCCCTGTCTGTGCAGGACCAGTATGTTGTACCGAGATATGATCCTTTAGCAATTCTTCAACCAGTTGTTTAAACTTAGCAATCTTTTTTCAAAAATTTATGTAGACTCGTAAATGATTATGTTTTTTTGAAAATATACTTTGGGATTATCCAAAAACTTTGTATTTTATTGGGACTAAACCCATTTTCCAGGCATTTAAGCCGGAGTATAAGAACCTCAAGACTTGAAAAGGTGAAAACCTTTAAGTCTTTGAGTTTTACTGGGGATTTTACCCACGTTTCATGCGCTACAGGCGAGGGTGTGGAAACCCCAAAACTTAGAAAGGTGAAAACCTTTAATCCTGGGGAAAATCCCAAATTTTCATGCGCTACAGGCGGGAGTGTATAAACTCCAAGACTTAGAAAGGTGAAAACCTTTAAACCTTAGAGAGTATGAAAATACCCTTTCGCGAGAGAGGGTGATCAATCCTCATATACCTTAAGGATCCAGGGTATAGCCAACAGTAACGAAATTGTCAGCCACTTTTACATGAACTGGTCCCGCCACCTTGAACTATCCCCGGATAACTTGCGCTCCAGGCGGGGTGTTTAAACCCAATTCGTGAGAAAGGTGAATACCTTTAAACCTGTGAAGGGATCAGGATCCCTTAAACGTGAGAGAGGGGGCCAATCCTCTAATCTTTCGAAGTATCCTGAGTGCATATCCTGGAGCTATATCCCGAGGCATATACTGCAAAACAACCTTAAACTAAAGTGGGTGTTAGCCTGGCTAGCACCTTGACGGGTGGTCCGTAGGACAACCCTTAAGTGGTTTAAAAAGATTAAAATTCCATGCTTTACTTGGTTATTTGCTTGAACTTAGTAACTACGAGTGTTCGTATGTTTTACAGGTAAATCGCTTAATTTGGTTAAATTGGAACCGTAGGCTACTGTTAAGGAAGTTTGGCAGCAAATGCTTTAATTGTCAAGGATGTTAAAAAGGTTTTTTTTATTAAATTCCTAATACATGCACTTGAGAGGTTGGACTTTGGAGTCACCATCACATCATCAACATCATACAAGACTTGGTGGCACGTGCAGACTTTGTGTATTTGAGGGGATTTGTTATTTTCTTTGAAGATCACATCGAATAAAGACAAAAGAGAGAGGAGGCCAGTCAACATTATACAAAACATCTCTTGGATTAGTTTAATTGGGCCGCCAATACAAGAGTTGGACATGAAAAGGCCATACACACGTGGAAGGGTATCAACTGATGATCATATTATTACACTAATGATTCTCGAATTTAGGCCAAGGACGCACATGGGCTTGATGGAGGCAGACATCATCACGTGAATATTGAGAAAAAAAAGAAATATCAATCACATATATATGATCATCATTATAGACGGCAGGGTGCACATGGAGAAGATTGGCGGTTGTTGACTTCTTGGTATCACGTGAACAAAGAAAGAAAACTCAGGATGTTACCGTAATTTACGGTACGACCGTAAATTACGGTGGACTTGAAAAAGGCCTGATCCTCACCGTAAATCAGTCTTGCAACACCGTAACACACTTATGTCCACCGTAATTTACGGTGGAGCCGTAAATTACGGTGGTTCCAGCGACCAAATCCGTAACTGCCACATTTAAGTTGGTTTTTGGGTGTCTTTTCATTACACTTCATCATTGGACGGTTATTGGAGACACTAGGGGCGATTTTGCTTGATCTTGCTTGGTTTGGAACAATTTCTAACATTCGGTTTGTGTTTTTGATTTGTATGAACATCGAATTGCTTGTTATGATGATTCACCGAGCCATGTCCGGCTAACTTCTTCGGTGATCATCTTAGGTGAATGTTTCTTGAACTTTTGTGTGTTTTATTTCCGAATTTCTAGAATGATAACTTGCATTGCTTGAATATCATGGTGTATGTTTGATTGCTTGTAACTTGTTAATCGATAGTGCAATTTCTAGTCTTAATCGTACGTTCTTGGTGCCGTTGGCAATCGAGATATCACGGGAAGGGTTAGGGTTGGTTATTGATTAATTGGTCATCGGGAAACAACCTCGCGTTTATATAATCCGAGTACTTTGTCCCCTTTTATCACTTCAATCATCTATACACTAGTTATGTCTATGTAACTCTTTCTAGTTGGAATTACACACAATTGTTTAAAGAAATTGAACCCTAAGATGATCATTGTTCTCTCCTAATTTGTTTTACACCCAACTTTGATTTGAATTAGTTTTTAATTTAGTTTTCTAAAACAACAATCCAAATTCTTGAAATTTAATTTCTGCAATTTAGTTTAATATTAATTTAAGTACAAAGCTATACAATTGACATATTTTCCACATACTCCCTGAGTTCGATACCCTATTACCGCTATCTATAGTTGTTTTTGGGATTAAATTTGCGTGACCCACGACAATCACGTCAAATTTTGGCGCCGTTGCTGGGGAGTAGTGCGCAACGTGTGTCATTTTTTTTAGTTTTGTTTTGTTATTTTCGGGTTTACACTGGTGTGTTTAGTGTGCAGGTTCTACAGGTGCATGCATACTAGAGGCTCTCACAAAGCGTCACCATTGTCATTTGATCCGGAAATCGAAAGAACGCTACGACAAAACAGAGTTTTAGTACGCGAAAACAGAATCGTTGGTTCACCTACTTCACCCATTACACCAAGAAACATCATGGCTGATTCTCAAATTCCACCTACAACGGGTCAAACGACTTCATCCTTTATACCTACTTCCACCCAACCATCACCAAACACCACATTACCTAATACCACCGCTGAATTTACACCATCCAATGTCACCCAACCAATCACCACTCAAACTGAGCCCACCATTACCTACAATCCATCCACCACAATCCCACCATTATCCCACTTCTTCCCCCCAACTACGGGTCAATCATCATCCACCTTCACAATTGCACCCAATTCAACTATTGTGCATACTACTTCATCTTTTAGACCACAACCACAACAATCGGGTTTTCAGTATTCGACCATCCCATTTGGGCAAACTTCGGGAATTCAAGGAGATGGTTATGATGAGGGATTTGAAGAATTTGAGGGGTATGATGATGATGGGTACGGTTATGGAGGTTATGGTGATCAAGGGGAGTTTGGGTATTTGCAAAGTCAATCTCAAGGGATGGCAAGTGTTGGTGGAATGCCACAACAACAAATTATACCACAACACATTCGGCCAAGACCACAAGGGCCACCAATACAACAACCTAATCCATTGCAACAAGTCCGGCCACAACATGTACATCAACAATTTCAAAGACCACCTCAACGCCCACCGATGCGACAACAACAGTTTCAACAACCAATCGCACCACAAGGGCAAGTACCAAGGCCAAATGGTCCTATTATTCCGAGAGGTAGGTATGGTGTACCAAGGAGACACCTTAGGGAAAATGTGAGGGGCATTGAAGCACATTTTCGGCCGGTAATCACGCAAAACCCTTCACCGGTAGTCATCCCTCATAATGATCAAGGGCGAACATTTGAAGTAAGAACCAATTCTTTGCAAAGTTTACCAAAGTATAAGGGGTTGGCAAATGAGGAGCCTTATTTTCATTTAGAGGCTTATGACTCTATTTGCAACACTCTTGGGAGTCAAGGGTTTTCAGCCGACGATATCAAATTGGTTTTGTTCCAATTTTCTTTGGAAGAGAAGGCGAAAAAATGGTTCTACACGTTACCCTCGGCATCCATATATACATGGGGGGAGATGCAACAAACCTTCTTGGATGAGTTTTACACCGCCCAAAAGACCAACGATGCAAGGAAGGGATTGAGAAGCTTTCAACAACAACATGGTGAGATGTTTCACGAGGCGTTTGAGCGTTTCAACATGATGATTAAAAACTGCCCTCATCATGGAATTGAATTATGGGAGTTGATGAATGCTTTTCATGAGGGGTTGAGTGCCGAAGATGCACGTGATTTGATGTCTATCACCGGTGGGACTTTTGGAACAAACTATGAGAATGATGATTGGGAGTTCTTGGAGAGCATGGCAACTACATCAAAGAGGAAAGCTCAAGCCTCAAGAAGAGCCCGACCGACCACTAACCGACCGCAAGTGCACGCCATAGATGATGGTAATGTTCAAACCACTAACCAAATTTATGATGTGTGTGCATTATGTAATGAAATAGGTCACGCGGCTGAAAATTGCCAAGGGATGTTGGACGGGCAATACGAGGAAGTCCATGCGGTTCAAGGTCAAGGTCAAGGAGGGGGTGGTAGAAACTACAACAACATGAACTCTAATACTTACCACCCCGGGTTGAGGTACCATCCAAATTTTCGCTATGGGAACCCTTCAAATCAAGCTAACCCGAATTTCCAAGGAAACCATGGATTTCAAAGGCAATATCAAACGGGTCAAAGCTCTTCGGGTGGAAATGAGATGATGGAGATGTTGAAGGCGATGCAAAGTGAAATGCAACGAATGAACCAACGTGATGAGGTTCGGATGCAAAAGGACGAGGTTCATGACAAAAGCATCCAATCGTTGACCACTCAAATGGGTCAACTTGCAAGTGACGTGGCGATGTTAAAGAAAGCAAAAGGCCAGCTACCGAGTGATACGGTGCCAAATCCCAAGAATATAAAAAGCATTAACATCAATGTGGTAAGCATCGTTCCTAGTACCGAATTTAATGAAAAATGTCTAACATCTTCTTGTCAAGTGAATGCAGGTTTGGAAAAATATGCCGAAGTCGAGAATGATAAAGAGTGTGAAGCGCCAATCGTGCCTATCCGTGTGGGAAAATTAAAAATCCCTCACGCATTGTTGGACTACGGGGCAAGCATGAGTGTGCTACCGAGCGATTTATACGATATGTACGACTTTGGTCCACTTGAAGGTATAGACACCATGGTGAGCTTGGCGGATGGAAGTTGGAGGCGTCCACGGGGAATGGTTAGGAATGTTAAGATTCAGTTGGGAGAATTGGAATACCCGGTGGATTTTCTAGTTTTGGACTATGCTTCTACCAACATGGCATCACAACAAAGGGTGATTTTAGGTCGACCGTTTCTCTATACGGCAAATGCTCAAATTGATTGTAGAGAAGGAATTATTACCATGACCGAAAGGAACCGTAAGTTGTCATTTGATGTTCAGACTAAGATGATTAGTTATGATTTTGTTGTGGCGAAGGATAGCGGGTTTAGTGAAAAGGTGTTACCACGAATGAGAAAAAAGCACCCACCGGACCGTGAAGAAACACATATGGGTTCAAGCAGGAGCATATTTGATTACCCACCAAGTCAAAATGAGACGGATGCATTTTGCCCAAAGGCAAGCTATAGTGGGGGAGGTGATAGGAACCGATTCTTTGAGCCACCATAAATGGGGGTGGCACGGTCTGGCTGAAGACGCGAAACTTAGCGCTGCTCGGGAGGCAACCCGAAGTTTTTCACTGATCTTGTTATTTCTTTAGTTTTCTTTGTTTCAGGGCCATGGCAACACTCAAGTGTGGGGAAGATGTGCGGATATTTGTGTGAAGGTGTTGATAGGAAGTCGGATTATCTACAACATCTGTTGTGGCAAACTTCACCAGGTCGATGTACTCTTTCCTTAGTCTTGTTGTGTTCTTTAGCTTTGAAATATTGGTAGTTAGTTTGTTTGATTTTGTTAAAAAAAAAAAAAATTGGGGTTTGAGAATTTAAGCAAAGGTTGATGTTGTGGGTTAAAAGCGATCCTTCCTTCAAAGCCATACATTGGGACAATGTATCCCAAGTGTGGGGATGGGGGAAATTTTTGATAGTTTTAAAAATTTTGTACATCCGAGCGAAAATTGTCAAAATTTGAAAACTTGATATTGTTCCACTTGACACACCGACACCCATTCCTAGTCTTTTCTTGGTGAGGATTTGAGCCACACATGATTGTTATAGATATTTCTTTGTTTTGAGTGGCGGTGTGTGTATTGTGTTAATAGAACTTGTGTACGAATTCTTGTTGAAACCTAGGAGTAGCATGCTTGTGAAAATGATAGGGGACTTTTAGGAAGCCTCGTCTAGATGTGTGAGAATGCGGGATTGGTGGGTTGGACCTCATACGTTACATATATGAGCTTGGTATTGTGAGGGGTGGGGGTTTGGTCCTTAGAAAGCCATGTTGAGCCTTAGACCATTCGATTGTGACCCGAGCCTACTTCCTAAAAAAAAATTTTACCTTTTGAGATGACCCGGTTTAGGAGATTTAGTTTGTAGTATTGATGTTCTTGTATATATTGTTGAGTTTGATGTGTTAAAAAAAAAAAAAAAGAAGAAGAAAAAAAAAAAGAAGAGAAAAATATGAAAAATACAAAAAGAAGTATTTAGTTGCAATAGAGTGAGAATGTCAAGAAGCTTTGTATATATTTTTTATGTTTGCTTTGTTTTGTAGTAGAAATAAAAACCGGGTCAAATCAATTAGCTCTTTCATATGTATTCCACCATTTTCCTACCTTTACACCTAGCCCAGTTGCAACCCGCAAGTCCCTTTGATTCTAAAGCATGTTAGATATTTGTTAGGAGGAAACTTGATTTGTATACAAGCTTATTGTCGCACACACACACACGCATTGAGTAGTTTAGCATTATGCTAATAATTCTTGTTACTGAGAGATTTTTGTGAGGGGTGTGTCTTGTGGTATGATTGAAAGTTAGTAAAAGGACGACACATTTAGCTTGGTTTGCATGTTTGATCGCTTTGGTTTTGAAATAGTTTTTTGAATGGGTTGCTTGGGACAAGCAACGGGTAAGTGTGGGGATGTGACGGGTGGTCCGTAGGACAACCCTTAAGTGGTTTAAAAAGATTAAAATTCCATGCTTTACTTGGTTATTTGCTTGAACTTAGTAACTACGAGTGTTCGTATGTTTTACAGGTAAATCGCTTAATTTGGTTAAATTGGAACCGTAGGCTACTGTTAAGGAAGTTTGGCAGCAAATGCTTTAATTGTCAAGGATGTTAAAAAGGTTTTTTTTATTAAATTCCTAATACATGCACTTGAGAGGTTGGACTTTGGAGTCACCATCACATCATCAACATCATACAAGACTTGGTGGCACGTGCAGACTTTGTGTATTTGAGGGGATTTGTTATTTTCTTTGAAGATCACATCGAATAAAGACAAAAGAGAGAGGAGGCCAGTCAACATTATACAAAACATCTCTTGGATTAGTTTAATTGGGCCGCCAATACAAGAGTTGGACATGAAAAGGCCATACACACGTGGAAGGGTATCAACTGATGATCATATTATTACACTAATGATTCTCGAATTTAGGCCAAGGACGCACATGGGCTTGATGGAGGCAGACATCATCACGTGAATATTGAGAAAAAAAAGAAATATCAATCACATATATATGATCATCATTATAGACGGCAGGGTGCACATGGAGAAGATTGGCGGTTGTTGACTTCTTGGTATCACGTGAACAAAGAAAGAAAACTCAGGATGTTACTGTAATTTACGGTACGACCGTAAATTACGGTGGACTTGAAAAAGGCCTGATCCTCACCGTAAATCAGTCTTGCAACACCGTAACACACTTATGTCCACCGTAATTTACGGTGGAGCCGTAAATTACGGTGGTTCCAGCGACCAAATCCGTAACTGCCACATTTAAGTTGGTTTTTGGGTGTCTTTTCATTACACTTCATCATTGGACGGTTATTGGAGACACTAGGGGCGATTTTGCTTGATCTTGCTTGGTTTGGAACAATTTCTAACATTCGGTTTGTGTTTTTGATTTGTATGAACATCGAATTGCTTGTTATGATGATTCACCGAGCCATGTCCGGCTAACTTCTTCGGTGATCATCTTAGGTGAATGTTTCTTGAACTTTTGTGTGTTTTATTTCCGAATTTCTAGAATGATAACTTGCATTGCTTGAATATCATGGTGTATGTTTGATTGCTTGTAACTTGTTAATCGATAGTGCAATTTCTAGTCTTAATCGTACGTTCTTGGTGCCGTTGGCAATCGAGATATCACGGGAAGGGTTAGGGTTGGTTATTGATTAATTGGTCATCGGGAAACAACCTCGCGTTTATATAATCCGAGTACTTTGTCCCCTTTTATCACTTCAATCATCTATACACTAGTTATGTCTATGTAACTCTTTCTAGTTGGAATTACACACAATTGTTTAAAGAAATTGAACCCTAAGATGATCATTGTTCTCTCCTAATTTGTTTTACACCCAACTTTGATTTGAATTAGTTTTTAATTTAGTTTTCTAAAACAACAATCCAAATTCTTGAAATTTAATTTCTGCAATTTAGTTTAATATTAATTTAAGTACAAAGCTATACAATTGACATATTTTCCACATACTCCCTGAGTTCGATACCCTATTACCGCTATCTATAGTTGTTTTTGGGATTAAATTTGCGTGACCCACGACAATCACGTCACACCTCTCCGATGCTTAAGTCAGTATTGGGTTCAAATAAAATAGAATTATATTTAAAAGAGATAGAATTCATACCATCCCGAGTTAGAAATTAAATTCTAAACTCACTTGAAATAGGCTTTGAGATGTATAGCATTCCAGGATCTTGGTAGTATATCCCCCTCCATATTCTTAAGCCGGTATGCTCCTTTTCCGGATTCCGATTCAATCTAATAAGGTCCTTCCCACTTAGGAGCTAACTTTCCATTAGCAGGATTAATAGTATTCTGAAAAGCCTTCCTTAGTACCCAATTTCTAACTTGAAACATTCTAGTCCTTAGATTCTTGTTATATGCTCTGGGTATCCTCTGTTGATATGTTGACATCCTTAGCTTCGCTGCATCTCTTGTTTCACCCATAGTGTCTAACTCTTGGCACAGAGCTTCAGGATTCTGCTCAGGATCCTGGAGGTTAGATCTTGTTGTAGGTATTATCATCTCTGTTGGGATTACTGCCTCTGCTCCAAATACTAAGGAGAAAGGGGTTTGGCCAGTTGCACTCTTTATTTTTGTTCTATCAGCCCACAAAACAAAAGGTAGTTCTTCTGCCCATCTTCCGTTTTTAGCTCCTAGTCTCTTTTTCAGGTTGTTGACTATTATCTTGTTTGAGGATTCTGCTTGCCCATTTGCTTGAGGATGCACCGGAGTAGATGTGATCATTTTGATTCCCCAACTCTTGCAAAAGTCAGTAGTCCTCTTACTTATGAACTGAGAACCATTGTCATAGATTATCTCAGCTGGTACTCCAAACCTGGTCAGGATATTTCTCTTTATGAAGGATACTACTTCTTGGTCTCTAACTTGAACAAATGCTTCAGCTTCAACCCATTTAGAAAAATAGTCAGTCATTGCTTGCATAAAAACTCTTCCTCCCGGAGCTTTCGACAACTTTCCTACTATGTCCATTCCCCATTTCATGAATGGCTAAGGGGAAGCTATAATGGTTCAGCCGGTTGGTGCAATATGTTGCTATGCCTCTGACATGCATCACATCTTCGAGCATATTCTGCAGCATCTTTCTTCATTGTCGGCCAATAGTATCCTGTTCTCAATACTTTCGAGAATAAAGATATGCCCCCAGTATGATTACCACAATCCCCTTCATGTATATCCTGAGGTACTTCTTTGGCTTCAGGATCCTCCAAGCACCTCAAATACGGTCCTGCAAGAGATTTCTTATATAAAATATTATAGTGAATCGTGATACCTTCATCCTAAATGCCTTAGGATTTTGATCTCCGGGGATGTGTCCTTCCTTGAGATATCTTATGATTGGAGCCGTCCAGGATATAGGATCCGGTTCAGGATATTCTGCTCCAGGATCTTGAATACCCACTACTTCTTTATCCTGAGGATCCGTTGCAGGATATAAGATATGTAATATCGGTATTTGGGTCCCTTCTGGTATCCTGATCGATGATTCCAGATTTGCTAAGGCATCTGCTTCAGCATTATCCTCCCTTGGTACCTGTTCAAGTGTAAAAACATCGAAATATCCTGCCAGTTTTTTGAGAATATCGAGGTATTCGATTAACTTCTCACCTTTAACTGCATAGGACCCATTAAAATGGTTAGTAATTAACAAAGAGTCAACATATACTTGCAAATTTTTAATACTCATGCTCTTAGCCAATTCTAATCCTGCAATTAAAGCCTCATATTCTGCTTCATTATTAGTAGCAGGGAACTCACACCTAATAGCCTGGGGTAATATGTCCCCCTGTGGCGATTTTAGTAGTATTCCCAATCCTACTCCTCTAATATTAGATGCACCGTCAGTATATAATGTCCAGAATCCTGAGGATTCTCCTAATTGTTGGACTTCTAGGTCTACCTCATCCTGAATGTCACTACTGAAATCAGCCACAAAGTCAGCTAAAGCCTGAGATTTTATGGCATTTCTAGGTTCATATACTAAATCATAGGCACTTAATTTTACTGACCACTTAGCCATCCTGCCTGACATCTCTGGTTTCCTAAGCACATTTCTAACAGGATAATTTATCTTAACATGAATCCTATGTGTCTCAAAGTAATGTCTAAGCTTCGTTAATGCCATAACTAATGCTAGTATCAATTTTTCTAAATGAGAATACCTAGTTTCAGCATTTAACAAACTTTTACTAACATAATAAACAGGATATTGCTGACCTTCATGGTCCTTTACAAGGACGGCACTTACAGCATTCCCTGATACCGCGAGGTATAGGGATAGTGGTTCACCATTCTCAGGCTTCATCAGTAGAGGTGCACTTGAAAGATATTTCTTCAAATCCTGCAAGGCTACTTCATGCTTCTCACCCCATTCGAATTTCTTGTTCTTCTTCAGGATATCATAAAACTCCTTGCATTTCTCTGAGGATCTTGAAATAAATCTGTTCAATGCTGCCACTCGCCCTGTTAAGCGTTGAACATCCTTCATATTCGAAGGTGATTTGATATCCAAGATGGCTTTAATCTGCTCTGGGCTCGCCTCTATCCCTCTTTTGGTCACCATATATCCTAGAAACTTTCCTGCCCCCACTCCGAAATGAC
Source organism: Helianthus tuberosus (assembly GCA_030545235.1). Lineage (NCBI taxonomy): Eukaryota > Viridiplantae > Streptophyta > Magnoliopsida > Asterales > Asteraceae > Helianthus > Helianthus tuberosus. The sequence continues at coordinate 150,425,200 of CM060448.1, forward strand.
ATTTAGCAGGATTTAGTTTCATGTTATACTGATCCAGGATATCAAATGCTCCTTTAATATCCTGGAGGTGATCCTCAGCTTTTCTTGATTTTACCACCATATCATCAATGTATACCTCCATAGTGTCCCCCAGTTTGTCTTTGAACATCATGTTTACCAATCTTTGGCATGTTGCACCTGCATTTTTCAAACCAAAAGGCATAGCTGTATAACAATAAATACCTGTTGGTGTCATGAAGGCAGTATCCTCCTGGTCAGAAGGTTCCATTTGGATCTGCTGAAATCCTGTCATGTCTTCGTGTTTTCGTGGATATCCTGCATTTCAAAAAGTTCGCCTCCTGCTGATCACTATCAGCTTTGACAACCCCCCAAGGGGTAGGGATCTTGATGCACTGATGATAAGTCGATGGCACAACCTTCATGTCATGGATCCATGGCCTACCCAATATAATATTATAGCAGGATAAGGAGTCCATGACACAGAAGCGTTGCATTGAGTTGACCCCTTCAACATACACATGCAACTTTATTTCTCCCACGGTACTCCTGGCTTCTCTACTGAACCCAACAAGCACAGTGGATTTCGATGTAATATCCATCAGGGATACATTTATCCTCCTCAGTGTTTCCAGCTGAATTATGTTGGCGGAGCTGCCATTATTCACCAGTATCCTGCGCACAAAATAATTAGCAACATATAAAGTTATTACCAAAGCATCATGGTGAGGATCCTGGACAGTATCCCTGTCATCACTGCCGAACGTGATCACTTTATCAGTTGTGAGGGTTGACATCCTGGTTGGCTTAGCTCCCCTTTCTGCCTTAGCCTCTTTTGCATGTATTTTTTGCTGCAGAATAAGAGGTCCCACAGATATCGGATCCTCCTGAAATAAAGTTAATTATCTTGGTATCTGCAGGTGGTGATGCTGCTCGTTCAGGATCCTTCCCAGTATCTTGACCCTTATTCTTCTTTCTTCCCAGGATATCCTTCAGATATCCTTTGCTCAGCAGATAGCTTACTTCTTTCTTCAGGGCAATGGAATCATCTGTCATATGCCCAAAGTCTTCATGGAAGGCACATCATTTAGATTTATCCTTCCAACCTGTATTCCTTGGATTCTTTTTCGGCCACCTAGCTTTGTCCCCTAGTCCCTGCATAGCATACATTAACTCAGGAACATTTACAGAAAAACAATACTCTGGGATTTCAGGATATTCTTCAGGATCCTCGTCTTCAACAGCATTCACTTTCTTATTATCGTTCTTAGCATATGGCTTTGAACAATACTGTTTGTAGGAAGATTCCGACTTCCTATTCGTCAATTCATATGTTGAAGATGTGTTCATCCTCTCATGCATTTTCTTATCATCTTCAAGCCTTATGTATCTCAAAGCCCTATTCCGAGCTTCATCTGAATTCCTGCAAGGATTCATTACAAGATCCTGATAAAATTGACAATCCTTCCGTAACCCCATTTTGAACGCTTGTACTGCCGTAGCAATATCAAGGTTCGGGATATCCAGGGATTCTCTACTAAATGTGTTAGCATAATCCCTTAGGGATTTTTGTGATCCTTGTGTTATCCTGTAAAGATCACTTGTTAGTATCTCAAAGCTCCTGCTACAAGAAAATTGACTGATAAACAAATTAACTAAATGAGAAAATGATGTAATTAAATAAGGTGGAACATTTAAAAGCCATTTTAAGGCCGATCCTGTTAAAGTTGAACCGAAGCCTTTGTATAAGCATGCTTCCTTAAGTTCTGGTAGGATTGGATTTATTTCCATACTATCCCTATTCTGGGCAATATGCCCCTCAGGATCTGTCATCCCATCATACAACTTCATGCTGGGAGTCTGGAATCTTTTTGGAATTTCAGCATCACAAATTGGATGAGCAAATCATGATACCCTGTGACTATCCTGAGATACTTCCGGTATAGGCTGCACTACTCCAGGAATGCTTGATATCATATCCTTCAACTTTTGAAGTTCCCTGGTCAATGCTGGTGTTACACCTATATCCTGCAAAGAATCATAAATATTAGTAGCAGGGGTACTGATATTGGCAAACACGTTACCAGCCTGTTGACTTTTGCCATATCCTGGGCCATATCCCAGACCATATCCTGGATCATATCCCGGATCCCTCACGGTCGATATCCTGGCAGACGATGGTATCTCCAGCATGTCGCTCCGGGACTGACTTGGTATCATGTTGCCTTGATTATCCTCGGTAAATGTTGCTGAACTAAAGTTCAGCATCCCGGGCTGTAGAGTCTCCCTATACTGGGCAATATGCTCCTCAGGATCCGTCGTCCCATCACACAGCCTCATGTTAGGGGTTTGAAATCTCTTCGGGATCTCAGCATCACAGATAGGATGTGCGAAACGACATATCCTGTGGTTGTCTTGGGACACTTCCGGAATTGGCTGGACCACTCCATGTACACTAGATATCATGTCCTTCAATTTCTGAAGCTCCCTAGTAAATGTTGACGTCATACCTGCATCCTACAAAGATCCACCATTATTAGTAGCATGAATATTATTATTTGACATGTTACCCGTCTGAGGATTCTGGCCATATCCTGAGCTCCTCAAAGTTGACATCCTGATCGAGGAGGGTATTTCAGGAGTATGATTCTGGGAATGGTTAGGCATAATATTCCCCCTATTATCTTCAGTATACATAGCCGAACTGAAGTTCAAAGTTTTGGGTTGTAAGGGAGTGACGATATCCTCAGCAGATCTGCTCGAGCCAGATTTCAGGAGTTGCATTTCCTTCAACAACATTTGGTTTGTTTCCTGTTGCTGCCTCATTTGTTCCTACACACTTCCAAACATGGTTAGAATTTCATCATTAGAAGCTAAAATGGGAGCAGATTCCTGAACACTCCGAGTAGGGATAACATCTTGAGTAAATGAAGAAGCTGGAATCCTTGGAGGAGGTGGTAGAAGCACCGAGCCAATAGTTGCGGAAGTTGTAGCCGACACAGTGGAAGAGCTCATGTTTGATCTAGAGGCCATTGTAAATGATGTGGCAAAAATTTTTGAAAACAAAAAACCGATTAACGATTTCACAAAAAATTTTAGTAAAGAGAGCACCACTTGCCCCACGGTGGGCGCCAAATTGTTTTGGTCAAAAATTACCGAAGCAATTAAGTGATCAAATTAGTTGAGTGAGGTAGTGTGCTAGAAATATGTGTGAAAAATGTGTTAACCAAATTAGTTGTGAAAACAGTTTCAGGATACGGCTCAGGATATAGAGCTGTATCTACAATCAAACAATGAGCGAAAATGTAAAGGTTGACACGTGATGTACGAGGAAAGCCCTTGATCACTCTAGATCTCCGGCATAAAACCTCGGGAGCTGACAATCGTCGGCTGCCTTGTTCTTCTTATTGCTTGAATAACATGATACAGTGCAGGATATGATGCGGATCGACTATGTATTACAATGTAATTCGAATACAAGGGTTGTGTGTTTAGTGATTGCTAGAAGCTAGAGAGTAAAGTGTGCGAGTGAAAGTGAGTGGAAAAAGTTGTGTCTACCTATGATCCGATCAATCCCTTTTATAGTAAAAGAAACCAACAAACTATCCTATTATTCCGGGATACTTTGGAATATTCCATTCTGAACGTTGGGGGCTGCTTCTACTCGTTTTCCACGTGCTTATTGACTACAAAACCGGGTCTTCAGCTCATATAACCGTTACAATGTCAACAACATTGACCAACATCCGATATTCTCGCGGAATATGCCTTTTTGACCGTTACAAGACCCATCCTTCCACCATCAACGTCCATTTTTCAACCACCTTGAGCGAATCTTCAGGTAGATCAAGTCTTTTAACATTGGTACCTTGCAACCAACGTTTTACAAGCCAATCGTTAGTAATAGTCAGGATACTGCCTCAGGATATTATCAATATCCTGACCCGGTATCCTGATACGATATCCTGATCGGTATCCTGATCCGGTATCCTGATCATATACAACTAATAAAAAATCAAGATACAAAGTCAGGATATGGGCTCAGAATTTCACCCATAACACTTTCTATGCTAAAGGTTTCTTTCATAGGTAGAAAGTGAGCTGATTTGGTTAATCGATCCACAATTACCCAAATCGCATCATTACCTTTTCTGGTTTTGGGCAACTTGGTAACAAAATCCATTGTTATGAGTTCCCATTTCCATACTGGCATTTCTAATTGTTGTAGTAGCCCTGAAGGTTTCTGATGTTCTGCCTTAACTTGTGAACAAGTAAGACACTTTGAAACATATCGAGCTATATCCTTCTTTATGCCTATCCACCAGAAATTATTTCTTAAATCTTGGTACATCTTATTGTTTCCTGGGTGTATAGTATACCTAGATTTATGAGCTTCTTCTAAAATCTTATTTCTTAATTCTCCCTGCTTAGGTATCCAAATTCTGCTTTTATGGAATCTCCAAATTCCATCTGCTCCTTGTTCTAATTCTTTTATTCGTCCCTTCATTCCTTCAGCATCATCTTTGATTGCTGTTTCTTGGAAATGCTTTATTTGTTCCATTAAATCTAATTGTAGATTTAACCTGAGAGCACGAACTCGTCGTTGTTTTTCATAATACTTACGAAACTTAAGGCATCTGCAACTACATTTGCTTTTCCTTCGTGATACTGAATATCACAGTCGTAATCACTTAGGATTTCCATCCATCTTCTTTGTCTCATGTTTAACTCTTTTTGCCCAAAAAATATATTTTAAACTTTTATGGTCTGTATAGACAGTAAATTTACTTCCGTAAAGATAATGTCTCCAAATCTTAAGGGCAAAAATTACAGCTCCTAATTCTAAGTCATGAGTTGTATAATTTTCTTCGTGCTTTTTCAACTGTCTTGAGGCATACGCAATTACCTTCTTGCGTTGCATAAGCACACATCCTAAGCCTAGTTTTGAAGCATCACAATATACTTCAAAATCTTCAGTTCCTTCTGGTAAGGCTAAGATTGGAGCATTGGTTAACTTTTGCTTTAGAATTCTAAAGGCTTCTTCTTGCTTAGGTCCCCATTCAAACTTAACTGCTTTACAGGTTAGCTTAGTTAATGGTACAGCTATTTTGGAAAAATCCTTAATAAATCATCTATAATTTCCATTGCAGATTGTGGAACCTTCCAATTGGTAATTGCCTCTATCTTAGCAGGATCTACATGAATACCTTCGTGATTCATCATGTGTCCTAAGAATTGCACTTCCTTTAGCCAAAATTCACATTTCGAGAATTTGGCATAAAGCTTTTCTTTTCTTAACAAAGTTAAGAGTGCATGCAAGTGCTCACAATGTTCTGTCTGACTTTTGGAATAAATAAGTATATCATCTATAAAAACAATTACAAATTTATCCAAATACGGTTTACAGATCCTATTCATCATGTCCATGAATGCTGCAGGTGCATTCGTTAACCCAAAGGGCATGACTGAAAACTTGTAATGACCATACCTAGTTCTGAAAGCAGTTTTAGGTATGTCTTCTTCTTGTACCTTTAATTGATGATATCCGGAGCGTAAGTCAATCTTAGAGAAATATCTAGCTCCCTGGAGTTGATCAAACAGATCATCAATCCTAGGTAATGGGTATCTATTCTTAATTGTAACCTTATTCAATTCTCTATAATCGATACACATTCGCATTGAACCATCCTTCTTCTTTACAAACAACACTGGCGCTCCCAAAGGGGATGAGCTAGGTTGTATGAATCCTTTACTTAATAATTCATCTAATTGCTTTTTCAGTTCTAACATTTCGGTAGGAGCTAACCGATAAGGTGCCTTAGCTATCGGTGTAGTTCCAGGAATTAGATGAATCCTAAATTCTACTTCCCTATCTGATGGTAATCCTGGTAAATCTTCTGGGAATACATTTGGGTATTCTGAGACTACAGGAATTTCCTTAAGTTCTTTACCCTTAGTATTAATGATTACTGAAATCATATATACTATTCCTTGCTTTCGTTCATAACTAGCAACTTTCATTACTGATATGAACTTCATGGGCTTACGTGGTTTGTCTCCTATAATCGTGATTACTTCTCCAGTAGGTGCCTGAATTTCTATAGAATTCTTATCACAAAGGATTCGAGCATGGTTGGCTATTAACCAATCCATTCCTAACACATCATCGAATATAGCTAATTTCATAGGTAACAGATTTGCAGAAAATTTATGACCTAAAAGTTCTATTTCTACTTTTTGCAAAACCTGATCTATTTTAACTGAATTCCCATCTGCGGTTTCGACTGTAAAAATCTGCCTAATGTTGGTTAAAGGTAACTTAAGAGCTTGGCAGAATGAAGTATTGATAAAACTTTGGTTTGCACCAGAGTCAAATAATACTTTGGCATAAATGTTGTGAACTAAAAACGTACCACCTATCACATCTGGAATCATCTCGGCTTCCTGAGTAGTTAACTGAAAGGCTCGAACATTCTTCTTAGTAGCTCCGTCGGCTGTCTTGGCTTTGTTGTCTGCTGCTTTGACCAATTTAGGACATTCTGGTCTAAAATGTCCATTTTCTCCACAGTTATAGCAGATCGTTGTTTTCTTTCTGCAGTCTTCTTCACGATGTCCTACCATTTTACAAAAATTGCAGGTTTTACTACATCTTCCATAATGTTTCTTTTTGCAATTTTTGCAGAATGGCAAAGTTGAGGATTGCCCTGTTCCTCTTCTCTTGAAGCTGTTATTATTACCCGTACGAAATCCTTGGGTAATTTTCTGAGCCAGTTCCTTCTTCCTGTTTTCATCTTGCGTGCGTACCAGTTCGTCAGATAGGGTATTAGCTAATTCCACAGCATCGTCAATCGTGCGAGGTCTCGCAGCTTTAACGATGTTACGGATTTGACTAATCAATCCCCATATATAACGAGAAATGAGTACCGGTTCTGGCGAAGCCAGTGTTGCTACCACTCTAGCATATTCAAAGAATGTCGAAGTATAACCGCGACAATCTATACCCATCATTCTATGGTTTAAAAACTTATTTGCCATTTGATCTTTTTCATATTCGGGACAGAATTTTCTTTCTACAAGACTCTTAAATTCTTCCCATTTCATGGCATAAGCCTTATTTCTTCCTTTAGCCTGTAGCACCGTGTTCCACCATTCTAGTGCCCCTTCTTTAAAAAGATTGGACGCATACATGACCTGATCGTCCATGTCACATTTACTTATTGCAATTACTGCCTCGGTTTTCTCTAACCAACGCAGTGATGCAGTTGCTCCTTCATTGCCTGCAAATTCAGTGGGTTTACAAGCAAGAAATTCTTTGAAAGTGCAACCAGGTGTTGCGGCTTTCATTTTCTTAGGGAGCGGAGCCTGTCGTGGATTATTATCGTGATTAATATGATCATTGCCTCCGTTTACGCTATTACTGAAGTTATCTTCAGAAATACGTTTGCTAGGAACGATTTGTTGCGGTTCTATTGGATTTTTAACAGCAGCAACGATTGCTGGAATAGCATTGGCTATCCCTTGAGCAACGATATTTTCTATATCCTGCCTAGTCATATATTGATCCCCCGGTTGTTGCTCAGATTGATTAACCTCATTAACTGGTTCATTATTAGCGTTTTCCATCTGATAATTAATATATATAATTTATTAGTATCAAATAAATAACAATTACACAACACAATTATACAGAGTTCATAATACCAATATAGCCAAAACTATCGATTTCTCGATTTCCATTTATATTTAATAGTATGCATCAATACATACTATTATCTTATAGAATTTTATTTGTAGTTATTTTACAGACTGATAAACACAACCATAGTTCCATAAATCCCCTATCCTTTATCAGATGATATTCTAGTAATGGCGTTCCCTCTCATTGTATTTCCAGGAGATCTGTCCCCCAATCTCTTGGATCCTATTCCCAGCATCCATTAGTTCTTCGCCAAAGTGGCGGAGTTCAGCCATATTCTCGTTACTCATTGGTGGATTTGGTAAAGGTTCTGGTTGAACTGAGGAAAAAGCTTATAGGGATTGTTTTGGAGTAGTATTTCATTAGTCAACCATTCGTCTATTTGTGAGTGGATTGAAGGGTTTGGACTAGCTGGTTCTAAGTTCATTGGTAGTTGTGTTTCAAGAGAGTGAATAAAAACATTTTCATTAATAGGCTTAATAGTATTATAGCTTGTCAATATAAAATCTAGCTCTTCCTGAGATGGTAACCCCTCACTTTGCCTAGAGCTTTCCCCAATTTCCATTTTCTTAGGCTTAGGTTTCTCGAGAGGTGAAGTGTTGAATTCTATAGGTTCTTCTATGTCTGGTATATATACCTATTGAAATCTCTGGAAATCTTTATTCTTACTGGATAAAGATTTAAATTCTGAAGGGCGTCAGACAAGTCACTCATGCTGTTATGCAAAATACACAAATACTAAGTTAAAAATAAAATTTTATAGAAAAACTTTTAAATATTATTTCATATTGGGTAACTACCAAAACAACTTAAAATTAATACACACTAAGGTTTACTGACTTATTTACTAGGTAAGGTTTCTAGATTGTAGGTAATCCGAGTGCTAAAACTCTGAGTCAGATTATTTTAAAGATTTGTATTTATTGCTACAGTGGCTAATATATAGAGACCTACCCATACTGTACACAATTAGTCAGATAATAAAACACATAATCACAAAATAGTAATTAATTAAGTATTTTCTAAATACTTAATTGGCTTAAATCAGTGGCTCTGATACCACTTTTTTCTGTCACGGCCCCCGACCCGGTTTGACCCGTTTCAGGAGCCGCGGGATAGAAATCCCGTGGTTTTTATTTAACAGCGGAAGTTTCTTCAGGATCTTTTAAAAACTGAAATATTTCCCGATTATTTTATTTCACAACTCGGGATAGAACCCGGTAATTTACAATCTTGAGATTTCACAAAGAAATCTTTTATTTTACAAAACTGAGCCACTTCCTTAAGCTTGTAGTGCTTCGCGGCACTTTTCCTGGATCACAACAGATCACCTGAAACATGTTTGGAAAAGGTTTTGTCAGTGGGAAATACTGAGTGAATCATTCTTTTTACTAAAACGACCCATTTGTTATAATTCACAGTATTAAGAGCGATTACAATGTTTTTATATCAACCAACTACCCTCGGTACTTGTCACTCGACTCGTTTCTGTGACTGTGGTCATATCACCCATTGGCTAACTCGTTGTCCAATGGTGAAGATTATCAAGTAATTTATACAAAACCCCACATACCGGTTGTAATATGGAGATTACAAAGACTTAATCCCTGTAATTATAACCTTGAAAATAAATTGAGGTATTGTAAAATAGTTGATAAAAAGAGAATGACTCACATTGCAGATTTAATTGGGCAGAGCCTAGCCTACTGATTAGCCTTTTAACCTAAATTTAATAACAGGCACACAATTCAGTTAGTAACTTAATACAGCCTTTACGATAACTCACGAGATTAAACCCTCACAACGAATGACAAAGTGAGATACTTAAACATCCATCGAATTAACGACGAATGACAAAGCATAACCCTAATGTGGGCAGCACTTAAACATCCATTAGATATTTTAATCGATCGGACAATGAATCGTAACAGCGATTGAGTTATTACCCTGTATTGCGGCGTCGATTAGTGATCCGTGTGTGTTAATTGTGGTAAACAGAACGTAACTCAGTGCCTAAAACGAATTTCTTCATCGAACGAACGACAGAATGCAAGTGCCAGGCCCTTCTATTTATACCCAAAATTTGCACCTCCCGCTAGTCGCGGAAGAATCCGCGGTACTTGCCGCGTATCGCCTGGGATGTCAAAGTAGGGTAGGCCTGCTTCGTCACCTATCTAGCCCTGATGAGTCGACAACTTCGTAAAATTCGAATTTGACAGCGTTTTATAAGGATAATCGTTAATAGGGTTTTACACCCCTTGAGTTTTAGGGGCCCTGATCCTAATTCTGATTGTTCTGAAAATTTTAGGGTTTATGCAGAATCACTTGGGTGTCTCAATTAGGGTTTCCTTTTGGACAAATTAATTTAATAAATATGACTTTTGATGAGAGTTGTTACACCTATACGATACAATATCACACTTATAGGCTTATACGAGGTCAATACGTGACCTATGCGACGCTATACGATACGATATCACACTTATAGGCTTATACGAGGTCAATACTTGACCTATACTATGTTATACGATACGATATCACACTTATAGGCTTATACGAGGTCAATACGTGACCTATACTACCCCTATACGATACGATATCACACTTATAGGCTTATACGAGGTCAATACGTGACCTATACGACGCTATACGATACGATATCACACTTATAGGCTTATACGAGGTCAATACGTGACCTATACTACACCTATACGATATGATATCACACTTATAGGCTTATACGAGGTCAATACGTGACCTATACGATACGATATCACACTTATAGGCTTATACGAAGTCAATACGTGACATATACTACGTTATACGATACAATATCACACTTATAGGCTTATACGACGTCAATACGTGACCTATACTACACCTATACGACACGGTATCTCACTGATAGGCTTATACGAGGTCAATACGGGACCTAAACCACACCTATACGATACGATATCACACTTATAGGCTTATACGAGGTCAATACGGGACCTAATATTTGTATTATTTTTAATTCTTATAATTCATAATATTTGTATTATTTTTAATAATATTGTTTTTTTATAAATAAACACGGAAATACCCCAAAATACACACAATTAATTTACTTTTTTTTATAAATAAACAAAGGAATACACAATAAAAAAATACAAAAATGGAGCTTTATATACGCTCCTTAGAGGTCCCTACGCAGCGTATGAGACAAAAATGACACAACTACCCTTGTATTTGGCTTCGTATAGCCTCAACACAAGGGTATAAAAGACATTTTCAGACCTTTATATACGCTCCTTAGAGGTCTATACGCAGCGTATTTAAACTTTGTGAAAAAATGATCCCTCAAACCTACCAAAATGACTCAAAAAAATCTAATGGTTTATATACGCTGCGTATAGAGCTATACGCAGCGTATATAACCCTTGTTTTCTGTGCAATGATTGCTGATAAGGCTCTGAAATCCATGGTTTATATACGCTGAGTATAGCTCTATACGCAGCGTATAGAGGTAACACTATACGCTGCGTATAGGTCAATACGCAACGTAGGTAAACTCTAAGTGTGCATATAGGCAAACTGGGTGTGCAGATAGTTAGGGCCTAAAAATATATTGGGGATATACATGTTTCCCCGAACTACATATCCGATTATATACTTGATTTTTTTTTATTTTCCCTTAACTAGGTATGGGTACGAAATTACGAATATATTGGCTACAGTTCCATGTTCTGATTTTAAAATAACATAAGCAAGAAAATCGATATTTAGTAAATGCGTCACTTTTGTGGTGTGTTAACTTATAAGACCAATGCTATCAATCAGGCTGGCCATTCTCCTTTGCTATAGTTCCATGTTCTTTTAACTTTATTTTACATTATCCAGTGAAACATTATGTAGTAACATTTATAAGTATATACTTATCGTTTACATGTTATGTTTAGAATGTTTTATGTGTTTAATTGGTGTTATGCCAACCGCGAAACTCGCGGGTTCTTAGACTAGTATTGGTATTATTATAAGTCGAAAACTGATTTTAATTGAGAAAAACAGTTGCAATTGCGTGAGATTAATCTTGATAATAAAGGGTGACCTTTCAGAACTTGTTTCGCTAAGCATTTTTACAAGAAAGGATGTAGCTTTGTAATTTTCCATCTTAAGTTGATCACTTGCTCATTTGAATAAACCATCTCCGTTTGCTTGATTTAGATTAGATTACTTTTTTTCTTATATAAGATTTCTTCCACTAATCTTGTATAGGTTTTATAAATATTTTGACTTTTTTATAAATAAAAAAAATCAAAGTCATAATCTTATTTTATAAGCATTTTGGTTTTATAAGGTTTAAAGTTTTTAATATATTTTGTAAACATTTTGCGTTACAGAACTTCATTTCAATTTTCAATTTGTATGACCTTTTTTACAAGCATACTATTTTAAAATGAATTAAATTCGGTTTTGCTTCCTAATGTTTGAAAAAAAAAATTAATCATTTTTCTCCAAAAGATTAAAAATTATCAATTTACCTTCAAAAGTTCATTGTCCATTTTTTAAGGCCTCTTATCAATTTACATTCATGTCCCCCATTAAGTCTAACACATGGGCATGTTATCTTAATCATTTTCTCTCTCACTTACAAAAGTTCTGAAGAAAAGTTTTTATTTTGTCAAATCTTAGAAGGGAAAACCGAATTTAACTCTAATCTTTGTATGTTTATTTACTTTTTTTTGGATTTCATTTTAATCCATCGTAAATACATTTTTTTTTTTTGGGGTAAAACATCGTAAATACATTTTGGAATCATATAAAATATACGTTCTCCAGCATCCCTAATTTCATTCACAATTGAGTCCAAAAAGTTTTAGTCAATGAGTGAGGAAATGACCAACATCTCCATCATATGACAGACAGACATATGGGTTAGACTTAACAAGAGAAGTAGATTTTATTAAAGATTAGGATAAAAATGAAACAAGTAATGAAACTTTTGGAGGTAGATCCTTGTTTCTAATCCATTGGCCGTGGTACTCTGTTTCAATCCATGTATTATTGCTCTTGAGTTTTACTTTGGACGCCCGATAAACGGTGGATCCATCAACCGATAGTGTGGCTTCTAGGCATTTTTTGTGAGATCTTTTTAGGTTTCGTGCATATGAGTAATTGGTGTCTTTTTATTGTTTTTTTTATATCTCTTATTCAGAGCATTCTCATTCAATCCATCAAATTATACATACATTCCACTAAAAAACAACTCCTATATCAATATATTTTCACTAAAAATAAATACTTTTTCTCTCTCATTTTCAATTAAATAATATTATCATTACATTTTCCTCTCTTCTTCACTCACAACCACTTTCAATATATATTAAAAAAATTATACTAGGTGAACAGTGTCCCCCCAAATATACAGATGAACAATAAGATTTTCCCTTTCCTCCACTAACAACCATTTTTTATACCCTTTATAATATAAAAACTACCTCTCACATATTTTGATGGTTTTGATGAGAATGCTCTCACAATTAACAAATTTGGTGTTAGATTCTTTTGCCGGGTATTATAGAAACAATATGGTAAGAATTGAAAAATGAATAGTTAGTTAGAAGTGGTGATTAAAGTTGTTGCAAATGAAAGAGTTGATAAAATTTCAACACGTAAACTTAGTTTCACTTTTGAAAACGGGAATGAAAAATCAAAATATCAAACTATATTTTAACACGTTTTTAATAACTTCTTCTAAAATTTAAATATGAATTATTTAACAGGTTATTAAATGAACTTATTATTATTAATAAGTACTGTTCATGTTACTTTATTTACGAATATCTCATGTTCGATTATGGGTTATGTTGGAGTTGATAACTTGATATGTTTAATAAAACGGGTAATTTTAGTTGATCTAAAACCTAACTAATTTTGTGGGTGTTTTTTGGTATGTTAGAAATTGTCACCCCTTGTATTTGTTAGTGTGAGTTGGTTTTAGTGTTATTATAAGATGATAAGCCGTGGAGTTTTTTAATTAATCTTTTATAATAATAATAATCTATACTTTATATAAAAGGAGAAATCCAAGTGACATAAGAAAAGCTGATGTATCAGCTAGAGAGCATGTCCAACAATGTTTTTCTTATGTTATTATTACATCATAAAGCCTAATATTAAAAGCTTTAAAATTCAAAGTTGGCCCACATTCATATTCCAAACCTCTGCTGAGGAAAGGTTTGCCCATATAAATCCTTAACATTTAAACTTTTGTTTAAACATCTGCCCTCAACATTTTATAATTTTATAATCAAACATCTGTTCCCAATAAACATCTGTTGAGATTCAAAATTCTGGCTCCACATTCAAAATTCAAAATTCAAACCATATATTCTAGTCCTATAAATAAGGGTTAATAATCTGGCTCCACATTCAAATCTCTCCCGCTCACATCTGTGAGCGTATCTCCCTCTCTCTCTCTCTCTCTCTCTCAGATGCATCTTTCTCTGATTCAGCCACTAATCTCCGATTACACTTCTTTGTTCGAATGTTTGTTGATTATGTTTACATGTTATCGTTCCAGTATCATTGTTCCAACATCGTCGTTTCAATGAAGCTTCCCATCACACATCAACCTTTCAATATCAATGTTGCAGTATCATTGTTGCAACATCGTGAAAAGTTGCATGTGCTATCTTCTTTGATGGGAGACTTGCATTGTTCGATTTTCGTTAAATCGAAAGTCAGGTTTTCTTGCGTCAGGAAGATTTTCTCCTTTTATAGAAAGTATAGATTCGTGCAATATCGTGAAAAGTCAGATGTGCTACAACAGTTGAGAAGAGACCTTTGCATTTTAGGTTTGTTTCTTATTTTGATTAACTGTTGATGATGTTGAGAGTTTTTATTTACACTGACATTTTAGAATATGTTAAGATGCATGTTTATATTATTAAAATGAACTACTACATAGAAAAATACAAATTTAATGAAATATTTATAAAGTATTACACGCTAGAGTTAACACTTGCTAGGATTTCGTAGACTCTGGCCTTTCTCCATGTGATTTCATGCTCTCTTTTGAATTCCAGGTCAGTTAGCATGTTGCAGATTTTCTGATCCTGTTTTAGAAGTTGTGTCAGAAACTCTTCTGCATTCTTCTGGAACTCTGATGGAGGAGAGTGGAGGACTTCATCGAGCAATGCTATGCTGTTCCAGGTTTTGTTGTAATTAGTGTCATTTATTATGTCGACTTTCCTGTTTAGTTCTTCGTCTGTTCTTTGTTCTTTGAGTGACCACATGGAGAACTGTGTTTTAACATCGTTGGTATCTGACCAGTGGTAGAAGCTGAAGTTTGCCATGTAGATTTTTTGTTGGTTTTCTGATTTGGAACAATTTTGACAGAAAGTGATTTGTAGGACAATTTGTTGATGTTTTGAATCAAAAGTAATCATCGGTCTTTTATAGAGTTTAAAAACGCGTCCACGTGGTAAATCAAGAGGTTAATTGTAATTGTGATAATCTGCTTTTGTTCTTTGAACTTCGAAATTTTGTCCCTTGGGTTTCTTGGTATTTAATTTTATATTAAATGTACACGTTTTCATAATACCAAATTTCAATATATAAACTCATAGTCACTTCAACTATTTTTCATCACGTTTTCCTACGAAGATATCATACTTTCAGGAAAGTCGAGTAATATAGTTTATTCAAATGGCGTCATTCACAAATGCGAAATCAGATGATTTAAAGCAGCGTTTTGTCAGGCAAATCGAGGAACAGGTGTATGCAGATAGGGCTACTCTTCAAGAGTTGAAGAGATGTTTTGATGGATTGCAAGCTGGCATGTTCACTAGAGAACAGGTTTCCAGAGATCTTATGCGGATGCCTTCAACCTCCGTTCGTGAGCTTTGTGTTGTCAGTAATATAGAGTGCGGTGATAGAGACGTGGAGTTCATGGCGATGTTGAAGGATATACATCGAGAGGTTCAGCAATCGATAGAGTTGAAGCTAAAGTTTTTTAATTCTTGCTGTTATTGTTAGATTTGAACTTTAATGTTGTTCAGTATGTGATGTAATTATTGGAGTTTTAGTTTTGACATCATGAATAAATGAATAAATTTTAATTTTATGAATCTATGTTAGGTTTTTTTTTACTTATTTAGTGTTTGAGTAAGATTTAGATTATGTTGATGTTGAATTGTGTCTGAACATCTGTTTGGTAAGTCAACAGAGGTTTAATAGTGTCAAGGGTTGGTTTGATGGTGAACAGATTATGTTGATGTTGAATTGTGTTTGAACATCTGTTTGGTAAGTCAACAGTGGTTTAATAGTATCAAGGGTTGGTTTGATGGTGAACAGATGAGTGCAAAGATAAAACAAATGTTTAGAATTTGATCATTGAGAGCAGTTTTTTGAAGAATCTGTGCTCCTGCAAATTACAGATAGTCAATACTTGGACTTGTAAAAGGTCTGTTGTAGTTAAAGTTTGGCAAAAGAGAACATCTCCTGATGATGAAACAACTGTGTATTCTAACGACTGTTGATACTAACAGTGATTGGGCTAATGATGAATAAGTATTATTATATAACGTCTGCTATAAGTATTATTATATAATTTTGTTTATCAATAACAGTTTTTTGGAAAAAATTACAGTATATTTTGGTGTTATAAAATGTGTGTTGTAGCTAAAGGCTGACAAAAGAGAGCATTTGCTGATGAATAAATGTCTGAAGATGCAAAGGTCTGCTATGGGTCAACAGATGTTAACGAACAACAGATGATATTCAATCTTAAAATTCTTAACAGAGGATTTGATACTAACAGTGGTTGGGCTAATGATGAATAAGTATTATTATATAACGTCTACTATAAGTATTATTATATAATTTTGTTTGTCAACAACAGTTTTTTGGAAGAATTTACGGTATATTTTTTGTGTTATAAAATGTGTGTTGTAGCTAAAGTCTGACAAAAGAGAGCATTAGCTGATGAATAAATGTCTGAAGATGCAAAGCCCTGCTATGGGTCAACAGATGTTAATGAACAACAGATGATATTCAATCTTAAAATTCTTAACAGAGGATTTGATACTAATAGTGGTTGGGCTCATGATGAATAAGTATTATTATATAAGGTCTGCTATAAGTATCAGTTTTTTGGAAGAATTTACGGTATATTTTTTGTGTTATACTATGTGTGTTGTAGCTAAAGTCTGACAAAAGAGAGCATTTGCTGATGAATAAATGTCTGAAGATGCAAAGGTCTGCTGTGGGTCAACAGATGTTAACGAACAACAGATGATATTCAATCTTAAAATTCTTAACAGAGGATTTGATACTAACAGTGGTTGGGCTAATGATGAATAAGTATTATTATATAACGTCTGCTATAAGTATTATTATATAATTTTGTTTATCAACAACAGTTTTTTTGGAAGAATTTACGGTATATTTTTTGTGTTATAAAATGTGTGTTGTAGCTAAAGTCTGACAAAAGAGAGCATTTGCTGATGAATAAATGTCTGAAGATGCAAAAGTCTGTTATGGGTCAACAGATGTTAACGAACAACAGATGATATTCAATCTTAAAATGCTTAACAGAGGATTTGATACTAACAGTGGTTGGGCTAATAACAAATGTTAGACTTACGACTGTTGAGTTACACCGATTGAAAACAACTGTTTTTGAAAATTCCGCTTGCCTAAAAATACATTCACTATTAAAGGTTACCGTCTGTTGTCATAATTTCTGTTTATCCTAATGACTGTTGATTTACTAAATTGCTGACTGTCATCCATTATGACAACAGAGGTTCTGATGTAGACAGATGTTAGCTAAAAATAAAACAACTGCAGAAAGTTATCATCTGTTCTGATAACTTCTGTTTATCTAACGACTGTTTGACTTACATTGTTCCCAATGTCCAACAGAGGTTTCCAAACAACTGTCATCGATTGTCGCAAGAGAGGTTCTGGCATGGACAGATCTTAGCCATCAAATATTTGTAACTACTGTCACGTCAGCATTCACTTATTCTCTCTATATAAAAGCTTCTGGCATGGACAGATCTTAGCCATCAAATATTTGTAACTACTGCCACGTCAGCATTCACTTATTCTCTCTATATAAAAGTTGTTTCATCCCTAAATCGAGGTTCTACCACTGCAGTCTCGAATTCAAAATTCTCAAAAACAGTTTCCAACATATTAAAAACACTCCAACTTAAACCCTGTTTCATCCCCAAATCACCTTCTTTTCCGATCATGTATCTGAACATCAAAAACCCTCACAACTACCTCCCCATCTTCGAGAAAACCCGCAAAAATACCAGCTATCACTCAATAATTGACCTTTTAACGTCATCGAAATACGAATCAAGTCTTACTGCTGATGCTCCGGTTCATAAAGAAACACTTCGACAATTTTGGTTTAATGCTGAAATAGAGGCTGAAGATAATAATCCAGTTGACATCACATCTAAGGTCGGGGAAATTGTGGTACGAATTTCTCCCTTTACAATTTCCACACAGGGTTCATTGAAAGAGGGTATGATGCATAATTAAAGCAAGTTACTATCTACAAACCAAACTTCCCTCCGCCAATTAAATTTTTGTTTCATACTCTTTTAACTTGTCTCTCAGCCAAGACCACCGCATTTAATGAGATACCTTTGAACATTCAGTATTTGGGTTATGCTATTTTAACAAAATCTGATTACAATTTATCACAGGCACTGTTTTCTGATTTGTTGAATAATGTGAAAAATGTGAAAAAATTGAAAAAAGGTGTTCGTCGTAATGCTTTTCTGTTGTATTCAAGACTTCTAAGCTACTACCTATGAAAACAAATGTCACAAACTGATTTTGAACAAGGTGTAGCTTTTCAAATAAATAGTCTTACAAGTAAAACTTTTACTAAACTTATGGATAAAGAGTCAAAAGTTTCAACAACTAAAACAAAGGGGGATGAGCCTGTTTTAGATGCGTCCGCATCAGTTGCTCAAACTTCTGTTGTTGAGCGAACTGCTCCTGGTGATCTTGACACCACAACCGGTGTTGTGAAACACACACCAGGAAAATGCAAAAAGAAAGTTGTCACATCCAAAAAGCCCATCAAAACTAAACAAAATAAAAAGGTTCCTCTGGAAGATGAGATCCCAGAGGTTAATGTAGTGAAAACACAAATGTCACTTGAAACCACTGCTGCTACTTCTTCACAGTTGTTGGAAAGATCTCAACCCATCCAAACTCCTCATGTATCGTCACAAAAGGATCATGTTGTAAGTACATGGACACCACAACATGAAGTAGACCTTTCATATGAAAGTATGTTTAAAAGTCCCTCTCCCAGGGCAATCACTCTTTCTACACCACAACCCTCGGCTCAAGTTCCATCAACAATATTACCTCTGTTTGAAGCAATTGAATTTCAGAAAGAAAACAGTTCCTCTAATGCACACATTACTGAGAGTAGATCACAACAAATGAGTGTGTCTGAACTAATTCAATCTCCTATCCTACAAACAGTTGAGGAGGTTATCCCCATTGAGTATTACGAAACTCTTGGTGGTAGTTCAAGTGGAGCAGCCAGTACAACTGTTGAACCCATTGGTGATCAGTTGGACAGTGGTTACATCATTAAGTCTCCTTTGAAGGCAACTACTGATGAGGTTACAACTGAAATATCTGCTTCGCCAATAGGTAGTCCCCATAACAAAGACAAAGGGGTATATGTTTCTAATGATATGGAGACTTCTCCTATTATCAAAACAAATACAACCACTACAGGTGGGAATTCAGATGATCCTATTAAAGTAGGTGATGAATTAACTTATAAGGATTTGACGGTTAGAGTGTCTACCATTGAAACGGATGTTGCTGAAATGAAAGAATTGATTAAGTAGATGATAGAGTTTTTTAAAAGTCAACCTACCAGACAGGAAATTGCCAATGAGCTTTGGAATTCTATGCAACCCATCCTTCAATTTCAGTTTGGAATTTATCAGAAATTTGGTTGATGCCAGGTATAAAGACACACTAGCAGACATTATGAACATTAAGGAACATTTGTTGGAACTTACTGGCTCCACCTCTACATCAATCTTTGAGAAAGATGAATATGATGATAATGATGCCAAAAAGGGAGAGAAAGATTCATTGAGAAAGTTGCCACCAGATTCAAAAGCTAATCCTACAGAAATTGTATCCCCTGCTCAACCTAAATCCTAACCTTCTCCAAAAAAACCACCACAAAAGAAGGAGAAAATACCTTCCACACCATCATCACCCATTTTGTCAATAGATGCTGGGAACACAAAAGTATCAGCAGATGTTTACCAAACAGCTGCTAAGACCCCAGTTGTTTCAGCAGAAGTTTCTCAAACATCTGCCATGATCATTTTCACTACACCAACCACAATTCAACCATCTCCAACTTCACAAAGATTTCCCATACATTCATCTTCACTACCAAACCATTCTCCTTCACCAGAAATCATCTCCACACGTAAGAGAAAAACTCATATCGATAGAATCACAAAAATGAACAATGATCCTCTGGTAAAGCCAACTCAATCTAATTGGAAGAAAGTGAAAACAGTGGATTCAGATGAGGTATTGAAGTTTAAAAGAATGAGAGAAGAGCTTGTGGCTGCTGATTATGGTCCAGTTAGATCCATTGCCAGATGGTCTAAACTAAAGATAGTTGAGACCTACAAAAAGCTGGAAGAAGTTAGAGCTGAACATTCAAATGTCTTCAAAACTCAGTATATCCTACAACTGCTGCTCTGTCTCCAAAAATCAGTACTCCGAAAAACCTTCTCTCATCATCTGATTTGTCTGAATCAATTGCAAATTTAGTTAGCAGACCACAATCACCAAACTCATCTTCAATAATTCTTTGCCCAAGAAAACCAGCTGATCTAAAAATAGTAAAGTGGAAGTCATGCTCAAAAACCTAAGTATTGACTTTGATCAGATCAGATGGTAGTGTTGTAGAGATTAAAATGGATAGTGCATATAATCTGAATGCATACGATCTCCAAGATTTGTTGGACCTTCAACTTGAGAGGGATGATGAAGAAGACATGTTATCCCTGGACTTTGAACTACAATTCAAAGGACAAATCAGGGAGATGTTGATGAGAAATAAAAATCAGTAATAAAGAAGGGTTTTTGTATCATCTGTTGTATAGGGAGATTGTTGGATCAGCAGCTGTTACATTGTTTGCAGTAGCATATTTAACCAGATCACAACATGTAGCGAAGGACATGTTGCTGCGTAACAAATTATGGAGTGAGGTTTGATGTGTGTTGTTTAGGCAGGTGATCGTATGTTCTTAGTTAATGTTTGTTAAAGTTAAGTTGTATTCGAATTTTATTAAGTTTGTTAGACATCTTTCATATGTACTTATGTTTATAACAATTTATATTGTCAATGGGTGGATACTCTCTTTTATGAATAAGAGAATGGAAATAATCATATGTAACTGATGAATTTTATTAAGTTTGTTAGACATCTTTTAGACATCTTTTATTAACTTTGTTAAATATCTTTTATATTTACTTATAGTTGTCTTTTAGCTATAATAGATAACACGTTTTGGTACAATATCTATACACATACCTATTGACCAATAGTGTATATCAATTTTATAAGTCTGCACAATTTTTTTTTACTCTCTGTCAATATGGCCTATGCATGGTTTCTAAGAAACGACCCGTGTTTGCACACGGGTCATACCGCTAGTAATAATAATAATAATAATAATAATAATAATAATAATAATACAATGAGCTAACGGGTTATGTGGGGTTCCATCTAGAGGTGGGCAACGACCGGTTGTTGCCCCCCTTTTTTAAATTTATATATATATATATAGGGGGCCGCTAAAACGAGAACCACCTCCAGTTGTAAGAACCGCGAGAACCACTCTTAACCAATCAGAATATGCCAATTCAAAGGGTATATTGGTCATTTCCCCCTTAATGTCTAATCATTATTCTCTCTCATCTGTCTGCCTATTAAAGTTGCAGACTTCTTTATCATCTCTCATCTTTGTTCATCTTTCTCTCATCTCTCCAAAAACCAAATATGAAACTCGCCTGAGAAACCCTAACCGCCGGAGTAAACCATCACCGCCGCCCTCCTTCAAATCCTAATCACCGGAGAAAACCATCACTGCCGCCCCCGCTCGCCGCCCCCTTTCTTATTCCATATTCAATGAAGATAAAATATCAGGATCATTTGAAGGGTGTTTCTCTCTCTAATAGGCTCTCTCTCTCTCATCTCTCTCTCACCGAGGTGAGAGAAAGAGAACGGCGGTGGGGAGGTGGTGGTGGGAGGTGGTGGAAGACGGTGATGGCGGTGGGCTGTTCGGGAGTCGGTTCTGGTGCAGATGGTTGGTGGGGGGTCCAAAGGTTCGATCTTGTTTATGTTATTATTTGCAATCTCACATTTTGTTTTTGAATGAGTTTTGATTTTGGGGGACTCATCCAGCCTGATGGGTGAAGGGGGTTGTTGTGGTGGGTTAGGGGGCGGTGGGTCGAAGGTGGGTGTTTAGATCTGTGTTTTTTATTTTCATTCTCTGGGGGGTGTTTTGTTCTGTGTTCTTTGATTCTCTGGTGATTTGATTCTCTGCTGGGTTTGTGCAGAGATCGGTGGTCGTTTTGTGGGGAGACCGGTGGGTTTGAATGATGTTCATGTTCCTTCTGGGTTTTGAATGATGTTCAACGTCCTTCTGGGTTTGATTGATGTTCATGTTTCTTCTGGGTTTGAATGTTGTTCATGGTCCGGTTCCGACGACAGGTATGGTTTCGTCCCCGGTGATGCCGGTCGTGTCGTTTGATGTCGGTTGGGCCAGTGATTGGGTGGTGGTTTGATTTTGTTTTTTTGAATGTTGAACAATCTTGACTCTATTTTTGCTTAGATCTTGGTTTGATTTGTTTTTAGTTTTGGATTTGCAAGAAGGTGGGTGTTGATCTTTGGATCTTTAATTTGTGGGTTTGATTTTGCAATCTCAAATCATTAATTTGTGGGTTTGATTTTTGCAAACAGAGATTTTTGCAAACAGTGAACTTGGATTTGAAGTTTGAAAGGGCAATCATTCTAAATGCCCCTGTTTTCTTTGATCTATGATTTAAATGAAGTTTGAAGTTTGCAATTTGATTGAACAAATGTATTCGAACGGATACAGGTTTGCTTTTATTATGTGGGTTTTGATCGGTTTGGATTTGGGGGCGATGATGCAAAAAAAAAACGTTGATTTTGATGACGATGGCGCCGCAAAGACGGCGGGGGGTAGGTTTTTTGAACCTGCAACCCCATTTTGCAGCCTTTTTTATTATCGGAAAATCTGAGCCAAACCCCTTTTTTTTTCGAGATACGCTTTGTTTTGATGTTGTTGGCTTTTTATATTTTTTTCCCTAGTCGATGACGATAAGAATCTATCTGAGACACCTACCGAGTTTGCGTTTTCTAGGTGCGTTCGTGTTGCGTAAAATAAGTTTTTGTAAAAAAAAATTGTTAAACCGTAAACTTTTTAACGTAAAACGTAAAAAACGTAAACTTTTTTAACGTAAAAACGTAAAACTTAAAAGTTTTACGTAAAACGTAAAAAGTTTTTTGTAAAGCGTAAAAAGTTTTAGGTAAAACGTAAAACGTAAAATCTTTTAGTAAAATGTAAAGAGTTTTACGTAAAACATAAAAAACCGGCGCGTAAAACGTAAAAAACGTTAACGTAAAAAACCGGCGTGTAAATCGTAAAAACGTTAACGTAAAAAACCGGCGTGTAAAACGTAAAAAACCGGCTCGTAAAACGTAAAAAACCGGCGCGTAAATCGTAAAACGTAAAAAACCGGCGCGTAAGACGTAAAAAACCGGCGCGTAAAACGTAAAAAACCGGCGCGTAAAACGTAAAAAACGGCGCGTAAAAAACCGGTCGAAAAAACGACGCGAAAAAACGAAGCGTAAAAACCGGGCGTAAAACGTTCCGTAAAGAAAAGCTCGTAAACAACGGTTTTAAAAAAAATTATCATTAAAATCTGAATTTAAAATATTTATTTAATATAAAATTCTGTTTTTTAATAAAAATTAATTAAAGAATAGGAAAAAAAACAATTAAATATAATATATATAAAAAGACAAAAAAAGTAATTTTACTTAAATACCATTTTAGATTATAATATTAAAGACATAATAAGACAAAAAATACTTAATATTATTTTTAAATACTTTTAATCTCATCCATCAATCATCTTGATCTAATGGCTAGAAAGTGGTTCTCGCGGTTCTTACAACTGGAGGTGGTTCTCATTTTAGCGGTCCCATATATATATATATATAGGGGAGGGTTATCTTGAGAACGCTAAATATTGCGAGAACCGTGAGAACGAATGAAAAAACCAATCAAAACCAATTTTTGTTATACAAACCTCATTGTAATTAAAATAAAACATCAAAAAAATAATTTACAACATCAAATAATTCATTTCTCCTTTCAAAATCACTCTTTTTAGATTTTTTACACATGTGTAAATATAACAGATTTACACATGTGTAAATGGCAAACTTACACATGTGTAAATTTTCTTTATTTACGAATTCACGTAAATTTAAACGTGTAAATTAAATTTCTAACATTGTATTCGAATAATAATGATAAGTGTAGAAAACACATGTGTAAATTTTCTTTATTTACGAATTCACGTAAATTTAAACGTGTAAATTAAATTTCTAACATTGTATTCGAATAATAATGATAAGTGTAGAAATTTTTTTTGAATTTGATTCGTTTTTGACCAACTTCTCGCGGTTTTTTCATTTGTTCTCACGGTTCTCACAATATTTAGCGTTCTCATTTAAACCCTCCCCTATATATATATATAGGGTCAGGATTTAGAGAAAACGGTGAAAAGTGTGAGAATGGAGAGAATGGTTATGGATCTTCAGATTAAAACAATCTATGGACTAGATGACGCGGTGGCGTTTTCG
The DNA here is from genome assembly GCA_030545235.1 of Helianthus tuberosus. Taxonomy (NCBI): domain Eukaryota; kingdom Viridiplantae; phylum Streptophyta; class Magnoliopsida; order Asterales; family Asteraceae; genus Helianthus; species Helianthus tuberosus. The sequence continues at coordinate 150,449,865 of CM060448.1, forward strand.
TAAATAACATCACTTTTATTACTGTGGCGCGCTTCATTAAGGGTAAAAAAGTCTTTTGACTTCTCTACACAAAACGCCATCTCATGAAATAAGACGCCATTAAAATTACCGCCTTAACCTACAATAGCACACACCATCCTAATCTAAAAACGCCATTAGATATAAAACGCCAAACTTAATTATAATAAAATCCCGCCGAAAAACATCCTATATATACAACATCTCAGACCTTCCATTAAAACACACAAAAAACCCAAACGCAGTATTTAATATATACCATTCGTCTTAGAAACGCCAAAAAACCCAAACATCAAATATCCTTTAAACCAAAACGTTTATTTGAAATTCAGTTTGGTTGTCGGTAAGGTTTCGCTCAATGTAATGGACAAAATCCTTAAGTGATGATATTGTTCATTTCATTGAGTAAAATCTTATTGACTTTATCCTCAACTTCCATCCAATTTATAACGCCAAAACATAAAAAAAACATTATTGAGGTTTGTTCTCAATAAAGTTTAGCTGTATGGGGTGGACAACATTGTCAGACATCTTTCTTAACTGAGGATTAGCAATGTTGTCCATCTCATACAGCAAAACATTATTGATTTAGCATGATCAAATTTAGAGGTTTAAGATACTTTTATTTAGTGGTGTTCTTTTTCTCGGTAAAACGCCAAAAAGTTAAAAAAAAATCAAACATCGTTCATTGGAAATTCAAGATTGTTGGCTGAAGGGTGTAGCTCAATAACATTTTGTTGCATGAGATGGACAAATCTTCAAGAAAAAGAGGCTGATTTCAGACTTTGTGCTTCCACACGGCAACAAAAAAACTACTTCAAAAACAAAAAAAAATCAAAATAAATCATACGAAAGTCGTAACAGCCAGTGAAGATGCTTCAAAAGAAGAAAGAGACCGGTGACAGTGAAGATTTGGAAGATCAATTGTTTATAATTTTTTTTAATTTTCTTTTTCAGATGATTTTTATATAATAACGCCATATATAATAAAAACGCCACACAGCCAAATGTTTATCAAAACGCCATCATGCCATAAAATGCCCCAAAAACTACCAAACTATAATAAAATTACTTTGGACAAGTATTATAAAAAACCCCAAAAATAAAAAATAAAATAAAAACTTGAAAAGGTAACTAGAAACAGTAACTACAAAACAGTAAAACTGAAGAGACGGAAAATTTATTATATTAGCATCTAAAACGCCAAACTTGAAAGATGGGACGTGTTACAGACTTCAGAGATAAAGCTTATCAAAAACAGTAATTACAAACAGTAACTGAAACGACGAATACTTTATATTTGGTGACAGTTCTTGTAGCATTAACGAAGAGAGAGACTGATGACATTGAAGATTGTGAAGAGAGATCCGATTAGGATTTTTAATTTATTTTTTTCACTTCTATTTTTTCCCTATGGTTGTAATATAATTTTTCGATTGTAAAACGCCAAGATACCACAAACGCCAAAAATGTATATAAAAATAATAGAACAATTGGTCATTTTGTCTATAACTCCCTGAAAACGTCATTCAGAGAGATATTCTGACCCCTTGGGGTTCCAATGGCATACGATTTGAAAAACGCCATAAACGCCAAAATATTAATACAATGAAACCATTAAAACGGCATATAGATTATTGAATTTGGTTGACGCCAAAAAATCTTAAACCACAAAATTAAATCAATATTGTGAAAAGTGGAAGATAAAATGATAAAAAAGCTCATACGCCCTAATTATATCACGTGCCACGTGTTGGGCCAGGATGCGTTCTCACCGTTCTCACGCTTTTGGGCGTTTTCTCCTGATCCCGTACATATATATAGGTAGAGGATCCTGTAAAAAGTGCTCAAAGTGTGAGAAGTGTATTATAACACTATATATAATACTATATAACACCATATAAACACCGTATAACAATATGTAACACCATATAATACAATATAACACTATGTAACACTATATATCATTATATAACAAATATAACACTATAGGTTGTCTGATAGCATGTCTATGATAGATGTATAGTGTTATATTTGTTATATAGTGTTATATAGTGTTACATAGTGTTATATGGTGTTACATATTGTTATACGGTGTTTATATGATGTTATATAGTATTATATATAGTGTTATAATACACTTCTCACACTTTAGGCCCTTTTTACACTATCCTTACCCTATATATATATATATATATATATATATGACAAAGATCCGTTAGGAACCTCCCCTTATTGCGAGAACCGCAAGAACCAATGTGAACACAACCAAAAATGGCTAAAAATAGCTAAAAAACACACAAATTTTTTTTATGTTAAAATCGCTAATTTTAGTAGCCAAAAAAATTTTTTTTTTTTAATTTAAAAAAAAAATTTTGCTACTAAAAGTAGCGATTTTAACATAAAAATATTAAAAAAAATTTAGATTTTTTTTAGGTTTTTTGGGCGTTTAGTTTTTAGCATTTTAGCTTGGGGGGGGGGGTGGGGGTTTAGGTTTTAGGGGGGGTGGGGGTTAGGTTTTTCTTTTGTTTTTTTAGCTATTTTAGGTTGTGTTCACATTGGTTCTCGCGGTTCTCCCAATAAAGGTGGTTCTCGCATGAACCTTACCCTATATATATATACATACAGGGAGCCGCTAAAATAGAAACCACCTCAAGTTGTAAGAACCGCGAGAACCAATTTCAACCAATTAGATTATGCCAACTAAAAGGGTGTTTTGGTCTTTTACCCCTAATGTCTAATCTCTCACTCTCTCTCTTCATTAATTCCTCTGTCCTCTTATTAAATGTCTCTCTTCTCTCTTCACTTTATTTCTCATTTATATCATTTTCATTTCTGTCTCATCTCTTCTTCAAAACACAGAGATTCATGATTCAACCCAAACCATAACCCCCCCATATTCATCTTCTCTGATCCACCCCTCCCACCTAAACTGCAGCCGCACCTACTCCCCGTTGTACCCCCCTCCTTCTCCGTCTCCGGTGGATGCCGCCGCCGCACATGGGGGTTTCACGCATGTGTGAGCGGCGGTGGCTGATGATGTTACTATGACCGCTCGTTTCTCCGGCGACCCTCAGACCTGCAACCCATCTCTCATCTCCTCCAAGGAACCCAAAAGATGTTTGATCGGTGGAGAGGACGTGGTTGGTCGACGGCGGAAGACGGCGGTGGGAGGTGGTTGGTCGGCGGTGCTGGTGTTGGTGGCGGTTTCACGTTTGTAGAGATCATGGCAGAAAGGGGAGGCGGTTTCACTGATGATGTTCATGTGTTTGTTTGTAAGAGATTTTGCTGGGTTTTGCTTGTGAGTTTTAATGTTTGAATCTGTGGGTTTTTGCTGGGTTTTGTTGGTGCTTTTTGCTAGAATCGAACACTGATTTTTGGATAGTGATTTCAAATCACAACAGTGATTTTTGGATAGTGATTTTGAATCACAACAGTGATTTGAACACTGATTTTTGGATAGTGATTCGAACACTAATTTTTGGATAGTGATTCTTGGATAGATCCGAACAGTGATGTTGAATGTTTTAAATATGTGGTTTTAAATGTTTGAATGTTTGGATAGTGATTTTGGTAGATTTCGAACACTGATTTTTGCTGGGTTTTGCTGGTGATTTTAAATGTTTGAATGTTTGAACAGTGATTTTTGGTAGATTCGAACAGTGATTTGGGTTGGGTTTGCTGGTGATTTTGAATCTTTGAATCTGTGGGTTTTGCTGGTGCTTTTTGATAGATTTTCGAACAGTGAACTATGCGGGTTTTGATCCGTTTTGCATTCGGGCGGTGATTTTTGAACTGTATATTTTGATGACGATGGCGCGGCAAGGTTGGTGGATGGTAGATTTTTGAACATGCAACCCAACTTTGCAGCCTCTGATTATCGAAAAAATCTGAGCCAAACCCCTTTTTTCAAGAATCCAAACATTGTTTTTTATTTTTGTTGTTGATTTTTTATTTATTTTCCCAGTCGATGATAATAACAATCTATCTGAGACACCTACAGAGTTTACGATTTCTGGGTGCGTTCGTTTTTGCGTAAAAAAGTTTTTGTAAAAAAAAAAGTTAAACCGTAAACTTTTTAACGTAAAACGTAAAAAGGTTTTACGTATAACGTAAAATGTTAAACATAAAACGTAAAATTTTTAACGTAAAACGTAAAAAGTCTAAAAAGTTTAACGTAAAATGTAAAGCGTAAATTTTTTAACGTAAAACGTAAACTTTTTAACCTAAAACAAAAACTTTTATGTAAAAACTTTTTAACGCAAAACGTTAAACTTTTTTACGTAAAAACTTTAAATGTAAAACGTAAAAAAATTTCATATAACCTGTAAAACGTACAACGTAAAACGTAAAACGTAAACTTCTATGTAAAACGTAAAACTTTTTTATGTCAATTGTAAAAACGGGACATCAAAACGGAACGCTAAAAAACGATGCGTAAAATCGGGAATAAAAAACCGCACGTAAAAACCCGGTCGCAAAAACGGCGTGATAAAACAGGGCGTAAAAAAATGGCGTGTAAAACGGGACGTATAAACGGCGCGTAAAAATGGGACGCTAAAACGGCGCGTAAAAACGGGACGTAAAAAATGAGGCGTAAAAACGGCTTGTAAAATCGTGGCGTAAAAAACGGCGGCAAAAAACGGTGCGTAAAACCGGCCATAAAAAACGACACTTAAAAACCCGGTCGCAAAAAACGGCGTGAAAAAACGGAGCGTAAAACGGGTCGTAAAAAACGCGCGTAAAAAACGGGTCGTAAAAAAACGCACGTAAATTTTTTTTTTATCAAAAAATCTGATTTCAATATGTTGTTTAATAAAAAAATCTGATTTTAGAAAAAAAAAAAAAAAAAACATTTAATGCAATAGGAACAAAAATGTATTAAAAAACAATAAAACTAATAAGACAAAAAAACAAAATTACTTAAATACCCTTTTAGATTAAAATATGAGTAAAATGCACTATAGTCCCTGTGGTTTTGCAAAGTTTCAGCTATAGTCCCCAGCTTTTGGAAATTACACTCATAGTCCCTGTGGTTTGACCAGTTGTTACTCGGATAGTCCCTGAAGTGGATGGGGGTTAGTTTTCTCAGTTAATTGGATGTGAAATTACCAAACTACCCTTCTCATTAAAATAACAAATTCTAAGAGGCCCCACCATCCAACCCTACCCCACCCCAACCCCATCACTACCAACGTTTGACCTGACCGGATACTCTTTCCGACCACCTCTGCCACACAATCCCACCACCACCACACCCCACCCCTGTTACGTCTGCAAGTGAGTTTCAATCAACGGAAATTAGACTGTTCACACCACAAGTACATACTTTTTATAGCACTAAAATAATCAATAATCATTATGAATAGACTGATTCCAAAGATCTAAAGACAAACCCTAATTGTAATAATTGTCAATAGATTGGGGATTTATGATTATATGGGAATAAAGACAGTGAAAAAGGTTGACTAAATCCTTGGAGAGTTGACTTTTGTTGAAAAAACGTTGAACGGAGTTAGAGATAGAACCCTTAGTGAGTTGGTGCCGTGGAGAGCTCCGGCTTCTTTATCGAGGAGCCAGACATCAGAACCGGCAACCGCCGCCAGTTGAGCTATGCCGGAGCCTATCTGGCCGGCGCCGATCACTCCGACAACCTTGAATTCCGCCGTACAGTCAATGTTGAATACCGATTTTATCACTTAGCACACGATTGTCTATTTATTTTTGGAAGATGGCGTTAAAGTCACCGATTAGTTAGGAATTGTACACCAGAACTTAAGGGGGTGGTGGGCTGAAGGTGACGGTAGAGGTGGTGGTTGTGGGTTTAAGGTGGAGGTGATGATAGATTTTAGAGAGAGGGAGAGAGTGGGGAAGAAGATGAGGGGGCCACCAATCTTTATATCTTTCTTAGTTTTTTTAATTAGTTAGGGGTAGTTTAGTCATTTCGCACACATTTAACAAAGAAAACTAACCTCCATCCACACTAGGGACCATCCGAGTAACAACTGGTCAAACCACAGGGACTATGAGTGTAATTTCCAAAAGCTGGGGACTATAGCTGAAACTTTGCAAAACCACAGGGACTATCCGTGCATTTTACTCTTAAAATATTAAAGACATAATAAAACAAAAAGAATTTAATATTACTTTTAACTACTTTTAATCTCAAGCATCCATTTTGAAAATCTAATGGCCAGAAAGTGGTTCCCGCGTTTCTTACAACTGGAGGTGGTTTTCATTTTAGCGGTCTGCTATACATATATATATAGTGGAGAGTTCAAATGAGAAGAAATTTTTTGTAAGAATAAAAAAGAAGAAATTTCAACCAATAAGAATGATTCGTTTTACTTCATTTAATTTTTGCATTTAATATTAGTGTAAGGGTATATTGGTAAACTTAGATGGATCATTAATTAGTAGTCTTCCTTTTTAATAGCTAATTACATTAAATTTGTAACTTATTTTCAAAAAACATATATTTTTCAAAAAAAAAAGAAAAAAATATATAATTTAAAGTGTAGCATAAATTACGAGGTGTATAGGATGAATTACGAGTTGTGTAGGATAAATTTCAATATGTGTAGGATAAATTTCAAAACGTGTAGGATAAATTTTGATGAGTGTAAGCAAAAATTTGAGTGTGGAGGATGATAGTGTTTATGACTAATTAATTAGTCAAAGATAATGATAAATGAGTTGAGAGAAAAAACTATTTAATATTTTACATTTGTACCCTTTGTTCTTTTTCTTCTTAATTTAATTTTCTTCTCAAATGAACCTTCCCCTATATATATATATATATATATATATATATATATATATATATATATATATACATATAGGTGTTTACGGCATCCTCTACATCACCATTTACATCTGATGTTCCTCCTCATACATTCTCTGATAATCCCCTGTTTACGACATCCTCTACATCACCATTTACATCTGGTGTTCATCCTCATACATTCTCTAATAATCCTCCTCATACATCTGATATGGACTTTGTTGTTGACATTGTCAGTCCATTTGCTGATAATACAGTTGACTGTCACAATACACCTACAAATACAGAACATCAAGAGTTGCAATCCATTCGATTTGTGACTAAAGGTATTATGTTGACTGTAAATGATGTATATACTTTGTAAATGATATTGTATTAAATGATATGCACATGTGCATTATAATTACTGTAAATGATGCTGTAATAAATTATATGCACATGTGCATTATGTTGATTGTAAATGATATTGTATTAAATTATATGCACATGTGCATTATGTTGAAAATTAGACTATGTCGTTGATTTATGGATTCTGAAAAAGTGCCTTATGGAGAACTATCCAATTATGTGCAGAATGGCAGCAAACAAATGGTCTTGGGTGGCGGACAACTACAAAAGAATAGGGGAGATGACTGTGTGGGATTAGAAATGGAAGAACAAGCCGATAACCGGGGAGGCATGGGTGGAGTTTATGCAGCTTTTGGCACTGCTGAGAGACACCAGAATGAAGATGGGTTGGGTTGGCACTAGGAAAATAAGTCGACTTTTAATGTTAAAACTGTTAGAGAGGATTTGTGTGTCACAAGCGGGGACCTGTCGTGTGGCTTTGTAATGACCTAGAACGGTTGGGCTACACCTAACGCCAATATGTTAGCATGGAAAGGCGTCGAAGGCAGTTTACCGACAAAGACGGAACTGGAAAAAAGGGGTAATTCAGACCAACAACACACTGTGCCCGGTTTGCAAATACGAGCAAGAAACTGTTGAACACATTCTCATTACGTGTTTGATGTCGAAAACACTATGGTGGATGGTCAGAGCATGGTTGGGAGTAAAAGATTTTCCTGTAAGCTGGATATTTCTATAAAAAGAAAAAGGTAGTCAACTGCACAGTGATGGCTACATTATGGATCATATGGTCGAGCATAAATGAGAATGTATTCAAAGTCGTGCAGATTTCAAATGCTAGAAGACTGGAACAAGTCAAGGAGTGTACTCTGTTGTGGATGAAAGTCATAGCCAAAATGGAGAATTTAGTGACTGAAGATTGGTACACCAGTGGTGTGGTGTAAATGTAATAGAAAATTATGAGTTTATATGTTGATTGTAAGCGTAATTCTCTAGTATTGGTGTAAATGTAATAGAAAATTAGGAGTTTATATGTTTTATGTAAGCGTAATTCTCTAGTTCCTGGCTAGAGTTCTGGTTTGAATATATGGCATCTTGTTTGTTCAAAAACAATTTCGTTATATATAAAATGATAAGGCTCGTGTTATATATAAAATGATAATGATCGTGTGCATTATATTGACATGGTTACTGTTTCGCACAATGCACATGGGCATACATGTTTACTGTTTCACTCCACATCGTTGTTGTTTTGACCAATGCACATGTGCATACATGTTTACCATTTCATTACACACGGTTATTGTTTCGAACAATGCACACATGTATACATGTATATTTTTAGTTACATGTAATCCGTTTTCCTTACATATACATCAACATATGTAATGTGATACCCCATACGTAGTAGGGTACCACATACGTAATATGATATAAACAAAAATACAATATTTCAAAATATACACATGCATTACCGACATGTTTATTGTTTTTTATTAATGCACATGTGCATTACCAACGTTAACACATTTACAACAAGTAAATATAACACCCTCATCATAAGAATCACATAATTCGTTCAACAATCATTATTGCACATATGCACCACCAACATATACTATACCAAACAACACATTACATCCTAAATTAACAAATATAACCATCTGTAATACATTATACAATACCAATACCAATATGTATGTTATTCCAAACTATGCACATGTGTAGTACCAACATTCCCTCTACCAAACAACATAATACATCATATATTCACGAACATGATCATTCGCCTCTGATAACGACAGTTTTTTGTTGCTATCTTCACTCTCATGTTCTTAAGTTGCAAGTCTTGAATTTCTTTATCTTTGTTGAATATGCAATCAAATTTCTCACCACTCCCTTTATACATCTCAATATGTCGCATAGCGAACAACCCGCAATCTGTGAAGTAATAAAAGGATTTTGTTTAGTTGTTCAATTTTTTCATAGTGATTTCGCTCACTTGTCCTCCTCTTTATGCTTTTTTTTTCTTCTTGTGCACCTACATGGGATATATTTAATGTGTTTACATAAATGATATCATTTAACATGAAAGTAATAAAGGGATGCACATGTGCATAAACTCCCAACTACATCATCGAATATTAGTCAACCTTTTTTACCTCTTTGTTTAACTGTTGCGTAATCATCTTCCATTGCATCCGGCATTTTTTTGACTCTTCATCCCTTGATTTCAAAACGAAAGTTACCTTCTTTGATTTTTTTTCCGTTATCGATCTACGATAATAAACAAAACAAAAAATACGATTAACAAGCATACAATCTCAATGAATATGTGCATTAACTTTAACATTATCATTACTATATACAATATGCACATGTGCATCAACATAAATTACATTGTTAACATATTCTGGCAAAATTCTGGCAAACTATGCACATGTGCATAACTATGCACATGTACAACAACATGGATGATCTTAATAACACATTCTGGAAAATTATGCACGTGTGCCTAACTGCACATTTTCATCAATACGACTGGCTTATTTGAAATAATCTGGCAAAATATGCATTTGTGCATAACTATGCATGTGCATTAACATGATTGAGCTTATCAACAGGTTTGTTTCAATAAAAAATAATAGACAAAACAAAAGTTACTTTCTTCGATTTTTTACCTCTTTGCTTAACTGTCTCGTAATCATCTTTCATTGCAAGTCGCATAATCATCTTCCATTGTTTAACTGAATTCATAAAATTAATGCGTTTGCGCGAGTTATAACACTTGGAAAAAAAAACTAATAATGCACATGTGCATAACCGCATATTGCATCATTAACAATACTAATATTAACAGTAAGTTCTCAACACTTACTAACCTTTTTGCTTAACAGTCGCATGCTCGTCTTCTGTCGCATCTGGCATTCTTTTCGACCCTTCATCTCTCGGCTTTAGGACAAACGTAACTTTCTTTGTTTTTTTTCCATTTTGCTGTATACAATGATAATGCATATCAACTTTAATTTATATTACTTTGTTAGTATGTTAGTTCAAACTACATATACAAAATCCATTATACATTCCCAAAATCCGCTATACATCGGGCATATGCATCTATACAACTATGACCATGCAACTTCAAATATGCACATGTGCATACATATAACTATGACATATCTTATCAACAATATATATGAACCAACACACGCGCATAACTATAACTATGCAACTACAACTATGCACATATGCATACATACAACTATGAAATAATTTATCAATATATACATATGTTATCAAATTATGCACATATGCATACCTATACATGACCCAAAAAACAAATTCGGCTACAAATTATAAACATAATTTATCACGTTATGCACATGTGCATACCAATCAAGCATAAATATGAACCAAAACCATAAGTAAAACCATAAGTTATCAGTAAAACCATAAATTATCATATTATGCACATGTGCATTCCAACACGTTATGCACATGTGCATACCAATCAAGCATAAATATGAACCAAAACCACAAGTACAACCATAAGTTATCACATTATGCACATGTGCATTCCAAATCAAACACAAACACATAATCGTATGAACTTACATCGGCTTTAGTCTACTTACATCTACTTACATCGTCTGTAATCTACATGAACAATATTATGCACATGTGCATTCCAAATCAAACACCAACACATAATCGTATTAACCTTACATCAGCTGTAATCTACATTACTAAGATTATGCACATGTGCATTCCAAATCAAACACAAACACATATGCACAACATCGGCTGTAATCTACACGAACAAACATCGGATGTGATCTACTTTCATCGGATGTAATCTACATTAACAAGATTATGCACATGTGCATTCCAAATCAAACACAAACACATATGCACAACATCTGCTGTAATCTACACGAACAATATTATGCACATGTGCATTCCAATTCAAACACAAACACAATTGTATTTACATAACAATATTATGCACATGTGCATTCCAAAACAAACACAAACACAATCGTATTTACATGAACAATATTATGCACATGTGAATTTCAAATCAAACACAAACACATAATCATATTGACCTACATCAGCTATAATCTACATGAACAAGCACATAATCGGCTGTAATCTACATGAACAAGCACATAAGAACTTTGTATGAACTTACATAATATGAACTTACACTGCTGTATGAACTTTCCAGATCGTAAATCGATGCAACGACTTATGTTCTTCGTAATATCCCTCTTCGTGCAATAAACCTCGCCGATTATGCCGATTATGACCGTTTTTTGCCCTAAATCGATACGTTATGGCCGTTTTTTGCCCTAATTTCGAGCCGACGACTAATGTGCGGTCGACGATTGACTAGCGACGATGATTGTATGGCGAATATTGATGATGAACGGCTGGAATTGTGAGCGTCAGTGAGTATCAGTGACTATCGAACTGATGTTTATGAGATTTTTTGCGGAAGAATCAATTGATTGGGAGAGTTGTGCTTGGTTGTGATAGTTGTTGGACTTGAAATTGTATTATCGATCATAGTTTAATTAAATGCTGACGTCCGTATGCGGGAAGCGGGATTTTATATTTTTTGTATTATTTACAAAATTGCCATACGTTCACATTGGTTCTCGCGGTTCTCGCAATAAAGGTGGTTCTCGCATGAACCCCTCCCTATATATATATATATATATATATATATATATATATATATGAGAAGGATCTGTTAGGAACCACCCTTTATTGCGAGAACCAATGTGAACACAACCAAAAATACCTAAAGATAGCTAAAAAAACCAAAAAAAATAATATTTTTTAGCTTAAAATCGCTTATTTTCGTCACAAAAAAAAACCATTAAAATTTTCTTTTTTTTATGAATAATTTTTTTTTCTACTAAAAGTAGCGATTTTAAGCTAAAAATATTTAAAAAAAACTGTTTTTTTGTGTTTTTTAGATTTTTTTTAGGTTTTTTGGGGGGTTTAGTTTTTAGCATTTTAGCTTGGGTGGGGGGAGTTAGGTTTTTGGGGTGGCGGGTTAGGTTTTTTAATGTTTTTTTGGTGTGTTCACATTGGTTCTCATGGTTCTCACAATAAAGGTGGTTCTCAAATGAACCTTACCCTCTCTCTCTCTATATATATAGGGTCGGGATTTAGAGAAAACGGTAGAAAGTGTGAAAACGGTGAGAACGTTTATCGATCGTCCGATCAAAACAATCTATGGACTAGATTGGCGCGGTGGCGTTTTCGTAAATAACATCAATTTTATTACGTGGACGCGCTTCATTAAGGGTAAAAGGGTCTTTTGACATCTCCACACAAAACGCCATCTCATGAAATAAAACGCCAAAAACAAAATCACAAACCATTCTAAGTAAAAACGCCATTAGATATAAAACGCCAAACTTAATTATAGGAAAATCCCGCCTAAAAAACCGCCAAAAAAATCCTATATTTACAACATCTCAGACCTTCAAATAAAAACACACACAAAAACCCAAACGCCATATTTGATATATCTCATTCGCCTTAGAGACGCCAAAAAACCCAAACATCAAATATCTTCTAGCCCAAAAGGTTTTTTTGAAATTCAGTTTGGTTGTCTGTAAGATTTCGCTCAATGAAATGGACAAAATCCTTAAGTGAGGATATTGTCCATTTCATTGAGTAAAATCTTATTGACTTATCCTCAACTTCCATCCAATTTATAAAGCCAAAACATACAAAAACATTATTGAGGTTCGTTGTCAATAAAGTTTAGCTGTATGGGGTGGACAACATTGTCAGTTATCTTTCTTAACCGAGGATTAACAATGTTGTCCATCTCATACAGCAAAACATTATTGATTTTAGCATGATCAATTTTTGAGGTTTAAGGTGCTCTTATTTCACGGCGTTCTTTTTATTGGTAAAACGCCAAAAACGTTAAAAAAATCAAACATCGTTCATTGTAAATTTCAAGATTGTTGGCTGAAGGGTCTAAACTCAATAACATTTTGCTGCATGAGATGAACAAATCTTCAAGAAAAAGATGTTGATGTCAGACTGTGTGCTTCCAAACAGCCACACAAAAAAACTACTTGAAAAACAAAAAAACAAAATGAATCATACGAAAGTCGAACCAGCCAGTTAACATGATTCAAAAAAGAAGAAAGAGACTAGTGACAGTGAAGATTTGGAAGATTAATTGTTTATGTATTCTTTTTTTTATTTTTCTTTTCAGTTGATTGTTATATAATAAAAACGCCATATATAATAAAAACGCCAAAACAGCCAAAATGCTTGTTTAAATGATATCATCCCGTTAAACGCCCCCAAAAACTCCCAAACTATAATAAAATTAGTTTGAAAAAGTATTATAAAAAACCCAAAAAAAAAAAAAGCAAACTTAAAAATGAAACTAGAAACAGTAAATACAAATCAGTAATACTGAAGATAGAGAAAATTTATTATATTAGAATCTAAAACGCCAAACTTGAAAGATGGGACGTGTTACAGACTTCAGAGATAAAGCTTATAAAAAACAATAATTACAAACAGTAACTGAAAAGACGAATACTTTATTATAATAATGCACCGCCTAACTTAGCGCCAAAAGGACATCCTATAAAATGATACGTCTCAGCAACTTCCATTTGATCAAACCAAAAAAAACAAACGCCAATACTACTAAATACCACTCACTGTAAAACGCCAAAAAATAAAAAAATCAAAGATGGCTAATATGCTTTCTTGGATATTCAGAATTGTTCTTTGGGAAGTTTCACTGAATGAATTGTTATCAGAGGGGAATAACTCAGAAAGATTTTGCTGCATGAGATGGACAAAAATTCAAGAAAATATACTGATGCCAGTCATATGACATTTTGTATTTTTTGTTCTTGAAGAAGGTTTGGATGAGGAGAAGAGATCAATGACACTGAAGAGTGGGTTGATTATAAAGATGAAGATCAAGATAAAGAAAAAGCGAAAAACCCACTCACACGTCATAGATCTATGTCCCCAAACATCCACAAAAAAGCCAGTTCAACAGACGAGCAGGCAAAATAATCAAACCGATGGGTTTGTTAAGTTTTACATAAAACGCTATATATTTGGTGACAGTTCTTGTACTATTAAAGAAGAGAGAGACTGATGACAATGAAGATTGTGAAGATAGATCTGATTAGGATTTTTAATTTATTTTCTTCGCTTGTATTTTTTTCCAGTGGTTGAAATATAATCTAACAATAGTAAAACGCCAAGATATCACAAACGCCAAAATGTTTATAAAAAATAATAGAACAATGAACCATCTTGTTTAAAACGCCATTCAAAGAGATTTCCTGGCCCCCTAGGTTCCAATGGCATACGATTTGAATAAACGCCATAAACGCCAAACTGTTAATACAACGAAACCATTAAAACACCATTAATTATTGAATTTGGTTAACGCCAAAAATCTTAAAAACCAAAAATTAAAACAACATTTGGAAAAGCGGAACTGAAAAAGCAGAAGATGAAAGGACAAAAAAGCCCCTCTGCCCTTTTCTAAGCGGCGTGACACGTGTTGGGCCAGGAAGCGTTCTCACAGTTCTCACACTTTTGAGTGTTTTCTCCTGATTTCGTTTCTATATATATATATAGGAGAAGGATCCGTTAGAAACCACCCTTTATTGCGAGAACCGCGAGAACCAATGTGAACAAAAACAAAAATAGCTAAAAAACACACAAAATTTTTTTTTTAATATTTTTTATAAAAAAATCGCTACTTTTAGTAGCCAAAAACAAAATTTAATTTTTTTTGGGTACTAAAAGTAGCGATTTTAATGTAAAAAATATTAAAATAAAAACATTTTTTTTGGTGTTTTTTTAGGTTTTTTCGGGATTTAGTTTTTAGAATTTTAGCTTGGGGGAGGGGGGGGTGGGGGTTAGGATTTTTTTAGGTTTTTTGGGGGTTTAGTTTTTAGCAATTAGGTTGGGGGGGGGTTAGGTTTTTTTAGGTTTTTTAGCTATTTTAGGTTGTGTTCACATTGGCTCTCGCGGTTCTCGCAATAAAGGTGGTTCTCGCATGAAATATATATATAGGGGAATGCTAAAATGAGAACCACCTCGAGTTGTAAGAACCGTGAGAACTACACCGTAGGGGGCGCGGTGGACCAAATTTTTTTTTAATAAACGTAGATGCATGTATTATAACAACATTTGTAAAAAAATTCAAAAAAAAAATTTCGTGTGTGTAGTTTTGAGCACCACAAGTTTGTGTTTACGGGTACCAAAAATTTAACCGGAAAATTTACGGTACCCGTAAACACAAAATTGTGGTGCTTAAAACTACACACACGACATTTTTTTTTAATTTTTTTTACAAATGTTGTTATAATACATGCATCTACGTTTATGAAAAAAATTGGTCCACCTCGCCCCGGATCAAGTAGTTCTCACGGTTCTTACAACTCGAGGTGGTTCTCATTTTAGCGGACACTTATATATATATATATATATATATATATATATATATATATATATATATATATATATATATATATATATATATATATATATATATATATATATATATATATATATATATATATATATATATATATATATATATAGAAACGGGATCAGGAGAAAACGCTCAAAAGTGTGAGAACGCTTCCTGGCCTAACACATGTCACGTCGCTTAGAAAAGGGCGGAGGGGCTTTTTTGTCCTTTCATCTTCTTCTTTTCCAGTTCAGATTTTCCCAATATTGTTGGTTTTTAAGATTTTTGGCGTTAACCAAATTCAATATTTAATGGTGTTTAATGGTTTCATTGTATTAACATTTTGGCGTTTATGGCGTTTATTCAAATCGTATGCCATTATCTATTTGAATGGGGTTTTTCAAGGCGTTTTAAACAAGATGGCCCATTGTTCTGTTATTTTTTTATAAACATTTTGGCGTTTGTGTTATCTTGGCGTTTTACTATTGTTATATTATATTTCAACCACAGGAAAAAAAATACAAGCGAAGAAAATAAATTAAAAATCCTAATCGGATCTCTCTTCCCAATCTTCAAAGTCGTCAGTCTCTCTCTTCTTTAATAATACTAGAACTGTCACCAAATATATGGCGTTTTATGTAAAACTTAACAAACCCATTGGTTTGATTTTTTTGCCTGCTCGTCAGTTGATCTGCCTTTTTTTGTGAATGTTTGGGGACATAGATCTATGCCGTGTGAGTGGGTTTTTCGCTTTTTCTTTATCTTGATCTTCATCTTTATAATCAACCCACTCTTCATTGTCATTGATCTCTTCTCGTCATCCAAACTTTCTTCTTGAACAAGAAATACAAAATGCCATATGACTGTCATCAGTATCTGTTTCTTGAATTTTTGTCCATCTCATGCAGCAAAATCTTTCTGAGTTACTCCTTTCTGATAATAATTCATTCAGTGAAACTTTCACGACGAACAATTATGAATATCCAAGAAAGCATATTAGCCATATATGATTTTTTTTGTGTTTTTTAGTGAGTGGTATTTAGTAGTATTGGCGTTTGTTTTTTTTTATCAAATGGAAGTTGCTGAGACGTATCATTTTATAGGATGTCTTTTGGCGCCTAAGTTAGGAGGTGCATTATTATAATAAAGTATTCGTCTTTTCAGTTACTGTTTGTAATTATTGTTTTTGATAAGCTTTATCTCTGAAGTCTGTAACACGTCCCATCTTTCAAGTTTGGCGTTTTAGATTCTAATATAATAAATTTTCCCTATCTTCAGTATTACTGATTTGTATTTTTTGTTTCTAGTTACATTTTCAAGTTTGCTTTTTATTTTTTATTTTTTTGGGTTTTTTATAATACTTTTTCAAAGTAATTTTATTATAGTTTGAGAGTTTTTGGTGGCGTTTAACGGGATGATATCATTTAAACAATCATTTTGGCTGTTTTGGCGTTTTTAATATATATGGCGTTATTATTATATAACAATCAACTGAAAAGGAAAAAAAAGAATACATAAACAATTGATCCTCCAAATCTTCACTGTCACCAGTCTCTTTCTTCTTTTTTGAATCATGTTAACTGGCTGGTTCGACTTTCGTATGATTCATTTTGTTTTTTTTGTTTTTCAAGTAGTTTTATGTATCGCTGTTTGGAAGCACACAGTCTGACATCAGCATCTTTTTCTTGAAGATTTGTCCATCTCATGCAGCAAAATGTTATTGAGTTTAGGCCCTTTAGCCAACAATCTTGAATTTCATAATGAACGATGTTTGATTTTTTAACATTTTTGGCGTTTTACCGATAAAAAGAACGCCACGAAATAGGAGCACCTTAAACCTCAAAATTTGATCATGCTAAAATCAATAATGTTTTGCTGTATGAGATGGACAACATTGTTAGTCCTCTGTTAAGAAAGATAACTGACAATGTTGTCCACCCCATACAGCTAAACTTTATTGACAACAAAACTCAATAATGTTTTTGTATGTTTCGGCGTTATAAATTGGATGGAAGTTGAGGATTAGTCAATAAGATTTTACTCAATGAAATGGACAACATCCTCACTTAAGGATTTTGTCCATTTCATTAAGAGAAATCTTTACAGACAACCAAACTGAATTTCCAAAAAAGGTTTTGGGTTAGAAGGTATTTGATGTTTGGGTTTTTTGGCGTTTCTAAGGGGAATGAGATATATGAAATATGGCATTTGGGTTTTTGTGTGTGTTTTTAATTGAAGGTCTAAGATGTTGTATATATAGGATTTTTTGGCGGTTTTTTTAAACGGGATTTTACTCTAATTAATTTTGGCGTTTTATATATAATGGCGTTTTTACTGGGAATGGTCTGTAATTTTTGTTTTTGGCGTTTTATTTCATGAGATGGTGTTTTGTGTGGAGAAGTCAAAAGACCCTTTTACCCTTAATGAAGCGCGTCCATGTAATAAAAATGATGTTATTTACGAAAACGCAACCGCGCCAATCTAGTCCATAGATTGTTTTGATCGGACGATCGATAAGCGTTCTCACCGTTCTCACACTTTCTACCGTTTTCTCTAAATCCCGACTATATATATATATAGGGGAGAGTTTAAATGAGAACGCTAAATATCGCGAGAACCGTGAGAACGAATGAAAAAACCGCAAAAACTTGGTCACAAAACATTTCAAATTCAAAATTTTCTTTTACACTTATCATTATTATTCGAATACAATGTTAGAAATTTAATTAACACGTTTAAATTTACATGTATTCGTAAATATTGAAAATTTACACATGTGTAAGTTTTGTCATTTACACATGTGTAAATTTGTTGTATTTAACAAATTTACACATGTATAAAAAATCTAATAAGAGTGATTTTGAGAAAGCCTATGACAACATTAACTGGAGATTCGTGGTGGATGTTTTTCGACAAATGGGTTTCGCGTCGAAATGGTGTAACTGGTTATGGGGAGTTCTTTCTTCGGCTCAGGCGTCAGTCCTGGTCAACGGAACCCCAACTTTCGAATTTAAGTGCGGCAAAGGGATGAGGCAAGGGGACCCTATCTCTCATTTTTTGTTTGTAGTGGTTATGGAAGCGTTATCCTGCTTAATCGACAAGGCTAGTGAGGTGGGTGTGCTTACGGGTATTCATCTCCCAAATGATGGTTCGAGGTTGTCCCATTTATTCTTTGCTGACGATGCCCTTATTATTGGAGATTGGAATGTGAATAATGCTCTGAACATTGTAAGAATCTTGAGGTGCTTCCACGCCTGTTCAGGTTTGAAAATAAACCTTTGAAAGTCTAGTTTATATGGTATTGGGGTTGATAATGCGGAAGTGGGGGTTATGGCGGACGTGGTTAGGTGTAATCCTGACTCACTTCCTTTCAAGTACCTCGGGCTTAAAGTGGGGATGAATATGAATCACATCAATAATTGGAGACCGGTCTTTGATATTTTCAAGTCCAAGCTAGCTCTCTAGAAATCTTCGTTACTGTCCTTCGATGAGAGAGTTACGCTTATCCGTTCAATCCTTGAGAGTCTCCCGATTTATTACTTCTCGTTATATAAGGCTCCTCGAAGGTTGTTATGGACCTGGAAAGGCTGATTAAAAAGTTTCTCTGGGGAGGTTCGAGCGAGGTTAAAAAGACTCACTGGGTGGCTTGGGATAGAGTTGCTACGTCGAAGAAAATTAGGGGATTGGGGATTAGCAAGTTAAAAAATTTAAACCTTGCTCTATTATGCAAGTGGGGGTGGAGATACAAGCGTGAAAAAGAAAACATGTGGGTTAAAGTGGTGGACGCAATTCACTCTGGTGGGTCGGGTTGGTCCTTTCTTCCGGTGAAGAAGTCGTTTGGTGGTGTTTGGCACAACATCGTCACCGTTGTGAACAAACCTTTAGCCGGTAACTCTTACCTTCGAATATTTTTTAGGGGTTTGGTGGGTAGAGGCGATCGCATATTATTCTGGCTTGACCCGTGGCTGAAGGAAGTGCCGCTAAAAGATCTTTTCCCTAATCTGATCTCGTTGGAGATGGCGAACACTTGTTTAGTTCGAGATCGGCTGCTTGAGGAGTGGCTGTGGAAACATGATCCCGATGTGGATGATGAGTCGAGGGAGCTGAGTTCTCTTAATACAGCCCTTGCTTCGGTCTCCTTGGGAAGCAGGATCGATGAGTGGAATTGGTTGGGTGATCAGTCGGGATCCTTCTCCATCAACTCGGTTAAGAAAGTTCTGGTGGGTGTAGTTGACATTAGCGACAGATATGTATTGGATTGGTGCAAGTGGGTCCCGAGTAAGTGCAATATGTTCGTTTGGAGAGCAAAAATGAATAGAATCCCCACTGCGGATGCGCTGCGAAGGAGGGGCATCATGGTTGGAGACGGGTTTTGTACTCTGTGCAAGTCCGAGAACGAGACGGTGGAGCACCTCTTTACTTCGTGTGTTATTGCCGTTGTTTTACAGCAGAAGATTAGTCATTGGTGTCGTGTTCCTCCCATCTTCGCCTTTTCATTCAAAGACCTGCTGGAGATCCACAATGCTGGGCATATCAAAGCTGGGGAGAGGACTGATATTCAAGGCATCGTTGTTGTTTCTTGTTGGTGCCTGTGGATTGCTCGGAACAGGGCACTTTTCTAGTCAACTGAGGTTAAGGTGGACAACGTTTTCAGCGAAGTCAAATCCTTGGGTTTTTTATGGTATAAGCACAGATCTAAGTGCAATCCTATCTCGTGGTTGGATTGGTGTAAATTTGTAATTATGTAGTGTGTTTTTTGTTTGTTGCCCGGCTCGGTTTTCGTGCTTGGGTGTGTTTTAATGAAGTTTTCGTTTAAAAAAAATGAATTATTTGATGTTGTAAATTTTTTTTTAATGTTGTATCTTAATTACAATGAGGTTTGTATTAAAAAAATTGATTTTGATTAGTTTTCTCATTCGTTCTCGCAATATTTGGCGTTCTCAAGATAACCCTCCCCTGTGTGTGTGTGTGTATAGCGGTTTTCCGCTTGTGTGTTTTCTCTACAACGTCAGCTTTGTGACAACTGTGTTCTGTAATCGATGTATAATGTAAAACAATGATGATTATTAATAAAACAATGTGCTTTGGTGTTATTATATGTGTTTTGGTGTTATTATGTGTGTATTTGTGTTTGGTGATTTTACGATTTGATTCGATTCCGATTTCAAGCTTTAAATCACTTTCTGGAAGGTTATACGCAAATCGATGCGTAAACGTAATCAGTTTAATGCGAAAAACACTCCGGAATAGTGGCATAGGCTTAACATACCTTAAATAACCTCCACAAAACTTAGAAATAAGTTTTGGATGGTTTGGTGTGTTGAAATCAAGTTTGTTCGATCGCAGGGACTATTTGTGTCAAACTGTGAAACTATACCGATTTGTATAGTAACGAACATTCTGGAACTTGATCATAAGTTAAACATACCCTAAATATCCTTTACGTAGCTTAGAAATAGGCTTTGAGGGGTTCGGTATGCTAAAATAAACTTTATTGATCAATAGGGACTAAAAGCGTCAAAAAGTGCACAAGTTTGCATTTTCGCGCATATCTTAAGTTCTGAATATATCCGGACATCCAAAAATTTATGTATTCATTAAAACATTTTATTTTAGTGATTGGCATGATAAAATTCCATTCGTCGCTTAATTTGGATCGTTTTTTGCGTTTGTTACGACTTCCATCGTAATTAACCGAATAACGCAACCGTACGACGAAACGAACCGACATCCGAGATGTTTTTGAGCACATTTCAAGTTCCCTATACTTTAACTTTATTTTAGAGCCTTGAAATGGGGTTAACGGGGCTTAAAAGTGCCAAAATCAAGTTTTACATGTGCAGGGACCATTTTTGAAATTTCTGGCAGATACATTGAACTTGGTCCATTTTTGAGGATTTGATGGTTTTAACCCAAGGTTTTACACTCTATAGGCTGGAATTTGATGGTTTTAAGTATCCCCGTGGTTTTGAAAACCATGTGCCCAAATGTAAGGTCTAGATCAAGGCACGTTTTGCGAGGAACGATCCTAACGGTTCTCCAAAATCTATAAATACCCATGCTTTCATTCATTTCAACTCACACTTGATTCATTTTGCTCTAAGTTGAGGTTTAAAGACTTCATACCTGAGCAAACTTGGATCAAACTTCCGAGCGTGGACCCTTTGTAAGTATTCTTTCGTGTTTTTATGCGTTTTTAGCACAAAAGTCAAACAGTGTTTGACTTTCTACTTTGACCACGAGTTGGTCAACACAAAGTTCGTTGAGCTTCACAACGTGAGCGTAATCACGATGGTTATTGTCTCGTGTGACTATACTTACTGATTACCACGTTGACTAGGCATAGTGACGAGTCGTAGTTTCGGCCAAAATGCGTATTCATGCGTATTTTGTAACCAAACTACTCTTGGGTATCAAAACACTTTGTTTTGATATCAAAACCTGTTTTCTAACTTAACTAAAAATGTTTTAACATGTTTAGCTCGTCACTTTTAGTTTAGTGCTTGTGTAGAGTCGTAAGTCAAGCGGTCTTGGCAACCGCTTAGACTTTCGAACTAGACCCATTTGGTCGATCATTAGGATCTGACCAAGCATATTATGTGACCATAGTTGTATAGGGAATAACCTTCCGAGGTTATACCTTATGGTCACTTAGGTTTAATTAGTTGTATGATAGGTACTTTATATGCCTTAGGAAAATGACCAAAATGCCCTTTTCATGCATAAGCATATGTAACATAAACTTTTATCACTTAACTAATTATGCAATTTGTTTAGGCATATAATACTTTTCATAGGGTCGAAAGTAGCATAAGCTACCTTAATGGGTCGTAATGGGTCGAAAACACTTAGGATAGGTTCCGATTTAGAATATAGGCTTTGTTAAACCATATCACATGAGTTCCAACACTCATTTGGTTTACAAGACCTCATTCTGTCCGATCTTCAGATTTAGGTGTCGATTATTTATCTAGTAATTCGATTACTAGGTGCTGCTTGATTTCTCTGGTTTGCTTGAGTTTGTTGAAGTTCTTTTGATTGAGGATACTTTGCACTTCATGTGAGTACATAGTTCCCCTATTTTACTGTTTTCGATTGTTTTGGGGTGATTCATATGTGTTAAATGATTTCGATGTTTTAACAATGGTTTTCTTAAACGATTAAAATGGTTTATATTAAATTAATAACGATTTCGATAATGTGAACGAACCTGTTGGTTGTAATTACATAACGAATGACATTCATTAGCATTGATCAAGCTGACCAGTATTAGGTTTTGGTACCATAGGATCTGACAAATCCCGTTATCAGACTGCACCCATGGTTATGTGTGGGGGTTGTGGGTAACGACTGACTCTGAAGATAGTTAACTTACCCTTTGGTGGGTTGTTAATGTGAGAAGCGAGATAGTCGGGTCACGAAGGTTTGAATGTTATTAGCGAGATGACCAAAAGTAGTTTTCACAATTAAAACGAGTTAAACAATTTTGGGGCAAGTTAAACGATTTGAAACGACTTAAGCGAGATAAACGATTTGGTTAAACGATTAGTTTTGGGTTGTGATTAGATAATGGGACGGGTGTAGCATGAGAAAAGCATGGTAGATACGCCGCTGGTACATCTTATATATAAGTGCTCTTATCATATTACATTCTGTGTCATTATTTAGTTCACTGGGGAAACGATTTTAAAACGATGTCACACAACGAGGTTTTCGAAATAATTTAAACCATACGAGTTTTATTAACGAGTTTTTGTGAGATGTTTTACAATTTGATTTAATTAAATAAATGTTTTGGGGTTAAGAATCATGGCTACGAGATTTTACAAATTATAACCAACTTGATTTGAGTTGGTTAATTATGTCGCAATATTATACTTTTCAAAACAAGGTTTTTAATTAAGTATTGCAACATGTAAACTAGCCATGAATCTGACACTCTCATAAAACCTATGTGCTCGCCAGAATTTCTTTGCTGACTTTGTTTTTACATATGTTTCAGGTGATGTTGCTTGATGGTTGACTGCTAGGATGTATGAGTCACATAGGATCTGGACGAGGACTTAGTGACATAGAAACTATGATAGTCGATATGAAACTTGTTTGTTTTGTGTTAAGACAATGTAAATTACCTAATGAATCAATAAAATGAAACTTTTTGTATCCATGGTTGTGAAACAATAATTCTGTTACAACACTCCCCGACGTTTCCGCCACGATTTGTTGTTTTACGTGGTCGGGGTGTGACAGAAGAGTTGGTATCAGAGCCAATGGTTATAGGGAATTAGGTTATTAGAAATGCTTTGACCTAGACTATAACTTTCTAGGACCCTAATGCAAGTTTATTTGCATTTAGATCTTAAAACAATACCGTTACCTATCCTTAGGTGATAACCACAACGCGAACATAAATTTCGAATCCGCTTTGAAAACTAATCAGTTCTTCGTAAATGATTTGTTATAAGGTTTTGAACCCTCTTAGTTTTCAAAATCTCATCAAAGTTTGGGTCTAAATAATATGAACACGTGCAAAATGGAAGAGTGAATGCATGTACCCTGAGTTTTCTGCCTAAGGCTAGAGTGTTCGTACAAATCCACATAATCGGACCAGTCACTCTTACCTGGGAACTCTTGGGGTGAGTGTTCACTTATAGGCGAGCATGTCTTCACGATACATTATTTTGACTTATTTACTTTGATTAGTCACTGCGTATCGTTTGTTTGTTCGAGGTAACAAACGAATCATCGCCTCTCTTGTTTTTTGTCGATGTTTTCGATACCTCTTGTGTTTTTCCAATTGTCGATCCCGCTCGTGGATGAGCATTCAATCTGAATGCAAACGAGGCTCGAGTTGACAACCTCGTTGTCAATGGTACCTTTCTTGTCAATGGTACGTTCCTTGTTAACAATCGACCTGCATCTATTCTTTTTTATTCTGGTGCCGATAGAAGTTTTGTTTCGTTATCTTTTGAGCCTTTGCTTGCGATACCTAGAACTAAACTGAGGAAACCCTTATCTGTCGAAGTTGCTACTGGTAAACCTCTTGTTCTCGATTCTGTTATTCGTGATTGTCAGTTGAACCTTGATAACCATCTTTTTCCCGTTGACCTCACACCGATGCAACTTGGGAGTTTCGACATTATCATTGGGATGGATTGGTTGACCAAACATCATGCTGAGGTGGTTTGTTTCGATAAGATCGTTCGTGTTCCTCTTTAGTCTGGCGATGTTCTGGAAGTTCGTGGCGAGAAACCATCTGTTGGTTTGAAACTCATGTCGTGTACGAAAGCCCAAAGTTATTTACGAAAATGATATGTTGCTTTCTAGCACATGTCACCGAGGAGAAAAGCAAGAGTATTCAGGATATTCCGATTGTTCGGGATTATCCAGTGGTGTTTCCTGATGAACTGCCTGGTTTGCCTCTAATTCCTCAAGTCGAGTTTCATATTGACCTTGTTCCTAATGCTAACCCGATTACGATCAAAACAGCTTCAAGAATTATCTGATAAAGGATTCATCCGACCGAGCTTTTCGCCCTGGGGAGCTCCTGTCCTCTTTTTGAAAAAGAAAGATGGATCTTTTCGAATGTGTATCGATTATCGTGAGCTTAATAAGCTTACCATCAAGAATCGATATCCCCTACCTCGAATCGATGATCTCTTTGATCATCTGCAAGGTGCTACCTGTTTTCCAATATCGACCTGTGTTCTGGGTATCATCAACTTCATGTACTCGAAGAAGATATTCCCAAAACTGCTTTCCGCACAAGATATGGGCACTACGAGTTCACAGTCATGCCTTTTGGTTTGACGAATGCTCCAGCTATCTTCATGGACTTAATGAATAGGGTCTGTAAACCTTATTTAGACAAGTTCATTATTGTGTTTATCGACGATATTCTTGTTTATTCGAAGTCTCGAGCCGATCACGAGCAACACCTTCGTTTGACACCGGAACTCCTGAAGAAGGAACACCTTTTTGCTAAATTCTCCAAATGTGAATTTTGGCTTAAAGAAGTTTAGTTTTTGGGACATATTGTTAACGAGCAAGGTATTCATGTGGATCCTTGCAAAATTGCAGCAATTAAGGATTGGAATACACCAATGACACCTTCAGAGATTCGATCTTTTCTTGGTCTTGTTGGATATTAACGTCAGTTTATTTCGAACTTCTCGAAGATTGCGTTTCCACTCACTACTTTGACTCAAAAGAATAAGCCTTTTGAGTGGGGACCCAAACAAGAAGAAGCGTTCCAAACGCCGAAACAGAAGCTATGTGATGATCCTGTTTTATCTTTACCTGAGGGAAATGATGATTTTATTGTCTATTGCGATGCGTCGAATCTTGGCCTTGGTTGTGTTCTTATGCAACGAGATAAAGTGATAGCTTATGCGTCAAGACAACTGAAAGTTCACGAGAAGAACTACACAACTCCCGATCTTGAGTTAGGTGTTGTGGTTTTCTCTCTTAAAATCTGGAGACATGACCTTTATGGAACAAAGTGTGTGGTTTTCACAGACCACAAAAGTCTCCAGCATATTCTCAATCAGAAGGAGCTGAACATGAGGCAACGATGTTGGGTTGAGCTCTTAAGTGATTACGATTGCGAGATTCGCTACCATCCTGGTAAGGCAAATGTCGTAGCCGATGTGCTTAGTCGAAAGGAACGAGTCAAGCTTCATTCTGTTCGAACTCTAACTGATCTTCAAACTCGTGTTCTTCAAGCTCAGCAATTTTGTGTTTCACAAAATTTGATGGGTAAGGAATTACCACATCAGCTTGAGCTTAAGCTCGAAGCAAAAGACGATGGGTTTCTCTATTTCAAGGATCGTTTGTGGATTCCGAAACAAGACGATCTTCGCGATTTAGTAATGGAAGAATCTCAGAAGTCCCGATATTCTATCCATCCTGGTGCTGATAAAATGTACAAGGATCTTCGTACTCAGTATTGGTGGCCTGGTATGAAGAAGGATGTTGCCTTGTATGTATCGAAATGCCTAACTTGTCTCAAAGTCAAGGCTGAACATCAACGACCTTCTGGATTGCTTGTACAACCAGAGATACTGGTTTGGAAGTGGGAAAACATTGCGATGGATCTCATCACTAAGTTACCGCGTACTTCTAAAGGTCATGATGCTATTTGGGTCGTTATCGATCGATTAACGAAGTCAGCTCATTTTATTCCGATTCGCGTGGATCTATCTGCTGATAAACTTGAAAAGATTTATGTTGATGAGATAGTATCTCGAAATGGTGTTCCTTTGGATATCATATCTGATCGTGATGCTCGATTTTCATCTCATTTCTGGAAGACCATGCAATCTGCTATGGGAACCCAACTAAATCTAAGCACTGCTTATCATCCCCAAACAGATGGACAATCTGAGATGACGATTCAAACTTTGGAGGATATTCTTAGAGCATGCGTGATAGACTTTGGTGGTAATTGGGATTCTCATCTTCCATTGATCGAGTTCTCTTACAACAATAGATATCATGCTAGCATTAATATGGCACCATTCGAAGCTCTCTACGGTCGAAAATGTCGTTCACCTGTCTGTTGGAATGAGATCGGTGAAGCTCTGCTTACTAGACCTGAGCTCATTCTGGAAAAAACAGACAAAATCAAGAAAATTCGAGATAATCTTGTGACAGCTAGAAGCCGTCAAAAGAGTTATGCGGATATGCGATGCAAGCCCTTAGAATTTCAAGTCGGAGACCGTGTCCTACTCAAGGTGTCACCTTGGAAGGGAGTGGTGAGATTTGGAAAGAAAGGAAAACTTGCATCTTGATATGTTGGACCATTTAAGATTGTTGAAAGAATTGGAAAGGTTACCTATCGACTAGAGCTACCTCCAGAGCTTGGAAATATTCATCCGACTTTTCACGTGTCCAATTTGCGAAAGTGTTTAGCTGATGCTGATCTTCACATTCCTCTCGACGAGATTCAAGTTGATGAAACGTTGCACTTTGTCGAGAAACCCGTGGAGATAATGGACCGTGAAGTCAAACAGTTGAAAAACAAACAGATTCGATTGGTCAAAATTCGTTGGGAGTCCAAACGTGGCCCAGAGTTTACTTGTGAACGTTAGGACCAAATGAAGGCTAAATATCCGCATTTGTTTTCACAAGTTTCCTCTAGTTAAAATTTTGAGAAGAAATTTCCTAAAGTAGGGGAGACTGTGACAACTGTGTTCTGTAATCGATGTATAATGTAAAACAATGATGATTATTAATAAAACAATGTGCTTTGGTGTTATTATAAGTTTTTTGGTGTTATTATGTGTGTATTTGTGTTTGGTGATTTTATGATTTGATTCGATTCCGATTTCAAGCTTTAAATCGCTTTCTGGAAGGTTATACGCAAACTGATGTGTAAACGTAATTAGTTTAATGCGACAAACACTCTGTAATAGTTACATAGGCTTAACATACCTTAAATAACCACCACATAACTTAGAAATAAGTTTTGGATGGTTTGGTGTGTTGAAATCAAGTTTGTTCGATCGCAGGGACTATTTATGTCAAACTGCAAAACTATACCGATTTTTATAGTAACGAACATTTCGGAACTTGATCATGAGTTAAAAATACCCTAAATATCCTTTACATAGCTTAGAAATAGTCTTTGAGGGGTTCGGTATGCTAAAATAAACTGTATTGATCAATAGGGACTAAAAGCGTAAAAAAGTGCACAAGTTTGCATTTTCGCACATATCTTACGTTCTGAATATATCCGGGCATCTAAAAATTTATGTAATCATTAAAATATTTTATTTTCGTGACTGGCATGATAAAATTCTATTCGTCGCTTAATGTGGATCGTTTTTTTTTTTTTTTTTTGCGTTCGTTATGACTTCTGTCGTAATTAACCGAATAACGCAACCGTACGACGAAACGAACGGACATCCGAGATGTTTTTGAGCACATATCAACTTCCCTATACTTTAACTTTATTTTAGAGCCTTGAAATGGGGTTAACGGGGCTTAAAAGTGCCAAAAATCAAGTTTTACAAGTGCAAGGACCATTTTTGAAATTTCTGGCAGATACATTGAACTTGGTCCATTTTTGAGGATTTGATGGTTTTAACCCAAGGTTTTACACTCTTTAGGCTGGAATTTGATGGTTTTAAGTATCCCCATGGTTTTGAAAACCATGTGCCCACATGTAAGGTCTAGATCAATGCACGTTTTGCGAGAAACGATCCTAACGGTTCTCCAAAATCTATAAATACCCATGCTTTCATTCACTTCAACTCACACTTGATTTATTTTGCTCTAAGCTTAGATTTAAACACTTCATATCTGAGCAAACTTGGATCAAACTTCCTAGCGTGGACCCTTTGTAAGTATTCTTTCGTGTTTTTATGCGTTTTTAGCACGAAAGGCAAACAATGTTTGACTTTCTACTTTGACCACGAGTTGGTCAACACAAAGTTCGTTGAACTTCGTAACGTGAGCGTAATCATGATGGTTATAGTCCCGTGTGACTATACCTACTGATTACCACGTTGACTAGGCGTAGTGACGAGTCGTAGTTTCGGCCAAAATGCGTATTCATGCGTATTTTGTAACCAAACTACTCTTGGTTATCAAAACACTTTGTTTTGATATCAAAACCTGTTTTCTAACTTAACTAAACATGTTTTAACATGTTTAGCTAGTCACTTTTAGTTTAGTGCTTGTGCAGAGTCGTAAGTCAAGCGGTCTAGGCAACCGCTTAGACTTTCAAACTAGACCCGTTTGGTCGATCATTAGGATCTGACCAAGCATATTATGTGACCATAGTTATATAGGGAATAACCTTCCGAGGTTATACCTTATGGTCACTTAGGTTTAATTAGTTGTATGATTGGTAGTTTATATGCCTTAGGAAAATGACCAAAATGCCCTTTTCATGCATAATTGGATTTTAAGCATATGTAACATAAACTTTTGTCACTTAACTGATTATGCAATTTGTTTAGGCATATAATACTTGTCATAGGACTAGTTAGACGTATCGAATGCGAGTTGCACGAACGACGCGTTAAAGTAGCGTAAGCTACCTTAATGGGCCGTAATGGGTCGAAAGCACTTAGGATAGGTTCCGATTTAGAATATAGGCTTTGTTAAACCATATCACATGAGTTCCAACACTCATTTGGTTTACAAGACCTCATTTTGTCCGATCTTCCGATTTAGGTGTGTCGATTATTTATCTAGTGATTCGATTACTAGGTGCTGCTTGATTTCTCTGGTTTGCTTGAGTTTGTTGAAGTTCTTTTAATTGAGGATACTTTGCACTTCATGTGAGTACATAGTTCCCCTATTTTACTGTTTTCGATTGTTTTGGGGTGATTCATATGTGTTAAAGGATTTCGATGTTTTAACGATGGTTTTCTTAAACGATTAAAATGGTTTATATTAAATTAATAACGATTTCGATAATGTGAACGAACTTGTTGGTTGTAATTACATAACGAATGACATTCATTAGCATTGATCAAGCTGACCAGTATTAGGTTATGGTACCATAGGATCAGACAAATCCCGTTATCAGACTGCACCCATGGTTATGTGTGGGGGTTGTGGGTAACGACTAACTCTGAAAATAGTTAACTTACCCTTTGGTGGGTTGTTAATGCGAGAAGCGAGATAGTCGAGTCACGAAGGTTTGGATGTTATTAGCGAGATAACCAAAAGTAGTTTTCACAATTAAAACGAGTTAAACGATTTTGGGGCAAGTTAAACGATTTGAAATGACTTAAGCGAGACAAACGATTTGGTTAAACAATTGGTTTTGGGTTGTGATTAGATAATGGGACGGGTGTAGCATGATAAAAGCATGGTAGATACGCCGCTGGTACATCTTATATATAAGTGCTCTTATCATATTACATTCTGTGTCATTATTTAGTTCACTGGGGAAACGATTTTAAAACGATGTCACACAACGAGGTTTTCGAAATAATTTAAACCATACGAATTTTATTAACGAGTTTTTGTGTGATGTTTTACAATTTGATTTAATTAAATAAATGTTTTGGGGTTAAGAATCATGGCTACGAGATTTTACAAATTATAACCAACTTGATTTGAGTTGGTTAATTATGTCGCAATATTATACTTTTCAAAACAAGGTTTTTAATTAAGTATTGCAACATGTAAACTTGCCATGAATCCGACACTCTCATAAAACCTATGTGCTAGCCAGCATTTCTTTGCTGACTTTGTTTTTACATATGTTTCAGGTGATGTTGCTTGATGGTTGACTGCTAGGATGTATGAGTCACATAAGATCTGGACGAGGCCTTAGTGACATAATAACTAAGATAGTCGATATGAAACTTGTTTGTTTTGTGTTAAGACAATGTAAATTACCTAATGAATCAATAAAATGAACACTTTCACACGAAATGAAATCTTCAAGCGAAATACCTTGTTCAAACGAAATAACCTACAAGACAACTTCAAACGAAATGAGTTCACACGAAATAAAGACTTTTACACGAAATGAATGATTTCGTGCGAAATAGTCAAACGAAATACCAACTTGATGCGAAATGAACCGATTTCGTGCGAAATAACTGATTTCGTACGAAATGAGAATGTTGTTTCGTACGAAATGAAATTTTGATGTGAAGTTTCAAGCGAAATAGGTATTTCGTACGGAATGAAAGTAAACCAGACTATTTCGTGCGAGATAAGTGTGGTATTTCGTGCGAAATGGATGAAACTGATGCTATTCCATGCGAAATACTGCTGATGTCATCAATTCGGCCATGTTTTTGTCAAATTGAACAGGTTTTAGTCCGATTTAAGATCTAATTCTTTCAAGGCTTTGTTAAAACATAGTTTCACATATAATGTGTGAAAATCAAGCCATTTTATCCATGAAAACTTGTTTAATTTTGAAAAGAAGGTGTAGAAATCAGAATTTTCAGCTGAATTTGTAAGAACTCTTCCTCCTGAACTCTGATACCACTTGTAGGATCGTCGTGAGACCTTAATGAGTCGTTCAGAAGAGTTTTTGCTCAATACGAGAGGCGGAAACAAACGTATTGAGGTGATTCAGCGTGCAATTCACTTTAAACTGTCTTTTGATTGATATAACAACATTTTACAGCGAGTAGACACTTCGGCAGTAGTTCGACTCTGAAACCGGAAAGTTACAAATGAGATGGCACATCAAGTATTTATAGGCATGACTATTTCGCACGAAACTGTTCATGCGAAATCAACTTCACACGAAATAGCTATTTCGTGCGGAATACCCAGTTGATTTCGTGTGAAATGACAGTTTGTCATTTCGTACGAAATACCCCTACAATACATATTTCTCATATTCTCAAATAACGTGCCCTGATCTATGTAAACACAAACAAGACTCGATACAAGACGAAGTCGACAGACATATGCACCAACACAAAGGTGTATAGTTAAAAAGGAGGAGGATTGATTACTTGGCAAGCCTATGGTAGGAGAAAGTTCCATGCCGCTCTTGAGTGATTCACTAAAATACATCTTCGGCCGAGTGTTGAGTGATCCCCCGTGAGGTATGTGAACTTGTATATAAGTGAAATTTTAAAAAAGGCATGTTATGCCCTAATAAGTAATTTATCTTATGTAATGTTTTAAATAAATCATGATGAATAGGATTGTAAATATATAAAAATAAAACTTAAATAAGAATCTTGGAAATCCCAACACTCTATGACAAGCCCTAAAACCTTCTCTTCTACCCATTCCATTTGGGAGTGTAAGCCACAAAATAAAGAGTTTTGCTTGAGGACAAGCAAAGATTCAAGTGTGGGGGTATTTGATGTGTGCAAAATGCAACATATAAATTACATCAAATGTGGCATAAAACTAACCCTTTTTTAGTACTAATGTTGGAAAAAGTATGTTTTTGTCTTCCTTTTGTATTTTCAGGATTAAATGAGCTCAAATGAACAAAAGAAGCAAAAAGGCAGATAAATCTAACATAAATACAAGAAAAGGAACAAACGTGGCATGCCCCCGACCCCCCGACAGCATCTTCCCAAGCAAAAACAAGAGAACAGAAGGCTGAACATGCCCCGTGCTCAGTGAGCACGGGGGCGTGCCCAAGTGTCTGCAGAAAAGACAAAGCTGTAGAAGCTTCTATCACCCACCATGGGGGCGAGCCCACTGGACACGGGGCCGTGGTCAACTCTAAGATTCGCAGAATCTGGGGAAATCTTGATACTACAGATACGCTTCTGCACACGGGGTCGTGCCCAGCGGACACGGGGGGCGTGGTTAACTAATGCAGACAAACTGCAATTAATGAAGAAAGAGAAGGAGGGTGGACACGGGGCCGTGCCCGAGCGTCTGTTCAGGCTATAAATAGGGGTGCTTGGCTCATTTGCAAACCATCTCTTGGCACACCACCTCTCTCACACTTCACCCACCACCCACCACCATCACAACACCATCATCCACCACCATCATCGATCTTCCATCATAGAGTGTGTGAGTCGTCTCGGGATCCAAGATTGATCGTAAGAGTTCTTGACAATCAAAGGCCATCTTTGCCTAAGTCTCTTACATCACTTGGTGAAGACAAGTGTCTAGTGTGTAAGATCGAATTCGGACCTAAACGAGTCGCGTAGAAGAGTTTATCTCAGTTTGAACGGCGGAAACAGACAAACCGAGTACAATTCAGTAAGTATACACACTAAACTGTCGATATTATTGATCTGGACAATGTTTACAACCTGTCGACACTTCGGCAGCACTTCGTGGCTCACCGGAAGACAACACCTCAAACTATATGTGTGATTTCGCACCTATGCCTATATATATGGTTGCTGATTTCGCTCATACGGACATGTACGTATGAGCGAGACCTCAACATGACTTATAAGCGAAATCTACAATGACATAAAAGCGGAATCTACATTTTGACTAAACAACGAAATCTGAATTTGACTTTATGACCGATATCTTCATCTAAAATCCCATAAATGCTTTTGTCTTTAGTTGGATGATGTCATTGTGACATCACTTTGATGATGTCATCATGACATCATATCTGAACATCTTCGCAACGTACTCGAGACACGACATAAGACGTAGTTGACAGATGAATGCACTAACAGACTCCCCCTCAGATGTTGACGAGTCTTAAGTGTCGAGTCTTCTCAGTCTTCAGTCTTTATCAGCTTCAGGCTCCCCCTTTCATCAAGCTTCCGTGCTTTCGGATCGACACCTAGCTTTCCATCTACAAGCTTCTCTTTGCTTCAAGCTTGTCTTCAGACTCCCCCTTAGACTCTGCTCTCGGGATCGTAGTCTGGACTATCTGCAACACTCAAACATCTATAAATATAATGTTTTCGTATTATCAATCAACTTCTCTAATCCACTCCCCCTATCAACAAACTTTATAGATTTGGCAGCATTAAAGAATCCAATTCCCTCACAGTTTATCATCCAAGTTCAAGTTAAAGACCTTGGAGATATCACAAACTGTTTTTGAAATTTTTTATTTTAAATCAAGTTTCAAATTAATGAACTTGTTTTATTTTCAGAAACACAATCAGCTTACTTAGATTTTGAAACTCAGCATTTCAGATATCAGTTGTCGAAAATAAAGCATAAATCAAAATCTTTTTGTATTTTCTGAAAATATAAAGCAATAAAGAAATATGTACAAACATATTTACAGACAATATTTTTTGTTTGAGTATGCGTCAGAGGATCATATCAGTTTCCGACAAGTCACAAGTACCGTTGAGCTTAATTTTCACATTAAGTATTAAACAATTCACTTAGATTGTCGATATACTGATCCACTTAAATTTTCATACAAACTTCAACTGATTCAGGATACGAATTAGGTGTTTTAAGAACTTAAACTCATTCATGTGTCCCACCTCTTGAATATACTCCCGTATCCAGAATCCCAATAATCAGTCTTACAGGTGAGTATACTACAATGATATCTGTATATAAATTAGGTATGCGAGGGCCGAGGGATCTCAGGTCGATACTTCTGTATACGCAGAGAGATATCAGCTTCGACTTTACGGTATGTCCCCTTTAGAGGATCTTTTTGCTTACAACAGCAGCGACTATCAATTTTATTGTTTCAACGGCATGCTGAGGGTGTAATGCTATGTTTCAAGCATTGCAGCAAGTATTATCCAAGGACTAGGTCAGAACTACCGTTCAGCAGAAGTCCCGGAATAATACCCCAGACATCATTGAGTATAAAGACCTAGTATATATCAGATTATGAGACCTTTCAAACGAGATTTCAGGGGTTACCTATATATCCAAGTAGTGTTCCCCACAAAATAAGCAAGTTTGAATTTAGGTTTATATCCCGAAAAAGTTTACTAAATGTATAAAAACCTACCGACACATCCACGGTGAGATCGTTTAACACATTTAAACTTTCCATTTCTTTAGCGTACTGTAACTGTCTACTGATGTACTATCATTTCCTCTTTTTACGCAAAACTCAAATTTTTGAATTTTATCATGTTTTTGACTTTTTCAAATTTTCAAATGTTTTTGTATTTTCTAACAATATTACTCCCCCTAAAATGAAAAATCATATAAAGAAAATTTGACAACCAACACTGATAGCTTTGTCTCGCCATCCATTTTCTGCTTAAAATGCTCTGATTTGCAGAAAATATACATACCCCCATGATTTACAACCCATTGATCTTAACAGTTTGAAAACCGTTTTTCAATCTGATGAAAGTAATCATGTTTGTTCAGCCGTGATGGTTTCGGCATATTAAATCAACACTCCCCTTTACAACAAACTATTTTCCCATAATGATTTCAAAACACTTAAGTTTGTTTTAATCAGAATGGTTTTTCCAGAAAAATTAGTTTGTTTACCCATCACTTGTAGGTTCGGGGTCATCTCATCACCTTGTTCTCTTTAAAACCTTTTTGTACAGATTTTAACAATATAAGATCAAACACCACAATCATTTGTAGAAAATCAAGTACAACTTAATGTCCTTGATTAACCACTTGTAAGACGAAATATCACAGTTACCATCCTATGAATTTCTCAAGAATGATGCCGATACCTGCTTCACTCTTACCAACCTGGAAGCTCCGGCAAGTCAGGAATTCAACCAACAGATTTATGTACCCAAGCCTGACCAGTCTTGGGTGTGTTTTGAACATTTCTCTTTTCTTTATAAAATTCTTTTGCCCCTTTTACCTTTCCATTAGCCATCTTACTAAAAATATGTTTAACATTGCTATTAAACATTTTTCCAGCATCAACACATTTTGATTTTAGGTTTGCGGCTCGTAATGGTGGAAAGTTCTCATCATTCATTAATGGAACTGTCTCTTCCTTTTTTACCTCAACTTGTGGCTCCTCTGATTTTATGGAATCAGATTCATTGCCCGAACTTGGCTTGTCTGACTTGGATGAGCCAGATTCATCACCAATAACTTTCATTTTCTTCTTGTTTGTCCTCAGATTTGCATCTGAAGAATTCGATTTGCTTGGCTTTGCCGTCGAGTGAATCGATTCATCAGGACTTTTATTCGAACCAACCGGTGATCCTGAAGACAAAATCTTCTCCAAATACTCTCTCGCCTTCTTCCTCTTCTTCCTCAATCTGTCTCTCTGCCCCTGTGAAAGCTTTAGTTTCTTATCTTCCACTTTCTATTCTTTGGGCTTGACAGTGACTGGTTTCTTTACCATTCTCTGAGATTCAACCCTCGATCTTCCCATCGATCTCCTTGGGCAATCTCTGGCAATATGTCCTCTGATATTACATTCAAAGCATCTTCTTGTTTCACAATACCAATTCTGGCAGTTAACAGCAATGTGTCCTCTATCACCACAGGTGTAGCACACTCTGTTATCGTACCATCCACTTTGGTCAGTCCAAACCTTCAGATCATAACATTGTTTGGCTTGGTGATAATAATTTCTCCTCTTCAATGCTGGATTTGTCTTTTGAGCACTGTGGTCAAACCTGCACCACTTATTATCATCATTTTGTGAGTTTTCATTTTTAAATTTTTGTGATTTTTGATAATGATTGGATGACTTATCTGATGAGCTTTTATTTTCAATTTTAGAATTTTTCAAATTTTTATCTTTTTGTTTCTGTTCTACACTCTTCTTAACAGGTTTTTGTTTAGAACATTCACCTGTTTCAGTAGATTGCAAAACAGTATTTTTAAATTTTTCTTGTAAATCTAAAAATATTTTTCTTTTCTTTTCTTTTTCATCATCAGATATTTCATCACAATCTTCAATTTTGACTTTGACTTTGTCAAAATTTGTGACATTGTCACTTATTGGAACAGAATTGATCGGTTTTGGACAAACATGTGATGTAGAATTCACAAAACCTTTCAATTTATTCTCAAGCTCGGTAATTTTATTACGAGCAATTTCAGCTTCATTTTCAAGCCGAATGATTTTCTGAAGATGAGAATTTATTTCAATCTGTTTTTCAAGATTATTGTTAAAAATAACAGATTTTTCATCTTCTAAAACCTTCATTTGACTTTGAAAATTTTTTTCAATTTTTAATATTTCATTTTTAAACTCTTTTTCTTTTTCTTTCAAAACTTTGTTTTCCAATGTCAAACTATTCAAGTCATTTAACAGTTTAACATTTTCAGATTTAAGCTTTTCAAAATTTCCCTGCAACATAAAAATCTGGTTAATATCAGCTTGCTTCTCATCCTTCAACTTTTTGACTTCCAATGTCAAACTTTCTGCATCTTTCAAGAGTTTGTCATTATTAGCCTTAAAGTTATCACATTTAGAGCACACTGATTCTGAACTTGAAGATCCAAGCTTCAAAGATTCTTCGTTCTTTGGAATATCCTTTGTTTCCATCTTATATGTTCCTGCACAAAAGAGTTTAACAAAATCAAAAGGATTCATACTTTCATCAATATAACATTTCCTTTTAATATCATATTTCAGAATACTCTTTGTTGCAAGACACACATGAATTCTATTATCAATTTTAGTAATTACATCCAATTCCAATTTTTGTAAATTCTTTTCCATTTCGGTCAAAAATTCCTTCTTTTTCTTATATTTCTTACGAAACTCTGCATTAACCTCATTAAAGAACTGTCTTGGATAAAGTTCTTGAAAAAAATCTTTCCTTTTTAGCTCAACCAAGAATTCATCCCATTTAGCAGGTAATGCATTTGCCAATTTCAATATCTGTTCATCATTTGATATTCTAATATTCTTGTTTCTCAAATTGTCCATTAAAATTTTAAACCGTATTTCCAACTCATCCAACGTTTCATCCTTTTGACACATGAAATATTCAAAATTTTTAATCCAAATGTCCACATCTACATTTCTGTAACTACTATCCACAGTTCTCATATACCAACTATTTAAACTTTCAAGATACTCATTTTCCTTCTCATCAAACATTTTAGCCATCTTGAATCACCTGGACAAACAAACAAACACAATCAGTTTAAATGAACTGTATACGTAAAAGTGAGTGACGGTTGAATCGATCTAGAACTCGTGTCGAAGATTCGTAGACTCGTTTCAAAGTTGTAGAAATGAGAACACTGAATGACTGAGCCAATGAATGTAACAAACCGATGATGAGTCAATTGATGATTGGACCTCACTATTCACTTAGCCGACAACATCAATTTTTTTTAAATCTGATTTGAGCTGATGATAACACTTGACTGCTGATGCTTTGATTGGGCCTTAAAGTCCACTACACTGACATCACTTAGTGGACAACAACAATTTATCTTTTCATGCTAACTGTCATCATGAACCGGCAACTATGATTGGGCCTAAACTTGATCAAATATTTAACAATTCATTTGCCGACAATTTCAATTTATATCAAGTTTTAATTGGACCTACAATTTCCACTAACCGACTAGCATTTATTAATCATATGCACTTTGTCAATATAGAACACGAAAACTTTCATCATCACATGAAAACTCTTGAATTATGCATGCACATGTGACCGACTGACACATTTGAAAACTTTCGCATGCAAATCTGACAATTTCGATTTATTTATCACACAATTCAAAGCACATTCAAACAATTCACACTACTCAATGTTCAAACACGTGAATGAAACGGTGCACTAGATCACATGATTACACTTTTCGATGACCTACGTTGTCACAAAGTCAAAATCACTCGTGGTCACAAAAGCGAGACTCTAGTTGACACAAAAGCGGAATCACTAAAGTGTCACAAGAGCGATACCGTAAGATGTCAAATGAGCGGAATCAATTAAACAATAACCGTAAAAGCGAAATCACAAGTAAACCTGCTGATGTCACTTTTTGTACGAGACCGTAAAAGCGAGACCTCAAAAATTCAATGTTTTAGGTCGATTCAAGCTTTGAAACTTTCAAGGATTTACTTGTATATGATTACGAACATACTGTGTGAATTTAAAGCGATTTCGATCGTAAAAATTTTTGTTTTTCGAAAAAGAAAGGTGTAGAAACAGATTTTACAGCTGAATTGTAGAAAACTCTTCTCCACTGGCTCTGATACCACTTGTAAGATCGAATTCGGACCTAAACGAGTCGCGTAGAAGAGTTTATCTCAGTTTGAACGGCGGAAACAGACAAACCGAGTACAATTCAGCAAGTATACACACTAAACTGTCGATATTATTGATCTGGACAATGTTTACAACCTGTCGACACTTCGGC
The DNA here is from genome assembly GCA_030545235.1 of Helianthus tuberosus. Lineage (NCBI taxonomy): Eukaryota > Viridiplantae > Streptophyta > Magnoliopsida > Asterales > Asteraceae > Helianthus > Helianthus tuberosus. The sequence goes on from CM060448.1 coordinate 150,489,194, forward strand.
AGCACTTCGTGGCTCACCGGAAGACAACACCTCAAACTATATGTGTGATTTCGCTCCTATGCCTATATATATGGTTGCTGATTTCGCTCATACGGACATGTACGTATGAGCGAGACCTCAACATGACTTATAAGCGAAATCTACAATGACATAAAAGCGGAATCTACATTTTGACTAAACAACGAAATCTGAATTTGACTTTATGACCGATATCTTCATCTAAAATCCCATAAATGCTTTTGTCTTTAGTTGGATGATGTCATTGTGACATCACTTTGATGATGTCATCATGACATCATATCTGAACATCTTCGCAACGTACTCGAGACACGACATAAGACGTAGTTGACAGATGAATGCACTAACATAGTGTAATACTTTTTATTTTTAATCTTTTTGCACTTTTTATTTGGTTATGTATTAATGACTTTAATAACTAGTTTCTTATGTTGAAGGTGATTCTTCCTTATCGTTTGTCCGTGGTGTCTTGGCATTATTTTACTGTCTATATAAAATAAAAGATTTTCACCATTCATATCTCCACGGTCTATATGGAGGTATATTGGCTACCTGGTCGGGGGTTAAGGGAACGGTTTGGTAAGAGTCTTGCCTTATTCAGTGTATAGATCCTGCAAGGACCTGGGTCAAATTTAGTAGGACCTCCTTCAATACCCACCGGTATTGGATGGAGGGGGTCCAAACTCTTTGATCCCCTCATATGTAAGCTACTATTAATACTTTAACCCGGCTACTTCGGACTGTATCCCTGCTGACTCAGACTACTTAGCCGAGGGTAACGTCACCTTCAAAAGAGGGGCCTACCACATTATGCATTAATAACTTAATTAATTATCTTTCAATAATCCGACCCTTTAGGATTGTATCTGTTGGATCGTCGTGTGACCCTAACGAGTCAATATGAAGAGTTCAACATCAAAAACAAAGGCGGAATCAATGAATTTAACGTAACGCAGCTTGTTTTCCTCTAATTATCTTCTTATTAACCGATTCTGAGCTTTTACAGATTCAAATGACAAACGGACAGCACCTCGGCTCTGAATCTATGACTTAATTCCGTTTCAAATGACACGATCACATCAGGTATTTATAGGCGGACTAATTCCACTTGAGACAGTCTCAAACGGAATCACCATCTCAAACGGAATTATCTAACTCCATGCAGAATTAGTAATTTCGCTTGAAACATCTAATTCCGTTTGAAATGACTATATGCACATTTCAAGTGGAATTACCCTTAAACACTGTTTTCTCGATTTCCGTGCCCTAATCTATACATGACTCGATACAAGACAAAGTTAACAGACATATAATGCACCAACAGACTCCCCCTTGGATGTTGACGAAGTCTTCGGGATTGAGTCTTCAGTCTTGATCGGTTTTGACCGTCTTTCCAAATTAATTTGACATTGTAAAAGCTTCCTTCAATCTTTATCTTCAAACTCCCCTTTGAATGTTGATCCATAATTTTGACTCCCCCTTTCGCAGACTCCCCCTCTCGATATGCTGGGACTTAACTTCTGGTTCAAACTTTGACATTTTCTTTGCCATGGGGATCTTGACTCCTGTTTCCTGTTTTCTCAAACATATAACATTATAATCTATTCAATCTTAAACTTCTATTAACTGTTCATCAGTTTTAGAAATCCACTTATGTATTCAGGTCCAAGTTAATGACCCTGATTACTCAATTCATCTACCAAGTCCAACTTAATGACCTTGGTTGATCTGTGACAAAAACAAACTGATTTTTGTTCAAACTTTTTCAAACATTTTCTGAAAATTTTCAAGTTTCAAGTTAATGAACTTGTTTTGACTTTCCATTTTTCCAATTAACATATAAAGCTCCCAAATCATCATCCAGCTTAGAATCTTTCTGCATCTGCTCCAACCTTCTGAATCTGAAGATCAACGCCCCACTATGGTTTGTCGGAAAAAAAAAATGAAAAATCTTTTTGGATTTTGAATTAAAACTTCTAGACTAGAAAATGAAATACAGAAATAAAATGCAGTAAATGTAAACTACTTACAAACATATTTTTGGTGAGCGTGTTAGGGAATCATATCAGCTGTCGACAAGTCACAAGTACCGTTAAGCTTTAATTACATACTCAGAATTAAACAATTCACTTAGATTGTCGATATACTGATCCACTTAAATTCTTACACAATTTTCAATCTGTCCAGGATAAGGATTTAGTGATTTAGAGACTTAAACTCATTCATGTGTCCCACCTCTTGAATATACTCCCGTATCCAGATCCCAATATTCAGTCTTACAAATGAGTATACCACAGATGATATCTGTAAGGGGTTAAATTGCGAGGGCCGTGAGAGCTCAGGTCAGAAATTCTGTTCAGCAGAGAGATGACGGCTTCGACTTTTGGTGGGTCCCCTTTAGAGGATCTTTTTTACAACAGCACATGATTTACATATTTTTTCAATGTTTCATCATTTTTATGCTGAGGGGGTGCTATATTTCAAGCAAGCAGAAAGTATTCTCCGGGGACTAGGCCATTACTTCCGCAAAATCAGAAGTCCCGGGATAATACCCCAGATATCACTGAGTATAAAGACCTAGTATCTCATAAAGAGGGATCTTGCAAACAAGATTTCAGGGGTTACCTATATATCCAAGTAGTGTTCCCCATGAAATAAGTAAGTAAAGATTTTAAGTTTATATCCCGAACAAACCTACTAAATGTGTAAAAACCTATCGGCACATCATCAGCGAGACTGTTTAACGCATTTAAACTTTCCATTTCTTTAGCGTACAGTAACCGTCAAGCCGATGTACTATCATTTTCCCTTTTTACACAAGCTTTTTTCTGATTTTTCTAATGTTTTGAATTTTGAAAATATCTCTTTTTTTTTACATTTTTTATTGTTTTTGTATTTTCTGAAAATATTACCCTATACTCTCCCCCTAAATACCAAAACAAGTAAAAAATAGACAAACCATTGCAGATTGCTTCTCAACATCATCTACAATGTCTCCTTTATCAACGCCAAGAATCTCTTCCAACACCGATAAAAGCTTCATACCATTAAATTTTAACAAGTATTGAAAACGAGTTTTATCAAACGCTTTGGTATGTAAATCAGCTTTTTGCTCGTCAGTGTGGATTTTCTCAATTCGTATCAACTTCTTCTCGAAACAATCTCGGATGAAGTGATGACGAATTTCAATGTGTTTGGTTTTAGCGTGATGAACTGGATTTTTAGTAATGTTAATTGCTGCCTCATTATCAACAAAGATATGGGTGTTAAGAAATTGCAAACCGTAGTCGCGCATCTGTTGCTGGATCCACAAGATATGTGAGCAGCAACTGCTTGCAGATACATATTCAGCTTCTCATGTGGACAAAGCTACAGAGGTCTGCTTCTTGCATTGCCAGGTAACCAATCGTGGTCCGAAAAACTGGCACCCCGCTGTTGTTGATTTAGCGTTAACTTTGCAGCATCCGAAATCTGAATCGGAATACCCTTCGAGCGTGAAGTCGCCTTCTCTTGGATACCACAACCCCAGTGATGGAGTTCCTTTCAGGTAGCGTAATATCCGTTTCACAATCACCATATGCGAAGCTCTCGGATTAGATTGAAATCTTGCTGCGAGGCATGTTGGATACATAATATCGGGTCTTGAAGCTGTCAAATACATCAGCGATCCGATCATGGAACGATACATCGTTTCATCTACCTTCTCTCCGGTGAGATCAGGGTTTATCCCATGATTCGTTGCTAATGGGGTGTGACGGGTGGTCCGTAGGACAACCCTTAAGTGCTTTAAATAGAATAAAATTCCATACTTTGCCCGGTTAACTGCTTGAACTTGGTAACCACTCTACGTTTAATTATGCAGGTGTTAAAGTGCTCAAAATACAGGTTTTAGGAGGCACGAATGGATGCTAGAAGTTGGGGAGTCAAAGTGTTGAAGAAATCAAGTGTTGATGAAGAAACAAGAAGAATCACTATACTCAGAACTGTAACCTACGGCTGGGAGCCGTAGGTTACGGCTCACATCATTTGCCAAAACTTCTAGCCGTAAAACAGGAGCTTATTGCCGTAAAGAACATTGATCGCCGTAACCTATGGCTCCCAGCCGTAGGTTACGGCCCTATGCTGACTTTGGAGACTTGTTGACTGCCGTAACCTACGGCTGGGAGCCGTAGGTTACGGCTCCGACTGATGCTATCATGTAACCTTCGCATTTAATTGGTTTTTTATGGAGAATTAAGGTGTCTAATCATGTCTCTTCGGTTACAACCTGCTAGAAACGAGTAGGGGAGTATATGAGAGGCACTTGGGAGTGAAGAACATTATCTTATCATCTATTATCCATCTAGTAACTTTGCTTTGGATTGCATTAAAACAATTTCATCTTATTTTGCTACAATGTTGGTCAAAGCTATGTGTGGCTAGGTTCTTATTGGTCATCTTTAGTTGAAGGTTGTTAAGACGATTGTATTTTGATTCTCAATTTCTAGAATGGTAAACTTGTTTATGTTTTGTTTACTATGGTGTTTTATTATTTGTTTGTAAATTGTTGAGTCTTGTTTTATCCTACCTTGAAATCATACGTTCTTGGTGCCGTTGGCAATCGAGATATCATGGGTAAAGTTAGGATGGGTAAGGGTCAATTGGTCATCGGGTAACAACCTCACATTCTAGGAATCTGAGTACTTCGTTCCCTTTTATCACAACAAGTAATCTTACATGAATCATGTCTATGTGATTCTTTCTAGTGGATGATAGTACAACCGTTGAAACAAACTGGAAACTAAAGATGGTCATTTTTCTCTCAATTGTTTACAACTAAATTTTCATTTTGCAAATTAATTAGTATTCTTAGTTTTAAAACAAACAATCCAACTCTTTGAATTTACTTTTTATTGCAATTAATTTAATCTTAGTTAACTTAGATACACTTCTAAATAACATACATTCCACAAACTCCCTGTGTTCGATACCCACTTACCACTATCTATTTAGTAGTAATTGGATTAAGTTTGATTGTGACCGCGACATCACGTTAAATTTTGGCGCCGTTGCCGGGGAGTAGTGCGCAACGTGTGTTATTTTTTTATCTTTCTTAAGTTTGTTATTTTTCTGGTTTACGCTGGGTGTGTTAGTGTGCAGGTATTGACAGGTGCATGCATACTAGGAGCTCTCACAAGCTTTCACCATTAGCATTTGATACGGAAATCGAACGAACTTTGTGAGCAAACGGAATTTTGTTAAGGGAAAACACAATTAGCGGTTCACCAACAACACCAACTACACCAATCACACCAATTCGATACATGGATCCACCACAACCACCACCCACTACGGGTGAACCTACTCCACCATTTATACCAACATCCACTCAACCTTCACCAAATACCACCATGCCCAGTTCTACTACCGAATTTACTTCACCATTTGATATCCCACCACCCAATACTACATTACCTACCACTACTCAAACTGAACCTACCCTTACCTTTAGCCCTGCTTCTACAATTCCACCACTCACCCATTTCTTCCCAGCTTCAGGTCAATCACCATCCACCTATACATTACCACAAGGCTCAACTGTTGTTCATGCTACTTCATCATTTGGAGTACCAAACCAGTCAGGTTTTCAATACTCATCTATTCCATTTGGGCCATCACCGGGGGGTATAGAAGGAGATGGATATGAAGAAGGATATGAAGATTTTGAGGGTTATGAGGAAGAGGGTTATGCTTATGTGGGTAGTGGAGATCAAGGGGAGTTGACTTATGTACCTGGTCAAACGCAAAGAATGTCAAGTGTTGGTGGGATTCCACAACAACAACTCATCCCACAACACATTAGGCCAAGGCCACAAGGGCCACCAATGCAACGCCCTATACCATTGCAACAAGTTCGTCCGCCGAATGTTCAACCCCAATTTCAAAGGCCAATTCAACAACCACCAATGCCTCAACAACAAGTTCAACAACCATTCGCACCACAAGGGCATGTACCATGACCAATGGGTCCTATTCGTCCAAGAGGTCGATTGGGTGTACCAAGAAGGCATCTTAGGGAACATGCGAGGGGAATTGAAGCGCATTTTAGGCCGGTAATTACTCACAACCCTTCACCGGTGGTTATTCCTCACAATAACCAAGGAAGAACTTTTGAAGTGAGAACAAATTCTTTGCAAAGTTTGCCGAAATATAAGGGTTTAGCAACAGAGGAACCTTATTTTCATTTAGAGGCCTATGACTCAATTTGCAACACTCTTGGGAGTCAAGGTTTTTCAGCCGATGATGTGAAGTTGGTCTTATTTCAATTCTCTTTGGAAGAAAAGGCAAAGAAGCGGTTCTACACTTTGCCTTCAGCATCTATTTACACTTGGGGGGAAATGCAACAAACTTTCTTAGACGAATTTTATACCGCCCAAAAGACCAATGATGCTAGGAAAGGGTTGAGAAGTTTCCAACAACAACAAGGCGAAATGTTTCATGAAGCCTTCGAGCGCTTAAACATGATGATTAAAAATTGTCCACACCATGGGATTGAGCTTTGGGAGTTGATGAACGCCTTTCATGAAGGGTTGTGTGCCGAGGATGCACGAGATCTAATGTCCATCACAAATGGGACTTTTGGCACAAATTATGAAGATGAGGATTGGGAGTTTTTGGAACAAATGGCCATTACCTCAAAGAGGAAAGCTCAAGCATCAAGGAGAGCACGACCGGCTGTCACAAGATCGCAAGTTCATGCAGTTGACAATGGTAATGTTCAAACTACTAATCAAATTTATGATGTTTGTGCTGTGTGTAATGAAATAGGTCATGCGACTGAAAATTGCCAAGGAATGGTGGAAGGGCAATATGAAGAAGTTCATGCGGTTCAAGGTCAAGGAGGGGGTGGTAGAAATTACAACAACATGAATTCTAACACTTACCACCCCGGGTTGAGGAACCACCCAAACTTTCGTTATGGGAACCCTTCAAATCAAGCAAACCCGAATTTCCAAGGTAACCAAGGTAATTATGGTTCACGCCAACCTTACAACAATCAAGGTGGATATAGAAGTGGAAACAACCAAGGGTACCAAAGGCAATACCAAACGGGTCAAGAACAAGGGGGGTCTTCGGGTGGAAACGAGATGATGGATATGTTGAAGAGCTTGCAAGCGGAGATGCAAAAGAGGAATCAAATGGATGATGTGCGGATACAAAAGGATGAGGCTCGAGATAAGGCAATTTAAACTTTGACCACCCAAATGGGTCAACTTGCAACCGAAGTGTCAGAATTGAAGAAAAATAAAGATCAATTACCAAGTGACACTAAGGTAAACCCATCTCATGGTACTTCAAGAGGTAATAATGTTAATATTCACCATGTAAGTGTTTTGAGAAGTGGGAAGGAGTATAAGACCAATCCTTCAACGGATTTGGTTGATGGGGTGGTTGAAGATATAACGGGTCAAGATAGTGAGGAAGAGAATGAACCACCTATTATTTCTTTTAAAAAACCCAATTTTGAAAAACCCGAAGTTAACAAAGAAAATGAAAAGAAAGATGAGGGTGAGGGATCTAGTCAAGTACCATTTCCCTCGGCTTTATTAGATCCGGGTAAGAAAATTTTCATTTCAAAACGGGGACCTCAAAAAGAGGAAATGTGGGAGGTTTTTAAACAAGTAAAAATTAATCTTCCTTTACTTGAAGCAATCAAACAGGTACCCGCTTACGCCAAGTTTTTAAAAGAATTGTGTACTCAAAAGAGGCAACAAAAAGTGCTAAATTGGTTGACTTGACGGAGCGGGTAAGCGCGGTTTTGAAAGGGGATCTTCCTCCTAAGCTACAAGATCCGGGAACGCCTCTCATAAATATTCAAGTAGGAAATTTTCAAACTGCAAGGGCTTTATTGGATCTTGGAGCCGGAGTAAGTATCTTACCGGGGGGTATATGACCAATACGATTTTGGTCCATTGAAACGGGTTGAGACAACGGTGGTGTTAGCCGATTTGTCTCATAAACTTCCTCGGGGTATTGTTAGGGATGTTATAGTTAAATTTGATGAGTTTTATTATCCCATGGACTTTCTTGTGCTAGACTACTCATCCGCGGACCCAATTCAACAACAAAATGTTATTTTGGGTCGGCCATTTTTAAACACCGCACATGCTGTTATTGATTGTCGATATGGTACGGTCGACATGACATTCGGTAATAGAAAGATGAGATTAAATGTTTTTACTAATGGTACTAACATTTATGGTGATGAGTGTTTTGTAGCAGATTTCATAGATGGTTACGACCCAAAGGAGTTCGAGGAAGAGATTTTGGGTTCTTGTGTTCGTGGTGTGTCTTTGCAGGTGCACGCAGGTGATTTGGAAAAGGAAGAGAAAGAGCAAGAGGTTCTTGCGGTAAAGGAAGGAAGACCGCCATGGACCCACCAAACGGATACTCTACCGGTGGGAATTGATTCGGGTACAAAGCCTTCTTTGGAATGTCCACCAAGTGTGGAATTGAAAGAGTTACCGAAGCATTTGAAGTATGTATTCTTGGGGGAGAATGACACCTTACCGGTGATCATTGCTTCTAATTTGGCGGTAGCTCAAGAAGAGGATTTGATACGGGTGTTGAAGGCTAACAAGGCAGCAATTGGGTGGACGATAGCCGACTTAAAGGGTATTAGTCCTTCCATTGTAATGCATAAAATTATTACAAGTGAGGATGCAAAGCCGACCCATGAAACACAAAGAAGGTTGAACCCGAATCTGAGAGAGGTGGTAAAGAAGGAAGTTATCAAGTGGTTGGATGCGGGGATCATTTATCCCATTTCGGACAGTGCATGGGTAAGTCCGACTCAGGTAGTGCCTAAAAAGTCGGGCATTCAGGTAATAAAAAATGAGCAAGGTGAGCAAATCTCCACCCGCCCGGTAACCGGGTGGCGAGTTTGTATCGATTATGGAAAATTAAACGCCACTACCTCCAAAGACCATTTCCCGTTACCCTTCATTGACCAAATCATTGAAAAACTTTCCGGTCAAAAATATTATTGTTTTTTGGATGGGTACTCGGGATATAACCAAATTGCTATTCACCCGGACGGCCAACACAAAACCACTTTTACATGCCCATATGGTACATTTGCTTTTCGGCGAATGCCATTTGGACTATGTAACGCCCCCGCCACGTTCCAAAGATGTATGATGAGTATATTTTCGGACATGGTCGGGGAATCTCTTGAAGTGTTTATGGATGATTTTTCCATCTTTGGCCCAAGTTTTGATTCTTGTCTTGATGAATTAGAAAAACTTTTAAAAAGGTGTGTTGAGACAAACTTGGTCCTAAGTTGGGAAAAGAGCCATTTTATGGTTCAAGAGGGTATTGTGTTGGGGCATGTGATTTCGGACCGGGGAATGGAGGTAGACAAAGCAAAAATTCGGGTAATTTCATCTCTACCCCCACCAAAGAATGTTAAGGGGGTGAGATCATTTTTGGGACATGCGGGGTATTATAGAAGGTTTATTAAAGGCTTTAGTGTAATCACAAAACCTTTATGTAATTTATTATTGAAAGATGTTCCATTTGATTTTACTGACGAATGTTTGCAAGCGTTTCATGTGTTGAAGGAACAGTTGGTGAAGGCTCCTATCTTACAACCACCGGATTGGTCAAAGCCGTTCGAGATTATGTGTGATGCTAGCGATACAACCATTGGAGCGGTTTTGGATGAAAGGGTCGATAAGAAACCGGTGGTGATCTATTATGCAAGCAAAACTTTGTCCGAGGCGCAACTGAATTACACCACGACCGAGAAAGAATTATTAGCGGTGGTGTATGCCTTGGACAAGTTTAGAGCTTACATTTGGGGGAGCAAGGTGATTATGTATTCAGATCATAGTGCGGTTCGATATCTAATGGAAAAGAAGGATGCAAAGCCTCGGTTGATTCGTTGGGTGCTTCTGTTGCAAGAGTTCGACTTAGAGATCCGGAAAAAAAAGGGATGTGAGAATGTTGTAGCGGATCATTTGTCCCGGATCCCGTTGGAAGGTGTTGATGACCCGAGCGAGATTAATGAACGGTTTCCCGATGAACAATTGTTAGCCGTTTCTACTTTCGTTGCACCTTGGTACGCCCATTATGTGAATTATTTGGCTAAAGGTGCAATTCCGAATCATTGGACGAAGAAAAGACGGCAACAATTCCTTAGTCAAGTGAAGCAATATATATGGGATGAACCGGACTTGTTCAAGATCGGATCCGATCAAATGATACGGAGATGTGTTCCCGAAACTGAAGTTCTAGAGATTTTGACCCATGCTCATTCATCGGCATGTGGAGGGTATTTTAGTGGGAACAAGACGGGTTATCGAGTGTTATCTAGTGGGTTTTATTGGCCTACGATTTTCAAAGATTCATGCGAGTATGCCCGGAATTGCATCAATTGTCAAAGAATGGGAAGCATTTCGAAACGGGATGAAATGCCATTACAACCGATTTTGGTAGTGGAGGTATTTGATGTTTGGGGAATAGACTTCATGGGTCCCTTCCCTAACTCAAATGGGTTTTTATACATATTGGTTGCAGTTGACTATGTTTTGAAATGGATTGAAGCTATTGCTACGAGAACCAACGACCACTCCGTTGTATGCAAGTTTGTACAATCCAACATTTTTGCTCGATTCGGTGTGCCTAAAGTGATAATAAGTGATGGTGGTTCACACTTCAAGAACTTCAACTTTGGGAAATTGTTAAAAAGATACAATGTGAACCACCGCGTTGCTACACCGTACCATCCGCAAATGAGCGGTCAAGTGGAAGTGTCTAACCGGCAAATTAAAGAAATTCTAATGAAGACGGTGAGAACGGATCGGAAAGATTGGTCAAGCAAGCTTGATGACGCGTTGTGGGCTTATCGAACGGCCTACAAAACTCCACTCGATACCACTCCTTATCGAATGGTGTACGGAAAAGGATGTCATTTGCCTATGGAGTTAGCACATCGGGCATATTGGGCGATTAAAACGGTGAATGCAAATTATGACGAAGCGGGTCGGGCGAGAAAGTTACAATTGAATGAAATTGAGGAAATAAGGGATCAAGCTTATGAGTGTGCATCCGCATATAAAGACAAACTAAAGAAAGTTCATGATGCGAAGATAAGGAAAAAGAACTTTGAAGTGTGTCAAAAAGTGTGGTTGTACAATTCAAGATTGAAGATGTTCGCGGGAAAACTCAAAAGCAAGTGGATGGGCCCTTACGTTGTCCGAAGAGTGGGGAGGTTTGGAGATATTGATATACAAGATGAACAAACAAATAAACAACAAACGGTGAACGGGCATCGGCTTAAACCGTACTTGGAAGGTAACGATATCAACAATCTTGAGCTCGACAAAGTGGGTTACATTTTACGCCCGGTGGATGACGAGGAAACTTGAAAGAGGCCCAGGTTTGGTGTTTTGTACATATTGTAGCTTAGTTTAGTGTTTTGAATAAAGCTCCGGTTAGAACCGGTGTTTGAAACAAGTGTGGGGAAATTTGTACGGATTTCCCGAACATAGTGTTGAGGACAACACGGGTTTTTAACGGGGGGCAGGGAGCCGTAGGTTACGGCTCCATGTTACAAAATAAGAACCTTACGGCTCAAGGTCCCTGTTTTACCGCATCTTGTTTTCTCCCAGATATTGCCGTAGCCTACGGCTGGGAGCCGTAGGTTACGGCTCGCAGTTGAGTTGTAAGGAACTTCATTTTGTCGGCATTGTATATAAAAAAAATATATAACCGAAAATAATTTAATAATAATAATACTTTTAATAAAACTCTTTAATCCACCCTATCCATTCATTCTAACATCATTCCCCAACCACAACTTTTCTTCTTCTCCTTTCTTCTTCTTCTAGAACCCTAACCTCCATAACCACAAACCTTCACATCTTCATAACTCTCTCAAATCTAGCCCGATTTCAGTGATTTTTGGGTCCATTTTGGGTGAAATTTCACAAGGAATTTAGATTTACTCTTGTATCTTGAAGATTCCTTTGTTTTGGGGTCGGATTTGAACCTAGGGGTGCCGAAAATTTGGGGCTTTTTGGGGGTTTTTGTGTGAACTTCAAGTTTTTGTGATTCTCATCTTCTACAACACCAAGGTATGCAATTTCTTGTCATTATTTTATGTACATTAAGGTTTGTAAGTTTTCATTATAGTTTTTGCTTACACACTTGCTTGTATGAGATAGATGATAGGATTTTGTAAGCCATTGAATATTTGGGTGTAAATGTGTTTGATGTCTAGTGAAAACTTTTGGAAAATGTTGAATTATAGGGGACATCATGCCAAAATTTTGTTTGATAGAATGAAATTTTGGTTTTTGCACATCTACACCCATAATATGAAGCAAGTGTGGGGAAGATTGGGTAGAAACACTAACTTGATTTGTTTGTGTGGTTTTTGAATGTGTGTAGGCATGGTGACGAAAAAGGGAAAATGAATTGCGAGTTCTTCTAATGCGCCTCAAGAGGAGCAACAAAAGAGGAGGAGATTGACTCGGGTTGGTGACCCGGACTCGGAGGAGGATGCACCTCCAAGGGGTCCGAAGCCGGATTGGACAACCGGTTCATTGCTAGATCAGTCTGAGGAATGGAGAGAGGATATGTTTCATGAACAAATGAACAACTTAAAACAAAGGGGTGAAGCGTTTATTTGTGAGAAGGAGATCAAAGAGGTTGATTTCGGGCCGTTCGGGATAACGGAGAAGTTTAGAGCATTGGGTTGGGGTGCAGCTTTGAAATGTTATGACGGGGAAGTGAAGAAGATGTACGACAAGCAGATTCAAGAATGGGTGGCTTCACTTGAATGACCCCCGTATAAGTCCCCAAGCAAGATGAGGCTCGTTGGACGGTGTAATGGGGTGAAAGTAGAAATGTGTTATGACTCTTTGCGCAAAATAGCAAAGTTTGACGACAGACCCGCAAATGAGTACATTCACCCGAGTCTCAAAGATCTCTACCACGAGCCAAACAAGCATCCGCAATGGCAAAATATGCTTGACTACCTTTTCCTTCCGGGCACAACACATGGGAAGTTATATAGGAGCAATTTGAGAATGGAAGCGAAATTGTTGTTGACATTGTGCATATATAATGTGGTTCCAAGGCGGGGTGACAAGATGGAAGTGCGGCATCAGGAAGTACCGATTCTATATATGATGATGCATGGATCTCCCAAGGTCCCTTTCCGATTTCTTGTGTTGAATAATATCTGGTTGAGCAAAATTAGTGGAGAAAGAAAGATTATACCTCATTGCCGGTTGATTACGGCGTTGTTAAAAAAATATGGGGCGATTAAAGGTGATGAAAAAGGTTCTTACAAGAGGTTTAGACCATTCGACCTTAAGAATCTTGGGCCAGGTTGGATTTACACGGAAACGGAGAGGTATCATAGGCTGAAAACAGATGGGAGAAGGTGGAGAGCGTTGAAGGTGGACGCGAGGTCGTTACGACCGGGTGAGGCTGATGAGCCGGAGGTAAGTGGAGATGAAGAGGTAAGTGGAGATGAGGATTACCGTGAAGATACATTCATGGTAGATGCTCAAGTTCAGGGAGCTGGAGTGCAAGCTGGTTATGTGGGGGGTGCATTTGATTATGCACAGCAAGCTTATGATCCTTATTGGGCCCACTCGGGAAATATGGGCCAAATTATTGAGCAAAGGCGGCCTCCCACTTTTGAAGGATGGAGTGAACCAAACTAAGTGCTTTTTGATCAACAAACTTTCATGGGGGCAAGTATAGAGAGGGCTTTGAAGCGGAGCTATAATAGGAGTGAGCAATGGAACTGTGCTCATATGTATGCCCATGAAGAAGAAGTGAACAACCGCTATTTAGATGATCGTCAGAGACGCATGCATGAACAATATCAAGCAGGTCAGCCAATTGTAGGAGATCCGCCCGTTGTGGACTACACCACATTGCCACCAAATGATGGTAGTGTGTCATACCCCACCCCACCATTGCATCACTCTCAATGGGTGGATCCACATGCTATGAGTTACCAGCAGGCGAATCCAAGTGGCGATCAAGGAAGCAGCAGTAGCGGTGGAGCATTTGGCTTTGGCGAGTGGAAGGATATGATGACATCCATCTTCGGGCCTCCACAGCCGAAATATTACTAGCCAGGTCGTATCTTGCTCCTTTGTATATTTTTGTATATATTTGTTTATTTTGTATGTTATGTTTATGGTTGGGAGGTAGGGTGGTGTTTGATGTTGATATGTTGTTGGGTTGTGAAAGTTGGTGGTGTCTCTTAAAAAAAAAAAAAAAAAAAAAAAAAAAAAAAAAAAAAACTTTGGATTTGAGAATATTAGCAAAGGCTAATGTTGTGGTTAAAAGCGATCCTTCCCTCAAAGCCATACATTGGGACAATGTATCCCAAGTGTGGGGATGGGGGAAACTTTTGGAAATTTTTGAGAGTTTTAAAATTTTGTAAACCCAAGCGAAAATTGTTAAAATTTGAAAACTTGATATTATGCCATTTGACACACCGACACCCATTCCTAGTCTTTTCTTGGTGAGGATTTGAGCCACACATGATTGTTATTGATATTTCATTGTTTGAGTGGCGGTGTGTGTTGTGTGTTAATAGAACTTGTGTGAATACTTGTTAAATCCTAGAGTTAGCATGCGTTTGGAAATGATAGGGGACTTTTAGGAAGCCTCGTCTAGATGTGTGAAGAGTGCGGGATTGGTGGGTTGGACCTCATACTTTACATATATGAGCTTGGTATTGTGAGGGGTAGGGGTTTGGTCTTTAGATTGCCACGTTTGAGCCTTAAACCGTTCGGTTGTGACCCAAGCCTACTTCCTACAAAATTTTACCAATTGAGATGACCCGGTTTAGGAATTTAGTATGTAGTGTTGATGTTCTTGTATATATTCTTGAAGTTTATTGTTGAAAAAAAAATTGAGAAAAATACAAAAAGAAGAATGTAGTTGCGTTGGTAGTTTAAAAGTTGATGAATTGTGTATATAGTTGATGGTTGTTTTGCTTAGTAGTGAAAATAAAAACCAGGTCAAATCAAATTAGCTCTTATATATATGTTCCACCATTTTCCTACCTTTGCACCTAGCCCCGTTACAACCCGTAAGTCTTCCTTGATTCATAAGCATGCTAGATATTTGTTAGGAGGAAACTTGATTCTTATACAAGCTTATTGTCGCACACACACATACACGCATTGAGTGGTTTTGCATTACATGTTAGTAATTCTTGTCACCGAGAGTTTGGCGAGGGGTGTGTCTTATGGTATGGTTGAAGGTTAGTAAAATGACGGCATATTTTAGCTTGGTTTGCATGATTGATCACTTGTGTTTGCTGAATAGTTTTGAATGGGTTGCTTGGGACAAGCAACGGGTAAGTGTGAGGATGTGACGGGTGGTCCGTAGGACAACCCTTAAGTGCTTTAAATAGAATAAAATTCCATACTTTGCCCGGTTAACTGCTTGAACTTGGTAACCACTCTACGTTTAATTATGCAGGTGTTAAAGTGCTCAAAATACGGGTTTTAGGAGGCACGAATGGATGCTAGAAGTTGGGGAGTCAAAGTGTTGAAGAAATCAAGTGTTGATGAAGAAACAAGAAGAATCACTATACTCAGAACCGTAACCTACGGCTGGGAGCCGTAGGTTACGGCTCACATCATTTGCCAAAACTTCTAGCCGTAAAACAGGAGCTTATTGCCGTAAAGAACATTGATCGCCGTAACCTACGGCTCCCAGCCGTAGGTTACGGCCCTATGCTGACTTTGGAGACTTGTTGACTGCCGTAACCTACGGCTGGGAGCCGTAGGTTACGGCTCCGACTGATGCTATCATGTAACCTTCGCATTTAATTGGTTTTTTATGGAGAATTAAGGTGTCTAATCATGTCTCTTCGGTTACAACCTGCTAGAAACGAGTAGGGGAGTATATGAGAGGCACTTGGGAGTGAAGAACATTATCTTATCATCTATTATCCATCTAGTATCTTTGCTTTGGATTGCATTAAAACAATTTCATCTTATTTTGCTACAATGTTGGTCAAAGCTATGTGTGGCTAGGTTCTTATTGGTCATCTTTAGTTGAAGGTTGTTAAGACGGTTGTATTTTGATTCTCAATTTCTAGAATGGTAAACTTGTTTATGTTTTGTTTACTATGGTGTTTTATTATTTGTTTGTAAATTGTTGAGTCTTGTTTTATCCTACCTTGAAATCATACGTTCTTGGTGCCGTTGGCAATCGAGATATCATGGGTAAAGTTAGGATGGGTAAGGGTCAATTGGTCATCAGGTAACAACCTCACGTTCTAGGAATCTGAGTACTTCGTTCCCTTTTATCACAACAAGTAATCTTACATGAATCATGTCTATGTGATTCTTTCTAGTGGATGATAGTACAACCGTTGAAACAAACTGGAAACTAAAGATGGTCATTTTTCTCTCAATTGTTTACAACTAAATTTCCATTTTGCAAATTAATTAGTATTCTTAGTTTTAAAACAAACAATCCAACTCTTTGAATTTACTTTTTATTGCAATTAGTTTAATCTTAGTTAACTTAGATACACTTCTAAATAACATACATTCCACAAACTCCCTGTGTCCGATACCCACTTACCACTATCTATTTAGTAGTAATTGGATTAAGTTTGATTGTGACCGCGACATCACGTCAGGGTGGAAGCTGGAGTAGATCCTGACATCCCAAATTTCTCCAAGATATCATGAACGTACTTCGTTTGATGTATGAAAATTCCTTTGGGTAGTTGATCAACCTGCAGTCCCAAAAAGAATTTCATCTCACCCATCGATGACATTTCAAATTTCTGCTTCATAACTTGTTCAAAATCTTTGCACAGATTTTCATTTGTTGACCCAAATATGATATCGTCCACGTATATTTGAACTATCAGAAGATGTATGTCGACCTCTTTGGTGAAGAGAGTGGCATCCACTTTTCCTCAGATGAAGCTGTTGGCTAGCAGGTGTTGAGACAATGTCTCGTACCAAGCTCTCGGGGCCTGGTGTAAACCATACAGCGCCTTATCCAGTAAGTATACATTGACTTTGTGAATTGGGTCAGTGAAGCCCGGTGGCTGTCCGACATATACCTCCTCTTTTACCTTCCCATAGAGAAACGCCGATTTAACATCTAGCTGATAAACTTTAAAAATTTTCCAAGATGCAAATGCTAGGAAGATTCTGATCGCTTCAAGTCTAGCAACCGGAGCATATAGTTCAGTGAAATCTATACCCTCCTGCTGACTGAAACCCTGGACTACAAGTCGAGCTTTGTTACGAATAATAACCCCTCTATCGTCTCTCTTGCACTTGAACACCCACTTGGTGTTTATCTTCCTCTGACCATCAGGAAAATCTACCAATTTCCACACTCCTAACTTCTCAAACTGACTCAACTCTTCTTGCATAGCATTGACCCAAGAATCTTCAGTTAGCGCCTCTTTGTATGTTCCCGGTTCGATCTGCGAAATAAAACAACTAAGTGAAAACTCAGTTTGTAAAGGAGCAACTGTAGAATAAATACAAGTAAGGCCTTGGTCAATTTGTTGTCTACTGCGAACGCCTGATTGTAATTCTCCAATAGTCAACTCCTCTGGATGGTATGAAAGAGTTCTCGGCATCACCTCGCCTGGAACATCTACCTCGCCTTCCAAATTTGTGACATTTTGATTTGCACCTTGTTCACCGACTGGATTTGTTTGACTTGAAATTTGGATTTGCTCCCCCTCAGAATCTGAATCACCATGATCAAATACTGGTCCATTATCAGATTCTTGATTATCATTGACTGCCGTCTGATTGTCAAGAGATTGTTGAATATCATCATGTTCACCAGCATTACTTGGACCTGCCTCATCATCGTTCGAAGCTTGTCGTTGACGACTGAAAGTTTCTGCTGGAAATCTTTCCTGCGATTCTTCATACTCTCTCAAAATATCCAACTCGTCAAGGAAATCTGGTTCTTCTTCAATGTCAAACGAATCCCATAAAGTATCGTAATTAAAACGCCATGAGTCACCGGGATTCTGAGGCGGCATAGTATATACCCTTGACACTCAACATGTTGTGCTTCGATGATCCGCTTCAAGCTTGGAACAAAGAATCGTTTTAATGGACTTGAGTAACCCACAAAAATTCCTTCAATGCTCTTTGCACCAAACTTTCCAAAAGGCTCTAGAACTGTACAGGGAGACCCAAACGGTTCTAAATACTTCAGGTTTGGTTTGCGGTTGTTGATCAGTTTGAAACATGTCTTGTTGAATTTCTTTACAGTGAGAACCCGGTTGAGTGTATAGCAAGCGGCTGACACTACTTCTGCCCAAAAATGGACTGGTAGCTTTGAATCAGCAAGCATCTGGCCGTTTCAATTAGTGTCCTATTCTTTCTTTCGGCTACTCCATTTTGTTGCGGAGTGTAAGAAGCACTAAATTCTTGCAATATACCTCTCTCATCACAATATTCTTCCATTTTGTTATTCTTGAACTCTGTACCATTATCACACCTGATTCTTCTAATTCGGGTTTGGTACAAGTTTTCAATTTTTCTGAACAACGCCATCAAGCTTTCAAATGTCTTATCCTTTGTTTTCAGAAAAGATACCCATGAAAATCTCGAGTAATCATCAGTTACTACTAGACAGTAGAGATCACCAGTTATACTTTTGACATTCACTGGACCAAAAAGATCCATATGAAGTCTCTCTAACGGTCTTGAGACTGAGTTGACTTTCTTTTGAGGATGGGATTTCTTCTTTTGCTTGCCCTTGACGCAACTAATACATTCTCCTTCCAGATGAAAACCTTTCACATGAACACCAGTTACCAAGTCGTTATGCACCAGGTGATTCATTTTTCGGAGATGAATATGGCCCATCTTTCGATGCCATAACTTTGATTCTTTTTCCGTTGCTCTTGACACAAAACAGTGAGCCTGGCCCGTGGTTGTAGTTGCTACGCTCATGTCCAACACGTACAGATCATTGACTCTGGGTGCTCTCATGATAACCCATTCTTCGGGAACAACAAATCCTGGTTTCAAGATCAAACATTCTTTGTCTGTAAAGTGCGTTGTATACATCCTATCACAGATCTGAGAAATACTCAGAAGATTATTCTCAAGCTCAGCAATGTAGTTAACTCTTTCAAACGTGACAATGCCATTCGATAAAGTTCCTTCTCCAACTATCCTACCTCCTTGATTTCCTGCGAATCCCACATAACCTCCATTAAACCCACGAACATCGTACAATAGGGTCTTTTTCCCCGTCATGTGCCGAGAAGCTCCACTATCCATAATCCAACGTGAAACGGATCTTGGAAGCTCCTGCACATATCACAAACACTTAGTGAGATTTTGATGCTACCCCAGCCTCTTTTGACTCGGGTAACTTGACATTAATGTGAGCTTTTGCAATGTAAAGTGGCGGAAAATTTGTGTCATTCATCTTCAAGTTTTCTTCAGACCCAATCTCAACCTTTTTGTATAAAACGAAATCATTTTTAGAAGGTTGACCAGTTGATTGGTCTTTCTTTGAAATATTTTTCTTCACAGAAGTAGACTCTTTTTTTTCAAGTTTGTCATAATAATCCAAAGGAACATTCATCTTTACCGGAGTGGTAGAAGACGATTGTTTTTCTGACTCTGAAACCTTTGGTTTTGGAGAACTTTTTGGCTTCCATGTTTGTTGAGATGAAGCAACCCGTTTGTAAAAATTGTTATTTTTAGTTTCCAACTTCTTAACAGGTTCAATTTTGACTTTTGTGTTCTCATTTTTCAAAATTTTCTCAACAACCATTGAAGCTTTGCCTTTTGCATTAGTTTTCTGTTTCTCAACAACTTCAGACTTAGGTTTTAAGTTGGTGCACTTTCGTGCAATGTGTCCAACTTTGTTGCACTTGAAGCATGTACGAGTATCAACTACTCGACTTGTGCCTTCAGTCTGAGGCTGTGAGGCCTTCTCCTCAAAGAACTCTTCATTTGATTTTGAAAAAATTTCAAATTCTTGCTCGGAATGTGAACTCGAGCTTTTGACAAACACCTTTTTCTCAGCAAACCTTTTGTTTTGAAAATTCTTTCTTTGATTTTTCTTACCACCCGACCATCTGTTTTGGTTGTTGTTATAAAAACGCGGCGGTACTACAGGGTTTTTGTAGTAAGATTTGTCTTTTTCAAAATTTAGTTGCCTCTTCGCATTTTTCAAACCTTCAATTTCAGACACATCAATCTCTATTAACTTGAACACATTTCTCAATTTTCCAACATTCACATTTTCCAAAGGAAAATCACGATCCGAATACAACTTATCCGATCCTGCCATCTTGTACATCACAAGATGTGTTTCTTCACTTAAGTTGTTTTTGGATTTTGATTTTGGAATATATTTGTCCAAAAAGCATTCATCATCCTCAGTAGTGTCACTATCAGATTTCAAAACACTTTCAACCACACTTTTAACAACTTCAGATTGGACACTTCCTTCATCGGATGATGAAGTGAATGTGACATCAATTATGTCTGGAAGTTTCACTTCATTTTCATCTTCATCATTAACCAACCCTGATTTTTTCTTTGAAAAATTGTTTAGAACAGGTGGTGGAACCTGATGATACCCCACCCCGGTTCCATCAGCATATACATCTTCGCCTGCTTTGTTCTTTCCAATCGGTTTAGGAATAATATGTTGAAGAACAAAACTTGCAGAGCTGTAACTGTTCAGTTTCAACTGGATGCGTTCATTTTCAATTTTAGCTTCTTGAAACTAAAGCTTCAACTTAGCAATTTCATCCAGTTGTTGGTTGATTAACTCTTCTTTAACCCTAAGAACACCTATCAACTGAACATTTTCTTTGTATGTCTTACCATTTCTTTCATCAGAATCTTTCACCGTTCATTTTAGCTTCTCAAAACTTTCTGAAAGTTGACGATTTTCATGAATCAACTTTTCGTTTTCTTTCCTAACTCTTTCTACTTCAATTTCATCATTTTCGATTTTCTCAGTTAGTTCTTTTATGAGATCATTTGAAGCTTTTAACATTTTATCACGGTTTAAGATCTGATCCTCCACATCTCTGACTCTTTTTGTCAGATCCTCAATCTTTTTACCGCTGTGGTAAGTAATTGTACTACAAACCTTGCAGTTTTTCATGCAATTTTTGCAGTCGCTCTCGGTTTTAGCTTTCTTACCTGCCTCATTGATAGAATCATTTTGACTGACCTTGTTTTTGGACTCAGTGCCAGAACCAGAAACTACCTCTAGTTCTTTCGCAGCGAACACTTTGTCAGCCATTTTCTTCAGATTCTCAGCAGTAAACTCTTGTGTCGTATCAATAATCCCATTATCAATTTTCTTTGGCTGCTGCTCTTTCTCCTTTTCTTTTTCTTTTTCTTCAACTTTTTCAGTTTCACCTCCTCCCCACCACTCTCTCTGTAAGGATTCTTCTTCTTCAGCAATTTGTTTGGTGAGAGCTTCAAGATCAATGGTCTTTGAATCAACAGCTATGTTACCATCGGGATCTAGGTAACATTCTCTATCAGTATCCCATCTTTTTGCCCTCTTTGCTTCATTGTATATACGAGACATTCTAACCATCCTGTCTACAGCTTTCGCCTTCCTGTTGATGTATTTCTCTTTTTCATTTCTGCTATCTCTGAAAGGAACAGGTTTTGCTACAAATGCATAGCCTACTGCATCCTCCTCTAGTAACACATCACTCCAATCGTATCCCTCGTCATCATGAATGACAGCAAGAGCTTTTGATTTTTCTTTGGGGGTATCTTCAAGCTGCTTCATTTTGGGGGATTCAGATTTGTTTTGACGGTAGATAGCTCTTTTGTAGTAATCCTCTCTGAACGGATTTGCAGTATCATCACCAGGTGCGTTTCGACATTCGCGTTTAAAATGTCCCTTTTGTTTGCATCTGAAGCACGTGACCTTTGATTTATCAAACCCTAGTTTGGTGGAAGGTCCGCCAATTGAATGTCTGCCCGTAATCTCCATGAACCTTTGAGCTCGTCTGACCGCACTAGCCATACACCACCTGATGTCGATCAACTCCATCTCTTCTGGGTCGATCTGATCATAATCCTCCTTGGTGAGGTTTGTGTTTCCAATCTTACCCGCAACCAGACTCTCGTACGACTCTAGAACAGACGCTAAAAACACCATTTGTTGTTTTGCTGATTCCTCACTGAAGTTTTGTGCATTCTTCAAATCCACAGCAATATTACATTGAAACATGTTCTTTGGAACAGATTGGCTTGGAGTTGTTGATGATGAACCACTATGAAAACCATTGCTTGGACTTTCTTGATTTGACTTGTAAGAACTTTCAGCTGAGAAAGCTGTTTTAGGAGACACATTCTTAGGTATCATATCTCCTCTGTAATACAACCCAACATTCTGCTGATATGATGAATTATTGACTTTGAATGATTTCTTGAGCTCCAGCTCGTGACTCTCCAGTATTTTAATTAACAGATCAACTGTCAGTTTTTCTGACTCGATTGTATTCTTCAGCATCAATGCAAAGTATTGCCAGTCTTTGTCATCCAGCAAGGAGTCAAACAGCTTATCAACCAATTCTTCACGAGAATAAATGATTCCATGTCTTGCCAGCTCCATCTTCAGATGTCCAAATCTCTCAATCATCTTAGAAACGGACTCATTTTTCAAACAACCAAAAAGATCAAACTCTTTTCTTAACAGTTTCTTTTTTTTTTTTTACTATTTCTGCACTACCCACACATTTAACTCTCAATTTCTCCCATAGATCTGTTGAATTTGTGTACTCAATCAGTGCTATTATATCGTCTCTCACAGACTGATGAATCAAGGCAATGCACTTCTGTTCAGCAACATATCTGTCTATTTCCTCATTTTCTGTCAAATTTTCAAAATCTGATCTTCCCATTATAAACCCATTCTTTAACATCTTCCAACTAGGATATGCAAACGCTTTGAGCCATTCTTCAAACTTTTTGGCCCATTTATTGTAATCTTCAATCGCCATCAACTTGGGAGGTTTGTTATACGTCCCATAAGCACTCTCAACACTTAATGCATCAGAAAAAGTCTTCCTCGCACTCGGAGCTTTCTCATTTGTATTGTTTGATGTGTCGTTTGAAATATCATCTCCACCATTTCCAGCAAAAGCAAACACGTCACAGAACGGATTCATGAACTCATCCATCTTCAAATATCTGAAACAATCAACAAACACTTAGAAAAATTTTGGTTTTTAACAAAGACAGATTCAAACGGAATTAGCTCAAGCGAAATTAGCTTTTCAAGCGGAATTGCTTTTCAAACGAGATACCCACTCAAACGGAATCAGGTTTTGAAACGGAATAGCTAATTTCGTTTGAAACCAGTGGCAGTTTCAAACAAAATCAGTCAATTTGAAGCGAAATCACTAATTTCGCTTGAACTTTCAAACGGAATCTGATTTCAAGCAGAATCAGACAATCACTTTCAAACGGAATAAGTAATTCCGTATGAAATCAACAAGAATTTCAAGTGGAATTAACCAAAATAGCTAATTTTGTTTGAAATCACACGTGCAAGTTCAAGCGGAATTACGATGACATCAGCAATTCGAACAGGTGTTCAAGCGAAATTACCAAATTTTATCAGATTTTATTCGAATTAAGGTCCAATTCTTTCAAGGATTAGTTAAAACTATGTTTCGCTTAGTATATATGAGTTTTAAGCCATTTCAACCGTTAAATTTTGTTCAAATCAGAAAAGAAAGAGTAGAAGTGAGAGAATCCGATGAGATCAAGCTGAATTGGTATGAACTCCTCGTCCTGAGCTCTGATACCACTTGTTGGATCGTCGTGTGACCCTAATGAGTCAATATGAAGAGTTCAACATCAAAAACAAAGGCAGAATCAATGAATTTGATGTAACACAGCTTGTTTTCCTCTAATTATCTTCTTAGTAACCGATTCTGAGCTTTTACAGATTCAAATGACAAACGGACAGCACCTCGGCTTTGAATCTATGACTTAATTCCGTTTCAAATGACACAATCACATCAGGTATTTATAGGCGGACTAATTCTGCTTGAGACAGTCTCAAACGGAATCACCATCTAAAATGGAATTATCTAATTCCATGCGGAATTAGTAATTTCACTTGAAACATCTAATTCCGTTTGAAATGACTATATGCACATTTCAAGCGGAATTACCCTTAAAAATTGTTTTCTCGATTTCCGTGCCCTAATCTATACATGACTCGATACAAGACAAAGTTAACAGACATATAATGCACCAATAGTATCCTTGCTGACTTAAACTACTGGGTTGAGGGTAACGTCACCTTCAAAAGAGGGGCCTACTATAATAACTAAGATAATCTCTTAAAAACTGCAAAAGTGCGGAAATAATCAAAGGTTACACTAAACACGAGTCGGATCCAAGTGATTCATCTTGTCTATCTGTTTTTATTTTTATTTTATTTTTCAGCATTTTAGTTAGTTTTTATTTTTCTAGTTTAAAACCCTTTTTTCTAAACTTTTGATTTGATTAGACGTTGAGGATAAACTGGTATTAAAAGCCCTTGTGTCCTTGGACTACCTCGGTATATTACCAACACTATACTACGCTCACGATGGGTGCACTTGCCCATATGTGTGTTTGGTCTTAGTATAATATCGTGTTTTATAAATTTAAAACTTGACTAACGTGTAAAAAGGGCTTAAAATATACATTAAAATATATCACACCAAACGCGCATCAACCGCAGAGGCGGAAACCACTTTCCGGGAGATGAAAGAGTGTTTGATCCAACTCCCAACTCTCACCGCACCACGCAAGAAAGAACCACTCATCTTTTACTTGTCCGCCGCAGACAACGCGGTGGGCGCGGTACTCATAGTGGAGCGGGAGGGAGTTCAAACACCAATCTATTATGCCAGCAAAATGCTCAATGATCCAGAGGCAATATACTCCATCATTGAGAAATTGGTACTGGCACTGCTACATGCATCCAGACGGTTGTGTCGTTACTTTGAAGATCACGTCATCACCGTGTTAACCAACTACACTCTAAGCCCGAAATCTCTGTGAGACTGGCAAAATGGGCCATTGAACTGGGCGCGCACACATTGATTTACAAACCGCGTCCAGCAATCAAAGGGCAGGTTTTAGCGAAAGTACCGGCGAAACGCATTCAAGAATGCGATGACGAACAAAACCCTACACCTCCAACGTCCTCATCAGACATCTGGGCACTATACACAGAAGGTGCGTCCAACGAGGATGGTGCAGGTGCAGGTCTGCGACTCGTAAGCCCTGATGGTCAAGATCTTACTTATGCCATCCGCCTCGATTTCAAGAGCACAAATAACGAGGCAGAGTACGAGGCTTTACTAGCAGGGTTGCGCTTGGCAGTCAAGCTCGGCGTCCAACACTTGGAAGTACACGTCGACCCATTACTGGTTGCAGGGCAAGTCCGTGGCGACTATGCCGCAAAAGGGGATATCATGATCCTCTACCTCGAGCAAGCCATGCAACTAAAATCACGATTTACCTCCTTCAATATTCGCCATATCAATAGAAGTGAAAACAAACCCGCGGATGCATTTTCAAAGCTCGCATCCACCAGCTTCCAACATCTGGCAAAGGAGATACGTATTGAGATCCTGCAAAATCCCTCAGTACCCCTGCACCAAGTCAATGTCATCCAATACGGTACAACGTCCTGGATGACGCCAATTATTGCATACTTGCAATCAGGCGTTACCCCCGAAAGTAAAGCAGAGGCACGCAAGCTACATTACAAGGCGTGCCACTATCAGATGGGGGACGGTATTTTATACCGTCAGTCATACCTAGGGCCACTCCTACGATGCGTCGACCCTCAAGATGCCACGTACCTTATCAGAGAGATACATGAAGGAATATGCGGCATACACGCGGGCCCGCGCATGGTAGTAGCCAAAATCATGAACGCTGGGTATTATTGGCCCGACATGCACCCGGATACGGTTAAAGTCTTGCGCAAGTGTTTCAATTGTCAACGACACGCACCAAAAACTTGCGCCCAAAGAACAATCTGATCCCTGTTACCACCGCATGGCCTTTCCAAAAATGGGCAATTGACGTGGTGGGACCTTTTCCAGACGCACCAGGTGCGGTGAAGTTTATCATAGTGGTTGTAGACTATTTCACCAAATAGGTTGAAGCAAAACCACTAGCCTCTACCACCGCTATGATAACAACGAAGTTTGTCTGGGAACACATCATCTACCATTTCGGTCTACCAATGTACATCGTAACTAATAACGGCACCAACTTCGGTGCCGACGATTTCCAAAACTGGCTAAAAGAACTAAACATTGAACACGTCTTCTCCTCAGTGGCACATCAGCAAGGGAATGGCCAAGTTGAGAGCATCAATAAAAGTTTAGTCGAAGGCAGAAAGTCACGGTTGGGAATAGCCAGACGCGGCTGGGTCGATGAACTCCCAAGTATCCTATGGGCTCATAGGACTAACCCGAAGACAAGTCACGGTGAGACGCCCTTCAGCCTAGTCTATGGCTCTGAGGCGGTGATCCCCACAGAAATAGGTCTCCCTTCACCTCGAATGTTAGCCGTCAACAAAATTGACAACTGCGACGAGCGCAGGCTTGACTTAGACCTCTTGGAATAAAGGCGTGAAAACGCAGTAATCAACGAGGCCAAGTACAAAACCAAGCTTGAAAATACTACAACGCGCGCGTCCGCATCTGCACATTCAATCCGGGAGATTATGTCCTTCGCGACAACGAGGCTTCTTACGCAGAACGCCCAGGGAAACTAGCCCCTTAATGGGAAGGACCCTACCTCATCAAAGAGGTTTTGGGCAAAGGTGCATACAAACTGCAAACATTAGAAGGCGACCAGCATGGATTGCCAGAGCAAGTGTCCATGCTCAAGGCATCCAGATGTATGCAGAAGGGTTGTGTCATTTATATGGCGCAAGTTACGATTGATGAGCCAAAGCCTAAGATTGAAGATATCCCTATCATTTCGGAATATCCTGAAGTTTTTCCCGAAGAACTACCTGGTTTACCACCAGATAGGCAAGTGGAATTCCGAATTGACATCATCCCTGGTGCTGCACCAATAGCGAGAGCACCTTATAGATTAGCACCGACGGAGATGAAGGAATTAAGGACGCAGTTGGATGATCTGTTAGCAAAAGGTTTTATTAGACCTAGTTCGTCTCCTTGGGGAGCGCCAATCTTATTTGTCAAGAAGAAGGATGGATCGATGCGTTTGTGCATCGACTACCGTGAGCTTAATAAGGTCACCATCAAGAATAGGTATCCTCTGCCCAGGATCGACGATCTGTTCGATCAATTACAAGGAGCAAGCTATTTTTCTAAGATCGACTTGAGGTCGGGCTATCATCAGTTGAAAGTCAAGGATGAAGATGTACACAAGACAGCGTTTATGACTCGTTATGGACATTACGAGTTCTTGGTGATGCCTTTCGGGCTCACTAACGCACCAGCCGCATTCATGGACCTCATGAATCGAGTCTGCAAGCCTTATCTGGATAAATTCGTCATTGTCTTTATTGACGACATCCTTATTTACTCAAAGAACAAAGCTGATCACGAGAAACACCTTCGTTGTATTCTCAAACTGCTTCATCAAGAGAAGCTCTATGCCAAGTTCTCGAAATGTGAATTCTGGCTTCGAGAAGTCCAGTTTCTTGGACACGTTGTTAGCGAGCGTGGTATCCAAGTGGATCCCGCTAAGGTTGAAGCTGTTATGAATTGGCAAGAGCCAAAGACGCCTACGGAAATTCGCAGTTTTCTGGGTTTAGCTGGATACTATAGGCGATTCATTGAAAACTTTTCAAGGATTGCTGCGCCCCTTACTTCATTGACACGCAAGAAGGTTAAGTTTGAGTGGGGCCCTAAGCAGCAGGAATCCTTCGATATTCTGAAGAACAAGTTGAGCAATGCACCAGTATTAACATTGCCGGATGGTATAGAAGAATTTGTGGTGTATTGTGATGCATCACACACCGGTATGGGCTGTGTACTCATGCAGAAAGGCAAAGTTATTGCCTACGCCTCAAGACAGCTGAAGATACACGAAAAGAACTACACCACCCACGATTTAGAATTGGGTGCCGTTGTATTTGCATTAAAACTTTGGAGACATTACTTATATGGTACCAAGTGTGTGATCTATTCAGATCACAAGAGCCTTCAGCATTTTTTTAATCAGAAGGACTTGAATATGCGACAGAGACGATGGATGGAAACTCTGAATGATTACGATTGTGAAATAAAATACCATCCAGGCAAGGAAAATGTAGTTGCCGACGCCTTGAGTAGAAAAGAAAGAGTAAAGCCTATAAGAATCAACGCTAAGCGCATTGAAATCAAGAATGATTTGAACAAAAGGATATTAGCTGCACAGAAGGAAGCTGTGCTGGAAGCTAATTATCCTGAAGAAAAGTTGGGAGTAACTAAGGAGCAGTTATCTCATGACAAGGACGGAATGCTTAGACTAAATGGAAGAATATGGGTTCCAATTTTTGGAGGACTTCGGGATGTTATCCTCCAGGAGGCCCATAGTTCCAAATATTCTGTTCATCCTGGAGCAGACAAGATGTACCAGGATTTAAAAGCAAACTACTGGTGGATTGGTTTGAAAAAGTCCGTAGCTGCTTATGTGTCTAAATGTTTGACTTGTGCGCAAGTCAAAGCAGAACACCAGAAACCGTCAGGTTTGCTACAACAACCTGAAATTCCCACATGGAAATGGGAAATGGTGACGATGGATTTCATCACCAAGTTGCCAAAGACAAGAAAGGGAAATGATACAATATGGGTCATAGTAGATAGACTGACGAAGTCAGCACATTTTCTACCCATCAAGGAGACTTATAGCTCCGATATGCTAGCCCAATTATATGTTGATAAGATTGTAGCTTTGCATGGAATACCTGTGTCTATTATCTCGGATAGAGATACTAGATACACGTCACATTTTTGGAAAAGTTTCCAGCAATCTTTGGGCACTCGTTTGAATTTTAGCACGGCTTATCATCCACAGACTGACGGTCAAAGTGAGCGTACTATTCAAACTTTAGAAGACATGCTACGTGCATGTGCGATCGATTTGGGTGGTAGTTGGGATAAGAACCTACCACTAATTGAATTCTCCTACAACAATAGCTACCACACCAGCATAAAAGTTGCGCCTTTTGAGGCCTTATATGGTAGAAAGTGTAGATCGCCTATTTGTTGGCAGAAGTTGGAGATGTCCAACTATCAGGACCAGAAATTGTTTTTGAGACGACGGACAAGATTGTCCAGATCCGCGATCGATTGAGAGCTGCCAGGGATAGGCAGAAAGCTTATGCGGATCCACAGCGCAAAGATTTTCACTTCGAAGTAGGTGAAAAAGTGTTGCTTAAGGTATCACCCTGGAAGGGGGTGATGCGATTTGGTAAGAAAGGCAAGCTAAGCCCGAGGTACATAGGACCTTTCGAAATTATCGAACGTGTCGGATCAGTCGCTTATAAGTTGAACTTGCCTGAAGAACTTAGTGCTATCCATAATGTGTTCCACATCTGTAATTTGAAAAAGTGTTCCGCTGATGGACCACCGGTTATACCGTATACGGATGTACATATAGAAGAAAGCTTGAAATTTGTGGAAAAGCCGTTATCGATTGAAGACCGAAAGGTAAAGAAACTTCGAAGGAAGCACATACCTATTGTTAAGGTCAAATGGGATGCCCGTAGAGGTCCCGAATACACATGGGAGGTAGAATCCACGATGAAAGAAAAATACCCTCATTTGTTTCAGTAAATCTCGGGGTCAAGATTTCTTTTAAGGGGGTGAGGATGTAACACCTCGGAAATTTACGTCCAATAATGTACTGACACGTGTCACGGACTTTGAATATGCGAAAACATACTTTAGAGGGACTAAAGTTGACAAACGGTGAAACTATGTAAATTCAAGGGTCCAAAGCGTCAACAACTGATAAATAGGCCCTACAATAACCCTACATGGTGTTTATAATCTTAAACGGAAGAATCATGGATCATACGAAGCGAAAGATGTAAGAAAGTGAGGAATTACAAACTACAGGGGCTAAATGTGTCAACATGTTGAATTCATACCTCTGAGTGATCTTTTGGCAAACCCGAAGCTTGGTAAAAATAAAATATACTCATAAGAATATGTGATAAAAATTTCATGAAGTTTCGTAAACGTATGAGAAAGTTATGATTAAAACCGTATACGAAAGGTCAAATACGTAATCGTGAATTTCGTGACTTTTCGGGTGAGCGCAAAGTGAACCGGGAACTTTTCCAAGTTTATAAAAGTCCCAAGGTTTATAAAAACTGGATTTGAGGGTTTAGAGTGCTAAATAAACGAACAAAACACGTTACGAAAGATCAGGGGCTGAAGTGCAATGTTTAAAACTTAAAGAGCTGGTAACACACATGGTCGCGCTGCGCGACGGTGTCCTCGCGCTACGCGACGACTGCCCAGCGACAGAATGCTACGCACAGATGTCAGTTCTTGGCTGTTTGCGAATGGATTCCAGCTGTTTTCGACTCAGGCTCTTCACCAATCGAATTTCATGCAATATCAGACCCTTGTCCACTTCTTATAACATCAGAGAACCTCTGAATCAACCATAAATCAGATCAAACTTCTCTAAAGTTCACTATAGTTGCAACATTCAAGCACACTTGAAACTTCAAAATTCACGAGATCCTTCTCTGGAGCATTCTGATCGACCAAGCATCCTCATAAGTGATCACTAAGCTTGTTAGGACCTTTGTAAGTGTTTTTATCATCCTCAAATCCGTTCTAACTTAGTGTTCTTACTAAAAGTCAAACATATCGTAAATATAGTTTGACTTTGCAATTAAACGAAATATGCTCAGTCATATCTCGAATCAAAAGTACCAACAAGTTGGTATTTATGAGTATAACAAACCCCTAAAAGGGTATGTTCAGATTCACACTCTAAGCATGCTAATTGTCGAGTCAAAGTTCTTCATAAAAAGTCAACAGAATATGTTTTTTTGCAAATTTAAGCATAATCAGTAATGTAGGCTACATGCAACCTGTTTGATTATCAAAGTAACTTTATAAATAATGTAAGAACATGTTTCAACTTAATCAACTCGACAATTTTCTGTATTACACCCGAATCGGAACCGAAAGTCTCATAAATAGACTTTTTCTTTGACTATCGGTTCTGATCCGTACATGCATGTTAAGATCTGCATTAGAGCATATTTTAGACCAACTTTCATATATGTTTAACTCTCTGGAATTTTACATCTTGGTTCCATGTTTAACCGATTCATATGCATGTTACCGGTTTATGCTTAAATATGACTATTTTGCCCTTTTTGATATAAAACGTGATTTTTGGAAAAGTGAAAGAGTAGAAATCTTTATTACTAATTTATAAACTTGCACCGAAAATTTGAGATCAGTTGGTGGTCCAGATTTTGAGTTATGGCCGATATCGTAAAACTATATCTTTATATACATAAACGGCGCTTTTAGCGTATAACCTATTTAAGGCCACTTTTTGGTATAAAACTTTTTACCCACTGATGTTATATAATATTTTGGGATTTTTGATGATTTTTATTAAATTTTTGGCTGATCGTTTCATAGGTCGCTAAGTTAATTCGGTTAATGCCGGTTTTGACCTTTTAAGCCATAAAACGAGTTTTATAAATCCGATTGACCCCAAACCACTTCCTACCGATTTTATTTATTAAATAAAGTATGTTGAACCTTCTGGAAGTATAAAAATCTCAGCTTTCTTTTACAAACCCGGAAACGGCTCCAAATCGCCTTTTTAAGCATTTTTAACGCATAGTACATGCTATAACCATGTCAAACATATTAGACTTATACCTACTGATGTAATTAGCATATTTTTATATAAAAACAGTAAGTACAATTTTATAAACTCAGATTCCCGATTTTGACATTTTAAGCCCTTGTAAAATTACCAAAATACCCCTAACGAGCATAGTTTGGTTTTAAATGATGATTTTCACTTATGAGTCATACCCTACTGTTATAATATGTTAAATTAAGTATGTTTGCTGTACAAACCAGACCTGTAACCCAGATTTCTAATTTAACTCTTTTACATACTTTAAAATGACCAAAATGCCCTTATGAAGCATGAATTGTGTTTAAATCTATTTTGGGCAATATAGGAAATGACTTGCTGATATTATATCATATTTAGAGCATATTAACTCAGGGAACTTGCATATGACTCTTTTAGATACCCGTAATGCTCTTTTCGCGTCCGGTTCGGTTTATGTAACTAGTTTGCATAAATTGACCGAGACGGGTCAAACATTATCATTTTTGTCTCAAAATCCAGAATGTACTTAGTATACCCATATTAAACAAGTATTCCAACTTGTCGGGTCTAAATCACATTCTATCCGGTCTTCGCTTAATCGTGCGTTAAACCGTTTCGTCCTTTTAACTAACCGGTCTAGGCTTAGGCTTAAATAAAGACCGTTGGAAATCTAATAGGTTATTTATAAACCTTCGTTCCAGATTAGGAGCTCGGTAAAAGCTACCTGCCTTTTTGCTTGTTGAGATAAATACTTACCAAGGTAAATACTTTTAACTTATTTTCCCTATACGGGCTTGGGGTACGGTATATAAAATACCGCTTGGTCTAGCATTAAATTCTTTAATCGAATAGTGGTTAAATTTATTGAGATGCTATGTTTTAATTGTATGTTTTGTTTGCTTAAAGCCTTTGGGGGGTTAATGACCATGTCCCGGATATCCTCGGCATTATCTTACGAGATGGCCACGACCTGAGCACGGGGTGTAGGCGTACACCTGTCAAGTGTATAACTCAATATTGTGGTGTGTCTATTGATCTTTAACCCGGCACGAACCGGGCTACTGAACGCATAAGTAACATGTAAATCCTTTACAAGATTATGTAATATAATTATCCCAAGTTATAAAATATTTTTGTGCCATGAGCATTCAAATCAATTTTCAATCATTTCAAAATGAGTCAGTTAATTTGTATTTACCAGTGTAAACTGACGTATTTTCCCAAAAGGTTAAGTGCAGGTACTACACGTAATAGGCTGGCTGTCTTCTAGAGCGTCCACAATAAGTCTCGCAAGCTTGGACGACATTAAACTGTTGAACAATATCTTATTTTATTTTGATCCGCCTGTGGATCCGTTTCAACTATCAGTGATACTTATTATTACGTTTTATTAAAGTTGAAATGAATCTATCTTTGCTTCCGCTGTGCATTATTACATTGTGTTGTTTGTCAATGATGATACCAACTACGTCACTATACTCCCCACCGGGCCCACCGGTGACACGTGGAAAATAGGGGTGTGACAGGTTGGTATCAGAGCCAACTCTGAGTGAATTAAACACTAGCCTTTTGTGTTTAATCTCAGTTACACAATTGCACAATCCTCGATTCTCGAGTCTAGACAAAGAACTTAGGAAATTTCCAAATTTTTGTTTAAATTTTCTAACCTTGTCTAAATTATATTTTTTGTTGTATCACTTGTTTGCTTTTGACAGGTTCACGAAAATGCCACCAAGAATGAGAGGTAGAGGCCGAGGAGCATATGTGGCTCCAAATGATCATGAGGCCGGACCATCACACCGGCGGACTCCATCGGATCCTCACCGCAATGATGCTCAAGACCTTTGGAGGTCTTTCACCGAACCAGCGAGACGCTCAGTCTCACTAAGCACTTCTCCATCGATCCCGCATTCCTACGGGCCTCATTCGGAGAATGAGCCCCATCACTCACAGCAGTCCTACATTCCTCTAGGACCCTCATCACCTTTCGACAACACGTCACCCACCTTTCAAGGGCTGTACAATCCAGACGATTACCTTCAAGAACCAGTGGGTCTTAACCCACTCGGACCCGAAGACCACTTTCCCGGTGGCAACGACATGGACGTTGACGAAGATACCGACCCTTCCATGCCGACATCTGGAACACCAAACCACCCCATCGAGATATCTGATGGGTCACCATTTTTGGGATCACCTTACAATGGTCCCGATAGTTATGAGGAGATATTCAAACAATATGACTGGGTGTTTACCCCCAGTTATCATAACTCTCCATTGCACCAGTCTTCCCATCACTCTCCTCTCCACCCGTCCTACCACAGCTCTCCCCTGCACCACCAGCAGCAGCCAGAGCAGCAGCAGAATCCATCTACGGATTCTCGATTTGTGGCAGTTACTCCACCGCCACCTCCGACTCATCCTCCCTCGCCCCCGAGGCGAAGGAGAGGAACGAACGCGAGGATGTCCTCGCGAGGAGGAGTGCGTATCCGCACCCCTCCACAGTCAAGCAGCAGCCGGTACTCACTGGTTCATGAAGAAACAGAGATGGGTGAATCTTCAAACCCCGTCTCTGAAGTAGCAACGGCGCCAGTCGTGCCACAGCCACAGCCACAGCCACAGCCACCACCGGGTTTTGGAGAACAAATCCCCGCTTACACTAATGCTGCGGCATTTAACCCCTTTGAGCAGCAGTTTCACACGGGGTACAACTATATGGAGGATCCGTACTGGATAGCGGCAAACTCCAACACCTTCCAGCAAGAAGCTCCCTTTGGAGGCCCCTGGGCTACAGGACCCTCGACATATGGGTATCCATCATATGGGTATCAACAGTCGCAGTTTCTCCAACCTCCACAGTATCAGTATCAGCAGCCGCAACCACCCCAACCTCCGCTTTACCAGCCTGCTCAGCCATCATACTACCAGCAACCACCTCAGGCGCCGACAATGTCGCCACCCCAAGTTCAGGAAATCATACAGGAGATTCAAGGGGTGCGTCAAGAATTTCGGCAGGAGATGGAGAATAATCAGAGGCGTAACCGGGGAATGATTCAGAAGGTGGTAGACTTGCTCAAGGGTAAGAGCAAGAAGGATTACTAAATCCTTTATTTATTTTAGTGATAGTCATGTCCCTGCGTGGACATATCTTTATGTACCCTACCCCTACGTGGGTAATTTTTCTTCTGTTTCGCCCCTGCGTGGGCATATCTTTTATTTCGACCCCTGCGAGGGTTTGTTATTTGTTTAGCCCCTGCGTGGGCATGATATTTATGAAAAGTCCCGTTTAGGGCAATTTTGTACTCGTTAATTTTAATTAGAATGGTAATTTCAGCTTTTCATTTTTAAAATTATATGCATAAAATATAATAAATGAATAAATGAAAAATAGCCTTATCATCGTAATTCACCATTTTAATAATAAGGATCTTAAAAGGTAAAACCTAGCTGTTATGCTATCTCAAATTTAGCCAAGATGGTAGAACCTGTTTAAAAAGATTCCACTCTCTGTTAACATCTGTAAATATGTTAACATTCTTGACTAATGTGATTCGCAAAAATCACACATGTCACCCTTTTAATAAATTATCCAAAATTTTATTTTTGTATATAATTGAAAGTGACATAATGCCTACGGGTCATAATAAATGTCATATAAAACAGAAAGGCAGTCGTAGCTTATAGACTCCCTGCCAAAGAAAGGATTGATTCGTTTTGATTAGTCAAACCTTAATCCTATAAAAAAATCTAAATTTGTAATTTAGAAAATTTGTCTACGTGACTAGGCTTATTATGCCAATATTATAATTCATTCTAAAAAGATTATTAGTGAAAATCCTGAATGAAATTATTAAAATTAACTAATATGGCTTTTGTTTACCATGGTTAATAAATCGTTAAGAACGATAATACTGTTTAGACTTCTAAATAGACCTTGTCCTTATTTTATGTAGCAATTTAAGACTACATGGCCAAATCCGAAGAACTAAACAGTCGCCCGGCACAGAACCCTGAAAATGCTCAAATGTTAGTAACTGGTGCGGAATTGAAAGCACTAGTGAATGATGACGTGGTCGAAGCACTGAATAGACAATTTAGTGAAGCAAGCGGGACCCGAAGTAGGACCCAAACCGCATCACGTTCCAAACCAAGAACACATTCAGAGGGTCATAACAAACCGCCCTCTCAGAAGGAGATACCTAAGAATGATAAGCCAAAGAAGGATGATGAGGATCATCACTCCTCTAACCAAAACAGTGTCCCGATAAAGAAGATCAAGCAGAAACATGAATCGCACGGTAAGTCTTGCACTTATAAATACTTCGTCTCATGCAAACCCAGAGACT
This sequence comes from Helianthus tuberosus, assembly GCA_030545235.1. Classification (NCBI taxonomy): domain Eukaryota; kingdom Viridiplantae; phylum Streptophyta; class Magnoliopsida; order Asterales; family Asteraceae; genus Helianthus; species Helianthus tuberosus. Next base: position 150,525,459 of record CM060448.1, read on the forward strand.
TTACTGGGGAAAAAGGAGCGGTCGACTGCATGACCTGGATAGACGAAATGGATACAGTCGTAGATATCAGCGGGTGTGCTGAACGGGATGTAGTGAAGTATGTGTCCCAATCGTTTAAAGGGGACGCACTAGCATGGTGGAAATCTCTTTTGCAAGCTACCGGAAAGGCCACACTTTACAGTATGTCATGGGATCAGTTCGTAGCCCTTATTAAAGAGAATTTTTGTCCACAACATGAAGTGGAAAGGATCGAGTCAGACTTTGTATCGTTGGTGATGAAGAATCTAGATTGTCAGGCTTACCTCACCACCTTCAATACTCTATCTCGATTGGTTCCCTACTTGGTAACCCCTGAGCCGAAAAGGATTGCCCGTTTCATTGGGGGTTTGGCCCCTGAGATTAAAGCTAGCGTTAAGGCATCGAGGCCTACAACTTTCAGATCAGTGGCTGATCTATCTCTCTCTCTCACTCAGGACGTGGTCAGGTTGAGAGCACATAGGAACTCGGAAGAGAATAAGAGAAAGCGTGAGGACGATACCTCACGAAAATCGGAGAAGAGACACCGAGGGAATAATGACCATCGAAAAGGGTCAGGATTTAGGAAAGATGGGCAACAGTCGGGGGATAAACCCAAATGCAAAACCTGCAAGAAAAACCACTTTGGGAAATGTCGTTTTGAAACGAAATCGCAGTCCCACACGAGGCCATGTGGAATCTGCAAATCTACTGATCACACGACTTTGAAATGTAAGGGTCTGAAGGATGCAACCTGTTACGGTTGCAACGAGAAAGGGCACATTAAGTCTAATTGCCCAAAGTACGCTAAGAAAGCCGATGAGGGAAAGAAGACCAATGCAAGGGTCTTCAGGATGGACGCTAAGGAAGCCGTTCAAGATGACAACGTTATTACAAGTACTTTTCTTGTAAATAATGTTTTTGCTAGAGTCTTATTTGATTCTGGAGCGGATAAGTCTTTTGTAAATAATAAGTTTTGTGAGTCGTTAAAATTGCCTGTAAAAGCCTTAAGTGTGAAGTATGAGGTGGAGTTAGCTGATGGAACCATAGAAACAGCCTCAACTGTTTTAGATGGATGTGTTATATCCATTAGGAATCATTCTTTTCCTTTGTCCCTACTTCCCTTTAAGCTCGCCGGCTTTGATGTAGTTATAGGCATGGATTGGTTATCGCATAACCAAGCCCAGATTGTGTGCAAACAAAAGCAAGTGATAGTTAAAACTCCGGCTGGAGAGTCACTTACCATTCAAGGAGATACTCAGCATGGATTGCCAGAGCAAGTGTCCATGCTCAAGGCATCCAGATGTATGCAGAAGGGTTGTGTCATTTATATGGCGCAAGTTACGATTGATGAGCCAAAGCCTAAGATTGAAGATATCCCTATCATTTCGGAATATCCTGAAGTTTTTCCCGAAGAACTACCTGGTTTACCACCAGATAGGCAAGTGGAATTCCGAATTGACATCATCCCTGGTGCTGCACCAATAGCGAGAGCACCTTATAGATTAGCACCGACGGAGATGAAGGAATTAAGGACGCAGTTGGATGATCTGTTAGCAAAAGGTTTTATTAGACCTAGTTCGTCTCCTTGGGGAGCGCCAATCTTATTTGTCAAGAAGAAGGATGGATCGATGCGTTTGTGCATCGACTACCGTGAGCTTAATAAGGTCACCATCAAGAATAGGTATCCTCTGCCCAGGATCGACGATCTGTTCGATCAATTACAAGGAGCAAGCTATTTTTCTAAGATCGACTTGAGGTCGGGCTATCATCAGTTGAAAGTCAAGGATGAAGATGTACACAAGACAGCGTTTATGACTCGTTATGGACATTACGAGTTCTTGGTGATGCCTTTCGGGCTCACTAACGCACCAGCCGCATTCATGGACCTCATGAATCGAGTCTGCAAGCCTTATCTGGATAAATTCGTCATTGTCTTTATTGACGACATCCTTATTTACTCAAAGAACAAAGCTGATCACGAGAAACACCTTCGTTGTATTCTCAAACTGCTTCATCAAGAGAAGCTCTATGCCAAGTTCTCGAAATGTGAATTCTGGCTTCGAGAAGTCCAGTTTCTTGGACACGTTGTTAGCGAGCGTGGTATCCAAGTGGATCCCGCTAAGGTTGAAGCTGTTATGAATTGGCAAGAGCCAAAGACGCCTACGGAAATTCGCAGTTTTCTGGGTTTAGCTGGATACTATAGGCGATTCATTGAAAACTTTTCAAGGATTGCTGCGCCCCTTACTTCATTGACACGCAAGAAGGTTAAGTTTGAGTGGGGCCCTAAGCAGCAGGAATCCTTCGATATTCTGAAGAACAAGTTGAGCAATGCACCAGTATTAACATTGCCGGATGGTATAGAAGAATTTGTGGTGTATTGTGATGCATCACACACCGGTATGGGCTGTGTACTCATGCAGAAAGGCAAAGTTATTGCCTACGCCTCAAGACAGCTGAAGATACACGAAAAGAACTACACCACCCACGATTTAGAATTGGGTGCCGTTGTATTTGCATTAAAACTTTGGAGACATTACTTATATGGTACCAAGTGTGTGATCTATTCAGATCACAAGAGCCTTCAGCATTTTTTTAATCAGAAGGACTTGAATATGCGACAGAGACGATGGATGGAAACTCTGAATGATTACGATTGTGAAATAAAATACCATCCAGGCAAGGAAAATGTAGTTGCCGACGCCTTGAGTAGAAAAGAAAGAGTAAAGCCTATAAGAATCAACGCTAAGCGCATTGAAATCAAGAATGATTTGAACAAAAGGATATTAGCTGCACAGAAGGAAGCTGTGCTGGAAGCTAATTATCCTGAAGAAAAGTTGGGAGTAACTAAGGAGCAGTTATCTCATGACAAGGACGGAATGCTTAGACTAAATGGAAGAATATGGGTTCCAATTTTTGGAGGACTTCGGGATGTTATCCTCCAGGAGGCCCATAGTTCCAAATATTCTGTTCATCCTGGAGCAGACAAGATGTACCAGGATTTAAAAGCAAACTACTGGTGGATTGGTTTGAAAAAGTCCGTAGCTGCTTATGTGTCTAAATGTTTGACTTGTGCGCAAGTCAAAGCAGAACACCAGAAACCGTCAGGTTTGCTACAACAACCTGAAATTCCCACATGGAAATGGGAAATGGTGACGATGGATTTCATCACCAAGTTGCCAAAGACAAGAAAGGGAAATGATACAATATGGGTCATAGTAGATAGACTGACGAAGTCAGCACATTTTCTACCCATCAAGGAGACTTATAGCTCCGATATGCTAGCCCAATTATATGTTGATAAGATTGTAGCTTTGCATGGAATACCTGTGTCTATTATCTCGGATAGAGATACTAGATACACGTCACATTTTTGGAAAAGTTTCCAGCAATCTTTGGGCACTCGTTTGAATTTTAGCACGGCTTATCATCCACAGACTGACGGTCAAAGTGAGCGTACTATTCAAACTTTAGAAGACATGCTACGTGCATGTGCGATCGATTTGGGTGGTAGTTGGGATAAGAACCTACCACTAATTGAATTCTCCTACAACAATAGCTACCACACCAGCATAAAAGTTGCGCCTTTTGAGGCCTTATATGGTAGAAAGTGTAGATCGCCTATTTGTTGGCAGAAGTTGGAGATGTCCAACTATCAGGACCAGAAATTGTTTTTGAGACGACGGACAAGATTGTCCAGATCCGCGATCGATTGAGAGCTGCCAGGGATAGGCAGAAAGCTTATGCGGATCCACAGCGCAAAGATTTTCACTTCGAAGTAGGTGAAAAAGTGTTGCTTAAGGTATCACCCTGGAAGGGGGTGATGCGATTTGGTAAGAAAGGCAAGCTAAGCCCGAGGTACATAGGACCTTTCGAAATTATCGAACGTGTCGGATCAGTCGCTTATAAGTTGAACTTGCCTGAAGAACTTAGTGCTATCCATAATGTGTTCCACATCTGTAATTTGAAAAAGTGTTCCGCTGATGGACCACCGGTTATACCGTATACGGATGTACATATAGAAGAAAGCTTGAAATTTGTGGAAAAGCCGTTATCGATTGAAGACCGAAAGGTAAAGAAACTTCGAAGGAAGCACATACCTATTGTTAAGGTCAAATGGGATGCCCGTAGAGGTCCCGAATACACATGGGAGGTAGAATCCACGATGAAAGAAAAATACCCTCATTTGTTTCAGTAAATCTCGGGGTCGAGATTTCTTTTAAGGGGGTGAGGATGTAACACCTCGGAAATTTACGTCCAATAATGTACTGACACGTGTCACGGACTTTGAATATGCGAAAACATACTTTAGAGGGACTAAAGTTGACAAACGGTGAAACTATGTAAATTCAAGGGTCCAAAGCGTCAACAACTGATAAATAGGCCCTACAATAACCCTACATGGTGTTTATAATCTTAAACGGAAGAATCATGGATCATACGAAGCGAAAGATGTAAGAAAGTGAGGAATTACAAACTACAGGGGCTAAATGTGTCAACATGTTGAATTCATACCTCTGAGTGATCTTTTGGCAAACCCGAAGCTTGGTAAAAATAAAATATACTCATAAGAATATGTGATAAAAATTTCATGAAGTTTCGTAAACGTATGAGAAAGTTATGATTAAAACCGTATACGAAAGGTCAAATACGTAATCGTGAATTTCGTGACTTTTCGGGTGAGCGCAAAGTGAACCGGGAACTTTTCCAAGTTTATAAAAGTCCCAAGGTTTATAAAAACTGGATTTGAGGGTTTAGAGTGCTAAATAAACGAACAAAACACGTTACGAAAGATCAGGGGCTGAAGTGCAATGTTTAAAACTTAAAGAGCTGGTAACACACATGGTCGCGCTGCGCGACGGTGTCCTCGCACTACGCGACGACTGCCCAGCGACAGAATGCTACGCACAGATGTCAGTTCTTGGCTGTTTGCGAATGGATTCCAGCTGTTTTCGACTCAGGCTCTTCACCAATCGAATTTCATGCAATATCAGACCCTTGTCCACTTCTTATAACATCAGAGAACCTCTGAATCAACCATAAATCAGATCAAACTTCTCTAAAGTTCACTATAGTTGCAACATTCAAGCACACTTGAAACTTCAAAATTCACGAGATCCTTCTCTGGAGCATTCTGATCGACCAAGCATCCTCATAAGTGATCACTAAGCTTGTTAGGACCTTTGTAAGTGTTTTTATCATCCTCAAATCCGTTCTAACTTAGTGTTCTTACTAAAAGTCAAACATATCGTAAATATAGTTTGACTTTGCAATTAAACGAAATATGCTCAGTCATATCTCGAATCAAAAGTACCAACAAGTTGGTATTTATGAGTATAACAAACCCCTAAAAGGGTATGTTCAGATTCACACTCTAAGCATGCTAATTGTCGAGTCAAAGTTCTTCATAAAAAGTCAACAGAATATGTTTTTTTGCAAATTTAAGCATAATCAGTAATGTAGGCTACATGCAACCTGTTTGATTATCAAAGTAACTTTATAAATAATGTAAGAACATGTTTCAACTTAATCAACTCGACAATTTTCTGTATTACACCCGAATCGGAACCGAAAGTCTCATAAATAGACTTTTTCTTTGACTATCGGTTCTGATCCGTACATGCATGTTAAGATCTGCATTAGAGCATATTTTAGACCAACTTTCATATATGTTTAACTCTCTGGAATTTTACATCTTGGTTCCATGTTTAACCGATTCATATGCATGTTACCGGTTTATGCTTAAATATGACTATTTTGCCCTTTTTGATATAAAACGTGATTTTTGGAAAAGTGAAAGAGTAGAAATCTTTATTACTAATTTATAAACTTGCACCGAAAATTTGAGATCAGTTGGTGGTCCAGATTTTGAGTTATGGCCGATATCGTAAAACTATATCTTTATATACATAAACGGCGTTTTTAGCGTATAACCTATTTAAGGCCACTTTTTGGTATAAAACTTTTTACCCACTGATGTTATATAATATTTTGGGATTTTTGATGATTTTTATTAAATTTTTGGCTGATCGTTTCATAGGTCGCTAAGTTAATTCGGTTAATGCCGGTTTTGACCTTTTAAGCCATAAAACGAGTTTTATAAATCCGATTGACCCCAAACCACTTCCTACCGATTTTATTTATTAAATAAAGTATGTTGAACCTTCTGGAAGTATAAAAATCTCAGCTTTCTTTTACAAACCCGGAAACGGCTCCAAATCGCCTTTTTAAGCATTTTTAACGCATAGTACATGCTATAACCATGTCAAACATATAAGACTTATACCTACTGATGTAATTAGCATATTTTTATATAAAAACAGTAAGTACAATTTTATAAACTCAGATTCCCGATTTTGACATTTTAAGCCCTTGTAAAATTACCAAAATACCCCTAACGAGCATAGTTTGGTTTTAAATGATGATTTTCACTTATGAGTCATACCCTACTGTTATAATATGTTAAATTAAGTATGTTTGCTGTACAAACCAGACCTGTAACCCAGATTTCTAATTTAACTCTTTTACATACTTTAAAATGACCAAAATGCCCTTATGAAGCATGAATTGTGTTTAAATCTATTTTGGGCAATATAGGAAATGACTTGCTGATATTATATCATATTTAGAGCATATTAACTCAGGGAACTTGCATATGACTCTTTTAGATACCCGTAATGCTCTTTTCGCGTTCGGTTCGGTTTATGTAACTAGTTTGCATAAATTGACCGAGACGGGTCAAACATTATCATTTTTGTCTCAAAATCCAGAATGTACTTATTATACCCATATTAAACAAGTATTCCAACTTGTCAGGTCTAAATCACATTCTATCCGGTCTTCGCTTAATCGTGCGTTAAACCGTTTCGTCCTTTTAACTAACCGGTCTAGGCTTAGGCTTAAATAAAGACCGTTGGAAATCTAATAGGTTATTTATAAACCTTCGTTCCAGATTAGGAGCCCGGTAAAAGCTACCTGCCTTTTTGCTTGTTGAGATAAATACTTACCAAGGTAAATACTTTTAACTTATTTTCCCTATACGGGCTTGGGGTACGGTATATAAAATACCGCTTGGTCTAGCATTAAATTCTTTAATCGAATAGTGGTTAAATTTATTGAGATGCTATGTTTTAATTGTATGTTTTGTTTGCTTAAAGCCTTTGGGGGGTTAATGACCATGTCCCGGATATCCTCGGCATTATCTTACGAGATGGCCACGACCTGAGCACGGGGTGTAGGCGTACACCTGTCAAGTGTATAACTCAATATTGTGGTGTGTCTATTGATCTTTAACCCGGCACGAACCGGGCTACTGAACGCATAAGTAACATGTAAATCCTTTACAAGATTATGTAATATAATTATCCCAAGTTATAAAATATTTTTGTGCCATGAGCATTCAAATCAATTTTCAATCATTTCAAAATGAGTCAGTTAATTTGTATTTACCAGTGTAAACTGACGTATTTTCCCAAAAGGTTAAGTGCAGGTACTACACGTAATAGGCTGGCTGTCTTCTAGAGCGTCCACAATAAGTCTCGCAAGCTTGGACGACATTAAACTGTTGAACAATATCTTATTTTATTTTGATCCGCCTGTGGATCCGTTTCAACTATCAGTGATACTTATTATTACGTTTTATTAAAGTTGAAATGAATCTATCTTTGCTTCCGCTGTGCATTATTACATTGTGTTGTTTGTCTATGATGATACCAACTACGTCACTATACTCCCCACCGGGCCCACCGGTGACACGTGGAAAATAGGGGTGTGACAGTTAACAACTGTTTCATCAAATAGTATCACTGTACATCTCTAAAATATACTAAAAGACATCCCAACACACACAAATTGGATCAAATTCAAATAAATATTAAATATATTTTACCTTTATATCAATTAAATTGTAATTCTTTTACTATAATTCTCGTATGATAACAAGAGGTCCCATCTCAATGAATTATTAAATGTCATTCATGTAATTCTTTTACTATAATTCTCGTATGATAACAAGAGGTCTCATCTCAATGAATTATTAAATGCCATTCAATATGATGACAAATTTACTTGAGAAACACATAATAACAACACTCGTAAATTAATTATCAAACTCATTGCAAATTTATGTCAAAAATAATCAAATGGAACTTCTAAAGCCAGTATCTTTAACATTCTTGTTATCAACCCTAGTAATCACCAATGTTGTTGCTGATTGCACATGTGAACCGGAACAAATATCCGGCGACAAAGGCAAAGCTCTCCACTACAAACTGATCGCAATCGCTTCCATCCTCACAGCGGGTGGCGTCGGCGTTACTCTACCCTTCTTGGGCAAGATCTTTCCGGCTTTAGGACCCGAAAAAGATGGGTTCTTTGTGGTGAAAACATTCGCAGCCGGCGTGATCTTGGCCACCGGGTTTATTCATATACTTCCACAGGCGTTTAGTAGATTGAATTCTCCGTGTTTGGAGGGACATGGGTGGACGGAGTTTCCGATGGCCGGGTTGGTGGCGATGGTGGCCACCATGGCTACACTTTTGTTTGAAAGTTCTGCGGCGGCGTATCAGGTTAGAGCGGCGGCGACCAAGGTGGTGGGAGGTGGTGAGGATACAGAAATGGAGGTGGGGATTATGCATGATCATGTTCATGGTCATGGATCATTGTTGATGGATGATGATGATGCTGAAGTTCGTCGTTATCGAATTGTTTCACAGGTAAATCTTTTTATGTTTTGGTATATATGATACTTGATAGAATGTTTATATGTTTGTTAAAGTGATAAAATATGGTTGCTAAGAATATAGGGCAAGACTTTCTTTTTTAATGGAAATTATTTTGAAATTGGGAAAAATAGTTTTTGAGTTCACTCCATGTGTGTTATAGTGGTTTTAACCATTTGAGATTAAAATTTTAACTCCTTGAGTTCCTAAATGCTTATTTTGTAACCCTCTGAGTCCATTTTTTTAACACCATCCACTAAGTCTGTTAACCAGGAGGGCAATTTAGTCATTTATACACAAAGTACAACTCTTATAGAATTTTTTGCAAAAATAAGTGGTTTAGAGAAAAAAAAAAAAAAAAAGAGTCCCTTTAGGTGATCCAGGATTTTTGTTGCAAATCTAGGTAGGTCGCCATATGAAACAGCGATCTTCTACTCAATTTCTGTCAAAAACCTGCAAAAGCTGCAATCCCCTAGAAGATAGATGTTTGAAACAGCAATGTTATATAAGGTCGCTGTTTGAAACAGCAACCTTAAGAAGGTCGCTGTTTGGTTCCGAAATCTTACCAAAGATTGCTGTTTGAAAGAGAAATGTTATAAAAGATCGTTGTTTCATACTGCATTGTTAAATAAGGTTGCTGTTTGAAAGAGATATCTTATATAAGGTCGTTGTATCATACTGCATTGTTAAATAAGGTTGCTGTTTGAAAGAGAAATGTTATATAAGGTTGCTGCATTGTTATAAAAATAATATTAAATTCTTTTTGTCTTATTATTATTTAATATTTTAATGTCAAAAGGGTATTTTAGTAAATAGGGTTGGCTAAATGCACCCCTATTTTTACTAGTTATACCCTTTTTTCTAAAAATATAGTTTAAAAATTGTAAAATTTCACCCCTTTATACAATTCAAGTATTGTTTTTAAGACTTTTTCTCTAACTCGTATTCTATTATATTTCTATTAAATATTATTACAAATTAATAAAAATATAATTTTTAAATAATAAAAAAGTTTCGGAACTTTTTTAGAAAAAAAAGGTTTGATTTTATATTTTTAATTTATTTCATATTTTAGTTTTTCCATCTTTCTATTTCTAATTTATTAGTATTATTATATTAAAATACTTTTATAATATAATTAACAATTTTTATTTATTAAAAGTAATAAGATGAAAAAAGAAAATAAAACGTTAACTAGCATATTAGGTAGTAAAATGATTTGATCAAAGCATGTAATATCAACTAATAATTGATATAAGTTGAAATTTAATTATGGTGAGGGTATATTATTGACTAATCAAAATCATTATCTACAAATTGACGTGGTGATTCTCAAATATATCTCTTTTCTTTTAACTCCAAAACTATATTAAGTTGGCTGGCTTTAAAGCTTCATTGAAATTTTTGGGTATTATTGTTTATACAAACTAAGTTCGAATACCCACTTCAAGCCGTTATGAACAAAAAACAAAAAAAAAACAAAGATTTCTCGTTCAAACAGCAACCTTATTTAACAATGCAGTATGATACAGCGACCTTATATAAGATTTCTCTTTCAAACAGCAACCTTATTTAACAATGCAGTATGAAACAACGATCTTTTATAACATTTCTCTTTCAAACAACAATCTTTGGTAAGATTTCAGAACGAAACAGCGACCTTCTTAAGGTTGTTGTTTCAAACAGCGGCCTTATATAACATTGTTGTTTCAAACAGCTATCTTCTAGGGGATTGCAGCTTTTTGCAGGTTTTTGACAGAAATTGAGTAGAAGATCGCTGTTTCATATGGCGACCTACCTAGATTTGCAATAAAAATCCTGGATCACCTAAAGGCAGTCTTTTTTTTTTTTTGAGTTAAATGCCATTTTAGTCCCTATGGTTTGGGTCATTTTGCCAGTTTAGTCCAAAGGTTTCATTTTTAACCTGTGGGTCCAAAAAGGTTTCACAGTTGCCATTTTAGTCCACTGGATTAACTTCATCCGTTTTTTCTGCTAACGAGAAGGCCAATTTGGTCATTTTGTATGTAATTCTGTTAACTAAAAGGGCAATTCAGCCATATAAAATGACCGAATTGGCCTTCTCGTTAACAGAAAAAACGGATGAAGTTAACCCAGTGGACTAAAATGGCAACTGTGAAACCTTTTTGGACCCACATGTTAAAAATAAAACCTTTGGACTAAACTGGCAAAATGGCCCAAACCTCAGGGACTAAAATGGCATTTAACTCTTTTTTTTTCTCTAAACCACTTATTTTTTCAAAAAAAAAAAAATTCACTCTTATATGCACAAAAGTATAAGGAACAAGTGTCTAATGCATAAAGATTTTAATATTATATATAAAATAAATTACATATACTATTATACACAACTGCACACACAAACATTTCACACACACACCTGTCCATCCCTCTCTCTCTCCCTCTTTCTCTCTCTCTCTCTCTCATCTAGAACCTACCACTACCGTTAACACCACTGCACCACCACCATCCCCACCGCACCTCCACCATTATCACCACCTTCCGTTGATCGCCAACCACCTGCAAACAACACCTCCACCATTATCACCACCTTCCACACCATCAACCACCACTGTCGACATCATCATAAACAGTCAAGAACACCACCAAACTCACCTAACATGATAGAAATAGAAACAAAACATAAACAATCGAGACCACTACCATATCTAATCGGAGAGGTGGCCACGGTGATGTCGTTTTAGAGTTTTAGTGGTGGCGGATTTAGGGTTTCAGTGGTGGTGGAGGTGATGTCGGTTTAGGGTTTCAGTGGTGGCGGTTTTAGGGTTTCAGTGGTGGCGGCTTTGATGGTGATGACGGTGTTGTCAGAGGTAGGGCAATGGTGGTTGTTTATTGTGTTGATGGTGTTGTTGGAGGTGGGGCCGTAGGTGGTGTATGGTGATGGTTTATTGTGGTGATGGTGGTGTCGGAGGTGGGGCCGGAGGTGGTGTATGGCGGTGGTTTATTGTGGTGATGGTGCTGTCGGAAGTGGGCCGGAGGAGGTTTATTGTGGTGATGGTGGTGTATGGTTGCAGCCTGCATGTGAGGTGGTTGTGGTTGCTAGAAGGAGGTGTTGTACAGTGGTGTATGATGGTTCTTTGTGGTGTTTAGAGAGAGAGAGGGAGAGAGACTGACTGGTGAGTGGATTTGAGTGTTTGTAAAAGTGAGATAAGGATTGTTATTTATTTATATTTCTATGTCCCTTTGTTAATATAGGGGCATTTTAGTCTTTTTATTAGAAACTAACAGAATATTCAAATAGGGTTAAAAATTGGACTTAAAATGTTTAAAAAAAGCGCTTAGGGACTCAGAACGTTAAATATTTTGATTTTGGACTCAGGTTGTTAAAAGCACTATAACACAGGGACTCAAAAAGTAATTTTCCCTTTGAAATTATTAGGGAATAATTTTGAAAGTGATGTTTTCGAAAAATTTTAATGTAAGTAATCTTGTGAATTAAAAGATTACTTGTCGCAAATGGCCTATAGTTTAACGGTATCAAGGTATATACATTAAAAAGTGGCTAAGGGTTTAGTCTCATAGTGATATAGATTTAAAAGTAGGAGTCGAAAGTGTGCGAGCTTGCCGTTCTTAAGAAAAATAAAGGTTATTTCATATGTTTTAATACTACAGTCACATTAACGTTACTACCCAAATGAGTATCACTAACGGAACGTAGTAAAAATCCAAGAAAAAGGAACTGATAAGATTAAAATACCGTCGCCTCGTCGTTAGTTCGTCCTTGATTAACGACATATTATCTACAGACATCCTAACCCGAAGAAAACCGACAATGGCATTCGTTTCTTAGTGTTATTTCATCATTTTAACATTATAAAAGACACGGATATTTTTTATGGCAATACTTCATGCAAAATATTCCCTTGTGTAGCTAAATCTCCTTTGGTTAGATGAACGGTTGTGATTCTATGAACTTCACTTCAGTAGCTATGTAGATAACGAACATTTGTATTTATGCAACGAAGAATGGCGAAGCTTGATGTTTCTAACCGGGCGCGTAAGTCACTAGACCTAAAAATTTCTATAAAACCGTGGGTTCGAAAACCTATATACCCAAAAATTTCTATACGAAAACTACATACTCTCCACTACCGAGCGAAAAGTTCGAGGGATCGGCCGCCCCCTCTCACCCCTTAAAAGCTTCGCACATACTTGTTTGGGCATAGTAGCTACGTAAATAACGAACATTTGTATTTATGCAACGAAGTACATACTTGTTTGAGCATATTGATAAAGACATGAGCGGCTTTATCTTTTTCCTCTGAGTTGTCATCTCATATTTGGGAATATGAAGAAAACATGTATACCATAAAAGGTTTAATAAAAAAATACTTTTACATGTATACCAAAGAAAGTTTAATAAAAAAAAACTTAGTATTTATCCATTATTATCTTGGGGTGAGATAAGGCTTTGGACCAATAGGTCCTGGGTTCGATTCTCACAAAGGAGGTTTTCCCATATTTATTGGGTTTCCTCCTGAATTGGTGTATAGGCATTATGTCTAATGGAGATGGATATGATCGGGTGGTTCCGCTGGTGGCACGATGATACTCCAGTAGTCCGTCAGTGATCCAAATTTGCCGTTCAAAAAAAAATTAGCAAGTTTTGTTACTCTCATAAAGTTACTATTATTTTTTTCTCTTGCTTTTCATTGGTAACATTTTTTTACTTTTAATTGGTTTATTATTACTTCACCTCTTACTCTACTATAGTGGTGTAATATATTTTATTTATAAAAATACTTATATTATATTCGTGATATCCTCTTCAATATATATGGATAAACATATATATTTTTATTATACAATAAAACTAATGAAAATACATGCAAGTCATTATTAAAACGATATTAAATCACTTTTTACTAATAAAGGCATATTTTATGTTTATTTTTTCCGGTTCCTTTTCGATTTCTAAAATTTTGTTTTTGTGTCGGTCTACTTTTACAAGTTAACACGCCACAACGTACGTAAGTGATTCAACGCTTTTCGGTCATTTTTTTACCGGTTTAATAGTCTCATCACAACGCGCGAGTCCTATAAGATTAAATATATTATGTTAAATATTTAATCTAGTAGCCATTATAATCATTTACATTATATAAATCAAAATATATAATAACCTATTAAATAATTAGTTGGTAATTGTTGATGGACCTAGGGGTGTGAATTTCTGACACGACCCGAAAACCCGACACGAACCTAACACGAAATTTGCGGGTTTAGGTTTAGTCTAAACGGGTTCGGGTCAGTTTCAGGTCGAACCCACGAACCTGTTTAGATTAACGGGTCGGGTTCGGGTCAACCTGGTCGGGTTGGCGGGTTGACCCGTTTAACACATTTATACTGTATTATATTTTTTTTACAATATTTTTTGTGTTATAAATTAAATGGGGTGTGTATTTTATGCCATGATTATAACTTAATAAGAGAAATTAACATAGATTTTATAATTTAAATATGATATTATTATATACATTTGTGTTTCTTAAGTAAATTTTAATTTTAATATATTAATTTCAGGAAAAAAAATTGGGTTGAACGGGTCGTGTTCGGGTCAACCCACGAAACTTCGGGTCGTGTTCGGGTTCATATGTATGATATGATTTTCGGGTTCGGGTTTGTGTAAAATTTTCGGGTTTGGGTCGGGTTGAACCCGCCAACCCGCAAACACGACCCGTTTAACACCCCTAGATGGACCATATTACCCTTATTAACTAATTAGGTTTCCTTTTGGGTGCTTATATAAGGAGACTTATGTGGAGGTTAAAAGGTAACACACTTAGACAGATAACCTAATTAGCATAACATCATTATCGACCTCCTCTCCATAACCGAACTCCCTTATCGGTTTCATCATCACCATCATCAGTCAGCACCCTAAGGAGGAACCAGACCACCCTGACAAATATGTCGAACTCCATGGCATCATCTCTCACTGGATTCTCCTCTGCACTGTCTGCTGTAACAGGTATGTTTTCATGTTTTCCATTATGTTTAAACAGAACTGATCCAACATGTGGTATCAGAGCATATGTTGATTAGTCAGTTTTGTTTTCGTATCCATCAATTCTGGGATAGAAATCTGGAAAACGGAATTTTGAAAGCCTCATATAATTCACAGCCGGTTTCGAGTCGAATATAATCACTCGAAATCCCTGTTTTCGGAAAAAGATTAAGTATATGTTCACTCGAAATCAAATGGGTTTATGTTTTTATGACCGAAATCTGTTTAGAAATCTTAAAAGTTTCAGGTTTCGGGTTCCAGAATTTTATTCTTATGTTTAGGGTTCATCACATGTTCTTAGGAAAATTCGATATTCCTTTATGATTTGGAATATGATTCGGATTATTGAGTGTTTTCCTGTTTTGATCTGATTTTGTTCTCTAAAGATTTTCGAAAACTGTTATTAGATAAGCAGATTATGATTTTTCGAAATATTTGATAAAATTAGATCAACATTAAAATAGGAAAGCATATCTCAAAATCCCTAAGAATTCTAATTTTCAGTTATGCTTTTACAATAACAGCTGTTAACAAGAAGTTTCGAGATCTTTTTTAACGAATCGAGACCAAGATCTCGACTCAAGACCACAAGATCTCGACTCGAATTCATAAGTGTTCTCAAATCTTCACAACTCGAGACAACGATTTCGACTCGAGACCACTAAGGTTTCAACTAAGGGCTTCAATCTTCACAACTCGAGACCATGGTTGGGACTCGAGACCTCATCAAGGAGTCGAGATCTCATAAGAACACAAGATGAGTCGAGACCATGATTACGACTCGAGACACTGAGGTTGCGACTCGAGACCTTAATGAGTCGAAACCTCATAATGTTGCAAGATGAGTCGAGACTTGACTCGAGACCTCATAACTGAGTCGAGATCTCACTCGAAACTCATTATTTTAGGTTGTTTAATGTGAACTAAGATTGGTTTTGTAATTACTTAGTTAATTAATCAGAATCAGATAATGTTTTACAAAACCAAAAAGGCTTAGCTTGAATGAGCTTTTGATGTATCATTTCTGGCCAAAGCTGATTTGATACATCTACTTATCATTCAAGTGTTACGAAAGCTATGTTAAGTGTGCATCATAAACATGAATGTCTTAATATCTGGCCAAAGCTGGTTTAATTTCTTCATAGATAGCATACTTAACGAGTGCATAACTAAAGTGATTGTTTCATTTCTGGCCAAAGCTGATTTGTCACAACCACTTTGCACACATGCTTAAATGATTACACTTCTGGCCAAAGCTGATTTGTCTTCGTTTAAGTAGAATTTTAACTAAGTCTATTATTTTGATGTTAGTAATATACAATATCACAGCTTCATAATGTAAAATGGTCATTATTTATGCCTGCCTTAGTTTAACGTGCCCTTAGATCACATTAGGACTTCTTCCTTAGTATCATAACTTGCTCATCTTATTTCCACTATCAGCGCCCAATTGCGGGATTCCACCTTTGACAGGTGATAACTTTGCTGCATGGAAGGATGCTCTCATGCTTACACTTGGATTGCTGGACTTTGACTATGCTCTAAGAGAGAATAAGCCAGTGGACCTTACTCCACAAAGTACTGCTACTGAGCAGTTGACTCATGAAAAGTGGACTAGGTGTAACCGCATGTCTCTCATGTTCATGAAACAGTCCATAAGCAATGCAATCAGGGGAGCCATTCCTGATTCTAAAGATGTTAAAACCTACTTGGCTTCTATGGAGGCGCAGTTCAAGGGGACGTCTAAAGCACACGCTAGTACCCTTATCCTCAAGCTAGTGACAACTAACTATGATGGGAGGAGTGGCATTCGCGAGCACATCATGATCATGAATGACATGGCCAATAAGCTGAAGGGGCTGGAAATGGAAATCGGTGATGGTTTCCTCGTTCATTTCATCATTACTTCGCTTCCTTCGTCCTTTGAAGCATTCAAGATCAATTACAACACTCAGAAGGACAAATGGACGATGAGTGAGTTGGTCGCTATGTGCGTACAGGAGGAAGAGCGTATGAGGATGGATCGCACTACTGATGTTGCTAACTTCACCACCTCCAATTCTAAGAAGAGGAAGAACAATCATCAGAGGAAGGATGCTTCAAAAGTCCAAAGGCCAAATCCTAATACAAGTGCACATTCCAGCTCTAAGAACTCCTTAGGCAGAATCCACTGCAAGTTCTGTAAAAAGGCAGGACATATGCAGAAGGAATGCCCTGACTTTAAGGAATGGCTGGCTAAGAAAGGTAACGATTATTTTATGATACTTGAGTCCTATAATTTAAATGTTCCTGCTAATTCTTAGTGGTTTGATTCTGGTTCTATGGTTCATGTTACCAATTCAACTCAGGGATTCCTTACAATCTGGAAGCTGGAAAGAAACCAAAGAACGCTTAAGGTTGGGGATGATCGAGAATTAGAAGTGAAGGCCATTGGAACATTACAATTATTTATGAAAAATGGTTTATGTATTAAACTTTATGATACCTTATATGTTCCTGAGGTAACTCGGAACCTTGTATCAGGACCAAAGTTAGACATGGACGGTTTTATTGTTTCCCATGGTCATCGCAAACTCTCTATCCTCTATGATTTTGTTCTTTATGGTACTGGTATTCTGGATGGTGGTCTCTATAGATTAGAACTAGATGATAATTTTTCCAAATCTTTGTTGGCATATAACATTAATGAATCACTCACAAAGATGAAAGAGAAACGAGACTTAGAGACTTCGTCCATGTTGTGGCATCAACGTTTAGGCCACATCTCAAGAGAACGATTAAATCTTCTCGTAAAGGATGAAGTCTTACCTCCTCTCGATTTCTCTGATTTTGGAATATGTGTCAAATGTCTTAAAGGTAAAATGACATTAGCGAATAAGAAAGGTGCCACTAGGAGCTCTAATTTATTAGAACTCGTTCATACTGACATTAGTGGTCCCTACCAAATCGCTGGCATAACAGGACATACTTCATTTATCACCTTCATTGATGATTATTCTCGTTACATGTACTTGTATCTTATTAAGGAAAAGTCTGAATCTCTTACAATTTTTAAAGATTATAAGGCTTAAGTTGAAAAGCAATTAGATCGTCAGATTAAAGTTGTGAGATTAGATAGAGGCGGTGAATATTATGGAAGACAAACTGATGTGGGTCAAGCTCCTGGTCCATTTTATGTGTTTTGTAAGGGCCAGGGGATTGTGAAACAATACACCATGCCTGGTACACCTCAGCAGAACGGTGTCGCTGAAAGAAGAAACCGTACCCTTATGAACATGGTGCGCAGTATGTTAGCCAACACTAATTTACCATTATTCCTCTGGACTGAAGTGTTAAAAGCAGTTGTTCATATACTTAATAGAGTTCCTTCTAAGTCTGTCCCTAAAACTCCTTATGAACTTTGGACAGGAAGGAAACCGAGTCTTAAATATATGAAAGTATGGGGCTGCATTTCTGAAGCAAAACTTTACAATCCTTTCCTAAGGAAACTTGACCCTAAAACAGTTACCTGTTTCTTTATCGGGTATCCTAATAATTCAAAGGGTTATCGTTTCTATTGTCCTTCTCATGTCACCCGTATTGTTGAAACCAAGCGTGTCGCGTTCCTGGAGGATTTCAAGGTCAGTGGGAGTAGTACCAACCCTTACGAAGAATTGCAAGAAGTACAAGACGCGAGGGGGAGAGATTCGTCGCTTGCCATTACTCCGATTACTCCTCTTGTACCCAATGCAACTACTGCACCTGAAGCTACTACACCAACTCCAAATTCACCTCCACAATCAGAACACATTATACCTCATGACGAAGGCACATCAAACGCTCAAACCCAAGACAACGTTGAACCTGATAATCGACTCAGGAGGTCGTCTAGGCAAAGAAGGCCTACTAATTGGGATGATTATGTTACCTACCTGACTGAAATGGATCCAGGAAAGCTCAATGATCCTATCTCTTACAATGAAGCCATTAGCAGTGATCAGTCTTCTGAATGGAATAAAGCAATGCTTGATGAGCTTGAATCCGTGAAGAAAAATGACGTTTGGGATTTGGTAGAATTACCTAATGGTGTCAAACCCGTAGGATGTAAATGGGTGTTCAAAACAAAGCTGGATCCGAATGGGAACGTTGAACGCTACAAAGCGAGATTGGTTGCAAAGGGCTACACTCAGAAAGAGGGAATTGATTATCAAGAGACGTTTTCACCTGTCTCTCGTAAAGATTCATTAAGGATCGTCATGGCCCTAGTAGCTCATTTTGATTTAGAGCTGCAACAGATGGATGTTAAAACCGCTTTCCTTAACGGAGACTTAGATGAAGATGTTTACATGAAACAACCCGAAGGCTTTAAACCTGAAGGTCAGGAGCATCTAGTCTGTAAGTTAAAGAAATCCATTTACGGGTTGAAACAAGCATCACGTCAGTGGTACCTCAAGTTTGATGAAGTCATGAAGAAACAAGGTTTTATGAAGAATCAAGTGGATCAATGCACCTACCTCAAGATGAGTGGGAGCAACTTTAATATACTTGTCCTTTACGTTGATAATATTCTATTGGCAAGTAATGGTTTAGACATGTTGCATGAGTCGAAGCGGTTACTCTCGCATAACTTCGACATGAAGGATCTCGGAGATGCTTCTTACGTCATTGGCATCGAAATCCACCGAGATAGACACAAAGGGATCTTAGGATTGTCTCAAAAGGCTTACATAGATCGTGTCCTTACACGTTACAACATGCAACAAAGCAAACCCTCCGTCGCTCCAGTAGTTAAAGGAGATGTTTTCGGTTCATTCCAGTGTCCGACAACAGAGGTTGAGAATGAGCAAATGAGCCAGATACCTTATGCGTCAGTAGTCGGGAGCCTGATGTATGCTCAAGTCTGTACTCACCCAGATATCGCTTATATTGCTGGAATGCTAGGCCATTATCAGACTAATCCTGGCCTAGATCACTGGAAAGCAGCTAAGAAGGTACTTCGATATCTGCAAGGGACGAAAGACTATAAACTGACTTATAGAAGAAGTGATCATTTAGAAGTGGTGGGCTATTCTGATTCTGACTTTGCCAAATGCAAAGATGACAAGAAATCCACTTCGGGCTATATCTTTATGTTAGCAGACGGCCCTAGCTCTTGGAAGAGTCATAAACAACAGTTGACCACAACTTCCACAATGATGGCAGAGTACATTGCTATTTATAACGCAACCTGACATGGAATGTTGCTTAGAAATTTGATCACTGGACTCAAAATCGTTAATTCCATTTCTAGACCATTGAAGCTTTACTGTGATAACTCAGCTGCCGTTAGTTTCTCGAACAGTAATAGTTCGACTGGGGCTGGTTTATATCTCGATACAAAATATTTGTTCGTACGTGAACGAGTTGAGGAAAATAATCTTTGTATCGAGTATATTAGTACTAAAGATATGCTTGCTGTTGATGCATAGATGTCTGTTAACTTCCTCTTTATAGAGTCTTGTGTCTAGATAGGATAAACCAATGCTCAGCAGGTCGGAAAATAGGTTTAGAATGTTAAAGGGTAATTTCGCACGAAATAGCATTTGCTATTTCGCACGAAATTACACATGGGTAATTCCACACGAAATTAGTAATTTCGTTTGAAAGTAATTTCGCTTGGTAATTCCATGCGAAATTACCTGCCCTATAAATACCCAACCTGCTGATTCATTTGTAACGGTCTTGATTTCAGAGCCGAGGTGCTGCCAGTTTGTCAAGCGATCAGGATTGCTTTGAAATCATTAATAAAAGGATAATTAAGAGGAATTAAGTTGCTTCACGTCTATATCATTGATTCTGCCTTTGATATGGATTGTAAACTCTTATGATTGACTCGTTAGGGTCACACGACGATCCAACAAGTGGTATCAGAGCACAGGAAGAAGAGTTTATACCAATTCAGCTTGTTTTCATCACTTCTACTCATTCTTTTCAAAATTAAACGAGATTTAACGGACAAAATGGTTTGAATTTCTCATATAATACGTAAAACACCGTTTTAGTGAATCCTTGAAAGAATTGGACCAAAATTCGAACAAAATCCGGATCAATTTGACAAAAAGGTGGCCGAAATGATGATGTCATCATAATTTCGCTCGAAATTGCCAATTGTTATTTCGTACGAAATTACGTTTTGTGATTAATTTCGTTTAAAATTTCTGTTGATTTCACACGAAATTAGATTTCGTTTGAGGATTTCATACGAAATTACTATTTCGCACCAAATTGGCTTAATTTCGTTTGAATCTAAGCTGATTTTGCACGAAATTATCTTTCGCTTGGTAATTTCGTTTGAAAACACTATTTCGTGTGAAAACTCTGATTTCGTTTGAGTTGATATTTCGTTTGAAGGCTGTTCATTTCGTTTGAACTGATTTCGTTTGAACCGATTTCGTTTGAAATTGTTTTGTTAAAATCAAAAAATTTTCTAAGTGTTTGTTGATTGTTTCAGATACGTGAAGATGGATGAGTTTATGAATCTGTTCAGTGACATGTTTGCTTTCACGGGAAACACTGGAGATGACACATTAAACAACACAAATCAGAATGTTTCTAATCCGAGTGCGAAGAAAACTCTTTCTGATGCTTTGAGTGTGGAGAGTGCATATGGCACATACAACAAACCTCCCAAACTAATGGTGATTGAAGAATACAATAGATGGGCCAAAAGGTTTGAAGAGTGGCTAAAAGCCTTTGCATATCTCAGTTGGAAGAACATGAAGAATGGTTTTGATATGGGAAGAACAGATTATGAAAATATACCGGATAATGAAGTTGAAAATTTTGTTGCTGAACAAAAAGGAATTGCTTTACTTCATCAGTCCGTGAGGGATGACATTATATCATTGATTGAATACACAAATTCGAAAGATCTATGGGAGAAACTGAAAGTAAAATGTGTGGGTAGTGCCGAGATTGTTAAAAACAAAAAGAAATTGTTAAGAAAAGAATTTGATTTCTTTGGTTGCTTTAAAAACGAATCTGTGCCAAAGATGATTGAAAGATTTGGGCATTTGAAACTGGAACTTGCAAGACACGGAATCGTGTACACTCAAGAAGAATTGGTTGACAAATTGTTTGACTCGCTGCCTGATGATAAAGACTAGCAGTATTTTGCTTTGATGCTGAAAAACACAGTTGAACCAACTAAACTGACGGTTGATTTGTTAATCGAAAGATTGGAAAGTCATGAGTTGGAGATCAGGAAATCGAACAAAGTCAACAACTCCTCATATCAGCAGAATGTTGAGCTGTATTACAGAGGAAGTATGATCCCGAAATCTGTGTCACCAAAAACAGCATTTTCAGCAGAAAATTCAAACAAGGTGAATCAA
The DNA here is from genome assembly GCA_030545235.1 of Helianthus tuberosus. Classification (NCBI taxonomy): domain Eukaryota; kingdom Viridiplantae; phylum Streptophyta; class Magnoliopsida; order Asterales; family Asteraceae; genus Helianthus; species Helianthus tuberosus. The sequence goes on from CM060448.1 coordinate 150,547,592, forward strand.
GAAACTCCAAGTAGTGGCTATCATGGAGGTTCATCTTCAACTACTCAAAGTCAGTCAGTTCCGAAGAATCTGTTTCAATGCAACATTGTTGTGGATCTCAAGAATGCACAAAATTTTAGTGAAGAATCCGCAAAGCAGCAAATGGTGTTTTTAGCATCTGTCATAGAATCTTATGAAAGCCTCGTAGTGGGAAAGATCGAAAATACTAACCTCACCAAGGAAGATTATGATCAGGTCGACCCAGAGGAGATGGAGTTGATTGATATCAGGTGGTGTATGGCGAGTGCGGTTAGGAGAGCACATAGATTCATGGAGATTACCGGTAGACATTCTATCGGCGGACCTTCCATGAAACTTGGTTTTGATAAATCAAAGGTCACTTGTTTTAAATGTAAACAAAAAGGGCATTTTAAAAGAGAATGTCGAAACGCACCTGCTGATGATACTGCAAATCCATTTAGAGAGGATTATTACAAAAGAGCAATTTATCATCAGAACAAATCTGAACTGCCCAGAATGAAGCAGCTAGAAGATACCCCCAAAGAAAAATCAAGAGCACTTGCTGTTATTCATGATGACGAAGGTCATGATTGGAGTGAACTGCTACCAGAAGAGGATGCAGTGGGCTATGCGTTTGTGACAAAGCTTGTTCCTTTCAAAGATAGCAGAACAGAAGAAGTGAAATATATCAACAGAAAGATGAAAGCTCAGAACATGATTAGTAGAATCTATCATACATACAAAGAAGCTAAAAAGGCGAAAAGATGGGATGTTGATAGAGAATGTTACCTTGATCCCAAAGGAAACATTGATGTTGATCCAGATTCTGTTAATGTTGAAGCTCTCAATGAGCAAATTGCAGCAGAAGAAGAAGCTAACCAGAGAATGTGGTGGGGAGGAGGAGAAGCTGAAGAAAAAGAAAAAGAAAAAGAGAAGGAGCTGCAGACAAAGAAAATTGATGACGGGATTATTGATACGTCACAAGAGTTTACGGCTGAGAATTTGAAGAAGATGGCTGACACAGTGCTTGCTGCGAAAGAGCTAGAGGTAGTTTCTGGTTCTGGCACTGAGTCTAAAACCAAGGTCAGTCAGATTGACGCAACCAATGAAACAGGTAAGAAAGCAAAGATTGAGAGTGACTGGAAAAATTTCATGAAAGACTGCAAGGTTTGTAGTACAGTTGCTTACCTCAACGGTAAAAAGGTTGAAGAACTGACAGGAAGAGTCAGAGACGTTGAAGATCAGATCTTAAACCGTGACAAAATGTTAAAAGCTTCAAATGAACGTTTAAAAGAATTAACTGAGAAAATCGAAAATGATAAAATTGACGTAGAAAGAATAAGGAAAGAAAACGAAAAACTAATTCATGAAAATCGTCAACTCTCAGAAAATTTTGAGAAGCTAAAACGAACGGTAAAAGATTCTGATGAAAGAAATGGTAAAACAACCAAAGAAAATCTTCAACTGTCATGAGTTCTTAGGGTAAAAGAAGAGCTTATCAATCAACAACTGGATGAGATTCCTAAGTTGAAGCTTCAGTTTCAAGAAGCTAAAATTGAAAATGAACGCATTCAGTTGAAACTGAACAGTTACAACTCCGCAAGTTTTGTTCTCCAACATATCGTTCCTAAACCAATTGGGAAGAACAAAGCAGGCGAAGATGTATACTTTGATGGAACCGGGGTTGGGTTTCATCAGGTTCTACCACCAGTGTTAAATAATTTTTCAAAGAAAAAATCAGGGTTGGTTAATGATGAAGAAGAAAGTGAAGTTAAGCTTCCAGACACGATTTATGTCACATTTACTTTATCTTCCGATGAAGATAGTGTCCAATCTGAAGTTGTGAAAAGCATGGTTGAAAATGTTTTAAAATCTAAAAGTGACACTACTGAGGATGATGAATGCTTTTTGGACAAATATATTCCAAAATCAAAATCCAAAAACAACTTAAGTGAAGAACCAAATCTTGTGATGTACAAGATGGCGGGATCTGATAAGTTGTATTTGGATCGTGATTTTCCTTTGGAGAATGTGAATGTTGGTAAATTGAGAAATGTGTTCAAGTTGATAGAAATTGATGTGTCTGAGATCGAATGTTTGAAACGTTCAAAAAGGCAATTGAATTTTGAAAAAGATAAATCTTACTATAAAAACCTGTTGTACCACCAAGATTTTCTAACAACAATCAAAACAATTGGTCAGGTGGTTATAAGGGTGGTAAGAATTATCAAAGAAGAAACTTTCAAAACAAAAAGTTTTTTGAGAAAAAGTTGTTTGTAAAAAGCTCGAGTTCTCATTCCGAGCAGGAATCTGAAATTTTTTCAAAATCAAATGAAGAATTTTTTGAAGAAAAGGCCTCACAGCCTCAGATCAAAGGTACAAGTCGGGTATACTCGTACATGTTTTAAGTGCAACAAAGTCGGACACATTGCACGAAAGTGTACCAACCTAAAGCCTAAGTCTGAAGTTGCTGAGAGTCAGAAAAAGAAAGCTGATGCAAAAGGCAAAGCTCCAATGGTTGTTGAGAAGAAAGTTTTGAAAAATGAAAACACCAAGTTCAAAACTGAATCCGTAAAGAATGTGGTAACTAAAATTGATAAATTTTACAAACGGGTTGCTTCGTCTCAACAAGCATGGAAGCCAAAATCAGTTGAAAAGAAATCAAGTTCTTCAAATCCAAAGGTTTCTGAGAAGGAAAAACAATCGTCTTCTACCACTCTGGTAAAGATGAATGTTCCTGTGGATTATTATGAGAAACTTGAAGATCAAAAGTCTACTACTTCTGAAAAGAAGTATGTACCAAAGACAGACCAATCATCTGGTCAACCTTCTAAAAATGATTTATTTTTATACAAAGAGGTTGAGATTGGGTCTGAGGAGAGCTTAAATATGAATGACAAGAATTTTTCGCCACTTTACACTGTTAAATCTCACATCAAATTCAATCTACCTGAGTCAAAAGAGGCTTGGGTAGCATCAAAATCCAACTAAACGTTTGTGATATGTGCAGGAGCTTCCAAGATCCGTTTCATGTTGGATTATGGATAGTGGAGCTTCTCGGCACATAACGGGGAAGAAGACCCTACTGTACGATGTTCGAGGGTTTAATGGAGGTTATGTAGGATTTGCAGGAAATCAAGGTGGTCGAATAGTTGGTGAAGGAACTTTATCAAATGGAATTGTCACGTTTGAAAGAGTAAACTACATCGCCGAGCTTGAAAACAATCTTCTGAGTATTTCTCAGATCTGTGATCGTATGTATACAACGCACTTTACAGACAAAGAATGTTTGATCTTGAAACCAGGAGTTGTTGTTTCCGAAGAGTGGGTTATCATGAGAGCACCTAGAGTTAATGATATGTACATGTTGGACATGAGTGTAGCAACTACTACCATGGGTCAGGCTCACTGTTTTATGTCAAGAGCAACGGAAAAAGAGTCACAACTATGGCATCGAAAAATGGGCCATATTCACTTACGAAAAATGAATCATCTGGTGCATAACGACTTAGTTATTGGTGTTCATGTGAAAGGTGTTCATGTGAAAGGTTTTCATCTTGAGGGGGAGTGCATTAGCTGTATTAAAGGCAAGCAAAAGAAGAAATCTCACCCTAAGAAGAAGGTTAACTCAGTCTCGAGACCGTTAGAGAGACTCCATATGGATCTTTTTGGTCCAGTGAACGTCAAAAGTATAACTGGGGATCTCTATTGTCTAGTAGTAACAGATGACTACTCGAGATTTTCATGGGTATCATTTCTGAAGACAAAAGATGAGACATTTGAAAGTTTGATGACGTTGTTAAGAAAAATTAAAAACTTGTACCAAACTCGAATCAGAAGAATCAGGAGTGACAACGGTACAGAGTTCAAGAACAACAAGATGGAAGAATATTGTGATGAGAGAGGTATATTGCAAGAATTTAGTGCTCCTTACACTCCACAACAAAATGGGGTAGCTGAAAGAAAGAACAGGACACTAATTGAAACGGCCAGGATGATGCTTCCTGATTCAAAATTACCAGTCAATTTTTGGGCAGAAGCAGTATCAGCCGCTTGCTATAAACTCAACCGAGTTCTAACAGTGAAGAAATTCAATAAGACATGTTTCGAGCTGATCAACAACCGCAAACCGAACCTGAAGTATTTAGAACCGTTTGGGTCTCCCTTTACAGTTCTAGAACCTTTTGGTAAATTTGGTGGAAAGAGCATTGAAGGAATTTTCGTGGGTTATGCAAGTCCATTGAAACGAGTTTTTGTTCCAAGCTTGAAGCGGATCATCGAAGCACATAATGTTGAGTGTCAAGGTCATACCATGCCACCTTAGAATCCCGGTGACTCATGGCGTTTTAATTACGATACACTGTGGGATTCGTTTGACATAGAAGAAGAATCAGATTTCTTTGACGAGTTGGATATTCTAAGAGAATATGAAGAATCACAAGAAAGGTTTCCAGCTGAGTATTCTAGACGTCAACATCAAACTTCAAATGATGATGAAGCCGGTCCAAGTAATGCTGGAGAACATGATGATATTCAAAAATCCTCAGAACATGCTCCTGACAATCAGACGGAAGTCAACGATAATCAAGAATCTGATGATAGACCTATATTAGATCGTGGTGATTCAGATTCTGAGGGGGAGCAGATCCAGTTATCAAGTCAAACAATTCCAGTCAGTGAACAAGGTACAAATCAGAATATCACAAATTTGGAAGGCGAGGTAGTTGTTCCAGGCGAGGTGATGCCGAGAACTCTTTCGTACCATCCAGAAGAGTTGATTATTGGAGAATTACAATCAGGCGTTCGCACAAGACGTCAAATTGACCAAGGCCTTACTTGTTTTTATTCTATAGTTGCTCCGTTACAACCTGAGTTTTCACTTAGTTGTTTTATTTCGCAGATTGAACCGCGAACATATAAGGAAGCACTAACTGAAGATTCTTGGGTCAACGTGATGCAAGAGGAGCTGAGTCAATTTGAGAAGTTAGGAGTGTGGAAATTGGTAGATTTGCCTGATGGTCACAGGAAGATAAACACCAAGTGGGTATTCAAGTGTAAGAGAGACGACAGAGGGGTTATTATTCGTAACAAAGCTCGACTCGTAGTCCAGGGCTTTAGTCAGCAGGAGGGTATAGATTTCACTGAAGTGTATGCTCCAGTTGCTAGACTTGAAGCGATCAGAATATTCCTAGCATTTGCATCTTGGAAAGGTTTTAAAGTTTATCAGCTAGATGTTAAATCGGCTTTTCTCTATGGGAAGGTAAAAGAGGAGGTATATGTCGGACAGCCACCGGGCTTTACCGATCCAATCCACAAAGACAAGGTCAACTTACTGGATAAAGCGTTGTATGGTTTACACCAGGCCCCGAGAGCTTGGTACGAGACATTGTCTCAACACTTGCTTGACAACAGCTTCATCCGTGGAAAAGTGGATGCCACTCTCTTCACCAAAGAAGTCGACGGGCATCTTCTGATAGTTCAGATATACGTGGACGACATCATATTTGGGTCAACAAATGAAAATTTGTGCAAAGATTTTGAAAGAGTTATGAAGCAAAAATTTGAAATGTCATCGATGGGTGAGATGAAATTTTTCTTGGGAGTTCAGGTTGATCAACTACCCGAGGGAATATTCATACATCAGACGATGTATGTTCATGATATCTTAGAGAAATTTGGGATGTCAGGTTCTACTCCGGCTTCCACCCCATTAGCGACGAACCATGGGATAAACCCTGATCTCACCGGAGAGAAGGTAGATGAAACGATGTATCGTTCCATGATCGGATCGCTGATGTACTTGAGTGCTTCTAGACCCGATAGCATGTATCCAACCTGCCTCGCAGCAAGATTTCAGTCCAACCCGAGAGCTTCGCATATGGTGATTTTAAAAAGGATATTACGCTACCTGAAAGGAACTCCATCATTGGGGTTGTGGTATCCACGAGAAGGCGATTTCACGCTCGAAGGGTATTCTGATTCTGATTTCGGATGCTGCAAAGTCAACGCTAAATCAACAACAGCGGGGTGCCAGTTTTTCGGACCACGTTTGGTCACCTGGCAATGCAAGAAGCAAACCTCTGTAGCTTTATCCACATGTGAAGCTGAATATGTATCTGCTAGCAGCTGCTGTTCTCAGATCTTATGGATCCAGCAACATATGCGAGACTACGGTTTGCAATTTCTTAACACCCCTATCTTTGTTGATAATGAGGCAGCGAGAAACATCACAAAAAATCCTGTTCATCACGCTAAAACGAAACACATTGAAATTCGTCATCACTTCATTCGAGATTGTTTCGAGAAGAAGTTGATACGAATTGAGAAAATCCACACTGACGAACAAAAAGCTGATTTACATACCAAAGCATTTGATAAAACTCGTTTTCAATATTTGCTAAAATTGAACGGTATGAAGCTTTTATCGGTGTCGGAGGAGATTCTTGGCGTAGATGAAAGTACCACTGTAGATGATGTTGAGAAGCAATCTGCAATGGTTTGTCGATTTTTTACTTGTTTTGGTATTTAGGGGGAGTATAGGGTAATATTTTTCAGAAAATCCAAAAACAATAGAAAATGGAAAAAGAGCTTGTGTAAAAAGGGAAAATGATAGTACATCGGCTTGACAGTTACAGTACGCTAAAGATATGTAAAGTTTAAATGTTTTAAACAGTCTTGCGGATGATATGCCGATAGGTTTTTACACATTTAGTAGGTTTGTTCGGGATATAAACCTAAATCTTTACTTGCTTATTTCGTGGGAAACACTACTTGGATATATAGGTAACCCCTGTATTTCGTTTGAAAGATCCCTCTTTCTGAGATACTAGGTCTTTATACTTAGTGACATCTGGGGTATTATCCCGGGACTTCTGATTTTGCGGAAGCAATGGCCTAGTCCCCGTATAATACTTTACGCTTGCTTGAAATAATAGCCTTCCCTCAGCATAAAAAATGATGAAACATTGAAAAATGCTAATCATGTGCTGTTGTAAAAAAGATCCTCTAAAGGGGACACACTTAAAGTCGAAGTCGTCATCTCTCTGATTTTGCGGAAGCAATATCCTGAGCTCTCACGGCCCTCGCATTTAACCCTTACAGATATCATCTGTGGTATATTCACCTGTAAGACTGAATATTGGGATCTGGATACGGGAGTATATTCAAGAGGTGGGACACATGAATGAGTTTAAGTTCTTAATACGCCTAATTCGTATCCTGAACAGATTGAAATTTGTGTGAGAATTTAAGTGGATCAGTATATCGATAATCTAAGCGAATTGTTTAATTCTTAGTATGTAATCAAAGCTTAACGGTACTTGTGACTTGTCGACAGCTGATATGATTTCCTAACACGCTCACCAAAAATATGTTTGTAAATAGTTTTCATTTACTGCATTTAATTTCTGTTTAGCATTCTAGTTTAGAAACTTTATTAAAAATCAAAAAGATTTTACATTTCTGCTTTATTTTCCGACAATCCAAAGTGGAAAGTTGATCTTCAGATTCGCAGTTTGAAGAAGATGCAGGAAGTTTCTGAGCTGGAAGATGAGTTGTTGAGCTTATCTTGATTAAACCTGTTTAATGAAAAGTCAAAACAAGTTCATTAAGTTGAAACTTGTAATTTTTAGATAAATGTTTTGAAAAATGTTGAACAAAAGTCAGTTTTGTTTCGTTTAGATCAACCAAGGTCATTAAGTTGGACTTGGTAGACAAATTGAGTACCTAGGGTCATTAACTTGGACCTAGTTACTTAAGTGGATTTCTTGAAACTGATAAAACATTAAGTGTAGTCAAAAAGGAGATTAGATTGTAATGTCAAATTCTTGAGAAACAGGAAACAAGATCCCCATGGCAAAGAAAGTGTAAAGATTGAACCAGAATTTGAGCTCCAGCATATTGAAAGGGGAAGTCTACATTCTGGATCAACATTCAAAGGGGAGTTTGAAGATAGAGTTTGAAGGATGCTTACAGTGTCAGATTTTTTGGACAAAGTGAGAAGATAGACAAAGACTAAAGACTGAAGATTTGATGCTAAAGACTTCGTCAACATCCAAGGGGGAGTCTGTTGATGCATAGATGTCTGTTAACTTCGTCTTTATAGAGTCTTGTGTCTAGATAGGATAAACCAATGCTCAGCAGGTCGGAAAATAGGTTTAGAATGTTAAAGGGTAATTTCGCACGAAATAGCATTTGCTATTTCGCACGAAATTCCACATGGGTATTTCCACACGAAATTAGTAATTTCGTTTGAAAGTAAATTCTCTTGGTAATTCCATGCGAAATTACCTGCCCTATAAATACCCAACCTGCTGATTCATTTGTAACGGTCTTGATTTCAGAGCCGAGGTGCTGCCAGTTTGTCAAACGATCATGATTGTTTTGAAATCATTAATAAAAGGATAATTAAGAGGAATTAAGTTGTTTCACGTCTATATCATTGATTCCACCTTTGATATGGATTGTAAACTCTTCTGATTGACTCGTTAGGGTCACACGACGATCCAACACTTGCGGATCCGATGACTAAAGGTCTCCCTCCTAAGGTTTACGAAGAACATGTTCGGAATATGAGATTTAGTAAAGACCTTATTTGAGCATATTGTACTAGCTTATGTTTTATAATTAATGAAATTTTCTCAGTTTGATTTTGTATGTCTCTTAGAATATGTTCAACCGGTATAATGGCATATAGACAAATAAAGTTACAAATCAAACAAAGGGCTTATGCGTATTTTGATCATGACGATTAGGTTTTAAATTAAGGTTATAGTATGACTAATGGGGGTCCTGAGTCGCATAATGATTCAAAGGCTGTATTTCTCTGCTATAGTACTTGTTTAAGGCTAAAATAAGTGTTAACTCCTGATCAGGCTTATCTAATACTCATAGTAAATGATTACTCGGCTAAGTGGGAGAATGTAAGATTAAATATATTATGTTTAATATTTAATCTAGTAGCCATTATAATCATTTACATTATATAGATCAAAATATATAATAACTTATTAAATAATTAGTTGGTAATTGTTGATGGACCATATTACCCTTATTAACTAATTAGGTTTCCTTTTGGGTGCTTATATAAGAAGACTTATGTAGAGGTTAAAAGGTAACACACTTAGACAGATAACCTAATTAGCATAACATCAATATCGACCTCCTCTCCATAACCGAACTCCCTTGTCGGTTTCATCATCACCATCATCAGTCAGCACCCTAAGAAGGAACCAGATCACACTGACAAATATATCGAACTCCATGGTATCATCTCTCACTAGATTCTCCTCTGCACTGTCTGCTGTAACAGGTATGTTTTCATGTTTTCCATTATGTTTAAACAGAACTGATCCAACAAGTCCTAAATACCCGTTAACCTTAATCAGGGAAAAATGATATCAAAGAAAATATCTTTAAATTATGCGAAGAAAATGATGTAAAAATCAGCATATTTTAAGAGATGCACCAACCCATTTACAACTAATTCTTAAGCCATTGTATTTTTCGAAGTTCTTTTAACATAAATTAAAGAGTTAATAAGATTATAAATAGTGGCGGACCCAACAATTATTTTCTAAGGGTGCGAACAAGAGATTTAATCAAAATTTCAAGGGATACAAACAAGAGGTTTATCCAAAATTTCAAGTGGTGCGATTGAGATTTTAGTCTATAAAACACACTAAAAGAAATTTTAAAGGGGGCGCCCGCCCACCCACACAACCCTTCACTTGATAACATATTGGTTCGATTCGGTTATGGTGGCCCGTATGGAAATATTAATAACTATAACTGATCCGCTACTTTCGGTTTTCTAAAAATCATTAACCGACCCACCGGTTTTTTATTTGGTTCGGTTTTATTGGTTAATTTGGTTATGGGTCGGTTATTTCGATTTTTTGCACACCCCTAATTTCATATGAAGGATTTAGAAACCGATGTACAAAAACACACTATAGAGTAAGCTAGGCTCGTAATTTTCTCTAATTAAAAATATAAAAGTGATTGTAATATATTTACCAAACGTAGCAATCAATGAGTTATATAACATTTGTTTTAATAGAAAAATAGTACCATGTCTTCACTTCTCATAAATTTGCAAGCACGGCACTATCATTAGCAAGTAAAAGTAAACACTATCGTACTATTTTAAGTGATTGGGCTTTACATATACATTCCATTTAATGAACAAAAGAAATTAAAAAAATATATATATACTTGAGTCTTACGGCAAAATATCATAGCATGTGATTAAGTGTTGTTAATTATTATGATTTTTAATTTAGTGGTAGGATTTTTGCCATCAAAAAAGTGAAGGGCAATATATAGACTATTTGTTTAATTATTATGATATTTAGCCACCACCAGAATCTTGTAATAGTTGTGATGAGAATCTTTCAAAATGGGTCCGATTTATAGGCTATGAGAGTAAATATAGACTTGATAAGTTGTCCTTTATGCAAGGACAACTTGGAATTCGTCAATCACCCATTGCTCAAATGTACCTCTTTGGCCATACCTCTGCAGAACAATTATGTACATGATGGTTTCTCCATGACAATCCAATCTACTAGAGATATTTCTATGGATGATATAATGATAGCAGTGACGGATCTAGGAACTTCTTTCAGTGGGTTCGTTTTGGTAGATTCTCACTATTTTTTTCAAATTATACAAAGTTCTTGCAATTTTTTTCCAAACCGAGTGGATTCATGTGAACCCACAAAACAGGGGTTGGTCCGCCAGTGAATGATAGGGCTTTTATAGCATCTACGGTTTGGGTTTGTGGGTGTTGACTGAGGACTAGGTTGAAGAGAGTGATGTGGGAAAAAAGAGGTAGTTGACGCGGGTGAGAGAAGGAAGTGTAGCGTCATCCATCCACATAAACGATCTGTGGAGGAGAAAGGGGGCGACCATGAGAGGCGGAGATATATGGTTGCAGACGAATCAAACGTTCGACGAACAGTCCGTGAATCGTTTGGCGGGAAGTTCGTTTATGCTCATTCATTTATTAAACAAACACGAACAAGAAATTCCGTTCATTTAGTTAAATGAGCGAACATGAACAGAGGTCACGTGTTCATTTATGTCCGTGAAGGTTTGGTATCGTGTTCGATAGTTCATTAGTGTTTTTGGCTTTTTTTTATAAATACTTCAAAATTCCGACAAAAAACATTTAACAAGTGTCAGTGTATTATATATTATGTTCATGAACGTTTGTTTGTGTTCATTTATTCTATTTGTGCTCATTTGTATTCATCAACGATCGTTTTTATTTGTTGCCTGAAATTAACAAACACAAACGAACATGAACATAAAATCTCGTTTAATAAGTGTTCATGAAGATGTATATTTCTTAAGAAATGAACACAAAAAAAGTCTTGTTCGTGTTCGTCCCTAGAAAAAACTAGGGAAAGAGAGAAGAGAGGTTCGTGGGGAGGGTTGCGGTCCATGTGCATTGGTCAGAAAAGTCAATTGTGGAAGTCCTTCACCTCCTGTAGATTGAAATGCCCTTGGAATATTTTGTTTGATATTGTTTTTGTTCTTAATTGGAGCATATTCTTTTGGTTCTTAATTGGAGCATCTCTCATGACAAGACATTGTCGTCTACTTGTGAGTCATGTGTTAGATAGTGTTTTTGTAAAATAATGTATAATGTTTTTAAAGAAATATTCCTTTCAATAATGTCGTCATTGTTTTTCAAGAAAAACCATCCGTTTTTTTTTTAAATCGTTTTGTTTCTGTCGTCGATGGTTACCAATGGATATGTGTGTATGTGATTTCTCTATTAGATAGATCAATACATTCGTTAGGATCTATTGTAATATTTTTATCACAACTAATAGGTATGATTTAATTCCTTTTCTTTTGTAATTATTCTTTATTCTCTAAACTATAAAAGTGTGCGCGCGTGACGCAACAGATAACATATAATATCGGTAATCATATAATATGTTATTTTTACGTTAAAGAAAATTATAACAATACCATAGTCAATTTAAAGATAATAAAATGTTCTTTTTGTGGTGTATTTTTTAAAATATAAATTAGTGTATGAAAAAGTTGTAGCTGATTAAAAATCATGAGAGGGTTGGTTTAAAAGTCTGCAATATATTTTAAATAGTTATATCATATGTTTTAAAAGTTATAATTATTTAAAATTCTTTAAATTTTGTAGAATTACATTTTATCCTCCTTATGTATGTATGTGTGTGTAGGATTCGGTTCAATTAAGAACCACCACGAGTTGTAAAAACTATGAGAACTTCTACTTTTCGTGTCAGTTGGGCAGCCATTTTTTTCACGAACATAGATGAAAATGTTTTTACATCGATGTAAATTTTTACATGCGACATTTATTTTATTTTTTATTTTGCTGACACAAGTGATTTTTTTAAGATTTTTGAGGGAAAAAAAAATAAAACCTTTTGAAAGACCTAATTTGATTGGTGGTTCTCATTTTACCATTTTCCTATTATAATATAGATAGTTAATTAGTAATAAACAATGCATTAAAGTATCTTCATCGTTTCTTTTATTCATAGGTAATATATACTATTTTCTAGAAGGGTAATCTCTATATGGTCATATAATGCAAACTTCCTACAAAAACTGATACTTAAGGTGTAGCGTATCAAAAACCAAACTACCTACACTACTTTATTCATTATTTATGTATCCAAGTTGTAGCCATTGTGACGGTTATATGTAGTGTTATATAACTGAAACATTTTATAATCGATCTTATTATGTTTTGAACTTTTTAGGTGCTGGAACTGGGAATTGTCATTCATTCAGTGATCATAGGATTATCTTTGGGTGCTTCTAAAAGCCCCAAAACAATAAAACCACTAATTGCTGCATTGTCCTTCCACCAGTTGTTCGAAGGATTAGGACTTGGTGGAAACATCTTTCAGGTACATATGGTTTCTTTCTAGATGTTATCATGCAATGAAACCTAAATGATATGATGCATATATATATATATATATATGCATATATGTGTGTGCAAGCGCACGTGTATTGCGTGAACGCATGAAACAAATTGAGTCATTCATTTTTTCTCAAGCTTTAAGAGTTTTTAAAATTTAAAAAAAAAATGATAGAAATGCAACGTTTATTCGTCTCTCTAGAAATTAAAAAAATGAGCAAATTTTGTTTATGTATATAACCTACATATGTGTAAATCATGTATAGGTTATATTACCTACACATATATAGGTAAACAGTTAAAAGTTTAAAAACATATGAATAGATTAGTTTGATGGTTTTTATAATACATAAACATGCGCATTTGTAGGCAAAAATCAAGTCATGGGCTACTGTAGTGATGGGAGTATGTTTTGCCCTCACGACACCGAGTGGGATTGTTGTTGGCATACTTGTGAGCAACACATATGATGCAAACAGTTCGAAAGCTCTTATCGTGCAAGGTGTGTTAGATGCTGCAGCCGCCGGGATATTAATTTATATGGCACTTGTGGACCTTCTTTCACCCGATTTTAAAAATCCTAGGATGCAAAATAATAAGTTTCTTCTACTTGCTTCTAATATTTCTCTTATTCTTGGTGCTGGCCTTATGTCTCTCCTAGCCAAATGGGTTTGAATCTTGATGTGTGTAAAATCTACTTTGGGACAGTAGTACCCTGGCAAGGTTGTATTAATAAAATAATTTAGCAAATTGTATACATTTCAAATAGATTATACATTGTGTGACTTTCAACTCATTTGACGAGTTCTTAACTCTTTTTGAGACTGGAAAAAAATATAAAACACAACCTAAGTCGGCTCAGTCGTAAGCATACCATTAAGAGGTGAAGTTTTTGTGACCCAAACAGCCTAGCCTCTGACCAATTCAAAGGCTTCCCTCTTAATGAAGTCATTCAGATGTAAACAAACAGCCCCTAAGTTGATTTGTGCCTTTGTTATTTATGTTTTAAACTGAATAAAATAATTCAAAAGAATTCTTTTGCATTTAACCGCCTATTTTTTTATTGAAATACCCTAAAATTATCACCTCTAATTTCATTTGAACATTTATTTTAGAAAATTTACAAATGATCACAAACTATATATTATTGAAGACTTGATTGCCACAACTAAACCAAAAAATGTGACATGAATTAACTTATTTCATATCAACCAATTTGAGTTGTGGAATACGGGATACAAAAATCTAGAGTGACCTCAACTGGGAGCATCTCTTGAGCTCTCCTTTGTGTTGACTGTTAATATCAATGTCTTCTTTATTTACATTCAATATGGAACATCCTTCTTCTACTTTCTCAATTAAAAGTTTCAGTATCGGAACAAATGACAATGTTCTCTGTGACCCAACCATAATCAGCTTTTTCTGCAACCAAAAAACAAACAAAACATACAAAAATTCTCAATATATTTATAAAAAAAACACACAATCAGAAAGGAAGTCCAAGTGACACCCTGCCCCGGGGGAGGCGCGGTTCATTCGACTCTTTCTGTGTTATAACTATTAGTTGTATAATTCCTATTATTATTAGTTTATTACTATCATTATAATAATATAAACACGAACCTTGGCACGGGTGAGGGCCACATTGATCCTCTGCCAGTCCCCAAGCAGTGAAGATTTGCAGTTCTTTGGATTACTGCTTGACCTTACAAAGGATACCAATATGCAATCTTTGTCTCTACCCTATATGAGTGTAAAACACATCATGACTCATGAGAATTCACTAACATTGTTCATCATCTGTTCTTATTTCTTTTCTTTTATCTTTTGTAAAAACGCATCTGTTTAACCCATTTAATCAAACATGTCGACCCATCACAACGTTAAACAACCATTTAACCCATTTATTACAACCCTTCAACCCGTTTAGCTTGATTACAACATATCATATCAACCTGTTTAAGTTGTTTAGATACATGGGTTAAACGTGCATTGAACCCACCAACCCGACACATTTACTATCACATGTACCCCATGCAACTGGAAATGTACATAGCTTTGTGTACGAAGGTTTCAGCGTTACCTGGTATTTGTCAATGGTGTGTATCTCCACTGAGCTTGAAACATATTGTTTAATAAGATTGGCTTGAGAATTGTAAGGCGTTATAACACCGATATCTTCTCCCCGAATGCCTTGACAAGTCAATTTATCAGTTATCTGCAAACATCATTAAAAAAAGTCAGATCAAGCTGCAGGCAAAAGAAGAACACATTAAGTAGCAATCTCATGTGGTGAATCGAGTATTTAAAAGGCACTGCATACCTCTGTGACTATGTACGCTTCAAGTGGGTTATTTACCGTCTTGCAATCTTTAACCTCTAAACCAGGCAAAAGATCTGTGAACAAGTAATATTTGTAAGCACGTGTAAGACGTAACACCTATAGAATAATAGGAGAATAAACAAACCTGTATTAATGAATATTACTTGTCTAAGTGGATCCAAAACCTGAAGATTGATGGTGAAAAAGACAGGAAATAAAATTACAAAATAGTTGAAGATAAAGATTTAACAAATAAACATAACAGTGACACACACATACATATATTGAAATAGTGCTAGAATTACCTTCTTTAGCCATAATGACATAGAGGTTGAACTTGTATACACAAGTTTTGCATTTGCTACATCAGGAGAACCACAACGTAATCTATTACCATATATCAATGCATTGGATAGCTCCATAATGGGCGCGCACATACGGTACTGCAATTCACAACATGAACTTTCTAACATATTTATCAAATAACCAAAGAATAAAATATACTGGGTATAGAATGTAATTAATATACACCTGGCTTTGCAAAGCCGAAATCGCCTGCGGATGTGCTTCTGAAAGTCTGCAAAAGAGGCTCACACCCATTCCGCTTTCCCTAGCTTCCGTACTCTACGATGCCAGAGTATATAATATGTAAGTTTCGTATCATGTCAAAAAATTACAAAGAATAAAAATAAAAATTTAAAAACGCAAATATAAAGTACCTGTACAAGTGGAGGCAGTTGATAATGATCACCCACGAGTACAAACATTGATGCGAACATCAAAGGTCCCAACGAGACCTACAAAGAAAATCCCAACCTCAGATACTTCTAGAACAAGTCTTTAGAAAAGCGACGAAGAGGGGGGCGGTTAGATCTATAAATGTCAGAATTACATACGGGAAGTGTGATCTGTCCAGCCTCATCCATAATGCATACATCAAATTTCTTGTCAGAAAGCAAAGGGCTGGACACCCCTAAGCATGTCACTGCAACAACTTTCGTTTGGTCTAGTCTCGTCTTAATATCTTTGGTGCTTTGCATATCAGCCCCTGTGAAGAGTTTAAATATTATTAAATATGTAAAAATAAACTGATAATAGGAGGCAGGCTGTTTTGTAAAAATCATAAAGTAAAAAATCCAACCATTAATACAATGGCTGCGAATTTCCTCATGCACAGCTTCATCTCTACCAATACGTATAAAATCAATGCCCTGAAGTAGTTAACACTTCAGTTCAGTTCATACAAAACACATAGTAGCCTCACTTTAATATTGTAGGGAAAATTGGATTTAAATAATCTGAACTCTTTCCTATTGGCCGGCAGCAGTACCAACTAACGAAATGTTTTGTGACAGTCCCAACTTTTATCCTATTTTCTCCCAACGAGCTTTTTCTAACTGAGGTCTAACCCCGTTAGTTTTTTGCTGGCATAGACTGCTTATGTGGCAAAAAAGCCAAAGTTTTGATGACGTGGACTGCTTATGTGGCGAAAAGTCAAACTTTTGATTACATGGACTGCTTATATGGCAAAGTTTTGATGGCGTGGACTGCTTATGTGGCAGTTCACGTCAGCAAAAACTAACTGGGTTAGACCTCAGTTAAAAAAAAGCTCGTTGGGAGAAAATTGGTTATAAGTTGGGACTGTCACAAAATTTATTTCGTTAGTTGAGAGTTGAGACTGTTGTTGGCCAATAGGTAATAGCTGGGATCATGGTTGTAAAACAAGGTTTCCAAGGCCGAGTACTCCCCGAGTAGTCGCTACAAGGTAGGCTGCTGAGGCGACTTTCTTCAACTCCGCCTAATTACTCGGAGTCGGTCAAACGCGGTCAACCTCGGCCAGAATTGGATCTAGTAGGTCAACTCGGGCCTAGTTTGACTTAAATAATAATAAAACATAATTTCTATGTCCATCATATTAAAGAATGAATATCATTTTCTCGTATCATGCTACAAATATTAGTAAATTTATGCTATTTTACATATATTTAATCTCCAAAAAGTAATTTCTTTATAATTTAACATGTCCGAGTACTCCCCGAGTACTCTCCGCCTAGACCGAGTACTCTCAACTCCCCAGTCGGCCGACTAGGGAGCGCCTAGCGACTTTTGCAACCATGGCTGGGATTATTTAAATCCAATTTTCCATATTCTAGTGTATTAAAGTGGGAAAATACCTGAGATTTTAATTTGATGAGCAAATTATCAACAGCTGAGTTTGTGTAGGATGTTAGCAAGATGGAAGCGCCTCTCATTAATAAAGCCTTGACCGCATGGACCATGGTCGACGTCTTTCCGGTACCAGGCATTCCGAGAATAAGTGTATAATCCTTAGCCGTAAGTATCTGAAAATTAGCAGAATTAGCTCCGTAAGTAAACTAAAAATGTTAAATATGACAACCAGAATTAGCTCTTGTAGTGAATTGGGAAAGGATATTACTAAGCTAACCTTAAGTATTGCTTTGCGTTGATCGTCGTTTAACGTTTTCTCTGACCAAATGTAGGATACGGCAGGATCTTGACTGAATATACAGCTACCGTCATATCTAGGAGCCTACAAGAAAATGTACATGAGAATGGACTGATTCGGGTTATGTTTTTATCTCCAAGTCTCTAACAGGTCATATAGGTAAAAATATAGCTTACTAGAAAAAGGGTTAAAAGTCGTGCAAAATGTAATTTAATGTGTAAAACCACGTAAATCATTTTGTTCTAAATTTCAGATTATTATTGAAATATAATAGTTCTCTAATCCTCTTTGACACTGCTTGAATATAAAAAAAAATGGACAATAAAAAAAAAACCGTCGTAACCCATTACACAACCCGCCCATTTAGCCACCCAAGTGAAAAATTTTGCATGGTAAGTGGACACTCACATTAAGATCAACGATCATGCTTCGAAGGTGGGAACTCCTATCATCTTGTAGAAACATTTGAATGAGATTGAACCTTAACACAGACAAAAGAAGATAAGTTACGGAATGCATGATCCACAATATAACATGGACACTCTGTAAATCAAAACAATAATGAGATCCTCTAACTACCTCATCATTGCAAATGATGCTGTAAATTCGTCTTTGTCGATCCTCCAAACCTCTTGACAAAGATCATGAATGATTTTAGAAGGACTGCTCCCTGGAAGCCTTAAACGCTTTGAAAACGAAACCTGTACAAAACACGGTGAATTAAAGTTTTCATGACAATGAATAGAAAATACTTTGTAAAGGTAGAATAAATAAATCGTCATACCGTGACATTGATGCGGGTCATGTCCATTATTACACCTCTTCCGACCACTAGACGGCCAGGATCGGTGCTCAAGATCTAAGAAAGTAAGAATAAGTAAACATGAGACTAATAAGTTGGGAACTTGATGTAAAAAAGAAACAACAAATGTCAAATTCTATAAATTCAATCAACTAATAAATTAGGTCATAAGAGTACCACATAGTCTCCGGTTTTAAGTGAGCATTCCAAGTCTTTTCCTGAAGATGAAGGATTTAAATCTTGACGCATAAAGCGATAAACAAACCGATTGCCTTGAATGAAGTTCTTATCTGGAACTTGATCTGAAGTGTCAAGAACAATGGAGGATAGACAAGTACTTGAATGTGAGCCGTTCATACTATGCCGGCCCCACATTTCTTTCCTCACAACCTGGAATTAAATAAAAACATAAAAGGACGGAAAAAAAGTTTAAGTGAAAAAGATAAATATGAAGTTAGTTATGACTTATGAGTGTAGTTCGTATATAACTATTTATACCTCCAATTCATTTGCTTCTAAATCAATCAACCTTTCCCATTTCTTAAGAAAGTTACAATGACCAGTTGTTAAATGGTTCACAAGTGAGCTGTAAACGTCACCTAATCCGCTGCTCTCAATACTTCCGCTATGTGCCTTCAGAATATAACAAAACCGTCACTATTAAAAAGTAATAAAGTTTGCAAGGTTTTATGTTGGCAATTTGTTTCCATAAAACAAAAATGTTACCTTATGGTAGACTGTACAAGCGTTAAGATGCCTACAATTTTTGCATGTGTTTGGGACCTGAAACAATTAAACCATCTATTAACTCAAAAAGTAATGCATCACAAAATATTAAATAATTTCAGATGCTATTTTCCAAAATATTATAATTAATTTGTACCAATACAAATAATATATTATTTCAATCATAATCTCATTTTATAAATAAAGTGATGTAAAGGTTTTGTGCACTGTAAATACACTTTGGGCAACTTTCGACCCGTTTCCTTTTATGGTAATTTTCTTTTAGCGTTCATAAGTAAATAAGTCGAAATTGCCGCCTAAATAAGTATCTACGGATTGATAGGAGAATGTATAACTAAAAACCTGCAACATTGGTGGAAGTTGCTGAGTCATCGATGCCTTCAGAAGATCACTTGCAAGTTCATTACGTCGCATAATTAGCCCGACCAAATCAGATCTCCGAACAGCAATTCCCTTTAAAGAAGTAAACAAAAAAATTAAGAAATAGTCTTGGGTACACTGAGAAGCGAAGCTTTTTGCGTAAAGTTTTACCTGGGTCTGATCTGTATGAAGATAATATAGTAGACCATAATCTATATTCTTTTTGTACCTGAAAGAAAAAAAAAAGAGGAAAAGAAGTAAACAAGAAGAACAATACAAAGCTCATGGATATAATATATACGGTAAATATATATAACACCTTTCGGACATAAGGAGAGTATACAACATCACTTGGGCACTGTGTTCAATGGCTGCCTGCATTTTCACAGATTAGAAGTGATCTAACCGAATTAGTGTGAGAAATTTAATAAATAAGGTCAAGAACATGAGCATACGGCATACCTGCCCATTAGTTGCTTTTCCGGTTTTGAACTCTAGGGGCATTATAAAATCAGTGGTTTGATTAGCTTTAGAAGCAACTTTTACATGCATAGATGCATCTATAACTCCTTTTAACCCGTATTTTGGAGCCCACGCCATTTCCTCAATATCAATCACCTAAATTAAAGAGAAAATCGGAGCATATTTCTTAAACGTGAACAAGCAAATAAAAAAAGTAAAATTTTGTCATCAATGTGTTTTCACAAAACAAATGAGACCACATGAGAAGCGTACCTCAGATACCTTCACCTTCTTAACACCATCATTAGATCCAAAATCAACACTAGAAGAAGGGCTCTGCACAAATTGATAATTGTTAAAGACGTGTGCATAGCCTGTACAAATTGTATACAAAAAAAGGTTCCTAATGTGAACACAAAGATAACAACTGGACTTGAAGTGTTCAAAGTTTAGATACAACTGAGGTTAACAGATTTGCCACCTTTGAATCTCGGATGAGCAAGATCCACTTTAATAACCGTGGGATTGCTTCGAGCATGGTCTTGTGAATGTCACCTTCATATACTGCAGTGAAAAACAAAAAAAAAATATTCATTTCATATATGTGACAATTTATTCATTCCATTTTCTGCACTATGCATTGATGTATTTACACATCCAAATAATATAAGAAACACTTAGCAAATTATAGCATAAATTTGAGAACAAATAGTATGTGATGGCTGTTAGATTCATTCATAGCAGCAGTTAAAGGTTCAATGCCATTATTTGTGTCTTTTTTTATCAGTATATGATTTTTCATATCCAAATATGTAATCTAAATATTTTCATGTTCTGCTAGTTTCTCATGCATAAAAAGGTAAGTTTTATTCACCTTTACAAGCAAATAGGCTCTCATAATTCTTCTGAAGCAAGACTCTTGCATACTCTTCAAGAAACTCCTTGGTTGGACTTTCCCTAAGAAGTCCAGCCTATAATAAAAATAGAACTCATTCAGCTTACAATATAATGGCAATGATTACTGCTTTGATGGGAGACAAAACAGTAGTTTAAAAAGAAGAGCCAATTACGACCCATTTATTTACATATGGGTCGCTTTGAGTTAATTGTCATCTCTAACAAATAAAAAATAGATTAAAAAGAAACAGGTCAAAAGTATCTCCAAGTGTAGTTTTAATGCAAAAAACCTCCTAATCATTAATTTTTATTGATACATAGCAATATGTAACCATACTTGACAATTAATTATTGAAAAACACAACTTTCGAGAAAAAGTGTTTTCGGATAACCTGGCCCAACCCTGTTTTAACGTGAAAAATAAAAAGTTACATGTTTGATTAAGATATTTTTAACCCTAACCAAAGAAAGATTAATGATATTTTTTAGCCAGTGACCTGAAATAGTTGATGCAATAAGGTGCCTACTAGTGCTGCAGCTGACTGTTCATTGTTTTTTAACCTCTCATCCAGAACGGTGCGTCGTGGACAACTGAAACTAGCAGCCACCTGTCAACATTTCAAATTATAGTTCAGAACTCATAAAAAAAATATGATTGACCAGTTGTGCTAAAGTAGAAATAAATAAAAAAAATTACCCGGGTTCCAGACACCAATATATCTGGGTGAACGATTAGAAAATTTTTGTCACGGTTCACCTCACATATTCCCTCATTGAATTCACCAATAACATGTACGGTATCTCCAGGTGCTATGACACTATAAAACCTGGAAAATAAATATATATAAACTTGAATACAATCATCATAAAGGATGATACAGAGAAAAAAACAGAAGACAATTTTATGTACATACCAATCATCCGACAAATACACAGACCGCTCTTCTCCACATTCCTCATCCAGCAACCTTAAAACCTGAACATGGTATCGTATTATAACAAAACTCATAACACACTGGAGTAAAATCGGTACGCATAATCTTTCAGAAGCAAACCTTTGAAGTACGTTGTAAACCATTTGAACCTACAAACTGCTTCTCTGATACCTAAAGTAGAGAACGGTGAATCACGAATAGTTTCTATTATTATCAACCTAAAACAGTAACTTCGTGAATTCTGAAGCATACCTCAAACACAAGAAAATAGACATTGGCTGGTTCTGTCTTGACATTTTTGGTTGAACCCACTGATGATCCTTCTACAACGTCAGACTTTACTCGTATTTCATTGCTTTGTTTACTTCCATATGAAGTTGATGCGGTTCTGGTATCTGTAGATACTTGATCTTCAACACATATTACATCTTCTACTTGATCTAGCAGTTCAAGCAATGCCTGTACGAATCCGATAGGCGGTGTTAATAGCCAATCTGTATACAACGGTTTTAAGTAAAACATCGGCTTATAAGTAGAGACCTTTTTGTGTTGCCTTGAACCAAGATGACTTGATTCTCCATTAGTATCAATGCTATCAGAAGTCTGTATTTAATTCATACAAATTAATCATACTACAAAATTATTAAAAAAAACTAAAAATAGATAAATAAAACGAGGTGTGGTCATGACAAAGAAGAGATTAAAAACCTTATCATGGCATGACGGTGGGGTCGTGAAAGGACTCCTAAAACTTGCATTACTCTTATCAGTTGCTTTCTCGTTACTACCGCATGAAAGCATATCTTGCTCAAGGTTACGGCTTTCCAAATTAATCCCCTTTATAAGCTTGACTGTTGAGGAAGAAGAAGAAACCTGCATCACGAGCATCGACATTATGTCAAAAATTGTGTTTAAAAATTAGAAAAATCAAACGGTAGCACCAAAAAATAGGTTACATGCCTTGTCATCAGAACTTTGTTTGAACTTCATAATGTTGAACCGTGAACATTCTTTTAAAACTTTTCGCCCGTCCGCTATATTCTTTGTCAGTGCATGAAGTCGCTCGTTAACTGGTGAAATTCTCCATGTGACTTCATCACCTCCATCATCCTGGCTTTGGTTTATCAACTACCAGAATATGATTGATACGAAAAAAATATGTCATGTCTCAAAAACTGTACTACATTTTTTTTAAAACAAAGCAAATATTACAGTTGCACATAGTCAACTGTTTACATAGGGCCGGGCAAGCTATACGAACAGCACTGACACACTATCCACACACCACTTACATGTCACACAGCCCGTATAACATTATCTTCATATCATACGACCAATATAAGAATAAAAAAAAAGTTTTATACACATCGTTTTACAAGTTGTGGCTATATGGCCTTGTAACTTTATTGAAAGTGATTGAAAGTGACAAATGTGACAGCACACACTACTGCAAAAGTTATACGGCCCGTATAACATATGGGGGTGGTGTATGTATAGCAGCACCCAATTACGTAACCCATTGTTCATCAACACCATCATCTTGGCTTTGGTCTACCAACTACCATAGTGTGATCGATACAAAGAAAACATGCCATGTCTCAAACCATACTACAGTTTTAGGAAACAAAGCAAATATTACAGCTTCACATAGTCAACTATTTACATAGTAACAGGCTATACAACACCAGTAACACACTATCCACACACCTCTTACATACCATACGGAACGTATAACATTTTCCCCGTATCAATAGCCAGTATAAAATTTTCTCCATGTCATATGGCCCATATAACAAAAGAAAAAACAATATACGGGCCGTTTTACAAGTCACTTAAGGTGATCTGAAACAGTTATACACCCCATATAACCACTATATGCCATTGGTTCAAAAAGCGTGCCTGAAGCAGCGCGTCTGAGGCACGCTGAGGCGCAACCTCCATCGCCTCAGCCCTGCACCAGACGCACTGTTTACAAGAATCACAGCAGAGACACGATTTTTGGCTAACAACTGACCCTGAGGCGCGCCCCTAATGTATTTTCCATCTTTTTGTACAGCAAATTGTTGTACAGCATGCTTTTCAGGTTGTACGTGTATGTAATTTCAATACTAAACCATATATAAAGCTTATTTGTATCTAAATATGGGCAAATGGTGCTAGAAACCTATAACAAATATATAAATAGAGGAAGGTTAACATACATTAAGGCTTAACGTACATCACGTACGACAGGTAATTACGCACGTTCATTTTAAAATCATGCACGTTATAACTCAAAAATCCAAAATCACGCATGTTGAAACACAATAATCACGCATATTGAAAACATTAATTACGCATGTTATAGAACAAATCACGCACGTTATCGTACGTGAAGTACGTTAAGCCGTAATGTACGATATACTTTTTCTATATAAATATATATATATAACTATATGCGCCTCAGGTACGAAAAGCGGTGCGCTCTTGCGCTTGGCGCTTCGGTTTTAAACCTTGTCGCTTTAGTGCACTTCTCGATTTTTTCAACCAAGAATACGCCCCGTATGACATGTGGAAAGTGGCGTAACTATAGCAATACACATTTACATATAAACCCAACCCCAAAATCAAATACAAATAAAAGCACCAAAGTAGTTGCTTCAGTCAAATACCATATCAACTTGATTAATCACAACTAAAATCTAGACCAATCTCTATTAAAGGCATTGCACATACACACACATACATATAATCTCAAGCTAAAAAACATTTATGTAAATCTTGAATTTCAAATTTATACATAAATTAATAAAAGTAAAAGTGGGTTACTAATATCATACCATCCCAGGTGAAAACTTTATCCGTTTCCGAGAAACAGATTTGCAAAACTCCGGCGAAACCTCCAACAACTGATTCCCACTTCCATTTTCCCTAACAACAACCGGTAACAAATCCTCAGTAGGAGTACTCTGAGACCCGTTTTTTCCACCAACATTGTCAACATTATTATTTCTAGGGTTTATCCCCAAATCGGAACTGCATTTAGCTTCATTGCGGACCGCAACCCCGTCACTGCTACTTGGTTTTTCTGGGTCCGAGGATTGTTTGGTCGCAGGTTCTTTGGGGGGTTGGTGTTTCTGTGAGTTTTGTGTGTGGCGATCGAAGAAGTGTTGGATGCCGAATTTGGAGGGTTTTTGGGATGATTGTTGTTGGGTTTGGTTTGATTTTTTTGATCCACTGGCACCGGCGGTGGTGGGTTTGGTCGGCTTCTTCCTCGGAGGCATTTCTTCAAGAACGATGGTGTCTCTTGTGTGTGTTGTGTGTGTGAGTGAGTGAGAGAGAGGGGGGAGGAAAAATGGAGTTTCCCGCCAGAAAAAGGGATTTTTTAAGTGTGTGATATGACGTAATTGCCCCTTCATGTTACAATTTACATCTAGGACCATGCCGTGCCTCAATATCGTTAAAAATGGGTATCGGTACGATACGATATTTAAAGGTAAAAAGTGATAAAATATTGTATCATACCGAACCGAAAGCACCGGTCCTAAAAAACGCCAAAAAAGGGTATTGAAGTCGTACTAAAATTCAATTGGTACGGTTTGGTACCGGTGTTTTCGGTACCCATCTTGAGTAGGGCTGAGCAATATATAGTTCAGAACCGCCAGAACCAGGGAACCGAACCGGAACCGCTAAATCCAAACCGTATTTTTGTATATAGGGTCTGGTTTCAGTTCTTAAATTTGGGTAAAAACGGTTCTCGGTTCGGTTCCGGTTAAAGAACCGCTAGAACCAGTTGAGATTATAAATATTTAAAACCCTATTTTATTAATGGGTTTTTCAACATCATACGACCATCCTAATTCTTATTCCCTCCTCTTATATTCATTCCACGATCTCATATTTCATCTTCTAATTCTTCTCCATCTCTCAACCCTAACCCTAATTGCTATCATACAAGTTCATCTCCATCAACACCCTGCAAATACAGGTACACTATTCTACATGACCTTTTTTTTATGATTGCATATATTTTCTTTTTAGATGTTTGCTTTCTGATACATATAGTTTTCTGTATGTGACAATAAAAATTGAACAAAAATAATCAACTCAATGTTGATCAAATCGTAAATGTGTATATAAATAGTGTATCGCTTGGTAAATACAGTAGATGCATTACTGATCAATCTATTCACGTGAACAAAATACAGTAGATGCATTATTCGTTTATTTTTTTAATTGCTAACACTTGGTTTCATTTAGATGTTTATGAGAAGATTGAGAGGATGAAGATCAAATGAAGTTTGAAGATGTTTGTTTTGATTGTTAACACGATGGTTGTAGTAGTTTTATTTAGAGTTTGTTTTATGGCTTGAATTTTTTTATTGTTGCTTTGCTACTTTTATTTTGGTTGGTTTGAACTTTGAATGTTGCAACTCTTAGGTAGTGTTTGGTATGCAGGAATGAGAGGTGAATGGAATGGATGATTACGAGGGAATGAAGAAAAGAGTGTTTGGTTGGTCAATGGAATGGAATCACCCATTCCAAAATGCATTCCATTCCCTCAAAATCATTCCTTCCACCCCCCATGTTTTTTTTTCCATTCCATCCCCTCTTGCACCATTCATCAACAACAACACAACCCATCACAACCCACCACCTTCGCCACAACCCACCACCACCACCACTCACCACCGACGCCATCGCCGCCACCCGCCACCACCTCACCTCGACAGCCACCGCCGCCGCCGTCGCCACCCACTCGCCACCGTTATCACCCACAGCTGCGACCAACCGCTATGGACACTCGCCGCCACCGCCGCCCACCACCATCGTCAACGCCACCACCACCGCCACCGCCGCCACCAACCGCCGCCGCCGCCACCAACCGCCACCTCTGCTGCCACCCACCACCAACGACCACCTTGCCACCACCACCACTCGTCGTCGTCGTCGCCGCATCGCTACTCGCCGCCACCGCTACCACCACCACCCATCGCCGCCGCCGACACCCACCACTGCCACCTATAACCACCCACAATCATTACCACCGACCACCACCACTCAGCGCTGATTTTATTACTCCGTTTTTCTTGCCTACCGAACAATACACAATAATAACTCATTCCATTCACACATGGAAACCAAACAAGACATGGAATGGTAATGATCCATTCCATTACCTCGTCCATTCCATTACCTCGTCCATTCCATTCCTTCGTCCATTCCATTACCCCATACCAAACAGACCCTTAGTTAATGTTTTAAATGGTTTGATTCGTTTTTATTGAATTGTTAATTTTACGATTTAATTGTCAACTGGTTCCCGCGAGAACCGTTTACACGAGAACCGTTTAACCGGTTCGGAACCCAAACGGAACCCTTATAATACGGTTCGGTTCTGGTTCTTAAATTTAGCAATTAATGGTTCTGGTTCGATTCCGGTTCGATTCGGTTCGGCCCGATTCTGAACCGTTGCACACCCCTAATCTTGAGCAGGGATGGCAATATGTCAAATGAAGCGCGTTTTTTAACTTTTTTTGTATTAATTTTAAAAATAAGTCGTTTATTTATTTACTTTTATCTTTCAGAGTAAAAAATGCATAAACTGACAAAAGGAGTGAGTTCACAACGAAATACAGGACTTTTACAGAAAATCAGAATAGTCACATACCCTAGTGGTTCATTTCCTCGGAAAAGACAAAAGATGACCTCTGACACGGGGTCGTGTTTGGTCAAGCACGCCCTCATGTCACCCCTACAGCAGAACAAGATAAAATAGCCCACCACGCACGTGTCGTGCCTCCTTAGGACGACCCCGTGGCATATCCACGGAAGATTTGCAAATCTAAGGACAATGGAACCACAAACTTGACTTGGGTCGTGTTTATGTACGAACTCTAATCAGAAAAGACAAAACGGACTCGGAAGACTCTTCACACGAGTCGTGCCTCATCAGGCACGAAGTTGTGCCTCCCCCATGTTCCAGCCTATAAATAGGAAGCATGTGTTGTCATTCTCTTTATCCTTTGACACCTATACTCTCTTTCATGCACCACCACATTTCCATCTTATATAGTGTTTGGTTTGTCTTAGGAACTAAGGGTGTAATAATATAGATTTATAACAATTTAGTCTTGTTGATTAACATGTTTATTCATACATGCTTGATGATGTTCATCATTATGGCCATTTTTCGCTAAAGTTCTTGCATAACTTGGTGAGGATGAACCTTTAATGTCCTTTTTAATTTCTTAGTTTTGGACTTTTCATTTAGTGTGTGTTAGTGACTTTCAATATGATTTTGTTATATTAAAAGTGAGCTTTAATCCATCCATTGCTTTGTGTTTGTTGATTTAAGCATTCATGTCCTTACGTCTTTATAAAACACGTTAACTACTTGGAAGGGAGTTAGAAGTAGGGGTGTTCAAGATCGGATAATCCGGTTTTCGGATATCCGAAATTTCGGATAGTGAAATATTGACATCCGAACCCGAATCCGAAATTTCGGATATCGGATATCCGAAATTTCGGATTCGGGTTCGGATATCAAATCGGATATCCGAATATCCAATTTTTTATTTAATTTTTATTTTTTTATTATTTTTTAATATTTGGAACCAGATTTTTCGGATAGTTTCGGATATCCGAATATAAATTTCGCATATTTTTCGGATATTTTATGGATATTTTTCGGATATTTTGGATATTTTTTCGGATACTTCGGATATTTTTCGGATATCCGAAAAAAATAAAAATTAAATTTTCGGATATTTTCGAATAATCCGATTATCCGAAAATTCTCAAAATCACGATCCGAATCCGAATTTTCGGATTATCCGATTTTCGGATATCCGAAAATTCGGATATTTCGAATACGTGTTTTCGGATATTTCGGATTCGGATTTTTTTGAACACCCCTAGTTAGAAGTGTGGTTTTGGTTAGTTCTTACCTTGCACGGAGAGGTGGTATACTCGATGTGCAAGGACTTGGTTTTTCACATTCCTACTACCCTCGAGGAGATAACACCAAATTGAGAGAGTCATATTAGATAATAGGTTTAACCCCTTATAATCAAAACTCATTTAATATCTTTTATGACTTTGCGGGATGATCGACCCAACTGCTAGCCCCTCGTGTTTGATTGTTTGGGTATGTTGTGCAGAAAGTGAAATGTTAAGCTTGTTATAAATGTTTCAAGGTGTGCACAAGTATTTATAGCGTATAATCATGCATGTAAGTGGTATGATTGTGTAAAACATGTATCTCGGTGGTTGTTTACGTATTGCATAAGTATGATCAAACAAGTGTGATATAAAATGTATTTCCATTTGATCAAAAGTCTCAGATTACAAGGATTTAAATTGAATACGAATTCAAGTTTTCTAAAAATAGAAAGCACGAAAAAAATACGAAACATTTCATGAATGGTGGCTGTAGATTTGAAGATAATAAAGATTGGAAATTAGGGTTTGTTTGTGTTTTTTTATATTGTGAGATTACCATTATACCCCTTGACCAAACGGTTAAACTAACGTGATCTAAACGGAGAGACTCAAAGTGTAGGGCTTTTCAAAGGGCGGAGAATCAGGCATCCAAAAATTCCTTGCGGGGACACACGTTGACTCCGCCAGGAAACCATAGGGACGCAAATTGCATTTTACTCAAAATAGTAGTAGTAGTAGTGGTAGCAGCAGCAGCAGTAGTGGTGGTAGTGGTAGTAATAACACAAAGGGTATGGATAGAATAAGAAGTTTGTTTTAGGTAGGAAGATTAGAAAATTAACTTGACAATCCATTAAGTAATTAAGGACTTAGATTAAATGGGTTGAGTTGATCAAAATGAGAGGCGCGTGAGTTTTCATTAAGGGTGTTTTAGTCCCTCTAAGTCAATATGTTATCTCTCCTCTAATTCCCCTATTTTTAAAAACGTTAATAACTATTTCATATGACATTATATTTTTTTTTATAAAAATTGCACCATAAAAACGATAATATTTTATCTTTAAAACGAGTATACTATTGCTATACTTATGATTTTTTGTCGAAAACCCAAATGCGTAAAACGCAATAGACTAAAAACACAAAAAAATTGTGTTTTGTCTAAAACGCAATGTATTAAAAACACAAAAAATGTGTTTTTCCTAAAACGCAATGGGTTAAAACCACAAAAAAATAAGTTTTTTCTTAAAACGCAATAGACTCAAAACACAAAAAATGTGTTTTTTCTAAAACGAATAAACTAAAAACAAAAAAAATGTGTTTTTATAAAACACAATGGATTAAAAACAAACAAAAATGTTTTTTTTTTTCTAAAACGTAATGAACAAAAACAAAAAAAAATGAGTTTTTCCTAAAACGCATTGGACAAAAAACACAAAAAAATGAGTTTTTTTCTTCAAAAACGCAATGGACAAAAAATACAAGAAAACCATGTTTTTTTTTTTTTTTTTCTAAAACGCAATGGACCTAAAAAAAAAAAAAAACAAAAAATTCATTGGGTTATAAACCGCAATGAACTAAAACACAAAAAATGTGTTTTATCATTATGTTATAAAACATAATGAAATAAAACAAAAAAAAACATGCTTTTGTCGTTGTGTTGTAAAAAGCAATGGAGTGAAACACAAAAATTATGTATTTTATCATTGTGCTATAAGATGCATCTAAAAAATCAATAAAAAAATGAAACAAAAATACAGTATTTTATTACTGGGTTATAAAAAGCAATAAAGCAGAACATCAAATAAAACTTTTTAATACTAAAAACATCATGCCCAAACCAAGCACCAACAACATTTTCACAAGATGGAACCTAACAATCATCCCATTCTTTAATGCATATATTGAAATAATAATTTATGTTGCATTGCGTATTATTGACGAAGCACCATTTAACGTTGTTTCTTTGTTTTACATGGTGGCTGCTTATGAGCAAAACAACGAGGGGATACAATAGTGGTGTGACAAACGGCTTATGTTGTTACTACTAATACCAACACGAAGAAGTATACCGGGAAACATGCTTTGGCCAAATAGGTAGAACACTCTCACCGAGTAGCGGTAGCATCATACCCTAAATGTGGTTAGTACTTACCAAACGAGATAAGGAAATAAATTCCGATTCGTCGTTAAGGGTCCACTAGAATATGAAAGGGGAATTCTCCATCAAGGTATGGATGTCACTCTTAACTTGATGGCACAATTTCGTGAGATATGTTGAGTCGGATTACCGCCCGATCGGGTGGTAATCCGATCGGGTGACAGTCAACATAGTAAACATATAATGAATTGCAGTGAAATGAATCGGGTGGGACAATGAATCGGATGGTCATCCGATCGGATTGCCATCCGATCGGTGAACATCAAGAACACAGACAACAGCAACAGTTAGCATTTTGTCAACTTTTTCGAACCAAAAATTCTAGATATCTCCCAAACTACTTCGAATTAAGATCTGAAATTTTGTAGGCTTGTAGATTAAGTGTTTTCGCACATAATATCCAAAAGAGTAAACTGCCATTTTGGTCCCTGTGCTTTGGGTATTTTTGCCATTTTAGTCCAAATCTCAAACTTTTTAAATCTGGGTCCCTGTGGTTTCAACTTTATTGCCATTTTAGTCCAAAATTCAAAATCCCCCTTTTTTGACTGTTCCAAAAAGTTTGAGATTTGGACTAAAATGGCAATAAAAATGAAACCACAGGGACCAAAATGGCAGTTTACACTTAATTTTGGACTAAAATGGCAATAAAAGTGAAACCACAGGGACCCAGATTTAAAAAATTTGAGATTTGGACTAAAATGGCAAAAGTGCCCAAACCACAGGGACCAAAATGGCAGTTTACTCTATCCAAAAATTAGCCGATTTTAACCGTAAAAACCATGTTAATTTTGCAATTTTCAGTTAAAACGTGAAGATATGAAAAGATGAAGAAATTGAGCAAATCTAATGCGATTTTTGATCTGATTCTGATGAATTCGTGCGTGAAACAGTGTGTTTGATCCGTGCAATCGAGCTCCTGCTCTGATACCACTTGTTAGGACCGGTTTTGACTCCGAAACGATTGCGAAACGAACGTGTAACGTGCGAAATCCGTACACGAACGTGACCTAACACACGAGACGTAATATAACTGTGATTCTATTATAAATCTGAAATCGTACAACACCTTCTATGATTCTATTATAAATCTGAAATCGTACAACACCTTGAATCACTTTCTCTCTCTAGAATCTCTCTCTAGATCTCTAGCTCTCCAAATGCTCTAAATGGCAAAAGTTCTAAACCTAACACCTTAGGTTCCTATTTAAGGCCAAGAATATAAGGAGATTCTCCTTATTTACAATAATGCCACCTTGCCTTTCTAAACTAGATATTACAATAAAAGCCTAGAAATAAACTATTTCTGCTACGGTCTTGAGATGACGGAGGCGATAGACATACTGCACTAACAATGAAAAAGGTTTTCAAATTAATAGAAATCAATATTTCTGAAATAAAAGATGAAAATCTTTCTGAAAAACCAAATCCTTACACCTCAAGAGTTCAACAACGTTTAAACAAGAAAAATGGTTACAGTTCTGGTTCAGGTTATCGAAAGAAACCAAACCATAACGGTAATTTCAAAAAGAAAGGACTTGGTTTTATTCCACCAAAAAATCATAAAAATGAGAAAATTTATAAATCAAAAACTGTATTTGTTTCAGGAACAAGTTCGGAAGAAGAAGAAGAAAATAGTTCATTCTGGAAACAATCAAGTAGAGAATTCCTTGCTAAAAAGCAAGAGAGAATAAAGAATGGAGTTTATCAAATAAAGGAAACAAGAACCTGTTACAGATGTCAAGAAGTTGGACACATTGCCTGGAATTGTCCTAAGGCAACCAACATCAAACAGGAAGTTGTTTCTAAACTGAAAGAAAAGATTGTTGAAAAAAAAAATGAACCGCCAACTGAGAAATTTAAAGTTTTTAAAAATTCAACATATGAAGTTGGTGAATGTTCAAAAAGATTTTACAAAAGAAGAGTAAATCTTGACAACCAAATGTGGGTTGTTAAGAAATCAGTTGTGAAATCTGGCGATGAATCTGATTCCACAAAGTCAGAGGAGCCACAAGTTGAAGTAAAAGATGAAAATTTAGTTCCGCCGATGGATGATGTTAATTTTCCACCATTGCGAACTGAAAATTTTAAATCAAAAGTTGGAAAAATTGAGATCTCGAATCAATTCTATTCTGAAAAGAAAGAATTTGATGTTGAGAAAACATTCAATGGAAATGTGAAAAAGATTTTTGGAAAAATGGTCGATGGGAAGGCCAAAGGGGTTAAAGAATTTTATGAATCAAAGAAGGCAACTTACACCCCAAGTGAAACTGAAGAGGTCACATCCAAGTTTGGTCAGGCTTGGATGTCTGTTTTTCATATGTAAAATTCTGACTTGCCGGAGCTTCCAGGTTGGTAAGTGTGGAGCAGGTATCAACATTTTTCTTGAGAAATTCATTTCGGTGATATTTCGAAATTCAAAGGATTAATCAAGGACATTAAGTTGTACTTGATTTATCTTTCCTGCAAGTAGTAGTGTTGATTGAATCTAAAATTGTTAAATTTTTCAAGATGAAAGAAGACAACAGTATGATGAGATCCCCTAACCTACAAATGGTTTGTGAATTTCAACAAAACTAATTTTTCGGAAAAACCATTTTGATTAAAACAAACTTAAGTGTTTTGAAATCATAATGGGAAAATAGTTTGTTGTAATTTGATTGTTTATGCCAAGTGGATGGCGAATTGAAGCAATTCACAACAGTTGTCAGTTTATGTGTACAGTTTGTTTTCAAATTTTTCTTTAAAATGGTTTTGAATTTTAGGGGGAGTAAGAAATTTTCAGAAAATAAAAAAACATTAGAAAATTTGAAAAAGCTAAAAACATGATAAAATAAAAAATGAGTTTTGTTGTGAAAAAGCGGAAATGATAGTACATCGTAGACGATCACAGCATGCTAAAGAATTGGATAGTTAAAAAGTGATAAACGGTCTCACTGATGATGTGCCAGTAGGTTTTTGCACATTTAGTAGATTGTGTCGAGATATAAACCTAAATTTTAAACTTACTTATCTCGTGGGGAACATCTCTCGGATATGTGGGTAACCCCCGTAATCTTGTTTGAAATGTCCCTCTTTCTGAGATACTAGGGTGGTGTTTGTTTTTTCTTCGAGAAAAGGTCTGCAGTCTGCGGACCACATCTGCAGACATCTGCAGGTGAAGAGGTGGACCAAATGTCTGCAGTCTGCAAGGAGAAGAGGGTTTGTTTTTTTTGTTTTTACATAAACCTCTTCACACAAAAAAACACACACAATACACACACACTCTTCACTCTCTCTCTCTGCTTTCACCACCGCCACCACGACACCACCGCCACCACCGTCACCACCTCGCTGCCACCTCCACAACCACCCACCCCGTCACTTCCACCTCCTCCACCGAACAACCACCCACCTCCTCCTTCCACCCCGTCGCGATCGATGATGATGATGATGATTCGGTTTGGGGGTTTTGGGAGCCGCACCGATTAGGGTTTCGATTTGGGGGTTTTGGGATCGATTAGGGTTTCAGAGAGGGGTGTGTAGCAGAGATCGATTTGGGGGTTTTGCTCGATTTGGGGTTTTTGTTCGATGATGATGCAGAGATCGATTCAGGTATGTGTGTTTTTGGTGGGGGTTTTGTTTGGGATCGATGATGATGATGATGATTGCGGCGGAGGTGGAGGTCGTTGGTTCCGGTCTGTTCAAAGTGGGGGTGGAGGTGGGCGGCAGAGGAGGTGGTGTCGGAGGAGGTGGTGTCTCGGAGGAGATGGTGGCGGAGTGGAGGTGGGCGGCGGAGGAGGTGGTGTCGGAGGTAGAGGTGGTGTCGGCAGAGGAGGTGGTGTCGGCTGGAGATGGAGGTGAGAAGAGGTCTGCAGAGGTGTGCAGACATGAACCCAAGTCTGCGTGGGGAAGACGTCGCGCAGACGTTTTTGGTGAGAAGCTCTTCCGGAAAACAAACGAGCTGCAGACCTCCAATGTCTGCGCGCGTCTGCGCGGCGCAGACATAAGTGGCCAGAAGTGCTTCTGGCCAAAAAACAAACACCACCTAGGTCTTTATGCTTAGTGATATCTGGGGTATTATCCTGGGACTTCTGATTTTGCGGAAGCAATGGCCTAGTCCCCGTATAATACTTTCTGCTTACTTGAAATATAGCACCACCCTCAGCATAAAAAATGATGAAACATTGCAAAATGCTAATCATGTGCTGTTGAAGAAAAGATTCTCTAAAGGGAACACACCTAAAGTCGAAGCCATCATCTCTCTGATTTTGCGAAAGCAATAGCCTGAGCTCTCATGGCCCTCACATTTTAACCCTTTACAGATATCATCTAGGTATACTCACCTGTAAGACTGAATATTGGGATCTGGATACGGGAGTATATTCTGAGGTGGGACATGCGAATAAGGTTAAGTGCTTAAAACATTAATCTCGTATCTCGAAACAGTTGAACTTTGTGTGAAAATTTAAATGGATCAGTATACTGACAATCTAAGTGAATCGTTTAGAACTTAAAATGTTTAAAGCTTAATGGTGTTGGTGTTTTGTCTCAAAAACTGATATGATCCTCTTACACAAACTCACAAAAATATTGCCTGTAAATATTTCTAGACTGTTTTTTATAAAAATCAAAAATTCAAAAAGATTTTTAGTGTGTTTTAGCATAAATTTTGAAAAATCTAAAAAGATTTTCGACAACTGATGTTGAAAAGATGATTTTCAAAACTCCAAATGCTAAACATGATGAACATTTCGTGAGGGGGAGTCTGCTTATAAGAAATAAAAATAAATGTTTTGCGTTCAAGTGGTTCATCAAGATATTAACATTGTGAAATCATTTATTGATTGATTAATACCTGCAAGTGATATATAAATTTGTGAAATTTTAAATTGGTGAAATTTATTGTGAGGTAGAGATATGTGCAGGTTCTAGTGATTAAACATGAGTAGAATGTGAAGTCAGGTTATGATCTTGGTATTGCTGATGCTGATGAACTTAAGAAATCAAGAGATCTGATCAAGAGAAGATGTAGTCAGATTGAGATCCTGGTAAATAGAAGAAGAGAGAAGACCGAGGATGTTTTACACTATCAGATACTTCAGGAAGAGCAAAAAGACTGATAAAGACTGAAGATGTTAAAGACCAGTACTGAAGACTCGTCGACATCCGAGGGGGAGTCTGTTGGTGCATACGTCTGTCGACTTCGTCTTGTATCGAGTCTTGTATTAGCTTAGAAAGATCAGGGCACGATATACAATAAAATGTCAAAATTAGTGTGAAGGCTATTTCGCACGAAATAGGCCAGTGTCTATTTCGCACGAAATGACTTTGTCATTTCGTACGAAATAGCAATGTTGATTTCGCATGAACTGTTTCGTGCGGAATACCATGCCTATATATACTAGTGTCTTGGATCTCATTTGTAACTTTCCGATTCCAAAGCCGAAGTGCTGCTGAAGTGTCTACTCGCTGTAAAACGTTGTTATATCAATCAAAAAGAAAAATAAAGTGAATATCTAGCTGAATCGAACTTGATACGTTAGTTTTCGCCTCTCGTATTGAGAGGAACACCTCTGAACGACTCGTTTCAGTCATGAAAACGATCCTACAACGTGAACGATGTTTGACTTTTACAAAAGTCAAGGTGGGATATCAGAAACCATCTGGTTTGTGTTAGCAACCAGAAGCACCCATATGGAAATGGGAACATACTGCCATGGATTTTGTCACTGGTCTACCCAAAACTCGAAACGGAAATGATATCACCCGGTTTATGACAGGCAGTACACAAATCCTGCGGCTCACGTCCAGATATGAGCACTGCTTATCACCATAGGACAAATGGTTAGAGTGGATGAACCATCCAGACACTCGAAGACATGCTGAGAGCATGTGTGATATAAAAGTTGGAAAGACATTTACCCTCGGTAGAGTTTTACTGCAACGGTAACCCATTCTAGTATTCAGGCAGCTCCGTTCGAGGCATTGTACGGGTGACAATGCCGACCTCTTGTTGGGCTGAGGTGGGTGACAGCCTAATCACAGGTTCAGGTCTTGTGCTCGAAACTCTTGGGAAGATTGTTTAGATCAGAAATCGTATGGCGGCAGCGTGTGACCGTCAAGAAAGCTGAATAGCGTAAGAAATCCTTAGAATTTGCAGTAGGAAATCGTTTCATGTTAAAAGTTTCACCCTGGAAGGGTGTGGTGTGCTTTGGGAAGCGCGGCAAACCTAAGTCACGATATGTTAGGCTATTCAGGATTCTGGAAGGAATCAGTAAAGTGGCCTACAAGCTCGAGTTATCTAACGTACTGGGCGATGTACACGCTGCTGTTCAAGTCTCAAATCCGAAGAAATGTTTCCCCGACGGAACACTTGATGTCTCTTTGCAAGAACCATAGGTCGACGATAAGATGCAGCTTGTTGAGGGTCCGTTGGAACTCAAGACTAAGTACCCTCAATCGTTCCAAAACTACTGAATCAAACCTGATGCAACTAGGTGAATTTCGGGACGAAATTCCCTTTCAAGTTGGGGATGATGTGACAACCCATGAAAACGCTCAAACGCACTAGCTTCTTCAGCGACTATATGCCAAATTTCGGGACGTCATTTCTTTCAACTTGGGGATGATGTGACAATCCGCATTTTCGAGGTTAGAACCGTCCATACTATCGCTTACGTATTTATGTTTCATGACGTTTTATTATCTGCATCATACGATTTAGTCTCAGACTCTTTATATATACGTATGCATATAATTATTTGTTTATAGCTACCTAAACCCGGAACGCAATTATTTGTAACTCGATCGGTACCGAAACATGTCACATAACCCAACTCGAACTATACGGGCACCCAACCCGATACCCGCTAGCGTACGTGGCCCAGTTTGCGGCCCAACCCCAAACCCAAAACCTTTTACATTTGACCCAAACCACCACCCTTGCCCACATGTGATGGCAGCCCAAACCAACACCTTTCATTTTTATGGGCTTAAGCCCAATTCCGCTAGGAAAAACCCAACCACCCCAAACCCCTATTAGCTTATGTACGTACTGCACTATTTCTTCATAACACAACTTCAAAACAAAACCCTATCCTCCTCCCTTGCGTGCGTGCGGCAGTAGAAGACCCCCCTGTCGTGATCTCCTCCACTCCGTGCTATCTCTTTCACTCTTCACTTCGGTAAGGTTGCTATCTCTCTCTCTCTCTCTCTTGGTTAGTATTCAGTTTTGGTTTTGGCTTGTATTCTTTGTTTGATGTTAGCCGTGTGTATATGATGCGTGTGAAGTGTCGTATAGTTTTTAATGTATATTTTAAGCCCTTTAACACTTTTTAGCCAAGTTTTAAATTTATAAAACACGATATTTACTAACACTAAACACACATATGGGCAAGTGCACCCATCGTGAGCGTAATATAGTGTTGGTAAGATACTGAGGTCGTCCAAGGACACAAGAGCTTTTAATACCGGTTTATCCTCAACGTCTAATCAAATCAAAAGTTTAGAAAATTATTTTTAAACTAAAAAAAATAAAACTAACTAAAATGCTGAAAAATAAAATAAAATAAAAAACAGATAGACAAGATGAATCACTTGGATCCGACTCGTGTTTAGTGTAACCTTTGATTATTTCTGCACTTTTGCACTTTTTATGAGATCATCTTAGTTATTGTAGTAGGCCCCTCTTCTGAAGGTGACGTTACCCTCAACCCAGTAGTTTGAGTCAGCAAGGATACAATCCTAAAGGGTTGGATTATTGAAAGATAATTAATTAAGTTATTAATACATATTATGGTAGGCCCCTCTTCTGGAGGTGACGTCACCCTCGGCTAAGTAGTATGAGTCAGCAGGGAGACAATCCTAAGTAGCCGGGTTAAAGTTTTAATAGTAGTTTACATATGAGGGGATCAAGGAGTTCGGACCCCTGCCATCCAATACCAGTGGGTATTGAAGGAGGTCCTACTAAAGTTGACCCAGGTCCCTGCAGGATCTATACACTGAACAAGGCAAGACTCTTACCAAACTGTTCCCTTAACCCCCGACCAGTAGCCAACATACCTCCATATAGACCGTGGAGATATGAATGGTGAAAATCTTTTATTTTATATAGACAGTAAAATAATGCCAAAACACCACGGACAAACGATAAGGAAGACTCACCTTCAACATAAGAAACTAGTTATTAAAGTTATTAATACAGAACCAAATAAAAAGTGCGAAAAGATTAAAAATAAAAAGTATTACACTAAACACTTGTCTTCACCAAGTGATGTAAGAGACTTAGGCAAACATGGCCTTTGATTGTCAAGTACTCTTACAATCAATCTTGGATCCCGAGACTACTCACACACTCTATGATGGATGATGGTGGTGGTGGGTGGGTGGGTGAAGTGTGAGAGAGGTGGTTTGCCAAGGGATGGTTTGCAAATGAGCCAAGCACTCCTACTTATAGTCTACACAGAAGCCCGGACACGGCCCGTGTCCATTGGGCACGTCCCCGTGTCCACCCATCTTCTCTTTCTTCATTAATTGCAGTTTGTCTGCATTAGTTGACCACGCCCCCGTGTCCGCTGGGCACGACCCCGTGTGCAGAAGCGTATCTGTACTATCAAGATTTCCCTAGATTCTACGAATCTTAGAGTTGACCATGGCCCCGTGTCCGCTGGGCACGCCCCTGTGAATGGTGATAGAAGCTTCTACAGCTTTGTTTTTTCTGCAGACACTTGGGCACGCCCCCGTGCTCATTGAGCACGGGGCGTGTTCAGCCTTCTGTTCTCTTGTTTTGCTTGGGAAGATGCTGTCGCGGGGTCGGGCATGCCACGTTTATTCTTTTCTTGTATTTATGTTAGATTTAGCTGCCCTTTTGCTTCTTTTGTTCATTTGAACTCATTTAATCCTGAAAATACAAGAGGAAGACAAAAACACACTTTTTCCAACATTAGTACTAAAAAGGGTTAGTTTTATACCACATTTGATGTAATTTATATGTTGCATTTTGCACACATCAAATACCCCCACACTTGAATCTTTGCTTGTCCTCAAGCAAAATTCTTCATAACGTGGCTTTACACTCCCAAATGGAATGGGTAGAAGAGAAGGTTTTGGGCTTGTCATAGTGTGTCGGGATTTCCAAGATTCTTTATTGAGTTTTATTTTTATTTATTTACATTCCTATTCGTCATGATTTATTTAAAACATTACATAAGATAAATTACTTATTAGGGCATAACATGCCTTTGTTTAAAATTCCATTTATATATAAGTTCACATACCTCACGGGGGATCACTCAACACTCGGCCGAAAATGTATTTTTGTGACACACTCAAGAGCGGCATGGAACTTACTTCTACCATAAGCTTGCCAAGCAATCAATCCTCCTCATTTTTAACTATATACGTTTGTAAATATCAAGAGGACTTTGGGGGAAGGGTTAGGCTTGGGTTAAAGGTAGGTGGTTGGGTTAGTGGTTAGTAAAAAATGGCAAAAGGCGTAAAAAGGAGGCTCCGCGGGGATGTCATCCCACCCGGTGGGATTATTGACTCCAAGTGCTAGGTTCCAATCCTCTTGAGGGAGGATTGGCTCCATGGGAGGTGTCACAAGAATGTTCAACCTCTGGTGCAAGAGGTTGATTTCTTGAAAACTGTTTTCCAACCCCACCGTAAGATAATTTATACGGTCTATGAGGACCTCCTCTACCGAGGTCATCTCATCAAGAGCTTCACGTAATGCCATCACGTAGCGTATGGGAGTTGCTTCAATCGAAGACCTCCTTTCCCTCCGACTGTTTTTGGAAAGAAGTTCCACTGTTTTGGCTCGACATTCTACGAAAATAAATTGAAAAAAGCTCATTTTTATGAAACAGTAGCCTCGGACATGGCCTCGTGCTCAAAGAGCACGGCCCCGTGTTCACCTTTCTGCAGATTTTTGGAACAAGGAATCTTGGAGGTTAAAATTATTTTTCCAACTTAGGAAGCGTTTTTTTTAGCAGAAATAACTTAAAACAATGTTGTAACACTTATTTATAACAAGATTACTTGAACAAAAACCTAACAAATATCACAATAAAGCTTGGAATCATGGTGATCTCAAGCTCTAATGGAGGTGTTGAGGTGAAAAATGAAGAAGAAGGGAATATACAAGAGAGGAAAGGACAAGGTGGTTGTTGAGAACCTTCTTTTATAAAATACCTAGGATGGTATGTGTGAATATCCCACCAAATCTATGTCCCTGGAATGGTCCAAATGTGCAGGATTCTTGGCTGCATTTATAGAAAACGACAACACGCTGCACTCGACCCCGTGTTGACTGGACACGGCCCCGTGTGCAGACAAGATCCTGACACATTTTGTCCGTATTCTGACAAAAAGTCAGAAAGGAATATTTCGGTGGACACGGGGGCGTGCTGACCTGGACACGACCCCATGTCTAGAGGCTGTTTATGAAGTTTCGTCTATTTCTAAGGAACTTATCTGGATCGGGCGGTTCCTTACTGGATGGAACAACCCCAAAGTGCTTGAGATACCTTAGTTGCTCTAGATTAAGACGAGGATGCAAGAGGTTGTCGGTGAGGGTGATTCCTATGCTATATGTAGGTGGACAAGTCCAACCCTTTCCCGGGCTCTCGTTAAAGAAGGTGTATGCCGAATCGCTCAGGTCTATGTATGCACCGAACGAAGTCGATTGGGAGTCCTTCACGGCACAATCGACACAGGGACGACTATCCCTCAAGTCTTCGCTAGAGTTAGAGGTGATTTCGGGAACAACGAAGTTGTTTTTATTCGAATGCGATCTCAATAATTCTTCTTGGGCTTCGTCTTGATGTGAATTAATGATATCCATCTCAAGTTCTTTCACCCAAGTAAGAATTAGATCTTCCATTTGAAATAATTCATCAAGAAGCATTTATCCTAGAAGGGTTGATTGAGAGCATTCGAGGGAGAGATATGGATTATTTTTACTTTCGCCCCTCTTAAGGCTACAGGAAAACAATGGGACTATTTAATGGGGCTTATAATTTAGAAAATAACATTCTAAATCTTTATGAAGGCCACCACATATTTGACACCATGTACCATAAGAGTGCCGAAAGTAAAAAATATCAGTATCACTCATGTTTGTGTCAGAAATTACCAACCATCGGGATCTTACGGTTCTGTTTTCAGTAACTGAAACTTGGGCACGGGGCGTGTTGAGTGGGCACGGGACTTCTTGCAAATCTTCAAGAGGAGGCTTCGCGGGGATGTCATCCCACCCGGTGGGATTATTGACTCCAAGTGCTAGGTTCCAATCCTCTTGAGGGAGGATTGGCTCCATGGGAGGTGTCACAAGAATGTTCAACCTCTGGTGCAAGAGGTTGATTTCTTGAAAACTGTTTTCCAACCCCACCGTAAGATAATTTATACGGTCTATGAGGACCTCCTCTACCGAGGTCATCTCATCAAGAGCTTCACGTAATCCCATCACGTAGCTTACGAGAGTTGCTTCAATCGAAGACCACCTTTCCCTCCGACTGTTTCTGGAATATGCAGAAGAAGTTCCACTGTTTTGGCTCGACATTCTACAAAAATAAACTGAAAAAAGTTCATTTTAATGAAACAGTAGCCTTGGACACGGCCCCGTGATCAATGAGCACGGCCCCGTGTTTACCTTTCTGCAGATTTTTGGAACAAGGAATCTTGGAGGTTTAAATTATTTTTCCAACTTAGGAAGCGTTTTTTGAGCAGAAATAACTTAAAACAATGTTGTAACACTTATTTATAACAAGATTACTTGAACAAAAACCTAACAAATATCACAATAAAGCTTGGAATCATGGTGATCTCAAGCTCTAATGGAGGTGTTGAGGTGAAAAATGAAGAAGAAGGGAATAGACAAGAGAGGAGAGGAAAGGCCCCGTGTTGGCTGGACACGGCCCCGTGTGCAGACAAGATCCTGACACATTTTGTCCGTATTCTAACAAAAAGTCAGAAAGGAATCTTTCGGTGGACACGGGGGCATGCTGACCTGGACACGGCCCCGTGTCTAGAGGCTTTTTATTAAGTTTCATCTATTTCTAAGGAAATTATCCGGATCGGGCGGTTCCTTACTGGATGGAACAACCCCAAAGTGCCTGAGATACCTTAGTTGCTCTAGATTAAGATGAGAACGAAAGAGGTTGTCAGTGAGGGTGATTCCTATGCTATATGTAGGTGGGCAAGTCCAACCCTTTCCCGGGCTCTCGTTAAAGAAGGTGTATACCGAATCGCTCAGGTCTATGTATGCACTGAACGAAGTCGATGGGGAGTCCTTCACGGCACAATCGACAAAGGGACGACTATCGCTCAAGTCTTCGCAAGAGTTAGAGGTGATTTCGGGAACAACGAAGTTGTTTTTATTCGAATGCGATCTCAATAATTCTTCTTGGGCTTCGTCTTGGGGTGAATTAATGATATCCATCTCAAGTTCTTTCACCCAAGTAAGAATTAGATCTTCCATTTGAAATAATTCATCGAGAAGCATTTCTCCTAGAAGGGTTGATTGAGAACATTGGAGGGAGAGATAGATATTATTTTTACTTTCGCCCCTCTTAAGGCTACAGGAAAAAAATGGGACTGTATAATGTGGCTTATAATTTAGAAAATAACATTCTAAATCTTTATGAGGGCGACCACATATTTGACACCACGTACCATAAGAGTTCCGAAAGTAAAAAAATATCAGTATCACTCATGTTTGTGTCAGAAATTACCAACCGTCGGGATCTTACGGTTTTGTTTTCAGTAACTGAAACTTGGGCACGGGGCGTGTTGAGTGGGCACGTCCCCATGTTCAGCTGACTGTCTGACTTAAAACAGGATTGCCAGTACCAAAGATTGGACACGGGGGCGTGTTCAGCGGGCACGCCCCGTGCTGAGTTCTGCAGAAGCTGGAAATCTAAAAAAAGTCCTAAAAATAGAAAAATAAAAAAACGATTAGGCCGTTGATTCCTAACTTTCTTAAAATCCTTGTGTCCCCGGTAGCGGCGCCAAAAACTTGATGCGTGTGAAGTG
Source organism: Helianthus tuberosus (assembly GCA_030545235.1). Classification (NCBI taxonomy): domain Eukaryota; kingdom Viridiplantae; phylum Streptophyta; class Magnoliopsida; order Asterales; family Asteraceae; genus Helianthus; species Helianthus tuberosus. The sequence goes on from CM060448.1 coordinate 150,591,603, forward strand.
TCGTATAGTTTTTAATGTATATTTTAAGCCTTTTAACACTTTTTAGCCAAGTTTTAAATTTATAAAACACGATATTTACTAACACTAAACACACATATGGGCAAGTGCACCCATCGTGAGCGTAGTATAGTGTTAGTAAGATACCGAGGTCGTCCAAGGACACAAGAGCTTTTAATACCGGTTTATCCTCAACGTCTAATCAAATCAAAAGTTTAGAAAAATGTTTTTAAACTAAAAAAAATAAAACTTACTAAAATGCTGAAAAATAAAATAAAATAAAAAACAGATAGACAAGATGAATCAATTGGATCCGACTCGTGTTTAGTGTAACCTTTGATTGTTTCTGCACTTTTGCATTTTTTAAGAGATTATCTTAGTTATTGTAGTAGGCCCCTCTTCTGAAGGTGACGTTACCCTCAACCCAGTAGTTTGAGTCAGCAAGGATACAATCCTAAAGGGTTGGATTATTGAAAGATAATTAATTAAGTTATTAATGCATATTGTGGTTGGCCCCTCTTCTAGAGGTGACGTTACCCTCGGCTAAGTAGTCTGAGTCAGCACAGATACAGTCCCAAATAGCCGGGTTAAAATTTTAATAGTAGTTTAGATATGAGGGGATCAAGGAGTTCGGACCCCCGCCATCCAATACCAGTGGGTATTGAAGGAGGTCCTACTAAAGTTGACCCAGGTCCTTACCGGATCTATACACTGAACAAGGCAAGACTCTTACCAAACCGTTCCCTTAACCCCCGACCAGGTAGCCAACATACCTCCATATAGACCGTGGAGATATGAATGGTGAAAATCTTTTATTTTATATAAACAGTAAAATAATGGCAAGACACCACGGACAAACGATAAGGAAGATTCACCTTCAACATAAGAAACTAGTTATTAAAGTCATTAATACAGAAACAAATAAAAGGGAGAAAAGATTAAAAATAAAAAGTATTACACTAAACACTTGTCTTCACCAAGTGATGTAAGAGACTTAGGCAAACATGGCCTTTGATTGTCAAGAACTCTTACGATTAATCTTGGCTCCTGGGACTACTCACACACTCTATGATGGATGATGGTGGTGGATGTGGGTTGTGATGGTGGTGGTGGGTGGGTGAAGTGTGAGAGAGGTGGTTTGCCAAGGGATGGTTTGCAAATGACCCAAGCACTCCTATTTATAGTCTGCACAGAAGCCCAGACACAGCCCCGTGTTCATTGGGCACGACCCCGTGTCCACCCATATTCTCTTTCTTCATTAATTGCAGTTTGTCTGCATTAGTTGACCACGCCCCCGTGTCCGCTGGGCACGACCCCGTGTGCAGAAGCGTATCTGTACTATCAAGATTTCCCTAGATTCTGCCAATATTAGAGTTGACCACAGCCCCGTGTCCGCTGGGCACGCCCCCGTGGTGGGTGATAGAAGCTTCTACGGTAGGGATGAGCATATGCCACCGAATACCGATCCCGATCCCGAAATACCGATACCGATTTTTTTCGGTATCCCATACGGTATCCACTTTTTGGCGTTTTCGGTATCGGTACGGTACGGTATCGGTATTATGCCGATACCGTACCCTACCGATACCGAACCGACATGTTTCGGTATCAGTATCAGTACCTAGTTTGGGTGAAATTCGGGATCGGTATTAGGCGGTATCGGTATCGGTTCGTTATCGGATACCGCTTTGCTCATCCATATTCTACAGCTTGTCTTTTCTGCAGACACTTGGGCACGCCCCCGTGCTCATTGAGCACGAGGCGTGTTCAGCCTTCTGTTCTTTTGTTTTGCTTGGGAAGATGCTGTCGGGGGGTCGGGCATGCCACGTTTATTCCTTTTCTTGTATTTATGTTAGATTTAGCTAACTTTTTGCTTCTTTTGTTCATTTGAACTAATTTAACCCTGAAAATACAAAAAGAAGACAAAAACACACTTTTTCCAACATTAGTACTAAAAAGGGTTAGTTTTATGCCACATTTGATGTAATTTATATGTTGCATTTTGCACACATCAAATACCCCCACACTTGAATTTTTGTTTGTCCTCAAGCAAAACTCTTCATAATGTGGCTTTACACTCCCAAATGGAATGTGTAGAACAGAAGGTTTTGGGCTTGTCATAGAGTGTCGGGATTTCCAAGATCTTTTATTAAGTTTTATTTTTATTTATTTACATTCCTATTCGTCATGATTTATTTAAAACATTACATAAGATAAATTACTTATTAGGGCATAACATGCCTTTTTTTTTTAAATTCCTTATACAGGTTCACATACCTCACGGGGGATCACTCAACACTTGGCCGAAAATGTATTTTTGTGAAACACTCGAGAGCGGCATGGAACTTACTTCTACCATAAGCTTGCCAAGCAATCAATCCTCCTCCCTTTTAACTATATCTTTGTAAATATCAAGAGGACTTTGGGGGAAGGGTTAGGCTTGGGTTAAAGGTAGGTGGTTGGGTTAGTGGTTAGTAGAAAAGGGCGAAAGGTGTAAAAAGCATCGGTTTTTGTAAGACTTTTTATTTTTTGTAACTTTTTATTTTGGTGAAGCAATTCTTCAAACAAAGTTCTTTTTGATAAACTTGTTTGTTTATTTCTTTTGGCTTCATCATCATTTTTTTTTGAAGAAGTCATAAGAAAATCCGAGCTTTGTTACTAAAATAAAGGGTTTAAAATGTAAAAGGGCTTTGGTGGGTAAAAGGGTGTTTGTTTTTTGGGTTAAGAAATGAAAAAGTTTAGGCTCAAAGGGGTTAACTAGGGGGATTTTGGGTAGGTGATATAAAAAAGAACAATGGTGTTGAAATAAAAAGGGTTAGTCCTAATGCGTCCATCGTTTACTTACTCGGGTTTAAGTTGGTAAGGACTGGGAATGTATCATCGTGGCAAGTTCTAGAGTCGTAAGAACCAAACGGCTATTCACACAAGAAACAAAAAATGAGCATTTAGTTTAAAGATGTGTATTTGTATGCTCAATAAAGGCTAAAAACTCACTTTTTGTGGGAATGGGTTTTTATGTGATCAAGTATATATAATCAAATTTTAACTAGATTTGTCATGCCGTTTCATAATTTTCTTATATTTGTTCTTTTTATCACGACGCTATCGGTTGTAAATTTGTAAAAATATAACCTTTTTAGAATTTGAAATTCCCAAATTAAACCTAGACAAGTAAAAAAATGAAAAATTTTTGAAAAAAATTTGGGGTGTTTAGCAGTTCCAATAGAGTTTTGTGTAAGGCTAGTAATTATGACTTGCAAAATTCAAGGTTTTAGCATCCCCCCACAATTAAATTACACATTGTCCTCAATGTGTCCCAAAAATAAGTTTTTAGGTTGATTGAATGTGTTAAAAGATGTGAAAAAGCAAAATGTTATGTTACTGGGCGTCTGGACAAGGCCCCGTGGTGTCCGGGCACGGCCCCGTGTTCAGATCGCCAGTAACAGAAAAGAAAGTAAAGTAACAGAAGGCTGGACACGGGGGCGTGTTCAGTGAGCACGCCCCGTGTCCAGGTACCTGAACTGGGCATTTTTCTGAAGATGGTTGAGCACGGGGCGTGTTGGATGAGCACGACCCCGTGCTGAACCTGCTGTAATGAAGAAAAATCGGCGGAAGGCTCTGTTTTTGTGCATGGGGTGCTGGTGCAAGTTTCCCTTGGTATCCTTCACCATCCCGAGTGTGTTTTACCCATTACATCATCATCCAAACACCAAATTAATTAAAACCATCATTCATTCAAATAGAGAAAGTTACATAATATTCCTAAAAAATTCTAGATAAATAGGTCAAAAGAAACACAAGGAGTCTAAACCAAGAAGTTCTAGCCTAAAGATTATTCTATTAGCAAAATTTCCTAAAAGATAATTCTCTCGGTTGGATGTGACTCGAAGAAATTCATCCTCCGGAAATGGGTTCCTCATACGTCGGCGAGCCATTCCTCTATCTCCCTTGGGAGAAGAAAGGCGGGCTGATTTGCATCAGTTTGAGGGGGTGCAATCTCCAACGAGACTTCTTGCAAATCTTCAAGAGGAGGCTTCGCGGGGATGTCATCCCACCCGATGGGATTATTGACTCCAAGTGCTAGGTTCCAATCCTCTTGAGGGAGGATTGGCTCCATGGGAGGTGTCACAAGAATGTTCAACCTCTGGTGCAAGAGGTTGATTTCTTGAAAACTGTTTTCCAACCCCACCGTAAGATAATTTATACGGTCTATGAGGACCTCCTCTACCGAGGTCATCTCATCAAGAGCTTCACGTAATGCCATCATGTAGCATACGAGAGTTGCTTCAATCGAAGACCTCTTTTCCCTCTGACTGTTTTTGGAATGTGCAGAAGAAGTTCCACTGTTTTGGCTCGACATTCTACGAAAATAAACTGAAAAAAGTTCATTTTAATGAAATAGTAGCCTCGGACACGGCCCCGTGCTCAATGAGCACGGCCCCGTGTTCACCTTTCTCCAGATTTTTGGAACAAGGAATCTTGGAGTTTTAAATTATTTTTCCAACTTAGGAAGCGTTTTTTAGCCGAAATAACTTAAAACAATGTTGTAACACTTATTTATAACAAGATTCCTTGTACAAAAACCTAACAAATATCACAATAAAGCTTGGAATCATGGTGATCTCAAGCTTTAATGGAGGTGTTGAGGTGAAAAATGAAGAAAAAGGGAATAGACAAGAGAGGAAAGGACAATATGGTTGTTGAGAACCTTCTTTTAGAAAATACCTAGGATGGTATGTGTGAAGATCCCACCAAATCTCTGTCCCTAGAATGGTCCAAATGTGTAGGATTCTTGGCTGCATTTATAGAAAACGACAGCACACTGCACACGGCCCCGTGTTGGCTGGACACGGCCCCGTGTGCAGACAAGATCCTGACACATTTTGTCAGTATTCTGACAAAAAGTCAGAAAGGAATCTTTCGGTGGACACGGGGGAGTGCTGACCTGGACACGGCCCCTTGTCTAGAGGCTGTTTATGAAGTTTCGTCTATTTCTAAGGAACTTATCCGGATTGGGCGGTTCCTTACTGGATGGAACAACCCCAAAGTGCCTGAGATACCTTAGTTGCTCTAGATTAAGACGAGAACGCAAGAGGTTGTCGGTGAGGGTGATTCCTATGCTATATGTAGGTGGACAAGTCCAACCCTTTCCCGGGCTCTCGTTAAAGAAGGTGTATGCCGAATCGCTCAGGTCTATGTATGCACTGAACTAAGTCGATGGGGAGTCCTTCACTGCATAATCGACACAGGTACGACTATCTCTCAAGTCTTCGCTAGAGTTAGAGGTGATTTCGGGAACAACGAAGTTGTTTTTATTCGAATGCGATCTCAATAATTCTTCATGGGCTTCGTCTTGAGGTGAATTAATGATATCCATCTCAAGTTCTTTCACGCAAGTAAGAATTAGATCTTCCATTTGAAATAATTCATCGAGAAGCATTTCTCCTAGAAGGGTTGATTGAGAGCATTCGAGGGAGAGATAGGGATTATTTTTACTTTCGCCCCTCTTAAGGCTACAGGAAAACAATGGGTCCATATAATGGTGTTTATAATTTAGAAAATAACATTCTAAATCTTTATGAGGGCCACCACATATTTGACACCACGTACCATAAGAGTGCCGAAAGTAAAAAATATCAGTATCACTCATGTTTGTGTCAGAAATTACCAACCGTCGGGATCTTATGGTTCTGTTTTCAGTAACTGAAACTTGGGCACGGGGCGTGTTGAGTGGGCACGGCCCCGTGTTCAGCTTACTGTCTGACTTAAAACAAGATTGCCAGTACCAAAGATTGGGCACGGGGGCGTGTTCAGCGGGCACGCCCCGTGCTGAGTTCTGCAGAAGCTGGAAATCTAAAAAAAATCCTAAAAAATAGAAAAATAAGAAAAAACGATTAGGCCGTTGATTCCTAACTTTCTTAAAATCCTTGTGTCCCCGGCAGCGGCGCCAAAAACTTGATGCATGTGAAGTGTCGAATTGTTTTTAATGTATATTTTAAGCCCTTTAACACTTTTTAGCCAAGCTTAAAATTTATAAAACACGATATTTACTAACACTAAACACACATATGGGCAAGTGCACCCATCGTGAACGTAGTATAGTGTTGGTAAGATACCGAGGTCGTCCAAGGACACAAGAGCTTTTAATACCGGTTTATCCTCAACATCTAATCAAATCAAAAGTTTAGAAAAATGTTTTTAAACTAAAAAAAAACTAACTAAAATGCTGAAAAATAAAATAAAATAAAAAACAGATAGACAAGATGAATCAATTGGATCCGACTCGTGTTTAGTGTAACCTTTGATTGTTTCTGCACTTTTGCATTTTTTAAGAGATTATCTTAGTTATTGTAGTAGGCCCCTCTTCTGAAGGTGACGTTACCCTCAACCCAGTAGTTTGAGTCAGCAAGGATACAATCCTAAAGGGTTGGATTATTGAAAGATAATTAATTAAGTTATTAATGCATATTGTGGTTGGCCCCTCTTCTAGAGGTGACGTTACCCTCGGCTAAGTAGTCTGAGTCAGCAGGGATACAGTCCTAAGTAGCCGGGTTAAAGTTTTAATAGTAGTTTACATATGAGGGGATCAAGGAGTTTGGACCCCCGCCATCCAATACCATTGGGTATTGAAGGAGGTCCTACTAAAGTTGACCCAGGTCCTTGCAGGATCTATACATTGAACAATGCAAGACTCTTACCAAACCGTTCCCTTAACCCCCGACCAGGTAGCCAACATACCTCCATATACACCGTGGAGATATGAATGGTGAAAATCTTTTATTTTATATAGACAGTAAAATAATGCCAAGACACCACGGACAAACGATAAGGAAGACTCACCTTCAACATAAGAAACTAGTTATTAAAGTCATTAATACAGAACCAAATAAAAAGTGCGAAAAGATTAAAAATAAAAAGTATTACACTAAACACTTGTCTTCACCAAGTGATATAAGAGACTTAGGCAAACATGGCCTTTGATTGTTAAGAACTATTACGATCAATCTTGGATCCCGAGACTACTCACACACTCTATGATGGATGATGGATGATGGTGGTGGATGTGGGTTATGATGGTGGTGGTGGGTGGGTGAAGTGTGAGAGAGGTGGTTTGCCAAGGGATGGTTTGCAAATGAGCCAAGCACACCTATTTATAGTCTGCACAGAAGCCCGGACACGGCCCCGTGTCCATTGGGCACGGCCCCGTGTCCACCCATCTTCTCTTTCTTCATTAATTGCAGTTTGTCTGCATTAGTTGACCACGCCCCCGTGGCCGCTGGGCACGACCCCGTGTGCAGAAGCGTATCTGTACTATCAAGATTTCCCTAGATTCTGCGAATCTTAGAGTTGACCACGGCCCCGTGTCTGCTGGGCACGCCCCCGTGGTGGGTGATAGAAGCTTCTACAGCTTTGTCTTTTCTGCAGACACTTGGGCACGCCCCCGTGCTCATTGAGCACGGGGTGTGTTCAGCCTTCTCTTCTCTTGTTTTGCTTGGGAAGATGCTGACATATAAATTACATCAAATGTGGCATAAAACTAACCCCTTTTTAGTACTAATGTTGGAAAAAAGTGTGCTTTTGTCTTCCTTTTGTATTTTCAGGATTAAATGAGCTCAAATGAACAAAAGAAGCAAAAAGACAGCTAAATCTAACATAAATACAAGAAAAGGAATAAACATGACATGCCCGACCATCCGAAAGCATCTTACCAAGCAAAAACAAGAGAACAGAAGGCTGAACATGCCCCGTGCTCAGCGGACACGGGGTCGTGGTCAACTCTAAGATTCTCAGAATCTGAGGAAATCTTGATAGTACAGATACGCTTCTGCACACGGGGTCGTGCCCAGCGGACACGGGGGCGTGGTCAACTAATGCAGGCAAACTGCAATTAATGAAGAAAGAGAAGGAGGATGGACACGGGGCCGTGCCCGAGCTGCTGTTCAGGCTATAAATAGGGGTGTTTGGCTCATTTACAAACCATCCCTTGGCACACCACCTCTCTCACACTTCACCAACACTCCACCACCACCACCACAACACCATCATCCACCACTATCATCCATCATCCATCATCCATCATAGAGTGTGTGAGTAGTCTCGGGATCCAAGATTGATCGTAAGAGTTCTTGACAATCAAAGGCCATGTTTGCCTAAGTCTCTTACATCACTTGATGAAGACAAGTGTCTAGTGTAATACTTTTTATTTTTAATCTTTTCTCTCTTTTTATTTGGTTATGTATTAATGACTTTAATAACTAGTTTCTTATGTTGAAGGTGATTCTTCCTTATCATTTGTCCGTGGTGTCTTGGCATTATTTTACTGTCTATATAAAATAAAAGATTTTCACCATTCATATCTCCACAGTCTATATGGATATATGTTGGCTACCTGGTTGGGGGTAAAGGGAATGGTTTGGTAAGAGTCTTGCCTTGTTTAGTGTATAGATCCTGCAAGGACCTGGGTCAAATTTACTAGGACCTCCTTCAATACCCACCGGTATTGGATGGCGGGGGTCCAAACTCTTTGATCCCCTCATATGTAAGCTACTATTAAAACTTTAACCCGGCTACTTAGGACTGTATCCCTACTGACTCAGACTACTTAGCTGAGGGTAACGTCACCTTCAAAAGAGGGGCCTACCACATTATGCATTAATAACTTAATTAATTATCTTTCAATAATCCAACCCTTTAGGATTGTATCATTGCTGACTCAAACTACTGGGTTGAGGGTAACGTCACCTTCAAAAGAGGGGCCTACTACAATAACTAAGATAATCTCTTAAAAAGTGCAAAAGTGCGGAAATAATCAAAGGTTACACTACACACGAGTCGGATCCAAGTGATTCATCTTGTCTATCTGTTTTTACTTTTATTTTATTTTTCAGCATTTTAGTTAGTTTTATTTTCTAGTTTAAAAACATCTTTTTCTAAACTTTTGATTTGATTAGACGTTGAGGATAAACCGGTATTAAAAGCTCTTGTGCCCTTGGACGACCTCGGTATCTTACCAACACTATACTACGCTCAGGATGGGTGCACTTGCCCATATGTGTGTTTAGTGTTAGTAAATATCGTGTTTTATAAATTTAAAACTTGGCTAAAAAGTGTTAAAGGGCTTAAAATATACATTAAAAATCTATAACACCACACGCACATCAATCGCTTTCACAAGTGGTATCAAAGCGGGAGATCGATGCATGGATTAGATACCCAAGATTTCATGTGATTTCGTCAGATTCACAGTGAACCTTAGATCAGATTTGTCAAATTTTCTCTTCATCTCACTTTCTTATTTTTTTGAACTTAAAATTCAAAATTAACATAGATTTTACGGTTAAAAATGGTTAAAATTTTGTTATGATATGCGAAATTCGCAGATAAACAACCCTCTAAAATTTTATAACAAGATTCTAAGTATTTTGTGATTAATCGCTGAAAAACTGAGCTGAAAAAAAACATGTTATTCGTTACTGTGTACTGTAGCTCTCAAGGCCCTACGCATAAAACTAGTTAATTATACACATATTAATAATTGAAGTGATTGAACAATAACAAAGGGCAACTTAGGGATATAATGCCAAACATAGTCTTCACCCTTCCCATTCTCTTTTCTTTTGCTGTATGAACATAGAATAAGGTTTAGAGAGAGGAGTAAGAGAGAGACAGATTAGAGGTGGAGAGAGAGCAGAGCCATCGTCTCCAGCTGGCCACCCTCTTGGTGGTGATGATGGTCGGGTGGTTTTGACGCGGAAAACGGTAGAAGGCGGCGGTGGTTAAGGGTTCCGCTTTCCATTTTCCATTTTCTTTCGTAGTAAGAGAGAGAGAGAGCAGCGATGGACAGAGAGAGAGCGGCGATGAACAGAGAGAGAGGAGCGGCGATGATGGAAAAACCGGCCACGTCTCCGACTGGCCACCAATGGTGGTGGTTGACAGCGACCGTGACGGCTGTGGCTTCTAGGATTCGCTCGACATTCTGGTGGATTCCCAAGCCTAAAAGACCAGTGTGAGTCATAGAACCCGGAATATGGCCAGCCAGAGGCGTGGAGGGAGGGAATTACGGAAATGCCTCTGGTGACCATCCGTCGCGTTCTTTATAAGGTTTGATTTTTTCGTTTAGGTACTAGATTTTGTGCTTGATTTGTGAATTAGTTTGGTATATATATACTCATCTAACGAGTATGTGATGCTGCTCTGACTACTGTGACCGGTGCTTTGTTTTGTCAATTAGATCTATGTTTGCTTTTGTTGGCGTGGTGTCGCGTTCGGCTGTGTAATAGGTTCATAACATCAGAGGCAACCCTCCTGGTACTTTTGTTTAACTATCTATTACTTACTGTGTATGAACCGTTTTGAACAAAAATCGATTTGTGTATTTGTGCGATTTGGTGATTTTGTGTTCGTCCAATTTTCTGTTGGTGTTTTATTTTTCTCCAACTCATCTAAATAGTCTGTGTAGGACAATGTTAGATGTGTTCCATCTCATCTTAATAGTTTATGTAGGCTAATGTTCATGTGTAGGAATTCTATATAGTTTGGTAAATTTTGTTGGTATATTTGAAAAAATTGTAGCTAATTTCTATCCAGGTAGATTTTTGTTGGTGTTGGAAAAATCCATCTGTTGTCGCTATTGACGAAATAGATAAGTAAAGAAAACCCACTTCAATCCTAGATTATAAGTAACCGAAGACACTACCTGGTGCTAATTTCCCCTTTCACTTCATTTAGTGGACTTTATCGAGATTTTGCACATGAATTTTCCTATTTGGTTATCCATTTGTTTGCGCCTACCAAAACACATTTTATCATATCTAACTATTTTGACCTTTTTTGAAGTTCATAGTGTTAATCATACAAAGATATATAAT